>CM030361.1:70911409-71511409 GCA_017893485.1 Hemerocallis citrina
GTTCTAATGGAGGTGGACAAGGAAGGACTACTCCCGCGCTCCCCCTAGAATGAATACCCCTGGCAAGAAGAGGAACAAGGATAAGTGGTGCCGCTTTCACAGGGACCACGACCACAACACGGATGATTGTCGGGCTCTCAAGGAGGAGATCGAAGAACTCATACAGCGGGGGACACCTGACCAAGTTCGTCCCAAAAAGATGGGGCCGAGCTTCCCTGCTGAGGAGCCTAAAAACGAACAGAAAGGCCCGCCGGGCTTCAAGACTCAGAACCTCCCAGCTCCTCCCAAGAGGTCTTCACCTCATTGTAGAAGTAGGATCTTGATTTTCAATAAGGCCGATGCTTGTAACCCGGCCAATAGCATGTAATAATAGCTCGGTCCTATTGAAGCCGGCCACTTAGTTTATCTCAATAAAACTTTATATTTTTTCATTGAAAATTATTGCTCTTGCTTCATCTCTATCTCTCCGAGTCACGACTCGCTAAGTAGTGAGTTCAGAGCCAGGTTCTCCTACATGGCTGCTCCTGCAACTTACTAAGCTAAAGAAGAAATGAGTTCGGAGTCCAACACTTGGCTCGATTCCGCTTCAAATTACTCGCTCATAAGCGGGTAAGAAGTGGTTCGCCATTCGAAATTGCTCCTACAACTCGTTAACCTCCTCTAACAACGAGTTCGGAGTCCAACACTTGGCTCGATTCTGCTTCAAATTACTCGCTCGTAAGTGGGTAAGAAGTGGTTCGCCATTCGGAACTGCTCCTACAACCATTGAATCTCTCTTAAACGACGAGTTCGGAGTCCAACACTTGGCTCGATTCCGCTTCAAATTATTCGCTCATAAGCGGATAAGAAGTGGTTTGCCATTCGAAACTGCTCCCACAACCGTTGATCCACTTACTTAAACGACAAGTTCGGGGCTCACAACTCTCTCCTAGAGTTGCTCCTCAAACTTGTCCCCAAATGGCTCTCTCCTAGAGCCAAGTTCTTTGCTCCGCTCACCTCCAAAGCGGACCTCTTCTCAACAAGTTCGGAACTCACAACTCTCTTCTAGAGTTGCTCCTCAAACTTGTCTCCGAAATGGCTCTCTCCTAGAGTCGAGCTCTTTGCTCCGCTCGCCTCCAAAGCGGACCTCTTCTCAACAAGTTCGGAGCTCACAACTCTCTCCTAGATTTGCTCCTCAAACTTGTCTCCCAAATGGCTCTCTCCTAGAGCCAAGTTCTTTGCTCCGCTTGCCTCCAAAGCGGACCTCTTCTCAACAAGTTCGGAACTCACAACTCTTTGCTAGAGTTGCTCCTCAAACTTGTCTCCTAAATGGCTCTCTCCTAGAGCCAATCTCTTCGCTCCGCTCACCTCCAAAGCGGATCTCTTCTCAACAAGTTCGGAAGTCACAACTCTTTCCTAGAGTTGCTCTTCAAACTTGTCTCCTAAATGGCTCTCTCCTAGAACCAATCTCTTCGCTCCCGCTCGCCTCCAAAGCGGACCTCTTCTCAACAAGTTCGGAACTCACAACTCTCTCCTAGAGTTGCCCCTTGAACTTGTCTCTCAAATGGCTCTTTCCTAGAGCCGACCTCTTCGCTCCGCTCACCTCCAAAGCGGACCTCTTCTCAACAAGTTCGGAGCTCACAAATCTCTCCTAGAGTTGCTCCTCGAACTTGTCTCCCAAATGGCTCTCTTCTAGAGCCGACCTCTTCGCTCCGCTCACCTCCAAACCAGACCTCTTCTCAACAAGTTTGGAGCTCACAACTCTCTCCTAGAGTTGCTCCTCAAACTTGTCTCCCAAAATGGCTCTCCCCTAGCGCCAAGCTCTTCGCTCCGCTCCCCTCCAAAGCGGACCTCTTCACAACGAATTCGGAGCTCACAACTCTCTCCTGGAGTTGCTCCTCAAACTTGTCCTCCAAGAACGGACTTCCCCTGGAGCCATGCAAAGCTCTTCTCAACTTCGCGAAAACGAAGATGTTGCGGGACTATCTTGACCTTGAGGAAGGAGGATTCTCCAATTCATCTCTGAAGAGAACTTGTAGATCTTCGAAATAGCATCGGAACAAGGGGTCCTATGCCCCGATCCGACCACTGTAGCACCGGGAGCATCGAGAAGAACTCTCCTTGGACCTCGGCACCCTTCGCCGAGCACTCTTGCCACCGACCATGTTACAAGGAAAAAATGGACCTTGGCACCCTTCGCCGAGCGCTCTTGCCACCGACCATGTTATATAGAAAAAATGGACCTCGGCACCCTTCGCCGAGCGCTATTGCCACCGACCATGTTACATGAAAAAAATGGACCTCGGCACCCTTCGCCGAGCGCTCTTGCCACCGACCCGCAAGCATGGAAAAAACTCACTCCGGACCCCGGCAAAGACTCGCCGAACCCCTTCTTTACATATGTCGCCATGCTGAGGTACCTCTTCACCTCGGCAGGAGACCCCGAACCCCCCTGGACTTCGGCCTCCTTCTTAACACATATTTGTAGGGGGTCGGCAACGTCACCAAAGCAACTTGCCACCGGAGCTCAAATGAGAGAAATGTTTTACCTCAGAATTCGTGCTCAAATGCGATCGACGGCTCAGATACAAGCAACCAAACAAACAACACAAAAAAAGAAGGGGGGCTACAGGGTCGGGTTCAGACCCGTTAAGGATCCAAACCCAAACCCTTTCTATCTCATCCCCTTCTTCTCCAACGGGTTTGGCGCCAAAAACCCAAAAATGAAGAATCCAACTTCTTCTTCGAACAAACCCGACCTTCAACTTCGAGCTCCGCCAAGTTCCTCCATGGCCTTTTCGAACTCCGAAGCGTCGAGCTCCTCCACAGTGCAAGCTCCAATCGCAACCAAGCTCCTCGCCGAGCCACACGCCCTCCGTCACCAAGCTCCTCGACTGAGCTTCGAACCCATCTCGAGCTCATCTATTTCGAGCTCATCCCACTGTCAAGCTCCCTCTCCACTATTACCGAGCTCTTCTCCCTTATCGTCGAGCTCCTTCAACTACGTGCTCACCTCTGCCAACCCCGAAAGCATCACTGTCGAGCTCCGCTACATCCTCGACGAGCTCCTTCCTCACCGAACCTAACTCCGAGCGCACCGCCGCTCCAAGCAGACCTCCATCACATTCCATGCTGAGCTCTCCCCCTGCCGAGCTCTCTATCTCCGAGCACCACCACAGAGCTCCACTTCCTCCTCGTCGAGTTCACCGACGCCGAGCTCGAACCACCTCCTCGCCGAGTTCCCCCAACTCACGATCAAGCTCCGCCATGGCCGAGCTCCACCTTCGTCGTGCTTCGTCTTTGTCGAGCCATCTCCACCGCCGAGCTCAAGCTCTCCCTTCACCGAGATCTCCACTGTCTCGAGCTCGAGCTCCAACTCCAAGCCACTGCCGAGCTCGAGCACTTCTTCTCCAGTCTCCTCATCGAGCTACTTAGAGCAGAAGACGAAGACGAAGAAAGTCGAAGACGGGGGAAAAGAGAAGAAGGCATAGAGCGAAAAGCTAAGAAAAGAAAAGAAAAAAAAATAGGGGGGTCAACGGTTGATTGCCACGTGGCACTTCAACCACTTTTGTCCGAGAGCTCTTGCCACCAATGATGTTACGAGCAAAAAATGACCTCCTCCCGATGTGCGCTCGCTTGATCGTGATCAACGCACACGACCGAGCCACGTCACCAGGTATTTATTTATTTATTTATTCAAATAATCAAATTAATTGTTTAAAAAATCCAAAAAATAATTAAAAATTGGGAAACATTAATTAAAAATTCAAAAAATAATTATTAATTCAGAAAATAATTTTTAAATTCTAAAAATAGTAATTATTAAATTAGAATAATTAATTAAATTTTTCAATAATTAATTATTTAATTCTGAAATTAAATAAAAAATTCGAAAAAATTCAGAAAAATCTGGAAAAATCACAAAAAATTTTAAAAAATCTGAGAATAATTTTGGGCATCTTACAAGCTTAGAAAACTACCGTTACACCCCGAGCTAGATTCAAATCCCTTAAGAACACCGATAAAATCCCGTACGCCATTAGAATAACAAAACTACTACTCAAAGACTGTAAAACTTAGTCTCCAGAGTGGGGGGCTCATGATATGGCTAAAAATAGGGTTAAATCAGAACAGTTCAAATCGGGCCTGAATCTTAAAGCTCAGGGGTAAAACGGTAATTTTACCTACAAATGGGTCTGAAGCGGGTACTGGTTCTTCTCCTCTAAGACCCATCAACCCGCAAACGGATCCATCTCAGCTGGGTGCGGGTTCTAACCTGCAATGAACCCAGTCCATCAGGATAGAATTAGGATTTCTGATTGTGTTCAATCAACAGCCCTGATTCACATCTATCCTTTCACTGGGAAATTAGGGATTACATTCCTAATCTGATCCCAAAGGTGGTTATAAATACCCCCCATCCACCACCATTAAGAGGTAATCAATCTTTTGCCAATCAAAGCTCATTCATAATCTTTTCTGATTACCGACTTGAGCGTCGGAGGGTGCGTCGCCGGGATAAACCCCAGTGTTTCGCACTTTTTGCAGGTTCACGGCAGCGGCAAGAGACCAAGTCAACAAGTTGGTGAAGGTCAACAGGTTTGCTTTATTGTTTTCTCCAAGAATCCACAAATTCTATCTGTTTGCTCCCACACCAAAATTAGCAGCAACAAATTATTTTTTATCATTTTTTTACATATTTAACCACCATGATTATATATTGGTTTGAAAGGTGGTAGTAATCGGCACTTAAAAAAATATAGCGGAAAGATATACAAGTGTAGATCATTTGTCTTTGGTATAAATTTTCACAGAGACTGTACGTAAAGAGTACAGAGAAAATTATATAAACACCAAAAACATCATACGTAGTCCGTTGTTACAAACACCGGCTTAAGGCATTGAATTAAAGGGGTCCTCTATGACTTTTTCCTCTTTTCAAGTATTAAGCTACAACTTAGGCCGTTGTCTCCAACAACGGCCTAAGGTATTTATAAGAAATGGGGTTGCTCTCTGACTTGTTGCTCCTTTTGTCTTCTCCAAGTCAGAGAGCACCCCCAAAATCACAAAATTTTGACTATAACGTAGGCCGTTGTCTCCAACAACGGCCTAAGGTATTTATAAGAAATGGGGTTGCTCTCTGACTTATTGCTCCTTTTGTCTTCTCCAAGTCAGAGAGCACCCCCAAAATTACAACTTTTTTACTATAATCTAGGCCGTTGTCTCCAACAACGGCCTAAGGTATTTACAAGAAATGGAGTTGCTCTCTGACTTGTTGCTCCGTTTGTCTTCTCCAAGTCAGAGAGCACCCCCAAAATCACAACTTTTTGACTATAACCTAGGCCGTTGTCTCCAACAACGGCCTAAGGTATTTATAAGAAATGGGGTTGCTCTCTGACTTGTTGCTCCTTTTGTCTTCAACAAGTCAGAGAGCACCCCCAAAATCACAACTTTTTGACTATAACTTAGGCTGTTGTCTTCAACAACGGCCTAAGGTATGTATAAGAAATGGGGTTGCTCTCTGACCTGTTGCTCCTTTTCTCTTCTCCAAGTCAGAGAGCACCTCCCAAATTATCACTTTTTTTAAGGTTATCTTAGGCCGTTGTCTCCAACAACGGCCTAAGTTTATCATGTACATGTTGTTTTGTTCTGTGGCTTGTTGCTCTTTTTGAACTAGTTATATTGAATAAAAAACCAAATTCATGAAATAAATCCAACAACGGCATCGGTTTAAATTTTTTTTACAAATACAGGTACAGTTACAGCTGATACAATTGAGTTACAAACCAACATTTGCGTACAACAACAATATTAACAAATGACACAAACAAACGACACTTAAGTCTCGAGAATTACATTTACAATTACCAATCAAAGGTAATTAACCAAGTTGCATAAAGAGTTATAAATATACCGAACAATTACATTTTAAAAATTACAATTTACAGTGGATCGTCATATCTCGACTCAGAACTGTCTTCTTCGGAAGGAATTACTTCTTGCCTTCATTGAAAGATTAGGTTTAGTTAGTAAGAAACTCATTTTTCACAAATAAAGTATAATAAATTTAAACGAGTGACAAACATAAAAATTACGAGTCATACCCCTCAAATAAAGTTGGATAATTTCTTGAATCATGATTCATTTGGACAATGCCGCATCTTCGATACCTTCTCAGTTTTTTTATGCGGAGTTACTCTCTAATCGGCCTCAATCTTTTGGCGCAAAGCCTTCCCTTTGTCGTGCACGGCTATGGGTCACTAATGCGTGTAGGTATGTGTCCACTCCCTTGATTATGAGGTTGTGCACTACCATGCGGTTGTGAACTACCTCCAGGTTCGACACTATCATGTGGTTGTGAGGCCTGTTCCGGTTGTTCACCTAATCCGAGTTGTAGCCGAGAAACCCCGTCAATGATCTTCTGCAAATTCTCCAACGTGTATTTGTAACTCTCATTGGAGGAACAACCGAGATCGACAATTTGTTTTGCATGGTAGCTCAACTCACAATATCGAGAAGCAAAATTCACGGTATTGGGTTCGGTTGGAACTGATGTGTAACTTCTTCTCATCACATCTCTAGTCCATCTTCTTTTAATACATACATCCGAGAGGGATGTGTGATGAGAGAAACGAAGTACAGCTAAAATATGCCTGCAAGGAATGGCAACAAATTCGAACAAGTGACATGCATATGTAATAATTCCATTGATTTTGGATAATTGAAGAAGGATAGCCGGTTCTGATTCTCCACAGAGTATCACATGGAAGGTTGAACTATCCGGTGTCTCAAGATCGGCAACAAATGTCATATTGTACATGAAGCTTTTTGTGACTTCATCTTGGAATTTGTAAAATATTTTCAAAGTATGTTTTTGCCATTTGTGCCTACAAAGCCCATTCGCTCTTCAACTTCGGTCTCTTCTCACGGTTACGATGATTTTCTTTCAATTCATCGTGTCTTTGCCTTCCCAAAAAACGGTCGAAGATGATGGCAAATTCATGCAGGAATTTTTTTTTGTATGATGCTTCAGAGCAGAATGTGCGGACTCAACCCGTTGGCTACTCAACATGCCGGCCCAAAAAGAATCTTTAGTGTAGATGGGTGCCCAACTTTCACGGATATCGAATATATCGTTCAACCATTTGTTACTCTGTAATCCGTATTGCGAAATCAAAATATTCCACTTTTCTACAAATTCATGTATATATTCGGAATTGTAGATTACATTCTTCAAGGACTCCCTAAACTTGTCGACATCGAAACCAAGACGAACCTCCTGGGGTAACTTATCCAGAATGTGCCAAATACAAAAACGATGCCGAGTCTGGAGGAAAACTTTCTTAACTGCAGCGACGATCCCACGGTCTTGATCGGTGACAATACCGGATGGAGCACGATTCATAACGCCTAACCACTTTTCAAAGAACCATTCAAACGAAGAGGCCGTCTCATTTGGAATGAACCCACCTCCTAAGAATGTCGATTGCCAATGTTGATTCACTCCAACAAATGGAATAAATAACATTCCGTAACGGTTCGTATTGTACGTGGCATCAAAGCAAACTACATCACCAAATTTTTTGTAATTCATCCTACAAATACTATTTACCCACATACAATGTGACAACCGCCCTTCGGGATCGACTTGAATGTCATAAAAAAATGAAGGATCCGTCTGTTTCTTAGATTCGAAAAAATCAATTAGCATTGTAGAATCGTGTCCTTTCAATGCTTCTTGCGAATCTCTAACTAAATTTCTAACATCTTTTTCTGTAAATCCTACTTGATCATGACCACCACTAGCACTTTTGAAGAAGAGCATTTGTCGACATATTTGGATATTAGCTTGGTTCATTTGATCTATAATCCTTTTGTCCGTATTTGATACGGACCTGTTCCGGGGCAAAAGGTGCCTTCTACCGGGTGAGGTGAATTCGTGATTGTGTTCTTCGTAAAATGAATACACCACCCACGTATTACTTGTTTCATTCAATTTTACATGAATGCAAGCCTTGCAACCCGTTTTACTGGTTGTTCCACGTCTACCGTCACTATGTTGACCTAGCAACGACCGAGCTTTATTACAAAGATATGACTTACCTACTTCTATTCCCCCCTTTAATTTATTTCCACCCTTACGCATTGCAAAACCCCCACAATGAGCATATGAAGAATAAAAATTCTCGGCCTCAACTAAAGTGGGGAATGTCATACCTAACTTTGGTTTCAGATGGTCTTCGACTATCGGCATGGAATCGGTGATTGGTTCTACCCGCACAAAATTATCGCCGGCAGCAGAACTCTCCGTATCGTTGTTCATCTGCACTAAAAATATATTACTAGTCAATTAATAACACATTATATATAAAACAGCTTGTTAACAAACGACTGCGATATATATACATACGAAGCAAAATAAGTCACAACACGTCGAAAACGACGTCATATAAATACAAAACTCTTCTATTGGGTCTGGCTTGCCGCGCACAAGGTAACGGAACTTCTGCAAGTAAGTTCCGATCCACGGTTTGCAAAATAAGGTCGTGTCTCGCTCACATTCCCCTCATTCTTGAACTGAGGTTGTTGTTTGATATACGGTCCAAATCTGCACAAATGAGATCAAAAAAAATCCTAAACTTTCGGAGCTGGACGGCGGCAAAACACATGACCCAACCAAATTTGTAGAGGTCAATTACGACTCACGGATTGCAAAATACGCCGATGTATCGCTTTCACTCACGGAAATGAATTGAAAGTGATACACGATCGTACATTGCAAACCGTGAATCCGAACACAATTCTACAAATTGCGTTGGGTTGTGTATGGCGTGTCCGACGTACTCGCAAAGTTGCATAAATTTTTTTCCGCTTTGTGCGCTATTACTAACATCGAACAACAAACAACAACAACTAATACGTCATCTACTTCCCCAATTAAACTAGAATTACCTACTCTATCAAAACCTACCCATAATATAGCAATTGTACACTGAAACATGGGTGAAAAATTTTCAATCAATTAGCCTAGTTAGAACTACTCAAGGGGGAACAAATTAGTACCTTCAACAATGAGGGTGTTCGGGAGGCCGCAAAGTAGCTGCTGTAGATAAAGGAAGGGGAGTAGGGGTTGGCTAATTTAGATTGATTAGGGTTTTAGGGTTGGATAGATTCTGTATGGGTTAGGGTTTGTTTGTAATTGGGATCTCCAAAGGAAGAGGTCTAGAGACTGAGAATAGGGGGAGATTCGGTGAAAAGCAGCGATAAAAAAAGATTTAGGGTTTTCAGTTCGATAGGGAGACAGCTCCGGTTGGGGATTTGGGTTTATCGAGCTCAATTAGCGAGTTGTGACAAAGTGAGGGAGATGAAGATCTGAGTATGTACAAGTGTTTGGAAAAACATTTGTACATACCCAGGCCGTTGTTGGAAACAACGGGCAAGGGCCTAAGTGAATTTTTCGACAAAAAAAACTCCACACCAAAAAAATGCTAAGTCCCAAATGTTTTTTGGCGTGAAGTGGCGAAAATATCCCTCCGCTTTTGGGAACGTTAGTGGGAGACTAAAGCGGATCTTGATCTGATCCGCTCATCAAGATCAAGATCGATCGGATGGTTGAGAGCTGCGTTTTCCAACCCGTTGAAAACGAACCCGTTTTCAACTGAGCAAAACCTATATATATATATATATATATATATATATATATATATATATATATATATATATATATATATATATGGCAAATGCTCCATTGAAAACGGGTCTAGTTTTCACGGGTTGGAAAACAGCGATCTGAGCCGTTGGATCGCTCATGATTGTGATCAACGGCTCAGATCTGACTCCCCATAACCCGTTTCAATTGTGGAGCGGAGGGTTATTTTTGGAATTTCGTCCAAAATAACTCTTTGCTGAATAGATTCTAAAAAAATTGATATAACCTAGGCCGTTGTTGGGAACAACGGCCTAGGTTATAAAAAAATGGAATTATAGGCTGTTGTTTGGAACAACGGACTTGTTCTCAATTTTTATAACCTAGGCCGTTGTTCCCAACAACGGCCTAGGCTATAAAATTTCTATAAATTTTATATAGAAATTTCTATAGAAATTTCTATAGAAATTTTATAGCCTAGGCCGTTGTTCGGAACAACGGCTAAGGTTATAAATATTAAAAACAAGGCCGTTGTTCCAAACAACGACCTATGATTCAATTTTTTAAAACCTAGGCTGTTGTTCCCAACAACGGCCTAGGTTATATCATTTTTTTCAAAACGAATCAGGCAAAGAGTTATTTGGGACGAAATTCCCAAAATAACCCTCTGCCACTTAAGTCATATAGGATGATGGGCGGACTCGATCTGAGCCGCTAATCGCGATAATGAGCGATCCAACGGCTCAGATTCGTGTTTTCCAACCTGTGAAAACAAACCCGTTTTCAATAGAGCATTTGCCTATATATATATCAAAACAGTAGAGATAATTCATATCTGCTGTTATTATACAATAGCTAAACGCTTTGAATATTACAGGTTACTTCATTTTTCAATTGTTCAAAATCTTAACTCAAGATTGGCCAAGCGTTGAAAGGTACAAGTACTCTAAAAATTACTCAATTAGAAATTTTCCTTAATAATTTTTCAGTCGTGCATGGTCAATAATTGTCAATAAGAGATGTGAAAAATTACGAATTTAACACTTATCAAAGTGTATGTTCTTCCTCTTTTTGGGTGGGATGATACTCATACGTTTTCGCATGCATGTGCATAAAAATAGGTCCATGCACGATAAAAGTAGGTCTTGTTCTCTTTCACCGTTTGAGATGGATCAGAAAAATGTCTCACTTATTAAGTTTATAAACATTTTATAGAATAATAACCATCAATAACCTGCAATTTTGTGATTGCCGTTGTTGATGTTGAGTAAAAGATCGAGAGATTAGATCTAACTTATGTTATTAATTTCTAATTAGTCTATATAAATGAGGTGAGAATGGGTGACAATGTGGCTATGACCTTTGTTCCGATTTTTCTTCTTTTCTTTCCAAAGTCTAAGTATAAATATGTTCCATGTGGATTAGCAAAAATAAAATAAGAAATATGTTCCATGTGAATGGAATGATTTAATTCGTAAGTACCAATGTGCAAAACTTCCAAAATGTCAAATTCAGTAGACTGTAGTCAAAGCACCACAACGTCCTGTTCGGTCACCGACCATTACTTGTGTCCTAACGCATCAACCCACTCAACACGCCATCATTAACGGATTCTAATTGGATCGGACAACACACTTGTAAAAAATATTACATCCACAAAAACAACAACAACAACAAACTGTTAAGTTTATATTATTTGTTATGCTAATTACTATGTGAGAGCAAACTATCACGTGAGAGCAAACATATATGTGAATTCTTTTAATGAAAATAATAGAGATCAAACTTTTACTGTTTGCTAGTGTTGATAGCCGCAAACCGCACTTGACTTCGATATCTGATTGTCGGGGACGGCTGTGATTACTCCCGTTGACCTGCAAAACAATCTGAAATACCGAGGTTGGCCCCAGCTACAGACCCTCCGACGCCCAAGTCAAAAAACTCAGATATATGATGAGTTTTGAGACTGGAATTTGCAATTGCTTGATTTCCAATGAGATTTGGAGGTACATATAGTCGCCGAGGGGGACCAGTTTCAAAATATTCATCTATCTATACTTCCCGGTGTTTTTGATAAAGTTGCTTATCCTCTCCATGTATAGAGATCGAGTCAAGACTCTTATCTTGCTGAAGAGATATAGCATCGTCACATTTACCCGATACTCGGATTCGACCCGGACCCGACATTGGACCGGAACCGACCCGATCTATACGGGTCTGGGTCCGGGTCCTAAAATAAGGCCAGATGCACTTTCGGGTCCCGGTCCAAGTCCACTCAAAAATAGAACCGACCCGGACCCGTTAAAAAATACCCCCCAAAATATAGAATTTGAATAATAGGATTATAGGGATATACATAGAAAAGTATATCAAAAATGATCATAGAAAAGGGATATAGGGATGTTTGTACTACTTTGTTTCCTTAATGATCATTAATGAAACGATGACTTTAGTCATCTTTTATCAAAAAAAAAAAAAAAAAAAATACATAGAAAAGTAATTATTGAAGATAGATGTGTAAATATAATATTTATTCATGTACTTAAGTGCAAAAATTGTTATAACTATAGTGTATCGGGTGCAAAAAAAAAAATTTAGTGTAAATATTTATTCTCCGTTACTAGACCCGACGGGTATAACTTTTTAATTAGGACCCGGACCCGGTTCTTGCAAGTCCGGGTCCGGGTCTAATTTTTGGACCCGTGAGGTACCGGGTCGTGGAGGACCCGACCCAATAAGACCTGATACCAGCTCTAGATATAGTTTTCAAACTCTCTCTTATATATAGAGGGATAGAATCAGTTACCCCATAGAAATAGGGAGTATAAACTGCAGATGACCTTGGACTCCTTTGCATTATAGTTGCTTTGGCAACCTCCATTGCAGGCCGGATTGGGTCGATGACCCTGAAAGCGGCCCAGCTCCTCTTGATGGGTATGTAACTATCGAAATTTACCGTTTTACCCCTGAGAGCCTTAAGATTCGTGCTCGATTTTGTTCAATTTTTACCCATATCATTATCTAAATTTCATCCATAACTCAAAATTATCCTAATTAAATAAAACAGTAAAATTCTGTTGTTTTCCTTTTTTGGCACTAGCACTACAATTTAGTAAGAAAACTAATTTGTTGAGAACTAATTTGGTGAGAACTCCGTGAAAACTCACGAAGTAGACCCCCATGAAAAATCCGAACCGACCATCTCGTTTTACATGCCTTAGATGGCATAACATAAAGAATTCAAATAATTTGAAGTTCGTTTTCCCATAATTTACATCATCGCAAAATTGTATGGCTGAAAATTCTACTCTATTTGATGGATGAGCAAACGAACTTCAAATTATTTGAATTCTTTATGTTATGCTATATAAGGCATGTAGAACGAGATGGTCGGTTCGGATTTTTCATGAGAGGTCTACTGCGTGAGTTCTCACGGAGTTCTCACTAAAATTAGTTCTCAACCGAAGGGCTCCCTTAGTAGTAATCGGGTGTAAAACCCTTTAAGAATTAGAATCCTCACCCAAACCAATTAAAATATCGAATAATTCAGGTCTGATTCGAATCCAGTTGTCGGCCCCACTGCCACATCAGCACACCCTACTCTTCTTCCCTTCTTACTCAATCCACGCAATAATAATAAAAAACCCGATCGAATTTGACGAAACGAGAAAAAAAATATTCATCGAAATTAGCGAAATTTTCCCTCATTTCTAAATTTAGGGTTCGAAAGTAGAATTTGCGGATTTCGTTGCATGAAGGCATGGGTTTGAGCGAATTGGACCAGCCTTTGATCGACAATGAATCGACGGCGATCGCATGCTCGATCTGCCTCGAGATTGTCGCTGTCGGTGGAGATCGGTCGATGGCGAAGCTCCAGTGCGGTCACGAGTTCCATCTTGGTTAGTGTCGAGAAATCGATCCCTGTTTTAATCCGAAGTTTTTGCTATAATTTGATGCTGTTCTCAGTTTTTGGTTTGATTTGATTTGGTTAGGAAATTGAGTGGATGAGTTGGTGTTGTTTGTTTGAGCTGGAAGTTTGTATATTAGTTTAGTTAATTTGGATCTTTGTCATGATCAATTTAGTTTAGATAACGTAAGTTTCAGTTTGGAAATTATATTTTGTAAGTTTCATTACAAGAAACGCGTAAAGAGAACGAACGATTGTCGACAAATGGAATATGTTTAAGAGTATTTAAATTGTACGAACGATTGTCGACAAACGTAAGTTTCAATCTAATACAATCATCTCAGGTCAAGAAGCTTTTTTATTTTATTTTTAAATTTAATAAAATGTGACCTCGTCATTGCTTCATTAATTAGAGGTTAATGAAACAAGTTGTACCACATACAATACAAAGTCTATGAACATACGATAACAGTAAATAAACATACAACCGTGTAGTATGACAGCTCCATACTACCCAGAAAATCCCCCAAAGCACTACCAACCAGATTGACGTCCCCAAAACAGTGGATGACACGTAGCAAGTGCGCTCCTACCCGCCTCCTACTCCTCTTCCTTTCTGCGTAGTTTCTTCTTTGTACATGCCTGACCTGCCCAAGCAATAATGAAGGCAAAAATCTTATGAATTAATATCGAAAAACGATTATCAATCTGTCTAAAGCACGAGTCATTACGATCTAGCCATAGACCTCAAATCGTGGCAGCTACAGAAATATCCCAAGGTATTCTATTCTCTTTTCGAATACCTCTCATGCTCCACTGACCCCAAACCTCTATTGTAGAGTTTGGTTTCTCCAATATCCCAAAACCTAAACAAATAGCCTCCCATGCCAATCTCACCTTGGGGCAAGTAAATATAATGTGATTAGTGTTTTCGTCGTGAGATCTAGAGCATCTAACATCCACCGGGATGTTACGCTTGAAGAGATTGGTTTTGGATAAAATTGCATCGTTCACCACTAACCAAAGGGACGCTTTCACTTTCATTGGAGCATTGACTCTCCATATTTTGGGTTGAATGCAGCTAAACCCTCCATCATTAAGCCATCATTAAGCCATTTATACATCGAACTGACAGAGAAGCTGTTGTTCGTTTGTAAATTCCACTGTCGCTCCTCCGCATCCTTAGTATACACTCACGAAGTCCTTCAGTTTATGAAGTTGAACGTTACACTCTAGTGACGGTGGATTAGAAAAATTAATCTTAATTCTTCCCCTGCTCTAAATCTCAGATATTAAATTATCATTACTCCCTGCTTCTAATGCCACCACCGGAAACAATGCTTCAAGGGTGTTGTTGCCGCACCGCTTGTCCTTCCAGAATCTGGTGTCCTTTCCATTACCGAGCTTTCACTTCGTATTAGCATGGTACATGTCACCCACTCTCGCCACTCCTTTCCTTAGGTAGGAAGCCTTCCCGTGTTTACTTCTTCCCTCGAATTTAAACTTTTTCCTTCTCCGATATAGATCAAAAGATTTGTACCACCAATTCTTTCTGTCTTCTCCTCATTTTCCATCACTATTTACTCAACAACATTCTGTTCATGTCTCTCAGATCCAGGATACCTAGTGTCACATCCCCAAATTTTACTCCGTATCATACTTATGAATTTCTATATTCAATACACTTTACACATCACACACGGCAAACCATAAATTAAATTTTTTCGTAGCACCTCATGTACATAAAATTAAAGAAATCATACCCACCTGAGGAAATGCGAAGACCGGCTGTGTAAGCTCTCCGCTATTTCCCCCAAACTCTCCTACAACGTCCTTAAGGTGTGGTGATAATCTTTTGGCCAACACTTTGTTAATAATCTTAAAGGATCCATTCAGAAGACTAATGGGCCTCAGATCCCCCACCTTTAATACCTCATTTTTCTTGGGAATGAGGATAATATTTGCGCAGTTAAGTCTATCTATGTCAGCATTTCCATTGAAGACCTTAAAAACCATCATCAGGACGTCTTTGATGATATTCCAATACAATCTATGAAGAATATTGGGAAGTCGTCCGGTCCCGGGGCCTTTTCTTGCCCCAAATTCCTGATAGCTTGTATCACCTCATCCTCTGTGAACTCTACTTCTAATCCATCACTTCCCTCGATCCTGTTCTCCAACCACATATCTGGAACCCGTTGACATCTATTTGGCTTCTTTGATCCCAAAGTTCTCCAAATTTACTTTCTATATGCTAGCTAATGATATTCTCGTCCTCGCTTCAAGCATCCTCAACGTAAATACCAGATATATGGTTATGCCTCTTTCTTCCATTGGCCACCTTGTGCGAGCTTTGTATTGACATCTCCCTCATTGAGCCATTACACCCTCGATCATTGCTTCCAGTAAATTTCCTCCATCTCTCCAATTCGATGTAATTCAACTATGTTCTTGGTAAGTTCTTCATATCCAGGTCAAGAAGCTTTAACAAGACATTTCATGCTTTTGAATGTTTGTCAGACATTTGGATTTTTTTTGTTTGACTTGTTTAGTTTGTTGTTGGCGAATTTCAGTTGTCTCAGTAGCATCCAAATTGTTGAAGACTTGTGACTGTACATCATGCGCACAATCAAATCATCTTGTTAGTTTTTCTCTGCTACAATTACTATTTGATGTTACTCATCTCCTTACTCCGATTATCATTTAAGAACTACATCAAATCAAATAATCTGTATGGTCGACCTAGTGCTCTAAGTGCTTCAATGTAAAGTTGGATCTATTTAGCAGATCCAACATCTCAGATCAAACTGGACCGTAATAGATTTATTCTGATATTATATAACTTTACCTAAACGGCGATGAATGACAATCATGGTATAAGAGTTTAAAATAATCAAGAACATGCAAGTGCAAGCTGCAACCAAATTAACAAGAAAACAACATAATAATTAAAAGAAGAAAGGGAGCCTCATACTTATAGGAGGAAAATTCTCTCATATAGAGTAGTTGTACACATATGATGGGATCAACTATGGATGATCAACACCATTCATAATGTTTCTATGTCGTAAGATTCTTGTTTACAAAAATTGAACTCATTTGGAGATTTCTTACCCATGCATTGCATGGTGCCATTGTTTATATAATTGAAAAAACGTTCATTTTGTGACCACTAGAAACATGATGAAGAAGCATACAACATGATTTTTCATCCACATATAGTACGGCCTGTAAAGTGTAAGTCAATGTGAGCGGTGCCGATCGGCCATAATGAATCCCATCGTGTGTACAACTACTTTATGCAAAGAAATCACCTCATATAAATATGAGGTTCCCTTTACTCTGATTAAAAAGAAATTCGCGATGTTCTATTGCAAATAATAAAAATTTTCTTCTTCCAGATCAGGTCATAAAGAGAATGATTCAGCACGGAATAACTTCCTTTTCCCTTTTTTTCCTTTTCATGTCATTCAGAGATGCTGACAATTTTAGTTCTTAAAAAAAAATAAAAAATTGGTGTTAAAGACATTTAGTCTAGAAGACCGTAGATTGAAAAGCTACTTATCTACGGTCTTGATTTGATTTTCTTTCCTCCATTCTCCAACATAGATCTGACTCTTCTTGCACTATTGACCAAAGTATAGATCTAACTCTTCTTCCACGTTTGACTCAAGTATAAGCCCTCCTTTCTTGCTTCATTTCCTGACTGAATCCAGAATGCCGAATTGTAAGATTTATCCATTAATCTAGTTCTTTAAGGTTTACAGAAATAGCTGCTTACTCTTAATCATTTTATTTAACACCATATTTTAGAATTAGAACTCAAGTATTTTACAAGAAAGTTGTTCAGAGCACTCTTGTTGGCTGCCTTACTCATGATCAATATATAATTACTGCCATGTTATATATTCAAACTGCAATTTTGTTACTGTGTTAGTAGTATAGTTGATATCCATTAAATTAACAGCTCATTCAACTTTGATCGTTCTTTGATCTTTCTTTTACAAATTCTTCAGATTGTATTGGTTCAGCTTTTAATTCCAAAGGACTGATGCAATGCCCAAATTGTCGAAATATTGAGAAAGGCAAATGGTTTTATTCAAATGGTTCTCACTCACCGACAGAACTTAGCTTTGATGAGTGGGCGCATGATGAAGATCTCTATGATCTTAGTTATTCAGAAATGGTGAGGACACATTTGTTTTATTTATTTTTCGGGTGATATAACCAACATGATTGTTTTACCTCTGCTTTTGGGAAAAGAAAGAAAAGGGAGAAGTTGGATATGAGCAAAAAATAAGCTGCTTTTTTAACCACAGAAAATTCTGTGAGATAAATGTGCAAGATAGTTGTATCAGGTATGGTCCTTATTTGCTTTCCCTGTATCATGATAAATGCATTTATTTATACCATTATAACTAGAATTAGTTTGAAGCCAACCTCCATCATGCATGTGAAGCCAACTTTTAAATCTCAGCTGTTCATGACAAGAAGTTTTTTGATGAATAGATTTAAGGCTTTCAATGAGTAGCTTCTCCTCACTTAATATCTAACATACCAATTTGAGTTTCTAAATTGAAAATCCAAGAGAAACCAATTTTCTTTCATAATGAAACTACATCAGTAATTAATTAATTTTCTAGAAATTACTTAACCATCATTTTAATTGACTTCTTAGCAATACAAATGGGAAATATGAGTTGTCTTTAAACTTTTTCATGTCTTATGTGAATATTCTTTTAAACATGCACATGGCTATTTATCACTAACCACTGGCACATGAGAGTCACACCTGATACTCGTTCTGCTTTTGCAGTCATATGGAGTCCATTGGTGTCCATTCAGTAGAATAGCCAGGGTTCCATCAACTTTTGAGTAAGCTTAATTTTTCTACAGCAAATTTATTTCAGGCTATAAGGCTATTATGCTTTTAAACTTTTCGTGTATGATTGCCAATTAAAAATATTCCAAACTATTAAATGGGCCAAGATTTAAAATTTTTAAAGTAACATAACAAGCTAGTCCTTATCTCCTACTTCCATCTGTGGATGCATGTTTCTAAGATCTTAAATCATTTTAAGTTTTCTTGGTAGAACTTTTACATGGACTGTGTATGATACTATAAGGTCGTGGATTTTTGATGGACTGTGTATGATACTATAAGGTCGTGGATTTTTGATGAGGACATCAGTTCGAGACATTTTGGGAGCTTCTACCAGCGCATCGTTTGGGATGGATATTTTATTAGCCTAGTTATTTTCATATAAGCACTTATAGTTGTTTTTTACATTTGGATGACTATTTAGCCATATGTAATAGTTTTGCAATTTGAAATTTTTTTTTTGCACAATGTGACATTTTTTAGATTTGTTTTGAGTCTATACATAGGTCTTTAGACTAATGAAAATATATGCTTTGATTAATTAAAATTTTCTGTGTTGAGTTTTGCTCTTCATTCCGCTCTTGTGTGTGAGACATTGTGAGGATATAAGGGTTTGTGAAAAACCACAAACTATACACCCCATCCCTTTCCTTATACACCGCCGACCTTCCCTTTCCTCTTTCGCCTTCTTCCTGAAGCCCCACAACCCCCACCCATTCCCTCTCTCTTCTCACCCGACTACCCCAACCCCCTGGCTCCCACAACACGATGCCAGATCCACCCCCTCTAACACCCCCGAACCCCCCTGGTCGCTGTCCCTCACCATCCGACCATCCCTAACAGCCCCCACCGTTCAAATCTTCATTCAAACCCTAACCCTAATCTCCAAATCTTCATTCAAACCCTAAACCCTAATCCTCACATCAAGAGAATGAGCTATGGAAGAGTACAATGCCATTTACTTCGACAATTGACATCTTCTTCCTCTCCATCCGTGGCGGCAACACTTTCATCGAACCCCGGTTATTTCTTTCCATTCCTCCATATGACGATTGGCATATTCTTGGAAAATTTTCTATATAGGGTTAAATTTACATTATTTTGGTATCAGAGCCAGGTTTGAAACTCTAGTCTTGCATCTTTTAGCCATAATTTTTGCACTCATTTAGGATCATTTTAAGGTCATTTTTGGGATCATTTCAGATATGAAAAACACATCATTTTAGGTGCATTTAGGTCACATTTCTTCCCATTTCAGTAAGCAAATTTCCCCATACGGTCCCTAATTTTCCTCTTTTGGTGAATGCGTATTCGCAACACCATTACGATACCCGAGGAGCCTTTCTCGTCCCTCTTAAACCAACCAATCAGGAATCCTAGAAATCAATGAGCCCCTCTTCGAATTGAAATGGACAACACTGAAATTTCCACTACCTTCGCTACCATTCAAGCGACCCTCGCTAGTATCAATCATAGACTTGAGCAAGTGGAATTGAATCAAAATCTTGTCCCTGAGTTTCATCCTAATCGTCAAAACCCTCCAGTGAATGATCGTGACAACCGACGTCAAGATCGTGACTCTGACAAACAATACAAGAAGAACGTAAAGGCCGACGTTCCCCACTTTGAAGGCCATATGGAACCCCAAGCTTATCTTGATTGGATCCGTGTTATGGACCACTACTTCGTGTGGTTTGACATGAGCGAATCTCTGAAGGTCAAATTTGCCACGATGAAGCTGATTGGTAAATCTCAACAAACTGGATTAATCTTGAACATGTCCGCGGAAACCGAGCCTGACACCCATAGCCACTTGGGAGGCCATGAAAGAGAAGCTCTCAGAGAGATATGTGCCCTTATTTTTTTACACCCGATTGCTTGATTTGTGGAACCAACTCTATCAAGGAAGCAAATCCACCCAAGAGTATGTGAATAAGTTCGGCGACTTTCTCATTCGGTGCAAACCGTGTAATGCTTTAGGTAAAGAGAGCGAAAAACAAATTCTCTCTAGGTATAGAGTTGGACTACGAGTCGACCTTAGGAACGAGCTAATTCATAGAATTGTGGACTCCTTGGCAACGGCTTATGCCTTTGTCATCGATATGGATTCCCTTAAAACAAGCTTGCAAGTCCAATGGTTCAAGAGATCATTCCTCTAGAATAACTTTCACTGATCCCTTTAGATCTAAGTTTTCTTATCAGTACCCCAACAAGTCTTACCCAATCAAAGCCTACTTTCAATCCATATCCACCTAGAAATGACAATACGGATAAGAACACTGAAAGAGATTATAAGATTGATCCTCTCACTAAGTGCTAAAAATACAAGGGATACAACCATGTTGCTAGTAACTGGCCCGGCCTCAGTAGGATCAACATCATAGAAGGTACTGCTGTCATTGTTGATGATTCTGACAATGAGTTTTCCTATGAACCTAATGAAAGTGATAACTTCGGCGAAGAAAAGAATGACATGTATCTCAACTGTATTCAGTCGATCCAATTACCTCATTTGAATGTGGTCAGATGTGCTTTGTCCCAACCAAAAGAAGATTATTAGAAGCGCATTGCTATATTTCCCACCTTCACGATAATAGGTGGCAAAAATTGTAAGGTGATTGCTAACAGTGGGAGCATCAATGTAGTCTCTTCAGTAGTCCTAACCAAGACCGGACTTAAAGTTGAACCTCATCCACGTCCATACAAAGTATCGTGGATTGATGCGGCAGCTCTCCAAGTCACACAATGTTGTTTGGTCCCTATAGGTTTCAAAGCCTACAAGAAACAAATTTGGTGTAATATGCTCAAAATGGATGAGGGTCAAGTAATTTTAGGGAGACGTGGGCTATATGACCACGATGTGACAATATATGGTCAATCCAACTAATGTGTGTTCCAGCACAATAGATTAAAAATAAAGCTCATACCCATGAAACCACAAATTGGTTTGTCTGTGACGACACCAACTCTCTCGAGAAAGAGCAAGGAAGTAGCTTATATGGGTGATTAGGAACTTACGAAAGAAATTGACAAAGGGACGACAGTTCTTCTACTCACAACAAGAGAAGTCCCTAAAGAGCCTGAGTCACCCATCCCTCCTCAAGTCACTCTTGTCCTTCAAGAATTTGCAGATGTGTTTCCCGCTGACCTCTCCATCTAGTTATCCCCACTGCGTGACATCCAACATGCAATTGATATGGTTCAGGGCACGAGTCTTCCTAACTTGCCACACTATTGGATGAATCCGACGAAACATGCTGAGTTGAAAAGGCAAGTTGACGAGTTATTGACAATGAGCTCATTAGAGAAAGCTTAAGTCTTTGCGCAGTCCCTGCTCTATTGACGCCAAAGAAAGATAGAATCTGGCATATGTGTGTGGACAACCGTGCCATAAACAAAATCACGGTGAATTACCATTTTTCCATTCCCCGTTTGGATGACATGTTCAACATGATGTCTGGTGCCACAATCTTTTCTAAGATTGACCTTAAAAGTGGCTACCACCAAATACGTGTTCGTCCCGATGATGAATGGAAGACCGCCTTCAAGACGAAGGATAACCTGTACGAATGGATGGTCATGCTGTTTGGAATGACGAATGCCCCGAGCACGTTTATGAGAATTATGACACAAGTACCCCGTTCTTTTATGGACAAGTTTCTTATTTTGTACTTTGATGACATTCTCATTTACAACTGATCCATTGGGCAACATCTTGACCATTAAAGACAGGCCTGCGGTGTTTTGAGAAGAAACAACTTTATGCTAATCCTACTAAATGTACTTTCCTCTCAAGACAGACTATCTTCCTGGGATTTATTGTCTCCACCATAGGAGTATCTGCTGACCCAGAAAAGATTCGAGCTATTGTTGAGTGGCCTAAGCGCCGCAACATACGTGATGTGCAGAGTTTCATGGTCTTGCCACACTCTATTGTCGGTTTATGCAAGGATTTAGCATAATCATGGCTTTGATAACCGTTTGTTAGAAGAAAGGTGAGTTCGTCTGGTCGAAAGCAGCCACGAAAGCCTTCGAAGAAATCAAGAGAAGAATTACTTAGACACCTGCCATGAGGTTGCCTGATTTCAATAAAGTCTTCAAAGTAACGTGTGATGCTTCTAGTATTGGTGTAGGTGGAGTCCTCAGTCAAGAGTCACCCAGTTGCCTATTTCAGCGAGAAGCTGGATGAGGCAAAATAAAAATACTCCACTAATGACAAGAAATTCTGTGCGGTAATCCAGTCACTTCGCTATTGGCGACACTACCTCTTGTCGCAAGAATTCGTCATCTTCTCAGACCATGAGGCCTTAAGATTCCCTAATTTTCAACAAAAGCTGAATTCGTGACATACTCGATGGGTAAAGTTTTTGCAAAAATATTCGTATACCATTAGGCATAAAAAAAAGGGTTGAGAATAAGGCTGTGGATGCACTAAGTCGTTGTCACATGATCTAATCCACTGCGCACCGAAGTTATTGGTTTTAAGAGATCAAAGAATGAGTATGCCTCCTGTCCAGATTTTCACGTGGTCTACACCTCTTTGAAGGATGACATCACTCGAGTGATAGATGATTATCTCTTCAATTTCTCAAAACTGTGCATTCCTAGTACGTCCTTACGAGAGTATCTTGTTTGGGAATTGCACGCGAGTGGCCTTGCTGGACACTTTGGGCATAGCAAGACCATCGATGCTGTGGAACATCAGTTTTACTGGCCTAAACTTAAAAGGGACGTTGCAAGACTTGTTGACAGGTGTTGTACTTGTCAACTCGCCAAACAGAAAAAACAAAATACATGCATGTATACTCCCTTATTTGTTCCCAGTTGATTTTGGGAAGATGTCTCTATGGTTTTCGTGTTAGGCTTATCGAAAACACAAAAGAAACATGATTTCATTCTTATCGTCGTGGACCATTTTTCTAAAATGGTCAACTTCCTCTGATGTTCGAAAACTTTCAATGCATCTCGTGTAGCTCAAATCTTTTTCGATAATATTGTGAAGTTACATGGGTTGCCAAAAATAATTGTGTCCGATAGGGATGTAAAATTCACGAGTTACTTTTGGAAGACCCCATGGCATAAGATGGGAACGAAATTGAAATTCTCATCAGCTTTCCATCCACAGACTGAGGTTGGATAGACTGAGGTTGTCAATCAGAGTCTTGGAAATGTCTTGCGTACTCATGTGGGAGAAAATTTAGGAACTTGGGAATTAAAGTTAACTGTTGCTAAATTTGACTATAACACATCAAAAAATAGAACCACCATCATGAGTCCACATAAAATTGTGCATGGTTATCGTCCTAGGCAGCCCATAAATCTTGTCCCCATGTTAGAACATCATAGAGTCTCCGAGTTTACATCCACATTTGCATCCCGCATTCATTATTTGCATAGAAAAATTTTCAAGAAAATTAATGAGCATAATTTTAACTACAAGTTATGGGCAGATACTAGAAGAAAATTTAAAACTTTTAATGTTGGTAACGAGGTGATGGTTCGGGTTCATCCGGAACAGTTTCCAGCTGGATCCGTTAAGAAATTAAATGCACGTGTTGCAGGCCCGTTTAAATTTGTGCATAAAATCATTATAATGTTTATATCGTTGACCTTCCTGAAAGTTTTGGCCTAAGTAAGACTTTCAATATTGAGGATCTAGTACCCTATGAAGTCTCAGAATTTAACCCTAAAAATTCTCTTATAGATGAGCCTATCATGCAACCTACTGGTAAGATTCCCATATTTCCCCCTTTACCCGATACTATTTACCCACCGACAGAAAAATTGAATAATATTTTAGATAATCAGATAATCTCTACTAGAGATGATGGTATTCATAAATATGTGGTGTGATGGAAGAACAAGCCGAAGTCAGACGACACTTGAATTGATCGTGAGGAGCTTCAGCGCTTGGATCCTGACCTTTTGGAGCACTATAACAGGAGTACTGGTTTTGACTCGACTGGGTCGAGCTCTCTCCCACTCGGAGAGAATGATGAGGACATTGATTCGAGACATTTTGGGCGCTTCTATCAGCCCAAATATCGTCTGGAATGACTATTTTATTAGCCTAATTATTTTTATATCAACACTTATAGTTGTTTTTGGCATTTGGATGGCTATTTAGCCATATGTAGTAGTTTTACTATTTGCACCCTTTATTTTATGCACATTGGGATATTTTTGTGATTTGTTTTGAGCCTATATATAGGCCTTTAGACTAATAACAAGATATGCTTTGATTAATTAAAATTTTGCGTTTTGAGTTTTGCTCTTCATTCTCCTCTTGTGTGTGAGACATTGAGAGGATATTAGAGTTTGTGAGAAACACTAGATTATACACCCCCTCCCCCTCCCTATACACCGCTGGCCTTCCCCTTCTTCCCGAACCCCACAGCCCCCACCCGTTCCCTCTCTCTTCTCACCCGACTACCCTGACCCCTGGCTCTCACAACCTGACGCCAGATCCACCCCCTCTAACACCCCCGAACCCCCTTGCCCGCCGTCCCTCACCATCCGACCATCCTTAACAACCCCCACCTTCCAAATCTTCATTCAAACCCTAACCCTGATCCCCAATTCTTCATTCAAACCCTAAACCCTAATCCACACATCAAGAGAATGAGCTATGGAGGAGTACAACGCCATTGACCTTGACGATTGGCATCTTCTTCCTTTCCATCCGTGGCGGCGACACTTTCATCGAACCTCAGTAATTTTTTTACATTCCTCCATTACTTGTGGTACTGCCCATCATCTCTAGAATCTTATTTGAATCTTCTGTCATCCATAAATATTGAGTGTGTGTATCTACTTGCGAAATAGCGAACAAATCACTATTGAATATCTTACTTGCTAAGAATGCTTAAGTATAATCATTGATTTTAGGCTTGAATATTTAATTGGGACAGTTAACTTATTCAATTTCTTGAAAATTCATCAAATCAATCACTAGTTTTAATTTCTAACTTAATCGGCACTACTTGTTGGTAAACTTAATCTTTTAATATGCTTGGAAAATTCTGTACCTAGGTTAAGTTTACATCAAATTTTCTTCACTTTTGATATGGGCATTATCGTAAATGTTTGAAACCGAGATTTTGATAATGAAATTTAAAAATCATTGAGTCTGGAAATTCTCATTCCTTGTATTTAAATCTCTTTTTCATGTCCTTCCTTATTTATATCAACCTGTATGTCCGATATGTTCTGGGAAGATCTGAAGCAATCATTAGTTCAGGAAGTAATAGGAATCAGAATGTTTTTTAAGTCTTTGAACTTCACATTGTGTTTGACACACTTTCTTTAACAAACTTTTCAAGCAGCCCTGTAGACATGGTTTTGAGATGTAAAACCAGGCCATAATTTATCTTGCTGTTAGTATTTTTAGAAGTACTGGCAAAAGTAAGTCAGCAGTTGGAACATTGGGTGAATGAATGTTGGCCTGAAGCTGGTGGGAATAGTTGTGTGTAGTTAGAGAATTAGAGAATTGAGATAAACTTGTTTTGGCAGATAAAATAGGTCAATTCTATGATTCTATTTGGTGGAAAATAAATCGTGTTAATGGATATGCTTGGAGAAACCAATTTAACATTTTTGTATTGAATGAGTAGTTTAGTCATAGAAATTCTTGTGAGGAACTGGTCACTGTTACGAACTATGTTGAGATAATTAACTTGTTAGTGGATGATGAAGACTTTATGATTGCACAATAAACTATTAGAAAATTTTGGTTAATGTAAAGGGAAGAGTTTACCTTGATTTGAACTGAGAGCATCATAGATATTATGAGCAAAGCATCACAACATTTTTTTTCTTTCTTTATGTACAAAAGCCAATTACTATTCTTCTTTCTCACCACCATCTTCTACATCATCATCTCCACTCCTTGTAGGCTCTTTAATGGCAGTTTTCCTCTGCAAGTTTTTTGTCTCTCACCTCTTCCAACCAGTTCCCATCTTGCTCTGTTCCCTTTTGTAGCAGAAATGGAACCCAATGTCCTTATACTTGAGTTCCCACCTTATTTTCTCCACCTCAATGCCTTGTTTCATTTCAAACTCATCATCCACTTTGCACCTTATTTCCTCCACCTCAATACCTTCTTCATTTCATTACAAATTCTTTCACTCCTTGATGAGGACATCAAATCTGTTTTATTTTATTTTGAGATTTAGCAATATGTAGTTTATTTGAGAGATTTGTTTTAGATTTGCTTTGAGCCTATATATAGGCCTTGAGAATGATGATAAAATATGCTATTCTTGATTTTTAAAAATTTATTGTGTTGAGTTATTGCTCTTCATTCCTTTTTTTGTGAGATAATTGAGAGAATTATTAGGGTTTGTGATAAACTCTAAGACTACACCCAAATCTCCAAATCTAATTAAAATTCCAAACCCTAATCCCCAAATTAATTATAACCCTAAACCCTCCTCTAATCTCATCTGCCACCTCCCCCCCTACCCTTGTTCTTCCTCCGTTCAATTCCCAACTCATCCCGAAATCCTAGCCCCTTCGATGCCGGCGTCACCCCGCACCCGTCAGCCACCAGTGACCTCCAACCTCGCGACCACCACCGCTGCCAAATCCATCGCCGTCTCCATCATTACCACCCATCGCCTGCACCAAGCTCCTCCTCCGATCATCACCTTCACCCTGAAGTTGACAACCCGCCCTCTCTCCACCGTTGACCCCCACTGCCTTCGCCGCTCCCAACCAAACACCAACCCCCGATCGCCGTCATTTTCGTCCGCAACAGCGACTGCGGTCAACCGTCGACAGCCCTTCGTCGACGCTGCTCCCTCCGCTGCCCTCGCCGACCACCACCAGGAGTCGACCGCAGCATCCCCTGTCGACTATCACCTTGTTGCTGCTTCTTCTGGTTGTGTTCTTCGCTGCTGCCACCCGCTGCAACCCCAGTAAACTCTTTTTACTTCTCAAATATTTGTGTTATTGCCTTATCATCTTTATTATATTATTTGATTTATCTGTCGTCCACTGAGAGTGAGCGTTTCTACTTACCTATTAGTGTACAAATCTTTATTGAATATCTTACATGCTAAGAAAAATTAAGTATTATTGTTGATTGATAGGATTGAACTTTTAATTGGGCTTGTTAAACTATTTCACATCTTGAAAATCCATCAAACCAATTAATATTTATAATTTCCAACTTAATCTGCATTACGTGTTGGTAAACTTAATTTTTTAATATTCTTGGAAATTCTCTATTTAGGGTTAAGTTTACATCACTCATGCTCTTCCTTTTTCCTTATCCTTCTTCTTCTACCAAAAATGCGCTATGGGAAAGGATCCTTGAAATTTACTACACCGATGACATTCACAATTTCACTGCGTATGCCGTTAATACCAACGACTTTTGCTTCAACTTTCTAATAGAAGAGTTTAAGAACGTAGAACACCCTATCGAGTAGGTATGCATAGTTTATTACATAGGCTTTCAAGAAGTCAAACTAGTATGACGACATTGTAGTTCAAACTATCAGGTATCAGCCAGACCTTAAATTTTAGTGGTAAATCTCCCATTGCTGTATACATCGGCCGATATGGCTGATTTATCCTCCCATAAATCAGTTTTAGGTGTTGGGTTTTACCAGTTATTGTTTTCCAATTTGTGAGCCAGTATTGTCGATATACAGAGCAAAATTCGAATATATCAGCCAATATTATGGAATTATAGTTGTTTCATATTTAACACTATTGTTCACTGTAGTAGTTATTGGGAAAATACTTCCACTTTCACATTTGTATACACAATAACTTATCATTTTAGTTAAGATCCCTTTGGCAGAAGATTACCAAAAACTAAGCATTGTTGTTTGTATGTGTATTTAGTGGGAAGTAATTGCCTATTATACAAAATATAAGCAAATTTGTCATTGATGTGCTTTACTTGTCATGTAATTTAGCATGGTTAATCTTTAATATTTTATTTTATATGTTTCCTTAATGTTTATTGTATGTGATTTCATGTCAACGATTATATATTTGGGTTGTAAATGTATGGTTTGTATTATCTAGATTTTATTTTATATATATATATATATAATTGTATGGTTAATCTTTAATATTTTATTTTATATGTTTCCTTAATGTTTATTGTATGTGATTTCATGTCAACGATTATATAATTCTATATAATAAAACACAAAGAAAGCTATCAAGTGGCTCTCATTCAATAGGGATGAAATCAATGGTCCAGATCTAACCTCACAAAACGTATTTTCCCGCCCAAAAAATTCTCCCCAAAACAACTTCTTTATTTATTTATTTATTTATTTATCTCTCCCTCTCTCTCATTCTCTCTCTATTTACTCATAAATTTATATTTTTAGATTTCAGGTTTGTAAATTTTCAAATTTTTTATGCATTTTTTTATTGCTCATGTTACATTGAAAATAACAAATATCTCATCAACAGTTAAATTTCATCATTTTCCACATTCAAAGTTCTAAGAAGTTGGATTTTACACCCCCATTTATAATTATTTTTCAACATATACTAATGGGTTTATGGACTTTTATTTACGACTAATTATTGTTTTACTATCCAAACTTGAGCTACATAATTGTTGTTTTACTGTTTACAAGACTTTCATATGCTGTATCGTTCCGAAGACGTGTCGTAGGCACGTGCCCACGTGCAAATCTAGTATATATATATATATATATATGTATATATGGAGTCATTCCATTGCAAATGGCCCCTTGCATCCCTTCAAATCACTTAAGTGAAGGGGTATCGTAGGAATTTCACACAATACCGCTCAATCTCTCTGTCTTTCTCCCCCAACCAAACCTCTCCTCTCCTCCCCCCCCCCCCCCCCCCCCCTCTCTCTTTCTCCATGAGGGGTTTGGTTGAAGGAGAGAGAGTCTCCCCCAACCAAACCTCTCCTCTCCCCCCCCCCTCTCTTTCTCCATGAGGGGTTTGGTTGAAGGTGAGAGAGAAATTGAGGGGTATTGTGTGAAATTCCCCTTCACTTAAGTGATTTGAAAGGGATGAAGCATGGCCGTTTGCACGGTTTGCATTTGCAAACTATTTGCAATGGAATGGCCCCCATATATATATCCAGAGCTTTTCCAAATGTGGTAGAGCTCGCCATGGTGGGTCCAATAAACATTGAAAGCATCTTGTTGTAAATACCCAACTTATTCCAAGCAAGTGAGATCCAGTCATTCAAACTTTGTTTGCCTTTTCATCATATTGTTATAAAAATTAAAGATAGTGCAATCGTACATTTTCTTAACATTTTTACGAGGTTAAATGAATTTCAAATTACTTGATTCCATATATATAGACTATTTTAAGCATTTGTAATGAAATGAACAGTTTGATTGCTCATAGGATGCCTCCATAATGAAGGAGAACCTCAAAAGCTCCACCTTATCGGGAGCTCAGAGCTCTCTTAGAGATCTCCATATATATATATATGTTCTCAAGGCCTTGGAGAGCACTAATGGAGAACCATTGATACGACCCCCTTATCAGAAATCTGAACTGTTCATCTTGTTCTACATTCCTAACGTAGCATGAGGATGTAAAATCAAGTTATTTGACCTTCATTTTTCTATCAATCATGTCGTTAGAAAAACAAAGAATTTTCAGTCGTACAATTTGTAAAGTTGTAAAGTATAAACAAAAGAACTTCAAATTACTGATTACATGCTTACACTATCTTAGGAACAAGATGAACAATTCGTATTTTTCATGGGGAGTTTTTATCAACCAGTGCTCATGGAGTGTTCACAGATGTGGTGATCCCTTGAATGCCACTATATAGAGAGAGAGATGAGTCAATCATTCACATTAATTAGAATGACAGAATTAGTCTAGAAATGTAAAATCAAGTCATTTGAAATTCATTTATCCTTCATATCATTATAAAAAATAACGATATTCAACCATACAACTTGTAACGCTTTAATGCATGGACAAACAAATTCCAAATGATTTGATCTCCCACTCTTAGACTAATTTAGACATGTAGATGAAAGTTAATTGTTCGGATCTTTCAATTAACGGTCCAAGATCCTAAAATAAAGTTCTTACGTGGTTCTCACTGGGATCATATATATATATATATATATATATATATATATATATATATATATATATATATATATATATATATATATATATATATAGGGTAATGCTCCATTGAAAACGGGTTTGTTTTCACGGGTTGGAAAACACGAATCTGAGCCATCGGATCGATCATCATCGCGATCAGCGGCTCAGATCGAGCCCGCCCATCACTCTATATGACTTAAGTGGCGGAGGGTTATTTTGGGAATTTCGTCCCAAATAACTCTTTGGCTGATTCGTTTTGAAATAAATGATATAACCTAGGCCGTTGTTGGGAACAACGGCCTAGGTTATAAAAATTTGAATCATAGGCCGTTGTTTGGAACAACGGCCTTGTTTTCAATATTTATAACCTAGGCCGTTGTTCCCAACAACGGCCTAGGCTATAAAATTTCTATAAAAATTTATAGAAATTTTATAGCCTAGGCCGTTGTTGGGAACAACGGCCTAGGTTATAAATATTGAAAACAAGGCCGTTGTTCCAAACAACGGCCTATGATTCAAATTTTTATAACCTAGGCTGTTGTTCCCAACAACGGCCTAAGTTATATCATTTTTTTAGAATCTGTTCAGCGAAGAGTTATTCGGGACGAAATTCCCAAAATAACCCTCCGCTCAACAATTGAAACGGGTTATGGGGAGGCAGATCTGAGCCGTTGATCACGATCATGATCAATCCGATGGCTCAGATCGCTGTTTTTCAACCCGTGAAAACTAGACTCGTTTTCAATGGAGCATTACCCATATATATATATATATATATATATATATATATATATATATATATATATATACATGTGAGACCCTATCTCGCCCCTTACTTTGAGACCTCATATGTGAGCCGATTGATAAGAACCCCCTCACATGTGACCCTATCAATCCCCATGATAGCCTACGGGTGTAAAATAAAGTTATTTGAAGTTCATTTTTGACAAAATTATATGACAAAGTTCTTTAGTTCTCTAACGACATGATGATGAATGGGCAAATGAAGGTCAAATAACTTGATTTTACACCCTTAGGCTATCGTAGACATGTCGAACTAGATGAACGGTTCGGATTTTTTATGGGGGGTTCGGATCAATAACATACGGGGCCTCAATATAAGAGGGGCAGGGTCTCAACCCCCTCCCCATATATATTTAGTTCCATCTGATATGAAAACCAGATATTTGCCTAGTATCGCCGATATTCTCCGATATCCAACATGAAAAAATTTCTCCCGATGCAATTCCGATATCTGCCCAAAAAAATAATGGTTGACGAAAAGGATGGTCGTTGAAAGCATGCTGGTTGGCAAGTACGAAAAATGGACTTATATGCAATTTATGCCCCTCTTATCTCTATACATATAGTGTTACACTCACAGGGGCGCAGTTCCAAATCTGGACCAAAATAGGAGCAAGTTTCTAAAACCTATAAAACAGGTGTACTACATAAGGTCCAAATCCCAAACCTAGACCCTATTGGTCCTGGTATCGGGTTTTGGTCATGCTAAAACAAATTGAGCGAGTTCAAATTGGTTTCCAGTTGGAAATATTATTAAGCTTGTACTTTATGAAGAAGGTTACACATATGACAAAATAGGGATACAGGGATCTGTAGTCTTTACCAGAAGCTAGGACACATCGATTTCGATACATATGATATATCTTATTTATATATAAATGAAAACCAAATATTTTGTTAGACGTTCACACCTTTAAGCAATTAATAATCATTTTGGTGACAAAAGTATGGTAATCAAAATATCCAAATTTTTGGGCATGCTTGGTTTTTTTATTCAGGCAATATTAGAAGTTTTGAAAAATCACACTAGAGTTCCAAGCATTTTTGACTTAATTATGTCAAAAAATTGTAAAACTTGTTGAAAATTGGGGCATGCACCCGAGATTAGTACCCATCCTTTCTAGGTGGTACATGAACTATTGTTGAGTGCAAAAAGTTCTAACAACTTCACTGGACTCGTGCAAATTTTAACATGGGCAGGTAGCAAGTTAAAATTTTACAACATTAGTTTGGGTTGTAGCCTTTGTTTCAACCATCCACTTGCATTGTATTTTGGTTGGTGTGAGTGCATGCACTGCATCCTTATGCTAGCTTTGCAACCCAGTTAATATACTTCAGCCTTAGTTGCAGCCATCCACTTCCATTGAATTTTGGTCGTAAGTGCATGCATTGCAATTGCAACTGTATGGTGCCAAACCACCCATATGATGTAATAATATTATGTGTATGCAACTATGTTTAAGGATTAATGAAAGGGTTAAGGTGGAGTTCTATTAGTTCGGGTTCGGGGGTGTGCCCATATTTTGTAGTCACAACCTGCTCGGAAACGGATATAAGATTTTCAATAGCTGCCCATTAAGGTTGGAGGGGTAATTCTGTTTAACCCTTTAATCCGTCTGGGTTTGGACGGGTTCAATTAAAACCCACCTCCTTGACTGTTCCACACTCCAACAGTTGACCGATTGATGTTCTTATTGCAGGGAAGATGAATCCTATCTGGCATTTGCTTGTAAGTGTCGATATATCTTGTTTTGATTCAATGGTATGGGTGTGGTCCGGATTTCTTTCCTTAACCATGTTTCAAATCATATTCTTATTCTGCAGTTCAAGATCTCTTAGTTTATCATGGGAACACAAATACATCGGCAGCCGATACATGCCCATACATGGCTTACCTCCAACCATTTCAAACTTCATCTTCCTCTAACCCTCACATTTCTTATGAAATCCCGCTTGCTAATTGGAATCAGACCTCTGGAACTCCTGATGTCCAGATTAATCCGTATTCCGTATTTAATGGTCATGCTAGTGGTTCTTCTCCAGCGATTATTTCAGGTGTGAGGGTTGATTCTGATGGCCTAGGAAGGGCCGCTTCTTTTGTCTATCCCTTTTTTCTTGGGCATGGGTAAGTGATACTATAAGGAATTAATCTACACCACTTTATTAGTTTATTATGAACTATTTGGGAATATTCTAAATGGATTCGGTCAGTCAAGTTAGCCCTCTGGGGGACTATATTAAATATTAACTTGATCAAAGTATAGATTGAACTATTGTTTCTTAAATTACATTAATTTGTTAATGCAGATTCCTAATTTTTTCTAACTCTATGAGGGATATTTCTCCTTGGTTCTCTCTTCGTATATGTTTATTAAAAAAATCTTCATTGGAGATAGTTCTCCATAATTCTTCTTCAAGTCTTCATCAGCATGAAATATTTGTGTTTTCTCCTACTTAATTTATTTTTTACTAAATTACAAGAAACTGTCCTATATCTTCGATCTTTAAAAAAAAAACTACCCTAATATGCATAACCCCCAAATCTGTTTTTTTTTCCCTTTCATGAAACTATCCCGCTGCATCTGCCCCATTGACCATACTTTTACGTGCACGACACTGGTCATACCCCCACAAACACTCAATTTCTAACTTTTTCCCCCATTAAAAAAAAACTTCATTTAATTATCCAGTTTTCTTAACCTCCTTTCTACACTTTAATCTTCTTTTCCAAATTTAGTTAAGAAAACTGGATAATTCAGTGGACTTTTTTAAGAAATGGGGTAAAAAGTTAGAAATTGGGTGCATGGATATTTTTGTCCAATATGACCGCGTGTATTGCATGTGAAAGTCTGATTAACGGAGCAGATCCTGTGATGTAGTTTTGTGAGGTAGTTTCCTGAACGAAAAAAAGACAAATTTAGGGGTTACGCACGTTAAAGCATTGTTGGGATAGTTTTCCCGAAAATGAGTGGAGATATGGTAGTTTCTTGTAATTTAGCATTTTTCTTTATTTTGAGCTTTTTATATATTTACTCAGTATATGTATTCTACTGTAACAATTTTGAATAAAAGTGCATTCACACATCAGTCACTAGTTTAAATATTGATGCTTCTTTTTATTGATCTTTCTTCCACAAACGAATCTCTGAAATATACATCTAACACAGCTCAACAGTAGGATGATCTTTCAATCCTTTATTCACACAATCTTCGAATCCCAGTTTTCAACTTCTAGACTTGTCTTCACAGCCTCTTCTTTCTCATATCTCCTGGTGCTCTGCTCATCCTAGCCGTACAAGTGAACCAAAATCTATCTTCTTATCTATGAAGAACCCCAATTTTCACTGTGATGCGCACCTGAAAGCAAGAATGTCTTTTCCGTAGTAGTAAATACTATTTCGTCAGCAATTCCCTCTTGACTGAATTTTGAAACATCTAAATTGATGGTATTTAACATTTCTTTTGTATATCAAATATATGAAATTGTGTTTGTAGGATGGTTTTCCTATTTGCTACAGTTGCATTATGCTTCGTTTTTCACCCACCTTATACATCCCACATTTCCTCTCATAGGGATACTATGACAGGATATAGAAACTAGCGATTCAAGGCACTATTTATATGGGTAATCGTATAAATCATTATTGATAGGATTCCCTCTTCTACATTTAAGTGATCTCTGGCTTAGATGTCTCCCAAGAATCAATAAACAAAGTATTCAGCTATTCTGTACATTAAAATGAAATCAGGATGGCATTAAGAAAAGCATATTTTTTTGTCCGAGTGTTGTACTGCAAATTACTTTTTTTTTTTCATTCTCTTGTTCAAACAAAATTGAAAAATGTTAACTAATTTTAGTATTGGTTTTATATGATTCTCTCAGATATGGCTCTAGACTTGCTGGATCATTTGTTGCTGCATCGATTCCCCCGTACACTGTTAGTGCTCAACCTCACTACCAACACCACAATCCTCTCTTTGTGGGCCCACGTCGACCTGTTGCTACTAGTGAGTTGCCTCCTGTAGGTCGAACTCCTATTTCCCTACCCGATCAGACAATATATTACCTATTCCCACCAACAACAGCTTCATCTAGCAGAAGCCTTCAAGATACAGAAAGTGCAGGATCGTGGCAAAGAGGCCAATATGCTCCATTTCCGTTACTGCCTGTTGAAAGAGAGTCAGCTCAGTGGGGTCCACATCCTCATTCCAGTAGTTCATCGGAATCCAGATTTTGGCATCACAATGGTTCTTCAGAGCAGCCTATATCCCAAGGGAGAATGGAGGCCTTATCTTATCGGCCACCCCATGACCATGCCATGAGTCGAACAAGGCCTTATATCTGAAAGGTATAAAAACCTGGAATGCTTTGGCTTGGTTGAAGGTTTGTATAATGAAATGAAGAAAAAAAATTGTATAAAGGCTGGGTTTCTCTGGTGAACAACTGAAAATGAGAACAATCTTTCGAGGGTAATCTGGCCAAAAACAGATTTTTGGGGTTAATAACTTGATGTAATCTGAATGAGCTATTGAAGTTATGGCTGAGGAATGCTGCAGGTGCCTCTCGATAAACGGAGGTGAGGGATATTAAAATGTCTGCCCCCTATGGAAGGATTACGGTTTAAATAACACATTTTTTTGTGTGGATTTTATATGTTAATTGAATTCTATAGCCTGGTTTGAACTTATTAATCAAAGATAATTCTTATAAAAGATCATTTGGAATATTATTTTATTTTTATATGTGCGTCAGGTCAATTAAAAAATACAAGTTTTCAATATGTTTAAGTGTAGATCTTGATGCATGGCATATAATTTCTGAGGCATCCTAATAGTATATGAATAGTAGATGATAGATGCTATTATGAGAGGATTCAGAACCGCGGTTACTCGTCTATATCTAAAAGATAGTAATGGATTTAGGACAAACAAAAATCTAAAGATGCAGTGCCTTAATTTTATCTCATTAATCATTATCATGTCTGAAAACGAGCAACCAGAACAGTGATAGTGATGTGCCATGTCACTGTCTCAGTTTGTCTTTTATTTTTTTATTTTTTATTTATAAAAGATGACTGTAGTTATCGTTACATTATTGGTAATTAAAGAAACAAAGTAGTACAATAGCATCTGAAATGGAAACCTACAAGTCACTAATACATCAATCGATACATATTAGAAAAGCCATCCATCAAAGCCCCACTAAGAGCATCCACAATGGTAATTCTTATTTTTGGCAAAATGGGACGAATAGAAATGGAATAGATCGAAAGTGTTGCAGTGATCGTTTGCTATATTTTGACAAGGACGAGACATCTTGTTTCGTCGTTTAATTTTTTTTTTAAAGATTTAATTAATTACCGATTAACTATTAAAACATATTAATTAAATAAATTAAATATTATAATATAACCTAAACCTATCTAAACACCTACTAAAGCATCATTAAACCAACTAAACCTACTTTCTTAAAAGCCCTAAAAGCTGGACGGGACATGATGTCCCGTCCGTGCTTTGTTTTTTATTATTATTTTTTTTTTCATCCAATCTGGTCCGTTGGATCATGAAAAAAAAAAAAAATCCAACAAACAAAACGGATGGGACAACATGTCTCGTTCGATTGTTTTTAAAAAAAAAATTTTTTTTTTGGGAAGGACGATACAACATGTATCGTCCGACCCTATTTTTTTTAAAAAAAATATAGTTATATATACGGGACGAGACAAGTTTTCTCGTCCGATCGGAATGAAAAAAAAAAGGCTGAGACGATACATGATGTGTCGTCTTCTATATTCTCAAATTCGCTAGCCCACTTCTCATATTTGAGAAGCGACTGTAGCTCGTTCGCTATTTTTTGAGAAAATAGCAAACGACTGCAGCGCTCAATTCTTATAAAATTCTCATAATATGAGAATATGGGAATTATAGCAAACGACTGTGGATGCTCTAATATAATAAAACAACAAAAGCAAACTCCCACCGCCGTCCCCCGACTGCCTGAGGGACGGTCCACCCTTCACCACCCTGCCTGACTATTCCCCTTCATTGATCTTCATCTTCCCTCTAGCCTCCTCCGCACCTGCCCATTGATGAATGAGAAGGAAGATTTTATGCATAGAGATTGGAAATCTATAAGAACTATTGCGGAAAATTAATTCATTTCGTTCTAGCCATAGGTTCCACAATGTTGCCGAGGTTGCTATGTTCCAAGCCCTTTTATCTTCTAGTCTAATGTGTTCTTCTCTTATGATCCCCCAAATGTCGGTGGTTGAACTAGGACTCTGAGAATACCCAAACCCCCTACAAACTACCTCCCATGTTAGCCTAGGCTAGGACATAAGAAGAAAATATGAGTGACGTCCTCTACCGCACTTAGACAGCATCCACACGTAACGTCTGTAAGCAAGTTTCTCTTCCTGAGATTCACTTTAGATAGTATCGCATCATTTTACACTAACCAGCAAAAAACTTTGACTTTAAGAGGCACTTTGGCTCCCCCAAATGATGCTTTCTTCTTTACATCTCAGTCCGCCGTCGTTGATCCATTTATACATTGACGACACCGAAAAGACTTTTGATTCTTCCCTGTCCCACCATCTTTCATCTGCGCTAGTGTTCGCCCGTCCCCCCTCTACTTGGATCACCCTGTTCAATTCTTCGAACTGAGCTACACTTTTCGGCGTCAGGCTGTCAGATACTATCAATCTGAGTTTGCCACTCTTCCAAACGTCTGCCATTGACGAATCTAAGTTTGGTGTTAGCACCGCAGCTTTTGGGAAGCAGTTTTGAAGTGTCGTGTTACCGCACCATTTATCTTTCCAAAATCTGGTTTTTTTCCCATTTCCAACCCTGCATGTAGTATTGGTGTTGAAAATCTCCCCTTGCTTCGTCACTCCTTTTCATATGGGCAAAACTTTGGCAAACGTACTTCTGCCTTCCAAATCTATATTTTCTTCTTCTTCAGAATAGTTCGAAAGAGTAGCTCCACCAGCCCTTGCGATTTTTGACCATCTTCCACCACCATTTACTCAGTAACGCTCTATTCATGTCGTGGAGGTTCATGATTCCCAGACCTCCGAATTCTCTTCTCTTACGTACTCTACCCCATTTTACCAAGTGTAGCCCTTTGTTTCCCTCATCCGTTCCTCTCCATAAGAATCTTTTTCTCAGCTTATCAATCTTATTGATGGCCCACTTTGGCAATTCGTAAATAGACATCTGATACAGTGGAATAGCGCTAAGAACCGAGTTTAGAAGTATAATCCTTCCACCCAGCGAAAGGAAACAACTCTTCCATCCTGCTAACTTCTTGGTTATCTTTTCAATCAGAAAAGTCCAATCCTCCTTTAGTAGCGACCCTGGCCTGATGGGCGTGCCTTGATATTTTATTGAAAATTCGCCCTTAGCGCACCCTAAAATGTCCATAATATCACTCAAGGAGAGTGATAACTGCTTATGGAAATGGTGCTTGTCTTATTTAGATTTACCTTCAGGCCTGACCAACCTTGAAAACATACCAAAGCTGCCTTAATAGCCACCACTTCTTCGACTGTAGCCCTTTCGAACAATAGAATGTCGTCCGCATATTGTAGAATCGTCTTTGGCTGAACAATTCCTTTAATCTTGATCCCTTTGATGGCGTTGTGTTCTTGTGCTCTCTTTATCATTTCCGCGAGCCCGTCCGCCACTATAGCAAATAGGATTGATGAAAGGGGATCTCCCTGAATGAACGGTTTTCCTCCTTGAACACACATTTTAATCCACATCCTCCATTTCGCTCCAAATCCTTTGAGCTCCAGAGCTTCGTCCCGACAATCCCAGTGCACTGAGTCGTAAGCCTTCTGAAAATCTACTTTGAGTAGGAATCCATCCGCTTTATCTTTGTTGCCCCTGTAAACTATTTCGTGGGTTGAAGCTATGCTGTCCATGATGTCCCTTCCTCTAATGAAACCACACTGCGAGGGTGCCACCAGATCGCCTAAGTGCGGTGCCAATCTTTGGATCAGCACTTTCGTAATAATTTTGAATGATCAATTTAGGAGACTAATGGGTCTGAAATCTTCGTACGTGAGAACTTCACGTTTCTTAGGCGCTATGATTGTGGCGTAGTTTAGCCTATCAAGCTTTGCTGCACCGTCATATAGCTCTTGAAAGATGTTCATTAGATCCTCCTTGATGATTTTCCAGTAGAATTTGTAAAAGAGGATAGGCAGTCCATCCGGTCCCGGCGCCTTGTCTTGTCCGAGTTTCTTAATTGCTTCGTAAACCTCTTCTTCTGAAAATTTCCCCTCTATTCCTTCGCTTCCATCTATTTTGGAGGAACTCCACATGTCCGAACTTAGCTTGCATCTCCTTGTAGACCTTCGACCCAGTAACTTATGAAATTTCTCGTCTAGATGCTCTCTGATGAGCTCCTCATTCTCTGTCCAAGTACCTTGCACCGATAAACCCGTTATATGATTTAGTCTTCTTCTACCGTTTGCCACCTTATGGAAATATTTAGTATTTGCATCCCCTTCTCTGAACCATTGTATTCTTGATCTCTGCTTCCAGTACATCTCCTCCATAATCCCTATCTGCTGTAGCTCCAATCTGTTGCTTGCTAATTCGTCTCTTTCTAATTCCAGTAGATCCCTATCCTCTTGTATGATCTCTAGTTCATGATTTCTGTTGCCTAGCATCTCTCTTCTGAGGTTGACCTCACCAGTCTTTTGTCTTGCTCACTCTTTTAATCTCCTGCGCAGTCTCCTTGTCTTCTCTACCCATGTTCCAACTATTGTTGCCTCGTTGATGTAGGCCGACCATGAATCAACGATTACTTGACGCGTCTCCTCACATGTGGTCCAGGCTTTCTCAAATCTAAAAGTGAAATGCTTGCCTCTACTACCCTGTCCACAGTCTATAACTAGGGGAAGGTGATCGGACGTGAATCGCAGAGTTGATTTGACCTTTGCCAATGGGTATGCGTCCTCCCACTCGTTGGACATTAGGACTCTATCAAGCTGGGTGATGTTTCAAATTAAAACCTTTTAACTGGGATTGTCAACAGGTGAGGATCCACTTGACGATCTGATGTAAACTGAGAAATGAAGACACACACTTGATGGGATCCAAGCCCGCTAAAAAATGAAGGTCGATACCATACTCCATAGACTTGATGTTGAGCATTAAAACTCACTTGATTATCAAATTCAGAGCATCCGAGTTTTGCTATTGTTTACATGACAAGTAAAAATCAAAGTACAGTATTTGTATAATGAGTAGTTGATTTTTTAATTGAGAAAATTCATATTCTTCAGTAGAAAAATTCTATATGTTGATACCGCGAATGATTTGAATTCATATAATATTTACACAAGTCATAGAAGCCATTTCTTCTATCAGGTTTGGTAAGAAATATAGGACCCAAGATATAATAGTAGTAATTCACTAGATAGACTTTAAAGGGTGAAATCAGATTAACATGTATACTCTGTATTCAGATGATCAGGTCTATATACTAAAGGCTTGATTGCTAATTCTAATTGTCAGGTTTCTCCATACCCAATACGAAATTGGATCTATTTTAAATCCATAAAAACAAAATAAAGCAAACAGGTCCAATTCAATGCGTGTAAACCCTAATGCCCTATTCCAGATTCAGAACTGAGTTATGGAATAAATTGTTCAACCAACCACTAAATATTCAAATCATTCCCCTTTTCAACAGCAAATTGGGCTTTCAATAGCATCATACTGCTTTACCTATGTGACCTGCCAATCAAATGGGTTACATTTCTGGTCCAAAGTGGTCACCAAGCTGTGGGTAGAAGCGATACGAGCACAATGTTCAATGATTTGCATACTGCCACTATAAGATGTGCTTCAGGCAATCCTTCACAACACAAAAATAATGGAGAACATGCGCAAACACCACAACCAACATCCAGAACACAAAAATAATGGAGAACTAGCACAAACAGATGATGCAACAAAGAAACCAATATTCCTAAACAAAATCTTCAATATATGTTAGGAATTGGAGTTACCATAGGCTATTAAGTGTTACTGAAAATGATACAACATCAAAACGAGCACAAGTCACTAGTCTACAATAAATCCAGCTTGCACCACAAAATCTTCAATCCAGCTTGCACAAGTCACTAGTCTCAATAAGGAGGATACAATTCCAGAAGCATAATCCTAATATAAAAATTGTCCAAGGCATATTTTCCATCCCAAAAGTTGTCGTCTCTCCGTTCTTCAGTGGAATTGGATGGATCATCAGCAAGGACCAACATCAGCTTCACCTATAGATGAGACAATATCAGATCTCAATGTTAATCTTATAGCAAACAACTGAACTATCAAAAAGTAATTATAATAACCAAGATATGGGAGGGAACCAAGACCGTGATGCACTCCTGCTTTGACTGGGGCTCTGCTTCTCTTGACTCTCGCTCATTCTTTTACTCACGGGCTGCATAAAAAATTCAACCAAGAATAAGAAAAGAACATTTATGAAACAACATATTAAATTAAAAAATTTCTTGATCTTTCAAGAGTCGGTTTGCTTATGCACTCTGCCACCACATTAGCTCAACAATTATTTCCTCCTATTTAAGTATGTTGGATTTTTCATACTCATCTTTCATATTTTCTCAACTTCAACTAGAATGTCGAATTGGTAACCAAGACAGGCACATGTCCTTTTATAATACTCCCTTTGTTTCAAAATTTACGTCATTCAAGCCTTTTTTCTCAAAATATGTCACTTTAGGTTTTCGGTTTTCAATGTAGATGTCTTGTCATTCTTAAATATCCATCAATTAATTTTCTATGAGATTTCCAATCTTACCCTAATCTTTTCATTTACTCCTACTCCCTATTTTTATAGAGGGCAAATAAGACATTTTACAATTGATAGCTCATTTATAAGCTTCAAAAATCAAGAATGTCCAGTATTTTTTTCAATCCTAGGTTTTCTCTTAATAGTCGTGTAGAAACCTAGAATGACCGATATTTTGAAACGGAGGGAGTAGACAGACAAGAACAGCAATGGAGACATGCATCGATGCATATGAGATGAAACTTGTGGACCTAAATTGAAAGGAGAAACTCAGGAAACACTAATACAGGTCAGCTAATTTGTAAGGAGTAGGACATAAGGACCAATAATTATATATCAGTTATGCATAAATATAATCCAAGTGTCCTTAACACAATAAGCTACATTATCAAAATGAGAGCTATAGAATTTTAAAAAAAAATCATAGCTCGGTGAATTAAAAATCCAGTCACAAAACAAAAATAATGAGTGTACTAGTACAAGATATTTGAAGAAGTGGTGTTTGAAAATTGTTGATAACGTATTAAACTAGTATTTGAGACGTGTAAAATTTGATGTAGTGTAAAATGTAGTGTAAAAATTAGACACTTGTCCATATTTAAGATGCATAATAAAAATTTGATGTAGTGTAAAATGTAATTAACATGTGTGAGAGGTGTGGACAAGTGTCTAAGGATTGTCCATGAAGTGCCTGATATTGATACATGTCTCCACCATAGAATACCTATGCTACATAGGGAGAAAAGAATAAAGGAAAAACAAAATATGTGAATGTCTCTGCCATTTCCATGGTCTGGAGATATATTCGTTCACTAATTTTTTGTGATGAGAAGTAATATAAATTTTAAGTTCAAAATATATCAAATGAATGGGGAAATTTCTGACAATCAAAGAGTAGCAACTTACAGAACTTATTGGGGATCTGGATCTTGATCGGGATCTGCAAAAAGTTACCAGAAACAACTGAATTCAATACCCACTAAGTTGCTTTACACAGCTTGACCAAAATCCTTGCCGCCCCTTCCAGGTAGAGATGGCAAAATAGAACGAAAAAAACAACTTAATATTAAAGCAAAAACAATCCACATAAAATTGTTCACTTGAGACTGAATGCCTATAAATAAAACATTAGTCTAGTTTTTTTTTTCTTTTCTAGAGGATTTAAGTAGAATTAGTATATCTATTTATACCACACGAAATCCATATCCAGACTCCGAGAGCACTCCTATTGGAATGATGACGCATGAGAAGAGATACCAAGCGAGTCCATTTTCGATAAAAAACTCATGGTAATTCCCAGAGCAGTCCATTAATAACAGTGTATCCAATCAAATTACTAATATGCAATCCCCTGATCGCTGCAAAAGCCCCCATATCTAGAAGACAGAGAAGTAATTTTCAAAACAAATGATTACTCCTATAGCTTTAATCATGGGCATTGACTTTGTGTCCACAATATACAAATGAAAACTAACACAACCACAAGAAAGCTATGTATAAATAATATCCGGTGAATAAAGAATTTTCTGCGGACCAAGATCAGCTTTAAGGAGGCGATTAGGTTTTGCAGCCTACCTGGGCACAGTTATGGGTATGATGCATAAGCATGTCAGCTATTATATTTTTGGAGGCTCAAACATAATTCAAATTCATAGTGAGGTATATATATCAAAATATATCCATTAGTCCAAAAAGCTCAACAACAAAACAAAAGATAGTAAAGTTAACATCTAGAAACAACCTGACAAACTCATCATAAAAACTATTGGCATATCCTCCCCATCTTAATATGTATGAAGTTTGTATTGTTTTGTGACTAACTTGTATTATACTGTTTAATTTGTAAAAATGTCTTTACTTTATCCTAGATTAAAAATAGTTGTACGGACCAATGCAAAAAAAAAAAAAAATCATGAGCCATACCCAAAATCTTAGTGCTAGAAAAAGAATTGCAATTAAATATATAAATAAAGGATTATCCGTAAAAAAAAGGTACAACATGTAGAACTATAGGGAATTCCAGTAAACTCTTTGAACTTAGGAGTCATTCTCATGGCCTTACAGAAGCAGAACAGAAACGATAGGTAAACTATGGTGGTGCCAATGAAAATTATGGGGAAATCGGTTTAGGTAATATGAAATAGGAAATGGTAACATAGAAGGACAGAAAGGAAAGGAAACTTGAAAATAAAAGGTTAATCAGGGTTCTTAAGATAAAGAGGAACCCAGGAAGATCCTTTTCCCAAAAGAGTAAAAAAGCGAAGCATGTATGATATTGCTATATACAAGTTCATGTTCAGCCAAATTGCTGAAGCATTTATTTCATCTATATTTCATCAATATATAAATTATCCTACACCTCTATGGCTCAACTAAAGACCAAGTCTTTCAAGCAGCAGTTCAAACAGATAATAACATTGGTCACATAATTCTAACAACAAATTTTTAGAACTGGTTATGTTGACATAAATGACCCATGCACACATGCCCCAACCACCTATCACGTCAGGAAGTTATCATATAGTTCAACAACATACTTTTGGCTCAGTATTAATCAAATATAAGTTCAGGTATATATATTTCAGGAGATCTTCAATAGAAGTCGGTGCACCCGATAAGATGGGAGAGCCCAAGGCTTCTTCAATGAGACATCCTACAACCAATTTGAACTATTTATTTTGTTAGAAATGCATAAACCAGTAGCAAATAAAGCTCTACAAAATTGTCCGGCCGAAATATCTTTATTTTTCATAATGATATGATGCAAAGGGCAAATGAAGTTCAAATGACTTGATATCACCCGATTAGACTATGTTAAGTATTTAAAATAAGACGAATGGTTCTGTTTGGTTCGGTTCGGATTGTTCCCAGCATGGCGAGCTCTCCCACCTTAGGGAGAGCCCCGACCTCTCTTGAAGACCTCCTATATATGTACATGTATGTAAATATATCCATCATTTTATTTTCTAAAACATCATCATACAGTCAGATACAATTAACTGTTTTGACAGTATGAAAATTATTTCAAAATGTTGATTTCAAGTTGTACAGTTGAATCGAAAAGAAAAACATAAGCAAATTGTTTAAACAAGATGCCCGTTAGGAGCATGTACTCTGAGATATCATCTGATATTTGCTACCCGATTTCGGCTATAAAGAAGATTGGTCTCACATGAAACTTCCTAGTTCCAATCATCTTTCTCAAATTCCTCTTCATGTGTTTACTGGCTAACAATATGCCACTTTCAATAGCCTGCCTGGTCCTCCGTTAGTTCAATATGAGAAATTTGTTCAGTTTAAAAGAATTTAAATTTTTAGTTAATGTTCAATTTTCCATTGACTATAATATTTTGCAGTCAGACAAATTTAGCAATTCTGATAATGCATTAAAAATACAAGTCAACAATTACTTTAATTATATAGAAAGTCCACATAATATGAAATTTGTCATCCTGAGTATGCTTACAACCTCAGTGTAGTAAAAACAAGAGACCTCACATGACCTTTTTTCCCCTATTGACTAGAAAAATAATATGTGGCCACACCAACTCCCACGACATTTCTTTTTTGTTTTTTGAAATGAATTAAGATTCCTTGGTTTTACATTGGAAGAGAAAAAAAAAATTTGACAGATGCAAATTGAAGCGAAGAGAAAGCCTAAAGACCAGATTGAAACTTCTGGTTTATCATAATCCTTTATATTACATATTTAGAGGACATTTAATGTTGTTTTCTTGAGAGGAAGCTCAAAGGACTTCAATACCCAACTATTCTCTCTGTTTTACCAGATAAGAAATTAGAAAAAGAAATTAGAGAAAAAGTAAAGACCTATGTCAGATGCAAGACAACGAACGAGAACAAATTATTTGACATTAATTGCATCCTTCCACAAAGAAAGGGAAATAATGAAGGCGAAGAAAGTAATAACTTAGAACAATAATTACTAATTAAAATACAATGAGAAATATACATATCTAACATGGTTGATGAGTTAAAACATGCATACCCTGACAAAGGCCTTGCTTCAGAACCAGACCGTGAGCGGGATGAAACAGATCTTGACCGAGACCTAGATAAAGAACGCCGTGCTGGCTTGAATTTTGGAGATTTGCTGCATATTAAACTTAGTCTGTTAGATGCAAGTTCAGTTCCAGTCAAGATTTATGATAAATATGTCAAGCAAACCTTCGACTACGGCTTCGGCCTGAACTGCGACTGCGACTATTACTGTGGCTTCTCGAATAGGAACTACTGCGACTGCGACTCCTAGATAGGCTTCTCTTGGCATCGTACTCCTTAACCTACGATATACATTAAAAGTCCGCATATGTGTTACAACAAACAAGGGAGGAAAATGCTATTCAAAAGAAATGTAGAAAATGTTATATACCCTTATATATCCCCGGGAAAATGCATTCCGGAACTCAGAATCATCAAGTTTCCTAATCTGAAAAAACAATAATGATCTTTGAGGTAAAATCTTTAAAATAATGTCATGTGTCTGGTAACTAAGAATGAAAACATAAGTCTACCGCATATTTCATATCATCATAGTTTGTGTAATCAACAATTCCCGTAGTACCTGCATGCAAAAAATTAAAAAAATTAAAAAAATATATAAGGAGAAACAAATGAATCACTCCCAGTAGAAACAAACACACATGAAAAGCATCTTTCAGGGAAAAGAATGTTTGGAACTCAGAAGCAACAAAAAGTAGCAGATACTTTTAATCTGAAGTAGTTATCATAAATAATCATGACAACTAAACCAACTTTGAATATTTTACACATGTACGTAAGAGAATGTGAGCAGGTCCTACAGAACATTGTAGACTAAAATAACATGCGGACCATACAGATGATCTATTCCATTCTGTAGATCATGCTTACGCCTTCATGTACAAGAATAATACAATTTAAATGAATCAAATGGCTATAAGTTCTACAACTGAATAGTAGTGCATGCTACAACAATTTAATGTGTGGACAGAAGTGTTTAAAGCCATGATTGACGATAACTGTACGACCTACTAATTTGGCCAAGCCCGAAAAATTTTGGGATAAAGGCTCCCAGTGTCTTTATATACCTTATTTGAAACAAAGGAGTATTGACAGTTTAAAGAATCTATGAAAATTTGTAGTTTATCCATAAGGACCGAAAAAAAGAGTAAAGTTTCTTGAACAAGCACATTCAACCCTTAGGTAGTATACGACTGTTACCAATTCCACCTATAATTTCATTTCCATCAAACTTTGATAGGATTGAACTCTAGTATTACTATTCTTAGGGGGGAAACATCCTTGCGGAGAGAATCTTAGGGTTCATACTCCATAGAATACACGAATTTGAAAAGATGTCTTTGACCTGAAGAAAAATTAACACTAAAGCTTTTGGTGATGAGAAAAGTGTTATCACTTATCAGCCAAACAATAGGAGGCATATGCTAGGACTGAATATATAAAATCCAGCAAGGATGGCTAACGATCAAAAAGTCCAAGATGCTACCTTATATCGCAATAAAAGAAGTTATTTTATATTGGAACAAACTCGAGCAATTTCTCAAAAACTCTGTTGTGCAATAGTTGACAAAGACTTTTAAGGATATCAATTGCATTTGAAGAAGAAATGTAGGAGACTTGTTTATCTTTCCAAATCATTAATGGAATCAAGCGGGATAACAGAACCGAAATGAGTGTGTTATTCCTTACAACAGAGCTCTAGAACCCCATTTTTATCAATATCTTTTTGAAATACAGAGATCACATTAACTTTTGCGGATTAGTCAATCATGTGATCTGAGGCTTGCAACTTTAAGTTGTTACCCTTAGGCATGTCATATATGAGAGAGAAGGAATGTCCTACATTGGCAACCTATGAACATTGTTATTATAATGAATGATGTAGATCATCCCTATGGATAGTTTTTGGGTGCCAGAAGGAAAGATCCTCAAATGTAACTTATATCCACGTACTTTTCGCTTGCTTAATACACATCTAATTTTCCAAACTAATTTCCTGCAAGTAACAAGTCAGGTCACCAATTTGAAGCATGGGGGATTGGTATATTAAGTGTTTTCCAACTTTATATTACACCTAGTGTGTGTTCTAACCTTTTAATACACATACATATACATATCATCCAACACATGCACATGCATCTAAAAACAGACCTACAAAGCCACTTGGCCCACTTCACTTCATCTCTAAAAATTTGTGCAGGCTCTAATATGTGTAGCACCTTAACATAAGATGCTAATAGATATAAAAAGAATTGCAAGCAGATATAACATTACTAGACAAAATGTATCTAAAATGTAGCTTACCTCCACCTTCACGAAATACTTCAGAGAAGCAAACATCACCGGCTCGGCGCATATGGTCCTAATCATGGAGAAGATGCATATAAACTTCCGTACATTTTCGAGAAAATAATAATAAAATTTTATACTACATGTATATACAATACCTTCAGATCTTGCCAAGATGCAGAAGAAGGCAAACCAGTGACCATCACTGCATTGCAATACCCATGTGAGCTCAAAACCGAAGTTCTTACGAAAGGGGTCACTTAAAAAACTCAAGAAGAAGCCAAAAAGATCTGAAGCTCACCCCGATAACTTGAACGCCGGGAAACACCTCCTCCTCGGGCACCTCCGCTATTAGAACTGCGATGACGATCAAAACTAGATGAATGTCCTCTTCCACCATGAGCAAGTTCTACCTGGCAAAAACACATAATCCATAAGATATAAGAAAATGAGCTCATAGAATATACCAAAGAACGTTGGAAATATAATAGCATCTACAAAAGAAAAGGCACACCTACCCTTAACCTATGGCCATCGAAGTTATAGCCATCACGACCACGAATAGCATCTTGAGCATCGCGGGTCTCTTCAAACTACAAAAAACAGAATAACATTTGTAGTAAAAAAAAATGAAGCCAGAGGGAAATCTACAAGCTCCACATACCTAGTTTCTACTTTCTACTTTCCGATGCATTCAGCAGTGCAGTTGCAAATTGTGAAATAATGTAACATAGTTTAGCCAGTGTTATCTGATTTTTGTACATCTCTACAAATGGGGTACAGTGCTCTGTGAGGTGATGGTCTAGCTCGTCACACCAACTATGATGTACTACCCATCAGGGATGGGCGCACATCAACACCACTCGGCAACATGCATATCCTGATACAGGCTGAGGATCACACCTCAATTTAATTGCCCAAAAGAAAACTGAAACCCAAGTTAAACTCTCCCCAACAAAACCCCAACCCAGAAACCTAGCTTGAACCTGATTAGATTAATAAATGCTACTGTCTGTTTAGGGTTTCTTTTGTTTCCTTTGCTTCCGAAACTGTGTGGCTGAAGGCCTTAAAAATAAGAAGCAAGAAGTGTAAGAAGTGTAGGCTGAGAAGGAGAAAGATAACGAAGCAACCAGCAAGAAAGAATGAAGACAAATAAGTTAACAAGTTTTCTTCTTTTAAACTTTTGCATTTATGTTCTTCTTTCTTCCTTCTACTTCCCGTCCATGCTTTTGAAATCATTTCTTCCCCATATCCTCCTTCTCCAAATCATTTCTTCAAATCCTCTCCCCTTTTCCTCTTCTTTTTTCTGCTCCTCTCTCATCTTTCTTCTTCAATTTTTCTCTTCACCGTGCAAATCACCCTCTTCACTCTGTTTTTCCACCTTTGTGGAATGCAAGCGGAGAGAAGACGCTACACTGCAGCCACTATTGAGAGTTTTGGTGTTTCAACTACTGTACAAGTGCACTCTTTAAATGTGTCCATATATATATATATATATATATATATATATATATATATATCTATCTATCTTCCATTGTGCACCAGACTTCCGTGTGCACTCGGCTTTCCCGCCTTCGTATCGACGATCCGAACCTATCACATTGATTTACACATCTAAATTAGTCTAAATATGTAAAATCAATTCATTTGCCCATCCATCATGTGACTATAAAAAACAATGATTTTCAGCCATACAATTTTGTAACACTTCAATGGATGGGCAAATGAATTTCAAATGGTTTGATTTTACATATTTAGACTAATTTAGATGTGTAGATCAATGTGAACGGTTCGGATCGTCGATACGAAGGCGGGAAGGCCGAGTGCACACGCCGTGTGCACCATAGGTGGTGCACAACGGAAGACTTCCCTATATATATATATATATTAGTTGGTAGATACTGTACACAATTTCATTCATAGTTTTTTGTTTTTTTTTAAACAATGGGCTTATAAGTGAGGTGTGTGCCTCCTGTATGACACTTTGCATGCACTTTAAACTACAAGGACCTCAACTTTGCAAAATTCATTTAAGCCGAAGTTAACTAAAAAAGTATTTAACAATAACTTTCTGTGAATATACCTACGTACTAAAGATGAATGCTTTAGCACTTTAAATAAGATTAGGTTAGAGAGTACCTCAACAAATGCAAAACCTGGAGGCCTTGGAGGAATCTTCAGATCAATATCCACAATATGTCCATACTGCAAATAAATAGTTTCACATTAGCAGACTGTCTATTTCAATAAATCACATACAAATACCTACAAGGCATCAAATCCTTGGTATCCACCTAAAAAAAAAAATTCTAATTCGAACATCAAACCCCAACCGAATTTTGATAATGTTGGAATATAAGCTAAAGAATTTTATACAAGATAACGAAGTGGGATCTTATCTGGGTTAAAACTTAAAACAACAATTGGACCGAAACATGCACCCATATAAACATACATAAATCAAATTGCTCGTATTTTCTTCAAAATTACATGGAGCAGTAGTAAATAGATTCCATGAAGTGAAACAAAAATAAATAAAAGAAAATAAGGCATGTGATAAAATTTGATCAAACGGGTTATAAAGGTTAAAACTTTCAACTTTGTCCTTAAAGGTTTCCATCGTTCATGAGGCAATTCGCGGTGATAAACAACAGAATCAAACAAACCTAATTTAAGATTAATTCCCACACTGGATTACTGGTTCAAGGAATTAGGGTTTTTTTAAAAAAAATTATCAAAAACACACCTTAATTATTAACAATTTGCAAAATTAACAACAAGAACCCCGAATAGAAAAGGAGCAAAAGGAGAGGAATAAGAACCTTGTAGAAGATATCCTCGACCTCGCTCTCCCTAATATCGCCGGGGAGGTTGCCGACGTAGAGAGTTCTGCTCGAACGGCTGCTCATAATTCCTGCAAAAGAACTGAAATTGGAGAAGAAAACAGATCAATAAATTAGGGTTTTAGGGGTTTCAGCTTTTCTTTATAATCGGGTTTTGATTGAAAACTAATTTGAGAATCATTTAGGGTTTGTAATGAAATTAGTTTAGAACAATATAATAGAATTAGGGCAGAAAGTTTTACCGACTGCGGTTAGATTGGGGGTGGAGTGGACGGAACGGGACGGGAGGTACAAGGAGAATGTAGTATATATATATAGATATATCAATATAATAAAATTAAAAAAAAAAAAACTATCAAGTGACTCTTCTTTAATCTCCCAAAAATTAAAGTATCAAATCTAACCTCATAAAACACATTTTTCCAGATTTTCCTCCGAAACTCAAATTCAAATTCTCCCAAAACAACTCATTCATTTATTTAATAATTTCTCTCACTCTCTATATATATATATATTGATACAAGCAGCTAATGAGTAATGGCAATGACAGGGAGGAAGAGATCGCAGGTGTTGAAGAGAAGTAGAAGAAGCAGCAGGTTGAGAGTTTGTATCTGTATTTGGGGATTGGTATCAGATAGAATGTAGTAATGTAAATAGACAGGGTTTTAGTGTAAAAGATTTGTCGAAGGGGTATGGGGAGCTGAGGACCCTTGGATCATAAGTGGATAGATTGTAATCGTAGATTGAAGTGGACCCCAGTTTGTAACCGTTCCAACGAACTGTCCATTTACGTGCGTTGCACGTAAATGAAAGCTATAAATAAGACCACAGACCAACTGTAAGGTCTGTGTATGTGTTCTTGCTCATTTCTCTTCTTCTTCTTGATTGATTCTTTCTCTAATCCTCCATTAAATCTCCTCATCCAACCAGTCTCACCTTTCTTTCACTCAAATGGCTAAAAACAAAGGGAAAGTTGTATCAATGGTATCAGAGCCAGTCGAACCTGCAGCAAATATGGAAGATGAAGTGGAGGTTCCTCAAGATTCAGACAATGATGGAGTTCTTGGGTTCGCTCCACCTTTGGGGTGGCAACAGAGTCATCAGTTCTTGAATGAAAGAGTATCAACAATGGAGAGTCAGATCAAAGAAATTGCAGCTCAAGCCTCGCAAATTCAGTTGATTTTGGCACAAATGCAAATAATAACTCAGCGGATGGGAGAGATGCGATTGAATCAAGATTCCTCAGAAGTTCCACCTTCGAAGTTCACTGGTAAACAGCATCTAAACCCTGGGTTTGATGGGGGTGGGAACTTTGTGCGTAGTCACCGAGAGAGGGAGGTTCTTGATAAAGAACGGGCAATTGGGGAAAATCTTGATAGAGATTATGCAATTGGGGGAAATTTTTTTTCAAAACCACCAAAATTGGAGGTTCAAGTGTTCTCAGGAACTGGGGATATCCTTAATTGGATTTTTCAAATAGAACACTATTTTGAGATGTATAAGATTCAAGGAGATGAAAAAGTGAGAGTTGCATTTTTTTTTTCTCAGAGATGAAGCAATCCAATGGTGTCGTTGGTTGCTTAAGAATAATGAAGGAGTGGTAACGTGGAAGGAGTTCAAAGAGGGTATTTGTAATAGGTTTGCTTTGGGAATTTATGACGATGCAGCCAAGTCTTTATGCAGACTAGATCAAACGTCCACAGTGCTTGATTATCAAGTTCAATTTGAGAAACTACATTGTTTAGTGGAGGGTGTTAGTGAATCTTTTTTAGTACAACAATTTATAAGTGGACTCAAAGATGAGTTGCAATATGATGTTACTATGGTTGCACCTCAATCTTTGAGTGAGGCATTCAAAGTGGCTCTGAGATTTGAAAAGAAAGCTAATGCTCTTAAGCTGCTTAACAAGGCACCTTACAGATCTTTTGTCAAAGGGTCTCATTCAGGTTATAACCAAGCACCTTATCAAACACAGCCGGTTGGGCAAACCTCCTTCAATAATCCGATAGGGAAATTCTCCAGTAATGTCAATTCAGATAAGCCAATTTTGAAGAAACTCACACCCAATGAGGTGTGGGAGAGAAGAAGGAAAGGGTTGTGTTTCCATTGTGATGAGAAGTATCTGCGGGGGCATGTATGCAAAACAAAATCTTATACGTGTATAGAAGGTGAATGGGACTTGTTCACTCTGCAAAATGAGGAAGAGTTGGACCAGTTGCTTATGGAAGAAGAGGCAGGAGAATTAGACAAGAATGATGATAATCAACAGCTTCTCACAGTGGGGTCGGAGTGTAATACTGAGTGTCTAATTCTGAAAGCTCAGCTTAAAGGGGTAGATGTCCATATCTTAGTGGATAGTGGGGCGACACACAACTATATAGATCCCTTTATACTTGAAAGGGTGGGGATACCTCTTACTCTTAAACAATCTTTCAATGTCAGAGTTGCGGGAGGTAAGGAAGTGGAAGGGATTGGATTGTGCTCTAATGTGAAAATCAATTGCCAAGGGTATGAATTCATTGATGATTTCTTGGCATTTCCTATTGGTGGTCATGATGTGGTTTTGGGTGCAAAGTAGATGAAGAAAGTGGCTGAAGTAACCGTCAATTTAGCCCACAAGCAGCTGAAATTTCATCACAAAGGGGTTAATTGGGTGTTGCAAGGGTTGAATCCTAGTCCAACACAAATTCTGACAGATAAAGAAGCTAACAAGATTACTCTTCAAACACATAGGGGCTTTGTATTGTATTTCATGGCAGCTCTTGACAATCATACCATATACATCCATGAAGATCCACATCTACAGCAGCTATTAAGTGAGTTTCAACTCTTATTTGAGGAGCCAAAGACTTTACCACCTGCAAGACCTTACGACCATCAGATACCTCTCAACAAGGAAGCTAAGCATGTATGCTTAAGACCTTACAGGTATTCATTCGAACAAAAAAATGCAATCGAAGAAATTATTGAAGAAATGCTGAAGCAAGGTACTATCCGTCCAAGCAATAGCAGCTACAGTTCACCGGTTGTTTTGGTTAAGAAACATGATGGGTCTTGGAGATTCTGCGTTGATTATCGATCTCTTAATCAGCAGACTATTAAGGATAAGTATCCTATCCCTATTATTGATGATTTACTTGATGAATTGCATGGAGCTAATTTTTTTTCTAAGCTAGATTTAAGATCTGGCTATCACCAAATTAGAATGCACCCTGATGATGTGTCGAAGACCGCATTTAGAACCCATAGTGGACACTATGAGTTTCTTGTCATGCCTTTTGGGTTAAGTAATTGTAACACCTCGAATTTGTAAAATACCGAAAATATCTATTTTTATAAAATTGGAGTGCTGGAAATTGTTTTTGGGATATTTTATATATATATTGATATTGGTATGAATAATTGTGGTAGATTGGTATTATTGTTATATTAGAGTTAAGAGCCGAGATTTTATGTGAGAAAATATAGTTATTTTATTTTATCATTCTGGGGGATTATTATAAGATAATTTTAATGTATTTTGTATGGTTTATAATATATTGAGATTTGGGGTTTATTTGAAACGTATTAAGTTTGAGGGGTTTATAGACGATTATCCCATACTAAATACATTATTTATTCATCTATTATTTATTTATCTACTTTACATAAAACTCCCACTCTTATCTTTCCCCTTTCCTCCTTCTTCTTCCCCTTCCTGGTCGATCCCGACCTCAGAGGAGCGCCCCCACCCGCGGCCCTCTCCTCCTCTCGTTCGCACGCCAGTCAAGTCGAAAGAAACCCCGACCCCCTTTCCCTCATCCTCCTTCCTGTTCTTCCTTTCCCGATCGCACGCGGAGGCCAGCCGAACCCAATCGGCGTCTCTTCCCCGCTCAAATCCACCTCCATTTCTTCGTCGATTCCGAACTAAAGTGAGGAGTAGACTAATGGAGGGATTCTCTACATGGTGGTAGTGTTGGATTTTCGAATGGATTCGGGAAGGTAAAACCCTAATTATTTTATTGTATAAAATTTAGTTGGGTTAAATTTTATTGAGTAGGAATATTAGGGTAGAGAGATTTAGAGATGTTGAAAGTGGTAGATGTGAGAAACTAGTGGATTGTTAGAGAGGTTGTAAGTTATTAGTAAATTGGGGTTTTGGATTTGTAAAAGAGAATTATATGGATATGAATTAATTCTCGTATAGTAATGGAAATTGTAGTAGGGCTATTAGAATATTTTGGGGGTGATTTAGTAATTGTTTGGAAATAAGAATCTCGTCGGCATTAGTTTATTACATGCATCACACGTGTATATCCCAAGCGTTCAATAAACGCTTGTGTGATATTTAGGATGGTGTTATTAGCTTTTATAATTGATTTGGATGATGTGAGTTTTAATTGCTTGAGATTTGATAATAGGATATGTTGGCGACTTTGAATGCGGGATAGCGAGATGGCGCTTCGAGTCTTCGCGGGATGCTATGTGAGTATGAATGTGTTTATGTATTTGTTATTTTAAGAAAATTTTAGTATAATTTAAATGATGGATATGAATCCCAGAATAAGGTTTATGTGTCAAGGGAAATTAGTGTTCGGTGTTGGTATGCGATATGACGATGAAATATTCGTCTCGGGTATTGATGCGGTTTATTTCTGGGAGACGTGTGGATGCACCAGGTGTGAGTTCGGACTCAATTTGTAGTTGAAGGAGAAAGCTGCTCGTCTGACGACCCTAGGCTGACCGGGTGGAACCTGTGGCGACCTCGGGGTGGTTCGGAGATCTGGGCTCGGATCAGAGGATTCGGATCCGAGGTCTTGTGTACCTGCAGACGGTCCTGAAACACCGGGGTTTGTCCCGGTGGCGGACCCTCTGACGATCTAGTCAGTCTCTGTGAGAGAGTAGCAATAACTAGGTGAATTTAAGTGACAAAAGATTGATTACCTAAAGAGGTGGGTGAGGGTCTAGTATTTATAGAGAATCCCAACCGGGTTTGGATCCGCTTGGGGGCCGGGTCTAAACCCGAAAGCCCATGGGCCTGTCGTGGCAGAAGGCCCAGGGGGTTTAGGGCTAACGTGGCAATACCAGGAGTGGTATAGGGCTGACGTGGCAAAACCCTGAGCGGTATAGAGTTGACATGGCTGATCGTGGGTCCTCTGTGCCTCTGAGAGAATCGGAGGGCCTAGGCTGTGCCAGGTCATCCCCCTGCTTCGCCAGAGAGGAGGGGCGGCTCATGGGGCTGTCACGGATCGGAGACCGAGGGCCACTGAGGCTGGTCGGATACGAGGAGGTCGGCTCTGGGGGGGTGCAATTGAGGTTCGGCGCCGACCCTGTAATGGTTCGAAACCGAGCTAGATTGCTATTTTTACCTTTCTTGAGTGAGAGTTGTATTGGGCCCTGGTTGGGCCCGCAGGCCATTTTTACCCAGCACACAAGCCCCCCACTCCTGCGGGGGTGCGGGAGCTAGCCGGGGAGGAGTGTTCATGGTCGTGGAAATGGGATGGCAAATCGTTGAATCTTCCGGAGGAGAGTACCCTGGTGCCCGGCCCAACCTTAACATGACGAGGGATTACGTGTTTGACAAGGGCGATGCGAGACGTTGTTTCTTCCTGAAAAGAAGGCCCTGGTGCTCGACCGAACCTCGAGATGACGAGGGTTTATGTGTCGGCAAGGGTGATGGCGAGCCGTTGCTTCTTCCTGAGAAGAGTACCCTGGTGCGCGACCGCACCTCGAGAAGACGAGGGATTATGTGTCGGCAAGGGTGATGGCGAGCCGGTGATTCTTCCTAAGAAGAAGGTCCTGGTGCTCAACCGAACCTCGAGATGACGAGGGATTATGTGTCGGCAAGGGTGATGGCGAGCCGTTGTTTCTTCCTGAGAAGAGTACCCTGGTGCTCGACCGCACCTCGAGAAGACGAGGGATTATGTGTCGGTAAGGGTGATGGCGAGCCGGTGATTCTTCCTAAGAAGAAGGCCCTGGTGCTCGACCGCACCTCAAGATGACGAGGGATTATGTGTCGGCAAGGGTGATGGCGAGCCGTTGTTTCTTCCTGAGAAGAGTACCCTGGTGCTCGACCGCACCTTGAGAAGACGAGGGATTATGTGTCGGCAAGGGTGATGGCGAGCCGGTGATTCTTCCTAAGAAGAAGGCCCTGGTGCTCGACCGCACCTCGAGATGACGAGGGATTATGTGTCGGCAAGGGTGATGGCGAGCCGGTGATTCTTCCTGAGAAGAAGGTTTGAACCGTGTGGTCTGTCGCTTTAGCGGAGTCTTGATGGCGCTTCCGGGATTCGTGTGATGGTCCATTTTTCTAGGGGCATTAAATGACGCTGCCAGCCTGAACGCAGGTGGCGCATGGGCTTCCGTAGATTGGCTTTCCCAATGTCATAAAGGCGGGTCTTGGGGGAGGCTATAAATACCTCTCCCTCCCCTAGCGGGTTTGATCACAGCAAGGGTGGTTCAATGGCCACCAGAGGTGTCTGCTTCGGCGGGCATCTCTCTTCTAAAAAACTTTGTTGTGGCGCCAAGGGGCTTCGAATCGGTGGCGACTCTGCCGTCTGGATCCTTTTTCGGGTCAGACGACTCCCATACGGATGTCTGGCCCGAGAAAGATCGGGACGGGAGGGGCATCCATCGTGTCCTGGATCTGGGGGTGAAGAACCTCGGATATGTGGATCGATCTTTATTCTTGGTAGGGTTCTAGGTGATGGTGGCTTTCCTCCCACCTTCGAACAATTCGGGGTTTCGGTCGACGAGGCCTTAAGTCCCGAGCTGTTCGAGGGTGAGAGAGGAGCCGACCGAGCTCTGGAACCTGGGGCGCAGGCGGTGGTGGCTTTCCTGCCACCCGGGAACGATTTGGGGTTTTCGGCTGCCGAGGCTGTAAGCCCCAAGTTGTTCGCGGGGGAGAGGGGAGCCAACCGAGTCCTGTAGCCTTAAATCTTTAACAAGGAAAAAAAAAATTTCGCCGAGCACTTCATCCGGCCCGACCCCTGTGTCTGGTTGCCAGCCTGGCACTGGATGACGTCAGAAGCCCATGTTTCGAGGACGTGGCACGGTTTTCTAGGCGGCCGCTACACGTCAATCGGTGAACAGTGATTGCAGAAATCGAGGAGTCGTTTCTCCCCTCTATAAATGATCCCCCCTCTCCCCCTATCGTCCACTTCTCATTTCGCCTCTTTCTCTTTCTAACAGATCTCCCAATATCTCAGTCTTCGTTCCTACCATTCGCTGTACTAGGTTCGTTCTTCCGAGGCGACCCCCGGTTTGTTGGTAAGTTTGTTTTTAGTTTAGGCTCAGATGGATAGGGCTCAGTCGGGCTCGTTGGCATCGACGTCTGGGGGGGGCGCAAAACGTGCTTCCAGACTGTCTTCGCGGGAGGAGTCGGATCTCGAGGGGGAGTCTGTTGGTGAGGAACAGCCAGTGTATGACGTGAAGCCGCTGCGGTCTCGGAGGCTTTTTGTTGTGGAGAGTAGTGATTCTGAGGAGGAGGGGGGCGGTAGTTCTGCCGAAGTTCAGATTCTACGGATGGTTTCTGGAGAGGAAGGGGGAGCCGAAGGGGCTCAGATAGGAGGTCAGGGCCTGGGCTCGAGCTCCATGCCGATAGGTCTGGGGCGATTATCTACCCCCTCCCCTGATCGGACCAAGAAGAAGAAGAGGGCTCCGAAGAAGAGGGGGTCGAGGATTGGGGGCTCGAGTCAGGCGCCTGTTAACTTGACGACAGGGTCACCCGTACGGTCTAAGCCGTTCCGTCGGTACCCCGACGATCTTTCTGATAAGGAGGAGTGTGGGGTCCAACCGTCGTCGCCGAGCCGGAAGAGGGTGATAATGGACGCATTTCTGACAGTTCTGGAGGCAGGTAACTTAGAGGCTTTGCGGTCGGCATACCATATAGGGTCCGGCTAAGAGCTCATGTTGCCGAGCTCCACTCTTCGATCGACCGACCCTTTGCCGGATCGGTATTGCGTCTTCCCCGTGGATGCCTTTATCTCCGGCTTTAGGTTGCCCGTTCACCCGTTCGTCCGAGAGGTGCTGAACTGGGCGTCCTTGGCGCCGATGCAGTACGGGCCTAATTCCTGGAAGCAGATCATCTGCTTCGTGTTGCTGTGCGGGGAGCAGAGGGTACCTCTTCGGTTGAACGTCTTCCGAGCGATGATGATGATTGGCTCGTCGGCCGAGGGTATCTATTACATTTCGCCCCGGGGCAAGTCGAAGTTTGTTCATGGTCACCCGGACTCCATCAAGGAGTGGAAGAAGAAGTATCTAGTGATCCGGAGTGAGGAACCGTGGGATATTCCCACTCGGTGGAATCACTACAAGCCGAGCTATAAAACGCCGAGGCCGAGGGACCTGACTGCCGAGGAGTGGGGTTTTGTTGAGCGTCTCCGTTTGTCATATAGCGTCGACTGGGCGAAGGTGACCGAGGGCCACTTGACGAATGCCGGACTGAGCCCGGCCGATCCATGTATGTAGTTGTGGTAGGGTAAAAATGGCCTGCGGGCCCAACCAGAGCCCAATACAACTCTCACTCAAGAAAGGTAAAAATAGCAATCTAGCTCGGCTTCGAACCATTACAGGGTCGGCGCCGAACCTCAAGTGCACCCCCACAGAGCCGGCCTCCTCGTATCCGACGAGCCTCAGTGGTCCTCGGTCTCCGACCCGTGACAACCCCACGGGCCGTCCCCCCTCTCTGGCGAAGCAGGGGGATGACCTGGCACAGCCTAGGCCCTCCGATTCTCCCAAGAGCACAGAAGACCCACGATCAGCCATATCAGCTCTATACCACTCAGGGTTTTGCCATGTCAGCCCTATACCACTCCTGGTATGGCCACGTCAGCCCTAAACCCCCTGGGCCTTCTGCCACGACAGGCCCATGGGCTTTCGGGTTCAGACCCGGCCCCCAAGCGGATCCAAACCCGGTTGGGATTCTCTATAAATACTAGACCCTCACCCACCTTTTCAGGTAATCAATCTTTTGCCACTTAAATTCACCTAGTTATTGCTACTCTCTCACAGAGACTGACTAGATCGTCGGAGGGTCCGCCACCGGGACAAACCCCGGTGTTTCAGGACCGTCTGCAGGTACACAAGACCTCAGATCCGAATCCTCTGATCCGAGCCCAGATCTCCGAACCACCCCAAGGTCGCCACAGGGTCCGCCCGGTCAGCCTAGGGTCGTCAGACGAGCAGCTTTCTCCTTCAACTACAAATTGAGTCCGAACTCACACCTGGTGCATCCACACGTCTCCCAGAAATAAACCGCATCAGGTTGGCGCCGTCTGTGGGAACACTGCTTCAGAAGCCGACCCGAGCCCGACTATCGAGCGACCTCGACAGCCGAACTCTTATGGCCTCAAAGGGCAAAGGGGCTGCTTCCTCCGTCAACCGACGGGACTCGCCCCCACCAATCGCTAACGCCGGTCCACATACTTCAAAACACAGGGCTCCCCATCAGGGATCCCAAAGGAGCGTCGCCCGCCAAGTCCAGCCCGACCTCCGAGGAGTCATCATCAACCGACAGGTTAACCGCAACAGGGGAAGGGCCGCTTCCAACCCGGCCCCGAACCATCCAAGACCGCCGCCCGAGGGACGGAGGTCAGCACTCAGCCGCATCGGAAGGCAGCCCTCGGACCGATCGAATAGGGTCGAGGGAGCCCCCGTCACTCACAAGGAGTTTCGAGACTTCCGGAGAGAAATTCTAGGGGCCTTCCGACGGGCCCCCAGGGAGGAAACCTCCCACTCCCAAACTAGGTCGGATGCCGAGGCCAGCATGTCGCACACGTCAACTATCCAGCCAGAAGACGGCGGCGTACTCCTGAGGCGCCTCCAAGAAATGGAGGACCGCCTCGATCACATAGGGGACGGCGACCGACGAGTGGCTCAGGGGTACAGACCCATCCGTCCTCCCTTCTCCGCCCCCATCCTTCAAGCAGAAATACCCAGAAATTTCCGACCACCTCAATTCGAGACTTACGACGGCGAGGGAGATCCCGCTGATCACATGGAGGGCTTCAAAACCCTCATGATGATTCACAGCGCCTCGGATCCCCTGCTATGCCGAGCCTTCCCCGCCACACTCCGAGGTCCGGCTCGTGAATGGTACTCGAAGCTCACCCCCGGCTCCATTTACTCCTTCGACCAACTAGAAGGCAATTTTCTGGCTCACTTCGTCACCAGCTGGAAGGCAGAAAGGACCAGCGCCTCTTTACTCGGGCTCAGACAGATAGACGGAGAGTCCCTCAGAGTATTCGTCCGGAGGTTTACCACGGAAGCAAGGGCAGTCTCCTCCCTTGATCCAGGCGTCGCCTCTGCGGCCTTTCGGCACAACGTCCGTCATGGACAGCTGAAAGCTTCTCTGGCGAAGAGACCCCCCATCGACTTTCCTGACCTCCTCAACAGGGTCGAGAAATACATTAGAGCAGAAGAGGCCCTTAGCCCCGAAGATGCCAGGGAAGCCAACTCGAAGGGAAAACGGAAGGCCGAAGAAGTCGAACCATCAAAGAAAGCTCCGAGGGACGCGGGGGCCGTAAAAAAGGTCCCGCCGATCCCCCGCTTCGAGAGGTACACTCCCTTGACGCATAACGTATCCGCCATCCTCTTAGAAATTGAAGACAAAGGCATTGTTCGACTACCTCCCCGACCTAACAACGGCAAGAACCGAGATCAGCGCTTCTACTGCCGCTTCCACAGAGACCATGGGCACGACACCGATCAATGCCGGGCCCTGAAAGACGAGATTGAGGAACTCATCTCCAGGGGGTACCTCCGAGAATTCACCCGAGAAGTCCCGCGGGATCGGCGAGATACTAGGAACCGGAGACACTCGCCCCCGAACCCTACTCCGAACCGCATCCAAGATCGAGATCCCGAGTCCGAGGGAGCCGCGGACACGCCATTTATCTTGCACTGCGTCCATGGAGGGCCAATGGGAGGGGAATCGAATACTTCCCGAAAAGCCTTCATCCGAGAGGTAAATGCTGTCCAAGGCAACCCCTCTCCCAAGCTACAACCCATGCCAGTCTCATTCTCAGGGGAGGACCTCGAAGGCGTTCGCCTCCCCCACTACGATGCCCTCGTCATTAGCCTCCACATGGCTAATTGTGAAGTTCGCCGAATCCTCGTCAACAACGGCAGCTCGGTGAACATTCTTTTCCTTGAAGCCTTCGAGAATCTAAAGTTACCTAGGGGCAAGCTCAAGCCGGCCGGATACACCTTGCATGGGTTCTCCGGCATCCCTGTCGTGATAGAGGGGATTGTCACCCTCGACGTTACCGCAGGATCGGCTCCCGTCAAGAGGACCGAGTCTATGGACTTCATGGTGGTCAACGTTAAGGCAGCTTACAACGCCATACTCGGCCGACCCGGGTTATGCTCCCTCCAAGCAGTGCCTTCGGCCTACCATCTGAAGCTCAAATTTCCCACCCCACAAGGAGTCGGCGTCGTCCGAGGCAGCCAAGAAGCAGCGTGATCATGCTACATGACCACCGTCGGGGGAGGAGTGTTCCCCCTCGACGCCGTCAAATTTGAACCAGAGAAGAATGGCCCTACCCCCGGACCTGCCGACGAGCAAGAGAGATTCCCCCTTGACACCAAGCGCCCAGTGAACTCCTGCGAAGAACGAGCATAGGTTTTAACTTAGCTAAGAAATGAACCTTTTGTAAAGCTTTCCTTTGTAAAGGGCAAAATTAGTGGCCCCCCCTATCTTATACGAAGGAAATCTCGTTGTATCATACTCCGATCGCCTCGGCAGATCCGACCTAATACCAGGTTAGGAGATCGACACCGAAGACTTCACCTCACCCCACTCCGATTCCTCACAAAGCGATAAGGCCGAACCACCTCCCCTTCATCATCTCGTACCGAAGCAAACAAACAAAGACCATTACAGAAATACTCCCCTCATCTCGAACAGCAGGAGGCCACCCCCTCAAGGCCCCCCTGGTCCGACGAACGGCGGGATCACTCCCAACGAACAACTGGGAACTCTCCCCTTGGCATAAGGGTCCTTTGGCTAGGCCACGATTGATATACCGACTACGGAACTCTAGGCACCGCTGGGCCGCATACGTTCCGTTAGCAACACCGCAATAGGTACCCCCCCTGCTCACTGACCACCCGAGGAAGTCCTCGAGACGCCCAGCATCGACCGGTCGAGGTGTATCTCCACCTCCTTCTCCACTAGCACATCGCGAAGTCACTTCTCAGAGGAGGGCCTCTGCACCAAGGAACTCGACAGAGCATATCCAGGTCCGACACCCACGAGTTCCTGATCCAACATCACCCTCCCCAGACGACTTGCCTCTTCACCAAGGGCTCCGGACATGTTCCTGTAAAAGCTAAAGGCCGCCTCAGCGGTGCAGGCCCTCTCACGATACCAAGCCAAAGTGGCCTCCAATGCCTCCACCTTGCTCCGGAGCCACGCCACGACGGAACGACGGGGGTCCACCTCGGGAAGGAAAGCCGCAACCGACAAAGAGAACCAACTCGAAACACATAAGCAAGGAGATTCGGAAATGTCCGGTGCCAAAACACTTGGCAAGTCATAGATACTTTTTTATAAATTTTGCTGCTTCTTACAAAAAGGCGGTGGCCAGTCCGCGGGAGGCAAATACAATGAAAAGGTGGGAAAAAGAAAGAAAGGCAAAACTATACAACTCGATTTCCCTCCTCGTCATTGATCGGGTTCGCCGGAGGGTCGACGGCCGGGTCGGCAACGGGCCCCTCTTCGGCAGGAGTCTTTGGGGTCCCATCGATCTCCATGTCGTACTCAAAGTTGGACAGGTCGACGGTCGGATAGAAGTGCCTCACATGACTGAGGGCCTTCGCGTAGCACTCATCCTGGGCGGCGATCACCATCCGCTGACCCGAATCCGTCAGCTCTTTCCTCTCCTTGGCGAACGCAGCTGTCAACTCCCCCTTCTCCTTGGCAAACTTCCCCTTCAAAGAGGCCACCCTCTTCCCCCACTCGGTGTCCTTGGCCTCGAGCTCCAGCTTCATCTACTGCTCCCTCTTATGCGAGCCCTCGAGCTCGATCCGCATCTCCTTCATCTCTCGCTCGCTCTTGTCCGCCCAAGCACGTTCTTGTGACAGGGACGCTTCGTAGAGATTCTTTACATTAGCTCCCTGCATACAAGCCTGCGACCGAAAGGCACACATAAGAAGAGAACTCCTGAAGCAAGACTAACAGAAAGGAGGAGGTCGACAAGCTTACCAACACGGTGGCCTGCGCCAGGCGCGTAAAGGCCACCTCTACGGGCTCGCTCTCCATCATCTGGCGATCGCCAGGGGTCGCCAGCTTCTCCACCACCTCTACGGCCTGGGCTTCCCCGGTCAGACAGTCTCCCATCCGAATCGACCAGTCCGGCGCCCACCGTTGCCGCAACATCTCCACCACCGGGTCCTCCTCCTCAACCTCTACCAAGGGACCTTTTCCCTTGTCGAGACCGGATGCCCTCGCGGGGCCTTTTCCCCTCGAAGGGGCAGCCCCCTGGCTCATCTCCGAACGAGTCTTCTTAACCCTCGGCTCGAGCGGTACCTCCGAGATAACAAGGGACGGCTCCCTCGGCCTCTTCGCCGCCTCCCCCTTCTTCTTCTCGGCATTCTCCTTCTTCATGGCGAGCCTCCTGGCTTTGATCGATGCCTCATCCATATCTACAGAAAAAACCATTAAGAGCAATGAGCAAGAAAGTACGAAAGGATCGAGAGAAAAGAAACAAACTACATACGCAGGACGGCCGGGCTCAGTCCAACGCTCTCCAAGTGGACCTCCGTCACCTTCGTCCAATCAATACTAGGGGACAAACGAAGGCGCTCGACAAACCCCCACTCCTCGGCCGTTAGATCCCCCGGCCCCGGCGCGGGATGGCTCGGCTTGGAGTAGTTCCATCGGGTCGGAATGTCCCAGGGCTCTTCACTCCGGATCACCAGATATTTTTTCTTCCAATCCTTGATAGAGTCCGGGTGGCTGTGAACAACCTTCCGCCTACTCCGGGGGGAGATATAGTAAACACCCTCAGCCGCCGAACTAATCATCAGCGTCGCTCGGAACACGTTCAACCGCAGGGGTACCTGTTGTTCCTCGCACATCAGTACAAAACAGATTATCTGCTTCCAAGAGTTCGGCCCATATTACATCGGGGCCAAGGAGGCCCAGTTCAGCACTTCCCGAACAAATGGGTGGATTGGCAGCCTCAGTCCAGAAATAAACGCGTCCACTGGGAAGACACAATACCAAGCAGATAGGGGATCGGTTGGGCGCAGAGTAGAGCTCGGCAGCATCAATTCGTAGCTAGGACCTATGTGGTACGCCAGCTGCAAAACCTCCAAGTCCCCGCCATCCAAGACGGTCAGAATCGCGTCCATCAACACCCTCTTCCGGCTCGGCGAAGAGGCCTGCACACCAAAGAGCTCCTTGTCGGATAGGTCGTCAGGATATTGACGAAAATGCTTCGGCTGCACTGGCGAACCTGTCCACAAGTTGCGATAGACAGACCCCTGGCTCGAACCACCAATCCTCGATCCTGCCTTCCTCAGAGCCTTCTTCCTCTTCTTGGTTCGCTCCGGCAAGGGAGTGAATAAGGGCCCCCGGCCAGTCAGCATGGAACTCGGGCCAGCACCCTGAACTGTGGATCTCCTTACAATGCCACCCTCGCCTCCCTCTCCCTCGGAAGTCAACTCCAAAACACGAACGCCGTCCGAACCATCTTCCGCTTCCTCTGACTCGCTGCTCTCCACCACGAAGGGACGACGAGAGCGCAACAACCTCGCACCATATACCTCCTCCTCACCTACTGGTTCCTCCCACGAAACCGTATCAGAAGACTCATCAACGTGTACTGACTCCTCCTCGAGTACGGGCTCCTCCCAGGACGTCGATTCGGAGATAGGCTTCACGTCCCCCCTAGACGTCGACGCTGACGAGCCAGACTGAGCCCTATCCATCTATGCCTAAACTAAACAGACTTACCAACTCACCTGGGGTTACTTTGGAAGGGCGAGCTTAGTACCGCAAGTTACAAAGATGAGCGCGGAAGGGTTGTGAAATTTTTGAAAAAAACAGCAAGAAAGGAATGGACTGATGGGGGAGAGGGGGGAATATTTATAGGAGATAGAAGCGACTCCTCGATTTCCGCGAAGTACTGTTCACCTATTTGACATGCAACTGCCGCCTGGGAATTCACGCCACTTCCTCAAAACGTGCGCTGCTGACATCATCCAATGACAGGCTGGCAGCCAGGCGAGGAGGTCAGCTCGGAAGAAATATTCTGGGGGGGGAACATTTTTACTTAAGATTTAAGGCGCCGTCCTTAAACAGACGCCCCGAGCTCCGAGGCGGGGTCGGTTCCCCTTTCACCCGTGAGCAGCTCGGGGCTTACAGCCTCGTCGGCCGAAGACCCGAACTGTTCAAGGGTGAGACAGAAACCGCCATCACCTGGATCCCTATTGGAATGCAGAGTAGTCAACCTCCAATCGGAGAACGACTCGTCTATCCGAGGCTCAAAGCTTTAAGACGCCGCCCTCGGCGAGCACCCCGATCGAAAGCAGATCAACACTCAGAGATCAAGAGAAGTGCAACATTCCGAGCCAGTTGATGCAACTGCAAAGGTTCGGCCTGCAAAGGCAACAGAACCTTCACAGTTGCAAACAACTGGCCCGGAATGCCCTTCATCCCTTCCGGAAGGACAGAACCATTCACAGTCGCAAACAACTCACCCCTCGGAGTTCGGTCGTCACCCCTCTCGCCCTAATCCCCCCTGGATCTGGCAGCCGTATCAGGGCCATCAGATCCAAGAGAAGATCCGGGCGGCAGAGAAACCACCTCTCCGACACAACCAGGGGTAAAAATTGGCAAGAGACAGGCGTTCGCCGGAGCAGACACCTTTAAGGGCCAATAGACCACCCTTGCTTTTGATCTGACCCACTACAAAAAAAGGGGGGGGGGTACTTATAGCCTCCCCCAGGGGCCAGCCTTTATGACATGGGGGAAACCAAACGACGGAAGACCATGCACCATACATTTATTAGGCGGCGCCATTAAAACACCTGGGGAATTGGAACCTCACACAGATCCCAAGGCGCCCCCAATGCTCCGCAAAAACAGCAGACAAACCTGCTCAACATTCCCAAGACACAACGGTTCGCCCACAATCTGACCGGCCCCAAAACCCCTCGCCAGCTCGAGGCCAGTTCCTAGCACCAGAATAGTCTTCTCCGGAAGGCTCAACAGCTCGCCATCACCCTTACCAACCCATAATCCCTCGCTAGCTCGAGGTCCGGTCTGGCACCTGGGTACTCTTCTTCGGAAGATCCACCGGCTCGCCATCACCCTTACCGACCCATAATCCCTCCTCAACTCGAGGTTCGGTCTGGCACCAGGGTACTCTTCTCAGGAAGAAACAACGGCTCGCCATCACCCTTACCGACCCATAATCCCTCACCAGCACGAGGTCCGGTCTGGCACCTGGGTACTCTTCTTCAGAAGATCCACCGGCTCGCCATCACCCTTACCGACCCGTAATCCCTCCTCAACTCGAGGTTCGGTCTGGCACCAGGGTACTCTTCTCAGGAAGAAACAACGGCTCGCCATCACCCTTACCGACCCATAATCCCTCGCCAGCGCGAGGTCCGGTCTGGCACCTGGGTACTCTTCTTCGGAAGATCCACCGGCTCGCCATCACCCTTACCGACCCGTAATCCCTCCTCAACTCGAGGTTCGGTCTGGCACCAGGGTACTCTTCTCAGGAAGAAACAACGGCTCGCCATCACCCTTACCGACCCATAATCTCTCCTCATCTCGAGGTTCGGTCTGGCACCGGGTACTCTCCTCCGGAAGATTCAATGATTTGCCATCCCATTTCCACGACCATGAACACTCCTCCCCGGCTAGCTCCCGTAACCCCGCAGGAGTGGGGGGCTTGTGTGGTAGGGTAAAAATGGCCTGCGGGCCCAACCAGGGCCCAATACAACTCTCACTCAAGAAAGGTAAAAATAGCAATCTAGCTCGGCTTCGAACCATTACAGGGTCAGCGCCGAACCTCAAGTGCACCCCCACAGAGCCAGCCTCCTCGTATCCGACGAGCCTCAGTGGTCCTCGGTCTCCGACCCGTGACAACCCCACGGGCCGTCCCCCCTCTCTGGCGAAGCAGGGGGATGACCTGGCACAGCCTAGGCCCTCCGATTCTCCCAAGAGCACAGAAGACCCACGATCAGCCATATCAGCTCTATACCACTCAGGATTTTGCCACGTCAACCCTATAACACTCCTGGTATGGCCACGTCAGCCCTAAACCCCCTGGGCCTTCTGCCACGACAGGTCCATGGGCTTTCGGGTTCAGACCCGGCCCCTAAGCGGATCCAAACCCGGTTGGGATTCTCTATAAATACTAGACCCTCACCCACCTTTTCAGGTAATCAATCTTTTGCCACTTAAATTCACCTAGTTATTGCTACTCTCTCACAGAGACTGACTAGATCGTCGGAGGGTCCGCCACCGGGACAAACCCCGGTGTTTCAGGACCGTCTGCAGGTACACAAGACCTCGGATCCGAATCCTCTGATCCGAGCCCAGATCTCCGAACCACCCCAAGGTCGCCACAGGGTCCGCCCGGTCTGCCTAGGGTCGTCAGACGAGCAGCTTTCTCCTTCAACTACAAATTGAGTCCGAACTCACACCTGGTGCATCCACACGTCTCCCAGAAATAAACCGCATCAGTAGTTGTTTCTTTCTTTTTGGCTTTGTTGTTCCTCCGTGCTCATTGTCCTTACTGGACTTTTTCGCAGGTATGGATCCTGAGTCGATCAAGGCGAGGAGGCACGAAATGAAGAAGGAGGAGGCCGAGAAGAAGGCGAAGACGAGGGGGTCGTCCCAGGGGGTTTTCGAGGCCCCTGTTCAGCCGAGGGCAAAAAGGACTCGCTCGGAGACGGTCAAGGACGCGTTGGTTCAGGGCGATCCGGACCAGGGTAAGGTAACCGATCTTGATGAGGGGAAGGGCCCTCTGGCGGATCCGGAGATAGAGGAGAGGCTTCGGCGACCATGGGTGCCGGATTGGTCGATTCGTGAGGGAGACAGCTTGACCCGAGGGCGGCAAGCCGTTGAGGTGGCGAGTAAGTTGGCGACCCCCCGGGATCGCTCGGAGATGAAGGCCGAGTCCCTGGATGCGGAGTATACACGCCTCGCACAGGCCAATGTGCTGGTAAGTCTGTCAACCTCTCTTGTTCCGCAACTACGTTGTAAAGGAGGCTTCCTTAGTTGTGCTTGGTGATTACAGGCGACCGTGCAGGGGGCCCACGTGAAGGGCCTTTACGAGGCCGCTTTGAAGCGGGAGCGTGATAGGGCGGACAAGGCTGAGCAGGAGACGAAGGAGACGAAGACAAAACTCGAAGGCTCTCAGAAGAGGGAGCAAGAGATGAAGACGGCATTCGACAAGGAGAGGGGGGAATGGGCAGAGAAGATGGCGGCTCAGGAGAAGGAGTTTGCCAAGGAGCTGAAAGAGCTGACAGAGACGAGTCAGCTTCTGGTGATCAATGCCCAAGACGAGTGTTATGCGAAGGCACTCAGCCACGTGAAGCACTTCCACCCGGCCCTTGATCTGTCGAACTTCGAGTATGACATGGAGGTCGACGGGACATCGAAGACTCCCGGCGAAGAAGGGGCTGCTCCCGACCCGCCTGTCGACCCCCTTGTGGACCCGCCTACCGATGCAGAGGTGGGAAAACAGACTGTGTAATTTTTGTCTTTCTATTTTCTTCTCTCGATTGTATTTGCCTTCCGCGGACTGGCCACCGCATTTTTGTAAGAAGTGATTCAATTTTCAAAATAAAAAAGATTTTTGACCGGCCAAGTGTTTTGACTTCGGGTGTTTTCTGGCTCTCCTTGCCTATGCGTTTTGAGTTGGCCGGTTTTCTTGTAGGCTGCGGCTCTTCTTCCCGAGGCGGACCCCCGCCGCTCCGACGTGGCGTGGCTCCAGAGCAAAGTTGAGTCCCTGGTGGCCACGTTGGTTCGCTACCGAAAGGGGGCTCGTGATACTGACGCGGCTTTTAATTATTACCGGAATAAGTCCGAGGCCTTGAGTGAGGAGGCGAGCCGGCTGAGGAGGGCGATGGGGGAACGGGACCTCGGAGGCGTCGGCCTTGGACATACCCTGTCGAACGCCTCGGTGCAGAGGCCCCCCTCCGAGAGGTTACTTCGTGATGTCATAGTGGAGAAGGAGATGGAGATACACCGCTACAAGACGATGCTGGGCGTCTCGTCCTCTTCTTCCGTGGGTCGGCGAGTGGATGGAGTTCCTTCTGCGCTGCTCCTGCTGGAGCGCATGCGACCGGAGGATGCTCAGAGCTCCGTGGCTGGTGCGTCGACCGCGGCTGAGCCGGTGGACCGCCATGATGAGGAGAGGGCTCCTAGCCGTTCGGTCGGAGTGGTCCCGCCCTTTGTTGGACCCCCGGGGCCCTAAGATGGTAGCTTCCTTCGGCTTGAGATGAGTGGAGCGGTCCTGTAACGGTCATTACTTGTTTTCTCATAATCAACTAAAGGTATGAATAAAGAATTCTTTTTCCCCTTCGCTTTGCTTAGGAATGCGGTAAACGCCGGCGGGGGCGTGGTTCGGCTTCATCGACTCGTGAGGGATCAACGCGGGGCCTTGGGAAGGGCCCCTGGCCCGAAGCTGGGTTGGGCATACCGAGGCACTGGGGACGATACCGGAGTGAGGGTTCGGGGACCGATCCCGGTGTTTGGCGTTTAAGTTGGATCTGCCGAATCATTCGGAGTTTTGACAAAAAGGGAATTCCTTTCATACCAGATGGGGGGGGGGGGGTCGTCGAAGCCGCCCTTTACATGTGAGAGTTTACAAAGGGTTTTTCATACATTGGCCAAGTTAGACCCTATGTTCGCTTCTCTAGGAACTTCGTTAGGGGCTCGGCGTTTGATTAAGAATCTTCAGAGGGGAGGGGTCCAGGGCTGGTATCATCTTGTACACGTATCGCCTCCGGCTTCTGGTCTTCGATACTTGGCTTCAAGAGGACTTCTATGAGCACTGTCTGATCGAGACCCTCGAAGGAGGGAGGGGCGAGTTTGGATAGTGCGTCTGCTTGAGCGTTCTGTGCCCGGGGAACTCTGCTAACTGTGGCGCAGCTGAAGGATGCCAGGAGTCGTCGGACTGCTGTCGAGCATCCAATCATGCAATCATCACGGGCCTCGTATTCCCCGGTGATCTGGTTGACCATGAGCTGGGAATTGCTGAAGAGATCCCAGATATGTCGGAAGGCTGTTAAGCGAAGAGATCTTCGTTGCGGCGGACGCGGGCGGTGCTGCGAGCGGCTTATCCGGAACTACTTTGATTCCTCCTATTTCGTCGAAAGGCTCGGGAGCTGGGCCATCTCTCTCGGGTGCAAGTTCAGCGGCGTCAAGAGGGAACACACCCTCTCCGACGGCAGTCATATAGCACGACCGCGCGACTTCGTGGCTACCTCGGGCGATGCCTATCCCTTGGTGGGTGGGGAATTTGAGTTTGAGATGGTAGGCCGAAGGTACCGCTTGGAGGGAGGTCAGTCCGGGTCGGCCGAGAACGGCGTTGTAAGCTGTCTTGATGTTGACAATCATGAAGTCCATGGATTCGGTCCTCTCGACAGGAGCCGACCCTGCGGTGACCTCGAGGGTAACAATCCCTTTTATGGTGACAGGGGCGCCGAAGAATCCATGCAACGGGTATCTGGCGGGCTTGAGCTTCCCACCGGGTAATTTGAGGCTCTCGAAGGTTTTGAGGAAAAGAATATTAACTGAGCTACCGTTGTCAACGAGGATTCGGCGTACCTCGCAGTTAGCCACGTGGAGGCTGACGACGAGGGCATCGCAGTGGGGTAGGTGAACGCCTTCGAGGTCTTCTTCTGAGAAGCTGACTGGCCCCGGCTGTGGCTTGGACGAGGGGTTGTTTTGGACAGCATTCGCCTCTTGGAGGAGGGCTTTTCGGGCTGTATTTGACCCTCCTCCTATCGGCCCTCCGTGGACATAGTGCAAGATGAATGGCGTATCCGTGGTTCCCTTGGACCTGAGATCCTGTTCACGGAGGTGGGCCGTCGTATGGTTCAGGGGCGAGAGTCTCTGTCTCCTATCATCTTGCCGATCCCGTCGGCCTTCTCGGGTGAACTGTCGGAGGAACCCTTGTGAGACGAGTTCCTCAATTTCGTCTTTCAGGGCTCGGCATTGATTGGTATCGTGCCCATGATCTCTGTGAAAGCGACAGTAGAAGCGCTGGTCTTGATTCCTGTTGCTATTAGGTTGGGGAGGTAGTCGGACGATGCCTTCGTCTTCGATTTCCAAGAGGATGGCGGATAGGTTGTGGGTCAAGGGAGTGTATCTCTCGAAGCGGGGGACCGGCGGGACCTTCTTCATGGCCCCCGCGTCCCTCGGAGCTTTCTTTGATGGTTCGACCTCTCCGACCTTCCTCTTTCCCTTCCCGATGGCCTCCCGGGTATCTTCGGGATTAAGGGCCTCTTCTGCCCTGATGTATTTTTCGACCCTGTTGAGGAGATCGGGAAAGTCGACGGGGGGTCTCTTCGCCAGCGAAGCTTTCAGCTGTCCATGACGAACGTTGTGCCGAAAGGCCGCAGAGGCGACGCCTGGATCAAGAGAGGAGACCGACCTCGCCTCCGTGGTAAATCTTCGGACGAACACTCTAAGGGATTCTCCCTCTATCTGCTTGAGCCCAAGTAAAGAAGCGCTAGTCCTCTCCGCCTTCCGGCTGGTGACGAAGTGGGCGAGAAAATTGCCCTCTAGTTGGTCGAAGGAGTAAATGGAGCCGGGAGCGAGTTTTGAGAACCATTCATGAGCCGGACCTCGAAGGGTGACCGGGAAGGCTCGGCACAGCAGGGGATCTGAGGCGCTGTGAATCATCATGAGGGTTTTGAAGCCCTCCACGTGATCAGCAGGATCTCCCTCGCCGTCGTAGGTCTCGAACTGAGGAAGTCGGAAGTCCCGGAGTATTTCTGCCTGGAGGATGGGGGCGGAGAAGGGAGGTCGGATAGGTCTGTACCCCTGAGCCGCTCTTTGGCCGCCGTCCCCCATGTGATCGAGGCGATCTTCCATTCCTTGGAGGCGCCTTAGGAGTATGTCATTGCCTTCAGGCTAGATTGTTGATGGTCGGGACACGCTGGCCTCGGAGTCCGACCTGGTTTGGGCACGGAGTGTTTCTCCCCTGGGAGCCCGTCGGAGGGCCCCAAGAATTTCTCTTCGGAAGTCCTGGAACTCCTCCTGAGTGACGGGGGCTCCCTCGACCCTGTTTGGTTGGCCTGAAGGTTGCCTTCCGATGCGGCTGAGTGCGGGCCTCCGTCTCTCGGGCGGTGGTCGTGGATGGTTCGGGGCCGGGTTGGAAGCGGCCCTTCCCCTGCTGCGAGTGATTTGACGGTTAACGATTATTCCTCGTAGGTCGGGCTGGACTGTACGGGTGGCGCTTTGCCGGGATCCCTGACGGGAATCTCCGTGCCTTGATGCGCGTGGCCCGGCATTGGTATTTGGTGGGGGTGTGTCCCGTCGGTTGACGGTGGACGCGGCCTCCTGGCCTCTGGAGGCCATGGGAGTTCGGCTGTCGAGGTCGCTCGATAGTCGGGCTCGGGTCGGCTTCTGAAGCAGTGTTCCCACAGACGGCGCCAACCTGATGCGGTTTATTTCTGGGAGACGTGTGGATGCACCAGGTGTGAGTTCGGACTCAATTTGTAGTTGAAGGAGAAAGCTGCTCGTCTGACGACCCTAGGCTGACCGGGTGGAACCTGTGGCGACCTCGGGGTGGTTCGGAGATCTGGGCTCGGATCAGAGGATTCGGATCCGAGGTCTTGTGTACCTGCAGACGGTCCTGAAACACCGGGGTTTGTCCCGGTGGCGGACCCTCCGACGATCTAGTCAGTCTCTGTGAGAGAGTAGCAATAACTAGGTGAATTTAAGTGGCAAAAGATTGATTACCTGAAGAGGTGGGTGAGGGTCTAGTATTTATAGAGAATCCCAACCGGGTTTGGATCCGCTTGGGGGCCGGGTCTAAACCCGAAAGCCCATGGGCCTGTCGTGGCAGAAGGCCCAGGGGGTTTAGGGCTGACGTGGCAATACCAGGAGTGGTATAGGGCTGACGTGGCAAAACCCTGAGCGGTATAGAGCTGACATGGCTGATCGTGGGTCCTCTGTGCCTCTGAGAGAATCGGAGGGCCTAGGCTGTGCCAGGTCATCCCCCTGCTTCGCCAGAGAGGAGGGGCGGCTCATGGGGCTGTCACGGATCGGAGACCGAGGGCCACTGAGGCTGGTCGGATACGAGGAGGTCGGCTCTGGGGGGGGTGCAATTGAGGTTCGGCGCCGACCCTGTAATGGTTCGAAGCCGAGCTAGATTGCTATTTTTACCTTTCTTGAGTGAGAGTTGTATTGGGCCCGCAGGCCATTTTTACCCTACCACAGGTATTGATATAAATTTACAGACGATAAATTAGTTATATATATGGGGGTGAGTTATATGTATATAAGGATGTCGGTATATGGTGGATTGATGTGGTTTTAAATATTAAGGGTGATGCTAATGTATTGTGTATATATAGCTATGTGTATATGGTGTTGTGATGTGTTAACCTACTGGGCTTATGCAAACGTGTGGGAAAGAGATAATAAATAGTATGATATATTCATGATGTGTGAGGTAATGATCAAATAAATAATACAGTACAGATGTGATGTGTAATATTATGATGTGATGATTTTATATATTAATTACAGTGATATTTTCTTTTGTGTGATGTATTGAAAGGGTGGTGACAATATGAAAAGAAAATGTTAATGGCAATAAGTTCGGTTGACTTGAGTTGATACCCCAGGATGGACCTGGGAGTGTAGATACCTTCGGATAGACCGGAGAGAGTAGATACCCCAGGATAGACCTGGGAGTGCAGATACCTCCGGACAGACCGGAGAGAGTAGATACCTCCGGTGGGACCGGAGAGAGAGATGATACCCCAGGATAGACCTGGGAGTGCAGATACCTCCGGATAGACAGGAGAGAGTAGATACCTCCGGTGGGACCGGAGAGAGAGATGATACCCCAGGATAGACCTGGGAGTGTAGATACCTCCGGATAGACCGGAGAGAGTAGATACCCCAGGATAGATCTGGGAGTGCAGATACCTCCGGATAGACCGGAGAGAGTAGATACCTCAGGGTAGACCTGAGAGAGAGTTGATACCCCCGGATAGACTGGGAGTGCAGATACCTCCGGATAGACCGGAGAGAGTAGATACCTCCGGATAGACCGGAGAGAGAGTTGATACCTCAGGGTAGACCTGAGAGAGAATTGGTACTCCGGGATAGACCTGGGGTAAAATGAATATGATATGAAATGTGAATGAAAAAGAGAAGTGTTTGGTATAAGCTGAAATGAAATAGTGAAGTGTATTATGAGTTGAGAATAAAGAATAAATAAGTGTTAATAATAAATGTGGTAGTAAAAGAAAGTGGATAGTAAATTGTGAATTGCATGTGGAAAGAAAGTTGTTGTGAATGAAGTAAATGTGAAAGTGAACGTGCTATGGGTTAGTGTATGAAAAGAAGTGATAAATGCAGCTTGTGATTAATTTAAGATGAAATTAATAAAAGAGATGTGTTATCATGAATAATACGAAGTAATTGTATTATGTGTGTGATCATTAAAGTAAAATACAGTTGATGTGAGTTGTACATTGGAATTGTGTCAAGGAACTACCTGCCTTGGCATAATTCGCGGGGTGAGTTGTCGTAATAGTGGTAATGATTGATGAAAATGAGAAATAAAGTAAAGTGGAGATGATAAGTTATTGAAGTGATAAATAACCAAGCTATCGACTATGGGGTGTGATATGTTGTGGTATTTATGTCATAAGACATGAAGGAAGGTGGTATTATGAGAATAGATGCATATGTTTATGATGTGACACTTATTATAACACAATAAAATAAATACTTGTATTATGAGATTGGGTATAAAAATGGTTATTAAAGAAAGTATGTTGTGATATGAGTTTGTGTACCTTGAAAGTGTGTCGGGGAACTACTCGCCTGCTATTTCTGTGGAAATGGTGGGAACTACCTGCCTCGGCACAACTTCCAGGATGAATGTGTGTGTTGAGGACATAATATAAGCAGATGAAATGAATGGCTAAATAGAGTTGGAGAAATGGTGTAATAACATCATGTAGTTATATTAATATAAATAGTGAAATGCTGATATAACGATAAGTGTGGAAAGATGAATATTCGTATTAGGTGAATGTAAGATAAGTATGTATATATATACGAGGTTGATGTGAAGTGTATTATGAAATGTGGGAAGTTATGGATAATTAAATAGTTGAATGCAGGTTTGGCAGAGTAGTTGATATGTCATTGTATTGACGATGTTGTTGTATTCAAGATTCAGGTTGCCTTATTTTAATTGGGCATTCGTAAGTTTAATTTATTTTCTTTACACTATTTTAATTTGTTATTTGATTAATAATTATACCCACACCAGAAATGGCTAACCCCTTAGTATTTGGGGGGTTAGGGAGTCCCTAGACTACCCTAAATCCCATACTGTTACAGGTCCTCAGCAGAGCAGAGGTGAGGCACAAATTTTGTTGAGTAAAGTCTTTTATGTTAAATTTGATGTACAAGTGTAGTAATGTGAATAGTAGAATCTATAGTTTAAATTGTATTATGAGTGTATAAGCCTGTATATGATGATGATGAGTATAGTGTGAGGTGGTGTGGTATGTTGGTGACCCGTACCCATCTCGTCGTGGAGTACCAGGCTCTGTGGTAAGTTTTACAATGATTTTTCAAAGATTTTACCTCGTTTTTCAAAGAAATTCATAGTTTTTAATTGATATTTGATAATCCGTTATGAGTTTGGCCCCCAGAGCATTATATTATATTGCCTGTGTGTATCTGCTCATTTTGGCCTGGGGAGCCCATGAAAATATTATGTGGTTTGTGAGCTACGGAATTTTGAGCAGAATTCCGTAAGCTTTTTGTGTTTCGGGGCAAAATTTACAGGGGAGACTCTGTCAAAATTTTTCCTGGAATATAACTTTCTTAATTTATGATTAAAGTGATATAGAAATTAAAAGATTTGAGTTTGGAGTCAAAAAAATTTTTTTGGGGCGTTACAGTAATGCCCCATCGACATTTCAGTCGCTAATGAATGATATCTTCAGGCCACATTTGAGAAAGTTCATCCTTGTGTTCTTTGATGACATCTTGATCTTCAGTAAGACTTGGGAAGAGCATTTGGTGCATTTGAGAGAGACCTTTCTTATATTACAAAGTAATCAGCTCTTTGTAAACAAATCAAAATGCACATTTGGGCAAAGAGAAGTAGAGTATCTGGGGCATATTGTTTCTAGTGCTGGCATCGCAATGGATGAAAAGAAGATAGCTGCTGTTAAAGAATGGCCAATTCCGACATCTGTGAAAGCTTTAAGAGGCTTTCTTGGTCTCTCAGGTTATTACCGTAAGTTTGTGAAAAACTATGGTTCAATTGCTTCTCCTTTAACTGAGTTGACAAAGAAGGATTCTTTTGTTTGGACTGAGAAAGCTGCATTAGCTTTTGAGCAATTGAAACAAGCTCTAACCACAGCCCCAGTTTTACAATTACCTGACTTCAATGAGACATTTGTGGTAGAGTGCGACGCTTGTAAGGAAGGTATAGGGGCAGTTCTTTTGCAAAACAAACACCCTATAGCGTATATTAGTCAGGCTATTAAAGGAAGGTGTTTGTATTGGTCAGCGTATGAGAAGGAAATGCTGGCAATACTCTTGGCTGTAAAGAAGTGGAAACAATATCTGTTTGGCAGGAAATTCATTATCCGCACTGATCATAAGCCTTTGAAATATTTGTTGGATCAACGATTGTCTACGGCAGCACAACATTCATGGTTAATTAAGCTATATGGGTTTAATTTTGATGTTGAGTATAAGAAGGGAATTGAAAACATACCAGCTGATCGATTATCTAGAAGAGAGTTGGATTGTTTTTTAGTCCAACTAAGCTCTTTACCCCCCAACTGGTGGGAAGATGTTCTGGATATGAATCAAAATGATTCTTATTTTGCAGAATTGTCAAGGAAGGCTTCTCAGAAAGTTAATCCAAAATTTACTATGATAAGGGGTGTGTGGTATAAGGGTTCCAAGGTGGTTATCAGCCCAACTTCTTTTCTTCGGAGGTTAATGATTCATGAACATCATTGTACACCTATAGGGGGTCATTCTGGATATGACAAAACCTTGCAAAGGTTGAGAAGATCATTTTGGTGGAAAGGGATGAAAGCAGATGTTCAACATTTTGTAAGAGAATGTGCAGTTTGTCAAACAAACAAGTACTCCTGTCAATCACCCTCTGGGTTGTTACAACCATTGCCGATTCCTCAGCAAATTTGGGAGCAAGCTAGCATGGACTTCATTGAGTCTCTTCCCCTCAGCTGCAGGTATTCAGTGATACTAGTAGTGGTGGATAGGCTGAGTAAATACGCCCATTTCTTTCCTATTAAGCATCCATACAATGCTGCTTCTATTATTCAAGTTCTTACTGATGGAGTGTTTAAGTTGTATGGCATGCCCATCTCTATAGTTTGTGATAGGGGCACGGTTTTTACAAGTGCGCTTATGAGGGAATCTCTGAGATTACAAGGAACAAAACTGCATTTTTCAACATCATACCATCCACAAACAGATGGTCAAACGGAGGTGGTTAATAGTTGTTTGGAAACCTATTTGCGATGTTTTTGTCATCACAAACCAAGTGATTGGAGTAGATGGTTACCATGGGCTGAATTTTGGTACAATACTTCTTACCATAGTGCAATAAAAACTACTCCTTATGAAGTAGTGTATGGTCGAAAACCCCCTACAATCACTTCTTATATTCCGCACACTGCTAAGGTTCCAATGGTTGAAGAAGCATTGTTAGCAAGGGATGTGAATCTCCAGTTGTTAAAAGATAACCTCAAAAGAGCCCAAGATAGAATGAAGAAGCAAGCTGATGGTCATCGTATAGATAGAGAGTATCAGGTTGGAGATTTAGTATATGTCAAATTACAGCACTATCGACAAGTCTCAGTTGCAACTAGAGCTGTGCACAAGTTTGCTCCACTCTATTATGGACCTTATGCTGTGGTTGAGCGCATTGGAGCTGTCGCATATAAATTGGCTCTGCCAGAGGGTTCTAAAGTGCATCCAGTCTTCCACATTTCCCTACTCAAGCGTCATTTGGGACCATCTGTAGAAGTTCAGCTGCATATTCCAGATCAACCTTCAACAGCTTTACTTGAACCTGAGTGTATTGTAGATCGTAGAACAATGATCAGAGGTCGGAAGTTGGTATCTGAAGTGCTGATCAAATGGAAGCATCAAGTGTTTCATCTGCATCATGGGAGCCTTACTGGGATCTGGTTCGACGGTTTCCCCTATTCGACCTTGAGGCAAGGTCTCAAAATAGGGGGGAGGAATTGATACAAGCAGCTAATGAGTAATGGCAATGACAGGGAGGAAGAGATCGCAGGTGTTGAAGAGAAGTAGAAGAAGCAGCAGGTTGAGAGTTTGTATCTGTATTTGGGGATTGGTATCAGATAGAATGTAATAATGTAAATAGACAGGGTTTTAGTGTAAAAGATCTGTCGAAGGGGTATGGGGATCTGAGGACCCTTGGATCATAAGTGGATAGATCGTAATCGTAGATTGAAGTGGACCCCAGTTTGTAACCGTTCCAATGAATTGTCCATTTACGTGCGTTGCACGTAAATGAAAGCTATAAATAAGACCACAGACCAGCTGTAAGGTCTGTGTATGTGTTCTTGCTCATTTCTCTTCTTCTTCTTGATTGATTCTTTCTCTAATCCTCCATTAAATCTCCTCATCCAACCAGTCTCACCTTTCTTTCACTCAAATGGCTAAAAACAAAGGGAAAGTTGTATTATATATATAGTGGCTCTCATTCAATAAGGTTGAAATCAATGGTCAAGATCTAACCTCAGAGCATCCACAGTGGTTTGCTATAAATGGCAATTTGCCATATTATAGCAAACGAACCGCTGCAACGGTTTCTCATTTTGCCATTTTTTAGCAATCGTCTCAAATCTGTTTCTCAAATTTGAGAAACGAAATGAGAATTCTCAAATTATAAAGGACGGGGAATCATTCCCCGTCTCTCAAATTTTAATATAGTTTATTATCAATAGACAGGAAATGATATACCGTCTGGTATATTTTATTATTATTATTTTTTTAAAAAAGGGTCAGATGGGATATCATATCCCGTCTGTCACCTTTATTATTTTTTTATTTTTTATTTTTTTAAATGAACGGAGGTGATTGGCCGGAAAAAACAAAAAACAAAAAAAAAAGCAAAATGGTGAGACGGGGAATCATTCCCCGTCCATGAAAAAAGGTCAAAAAGTCAAAAAGTCAGTAGGTTAGTCAGTAGGTTAAGTATTTAATTAAGGTTTATGTAGTTGTATAAGTAAGTTTAGTTATTATTATATTAATTAATTTATTTAATTAATATAGTTTAATAGTTAATAAGTAATTAACTATTTTAATTTAATTTCAAAACGACAGACGGTATATCATATACCGTCCCACTCAATTTTGACAAACAGTATAGCAAACGACCACTGCAGCGATCGCTTCTATTTGCTATTACTGTAGCAGCCATTTTTTGGCAAATGAGAAACACCACTGTGGATGCTCTCACAAAACATATTTTTCCGCCCAAAAGTTTCCCCCCAAAACTCAAATTCAAATCCCCAAAACAACTCCTTTATTTATTTATTTCTCTCTCTCTCTCTCATTCTCTTTCTATTTACTCAGAAATTTATATTTTTAGATTTCAAATTTTAAAAGTTTCAGATTTTTTATGCACTTTTTTATTGCTCAGGTTACATTGAAAATAGCAAATATCTCATCAATAGTTAAATTTTATTACTTTCCACATTCAAAGTTCAATGAAGTTGGATTTTACACCCCCCATTTATAATTATTTTTCAACATATACTAATGGAAACATGGACTTTTATTTACAACTAATTATTATTTTACTATTCAAACTTGAGCAACATAATTGTTGTTTTACTGTTTACAAGATTTTCATATGTTGTATCGTTCTGAAGACGTGCCGTAGACACGGGCCCACGAGCAAATCTAGTACCATGACAAATTATAATACTAGGGAGAAAAATTCTATATATTGGTGACAGGGAGGAGGTCGGGGTTGGTGGTCGATGAGAGCGGAAGGGAGGAGAACGGCGGTCGAGGGATCTGCTGTGTTGGCGACTCGAGGTAGGGGGAGGGGGGGTTGTGTGGTGACAGGGTCGAGAACGACGGTCGCGAGTGGAGATGGGGGGGGCACTGTGTGGTGAGATGAGAGCGGTGGGAGGGCAACGTTGAAGAGGCACCGAAGGTGGTCGGAGATGGCGGGGAGAAAGTTGCTGGATCGATGAGAGAGAGAGAGCGGGGGGAGAGAGAGAGAAGGTGACAGTGAGAGAGAGAGAGACTGAGCGGTAAAGGGATAAGAGAGAGAATGGGTATTTTTGGAAAGAGAGAGAGAGAGTGTGTGTGTGTTTTTTTGAATTTGTGGAGTTTGAAATTTGGGCGGGAAAATATGTTTTGTGAGAGTAGATCTGATCCATTGATTTTGGGATAGATTGAATGTGAGCCACTTGATAACTTTCTTTGTGTTTTATTATATATATATATATATATATATATATATATATCATTCATTTATTTAATAATTTCTCTCTCTCTCTATATATATATATATCTACTACTATAATGGGAGAAGGTCTTAGTGTAATTTGTCCATTCCCAACCCGTGCAGTGAACGTGCTGATAGATTTTTTTTCCCTTTTCGTTCCCCCCAATATTCCCCACGTGCACAGCACGTGTATAATACTAGTATATATAGAGAGAGATTCCCCTTCGGTTGCACACTACTTTTGGTGAGCACTCCGTGAACACTCACGAACTAGAACCCCTATGAAAAATTCGAACCGCTCATATTGTTCTATATGCCTAAGATAGTCTAACAATAAAAAATTAAGTAATTTGAAGTTCATTTGCCCATCCATCATGTTGTAAGAATTTTCAGCCATACAATTTTGTGATAATGTAAATTATGGGCAAATGAACTTCAAATTACTTTATTTTATATTGTTAGGCTATCTTAGGCATATAGAACAATATGACCGGTTCGGATTTTTCATAGGGTCTCCAGTTCGTGAGTGTTCACGGAGTGCTCACCAAAATAGTGTGCAACCGAAGATCTCTCTCTCTCTCTCTCTCTCTCTCTCTCTCTCTCTCTCTATATATATATATATATATATATATATATATATTATATAATAAAACACAAAGAAAGCTATCAAGTGGCTCTCCTTCAATCCCCTAAAAAATCAAAGGTCCAGATCTAACCTCACAAAACATATTTCCCCCCCAAAAGTTTCCCTCCAAAACTCAAATTCAAACCCCCCACTCAAAACAACTCATATATTTATTTAATTTTTTTCTCTCTCTCTTTTTCCCTCCCTTTTCTATTTTAAAAATTAAGAAAATAAAATTTTTAAAAATTTTTAAAAAATAAAAAATTTAAAAACTAAAAAAAATTAAAAATTTTAAAACTTTAAAAATAATTCAAAAAAATCATATAATGTTTTTTGCCGGACCCCCAAAAGTTTCTCATATAATATGTTTGCTACTTCAATTAATTTGCTGGACCTCTAAAACTATTTTATATGATTAAACAAGGCGCACCGTTCCGAAGACGTGCCCGTAGGCACGTATCAACGGGCAAACCTAGTATATATATATAAACACAAAGAAAGCTATCAAGTGGCCTTTATTCAATATGGTTGAAATCAATTGTCCAGATCTAACCTCACAAAATATATTTTCCCGCCCAAAAGTTTCCCCCCAAAACTCAAATTCAAAACCCCTCAAAACAACTCCTTCATTTATTTATTTCTCATTCTCTCTCTCTCTCTCTCTCTCTCTCTCTTTCTCTCTATCTCATTCTCTCAATTTACTCATAAATTTATATTTTCAGATTTCAGGTTTATAAATTTTCAGATTTTTTATATATTTTTATTGCTCATGTTACATTGAAAATAGCAAATATCTCATCAACAGTTAAATTTCATCATTTTTCACACTCAAAGTTCTAAGAAGTTGGATTTTATACCCCCATTTATAATTATTTTTCAACATATACTAATGGAAACATGGACTTTTATTTACAACTAATTATTGTCATACTGTTCAAACTTGAGGTACATAATTGTTGTTTTACTGTTTACAAGATTTTCATATGCTGCATCGTTCTGAATACGTGCCGTAGGCACGTGCTCACGGGCAAATCCAGTATAAGTATATATATATATACACACTAGGTTTTCCCGTTGACACGTGCCAACGGCACGTCTTCGGAATGGTGCACATTGTTTGATCATATAAAATAGTTTGGGAGGTCCAGCAAATTAATTGAAGTAGCAAACATAGAGCAAAAAACATATTATATGATTTTTTGAATTATTTTTAAAGTTTTTAAACTTTTATTTTTTTAGTTTTTTAATTTTTAATTTTCTTAATTTTTTGAATAGAAGAGGGAGGGAGGGAGAGAGAGAGGGAAAAAAATTAAATAAATATAGGAGTTGTTTTGGTTGGGGGATTTGAATTTGAGTTTTCGGGGGAAACTTGGGGGGGGATATATTTTGTGAGGTTAGATCTAAGCCTTTTATTTTTGGGGAAATTGAAGGAGAGCCACTTGATAGCTTTCTTTGTGTTTTATTTTATATATATATATATATATATATATATATATATATATATATATATATATATATATGAGTCTTCTTCCATTGCAAACGGGGCTGTGTGCACAGACCAACGCGAACTTTAATCTGGGCCGCTGGATCAAAAGATCCAGCGGCCCATATATATTTTTTATAATATTTTGCTTTAACCCGCCGAACGACGGGTTGAGGCTAAATTTTATTTTTAAAAAAATTTTCGTAACCTGTCGTTTCCAAGAATGGGTAAGGCACTCTAAATTCATTTAGATCTGCATACAGATCATCTTTTTCGACCGACTCTCTCCCACTCTCTATCTCGTTTCTTCACTGAACCCAAAGTGAAGAAAACCCTAATCCTTGATCTAAACACAAACTTGTCCTCCTCCGTCCGCTCCCCCTCATCTCTCCCAATATCTACTCCAAACATTGAAACCCAACTCTTTCATCCCATCTTCGAAAGCAAATCGAAACCCTAGTTCGGCCACAAATTGAATCATTGGCTAAATTCGGACTTATTTTATAAGATATTGACTAATTCTTTACCTCAGTAGATATATTTGTGTTTATTTTTCAATTTGTCTATACTAAATTATTTAGAAAGTGGGCAAAAAATTATTTGCCTTAGTAATTTGTAGATGTAGAATTGGGAAGACTTTTAATATATTCAGGTGGCAAAATTTTTTGTTTGCCTTAGTAATTTGTAGAACTAGAATTGGGAAGACTTTTAATATATTCAAGTGCCCCAAAAAGTTTACATTTAGGAATAATATATTCAAGTGCTGAAAGACTTAAAAAAATCTGTAGATGTAGAATTCTTTGCCTTAGTAATTTAGTTTTGTTTGCGTTGTTTTTTCACGTCCGATATATACGAAATTATTTAGAAACTTTTTCAGTGCGGTTATGGTTGAAAACCCTGCAAACGATCGTAAAAAATACGAAACTTTGCTAGTAGGTTGGTCTCACGTAGTACAAGCCACCCCAAGTTGTAGAAGTGAGTTTCGACTCACGGTTCGAGAGATACGATCGCGTATCGCTTTTGGTTGAAAAAAAACCAAGTAAAGCGGTACTCGGCCGTATCTAGCAAACCGTGAGTCGAAACTCACTTCTACAAGTTCGGATGGCTTGCGCTACGTGAATTCGACCAAGTTGGAAAGTTTTATAAAATTTGGATGCCGTTTGTGCGGTTTTCTCATGTTCCTCGCATTAGAATGACTTAGAATATTTTTAGTGCGGTTAGAGTTGAAAACCTTGCAAACGGCCTCCAAAAAATACGAAACTTTGCGAGTAGGTTGATCTCACGGAGCACAAGCCACCCTAACTTGTAGAAGTGGGTTTCGATTCACGGTTCGAGATATAAGGCCGTTGTTGCTGCTGATTTTGGTGTGAAAGAAAACAGATAGAATTTGTGGATTCTTGAGAAAACGAACAAGGCAAACCTGTTGACCTTCACCAATGTGTTGACTTGGTCTTTTGCCGCTGCTGCGAACCTGGCAAAAAGTGCGAGACACCGGGATGGTTTCCGGCGACGCACCCTCCGACGCTCTTGTCAGTAATCTGAATGATTAAGCAAGAACTTAAACTGGAAAAGTATTGATTACCTGGTAACAGTGGGGGAAGAAGGGTATTTATAGTCGCCTTAGGGATCCATTTCAAGATATGAACATATCTCTACTTCCCGGTGTGAATGGATAGAAGCGGTTAAAATCACTTCTTAGGGATAATTATGAATCTGAATTCTTCTTTATCATTTTGAACTGATTTATAATGGGTTGGGACTCGTACCCAGTAAGACAGATCGGTTTATGGGTTATTGGGCTTTGAATAAAGACCCAGTTTCCATTTCAGACCCATTTGTAGGTGAAATTACCGTTTTACCCCTAGGTTTTAAGATTCGTGTCCGATTTGAACGGTCCCGATTTAATCCCATTTTTAGCCATATCACGAGCCCCCCACTCCTGGAGACTGAGTTTTACAGTCTTTAAGGAATAGTTTTGTTTTTCTAATGGCGTACGGGATTTTATCAGTGTTCTTAAGGGAGTTCGGATCTTTCTCGGGGTGTAACGGTGTTATTATGGGCTTGTAAAATGCCCAAAAATATCCTCAGAATTTTCTGGATTTTTGGTGATTTTTCCAGGTTTTTTTGAATTTTTTCTCATTTTTTTATTCATTTTCCGAATTAAATAATTAATTATCGAAAATATTAATTAATTATTCTAATTAAATAATTAGATTTTTCAGAATTCTAAATTTTTCTTTTCTGAATTAATAATTATTTTAAGAATCTTTAATTAGTTTTTTTCGATTTTTAAATATATTTTCAGATTTTTAAATAATTAAAACAAATAAATAAATTAATTAATTAATTAAATATTACCTGGACACGTGGCGCACTTCTGGACGTCGATCGTGATCAGATGGCGCGCATCGCAAAGCAGATCATGCTGTGGACACATGGCGTGTTTCTGAGCGTCAATCATGTCGTCGCGCGAATTTTGAGACGATCGAACGGCTCGTGTAGGTCGGCAGTGTTTTTTCTCCAATTTCGAGCTCGGAACACGTGTTGCTCGGCAACCGACCCACTTCGCGCAGCCACTTGGCTCGGTCAACGCTTGCGTTGATCGCCATGTGGCAAATTGTTTTTTTTTTCTTCTCTTTCTCTTCCCGCCCTGTAACGCCCCGAATCCCAAATACACTGAATTCGAGATGTTCTACAGGATCTTTCCGCTTCCTTTAGTACAATTTTACAAGGAAATTTGAACTTTTCACTTTACATCAGAGTTTACATGAATACATTTACATTTCACATTGCACAGCGGAAGTAAACTTTACAACAATGAAACAAATGTACACAACATTGAATAATCTTCAAGCATCTGTTCTTCTATAATCTTTATCACGCCATTTACCTGCATATAAGACTGTGGGTACGTCAGTTTATTCAACCGACGATCATTATACACGGCCATCCTCTCTATGCCGGAAATAGTATAACTTATTTTCCATATTTAGCAAATACAAACTTGTCACATATCAAACTAAAGGGACTACCCTATTGATGTCGTGTTGTGATTGTGCACTTAGTCCTTAATGCAGTTAATTATGTTACATGACACTAATGCGCACTTGTTCGGATTCTATGCATCCCATACTACATAGGTCCGAGGGCAAGTCCTTAATCGTTCTTCATCTTTGTAGGGTTCAATCCCTCGTTATGGATTAATCTACTACTGTAATTACGGTAGGTATCTTAGATGATCTATGAGTACAAGCACGTGTACAGAAAATCCTGGAGGGGAATCCCACGTCATGTCACGACGCATCGCGAAGACAGCCTGTGGTAATTCAGCCTCCTTCATGGCACACGATCCTCTTGCAGTCACCAAACATCCCACAAGCGTCGCCACCGGGATGATAATTCTGGAGTAGTGCCCACGCCATGTCTTGACGTATCAAGCAGGCAGCCTGTGGATCACTCTCACACTGCCAATCCGATGGCCCTCATACTCGTGTTTTTCTCCTACTTTCATCACGTCTCCACTATGTACTAATCCTTAGTTTTTTATCAAAATCATGAACAAAAATCAAAGCTCTAGAGTTAGCCTCTCCACTAAACCGGACTTATTCATTCATTCAAAACATGACCAACCTTGGTCTTTCTTTTAAATTTTCATTTCATTTATTTCCAAATGCCGGGGGAGACTTAGCTACTCTTTTTGTTTCAATTTTCAATTCACAATTTCCAATTTGAGCATTTCCATCTCATAAATTCCCATGTTGAGTTATCATACTCAAAAGTATTTCTCCTTTCCAATCATGATTTCTAATTCGTTCAAATAGTCCATAACTATGAAATTCAACTATTCATCATGTAACTCATGAAATGTTATTTTCACATTAAAACCCACATCATTAATTATTCAATCAAAGGTGAACATTTACACTTCATAATTTCCACACTATTCTCAAACGAGAATAATTTGCATATCACATCACACAATATAATTTCTTTTTGCCAAATTAATTTTATAATCCTTCATTCTTTTTGCAAGACATAATTTCACAAAAATATAAATATAAAAGCATAGTTCTATTTACACATTTTATTCTCAAATCATGTTTTATTTCATGCAAATAATTCCCAAATTATTTTTCATAAGTCCTACACATTTTTAGAAAAATAACCATATTTTTTCCATAATTTTTGGATCACTAAAACGTTAAAAAATAAGTTTTTCCCAATCTTGCCGAGGGCAAGATTCGAACCCAGCACGCAGAGAACACAGCCAAAGGCACCGGCCACTAGGCCATTTGTACCAGCAGTATAAAAGAAAGGCAGAGAGTATTTAATGGTCTCGATCGCTGATTTTTTGTTTTAAAAAATTCATGAAACAAAATATGGTGCCACAGGGATTCGAACCGGCCACCACAGTGAACCCAAGGCTACTGTAGCGATCATAGCCGTCCCGACCACTTGAGCTACGCGCTCAAGTTGTCAAGAACGCAACTCAAAACTCATTTGAACCAATTCTCTCTGTTATTAAAACATCTCGATGTTCAACTAGTCCTCATTTCACTTTGCTTTTATAAAAATTACTGTAGAATTCCAGATTGATTATTTCTCGTCTAATTTACATATCAGTATGAAAAAATAATTTTTTTCAACAATTAAAACATATTTTCATACAATTAATCTGAATTCTACATTATAACTACCACATACTTTATTTCGACATTTATTAACAAATAAAACCACTAATCCTTTTATTAGCAACTTCACATTAATTTTCTGTTTTACCAAACATACTAATCTATATCTTAATTCATTTATTTCAATATCACACAGTGATCCATTTAATCACATGAAATAGCATTAACATTCTACTAACTTTGTGTATATAATTTGTGATGTAGATAATGAGACTTTCTTTAACAATCCATGGTTATAATTAATCCATACAAACTTAGATTTTTACTAATCAAATCACATACAATTGCACACCCACATTCCAATCAATTCATAGGTCAATTTTCCAATTAAAAGTATACTCTTATTAATCTTTTTCATGCATCATTTTTCCAATTTAATCTAGCATGCATCCCTAATTAGAAATATAGAAAATTTACCCAACTTGTATGGAGAGAAAAAATACAACTAGAAATCCCTAGACGAATGTCCTTGCGACGAATTGCTCCTCCTTGAACACGTGCACACAAGCCTCCAAGCACACCCAAGCAAACCAAGCTCCTCCTTCCTTGATGCCGGCCTCTCCCTCTTCTAGTTGCAAGCAAAAATCCCACACACTCTCAATCTTTTAACTCACAAAATCACTACTAGGTAATATAATTTAGATTATAGGTTTGTAGAAAGTAATGGGCACAAGAATGACTAGCCATGAAGGGGGTATTTATACTAAAATCTTGATGGAATGGAGGGCTAGGATCAAGTAATTGGTTATAAGATGGAGGGCTAAGATGAAAGTAGGAGTTACATTAATTACCCACAACCAAGTAACCACCAAGCATGATCTCCACTCAAATTTTTTTGGTTTTCCTCCCAAAAAGATCAAAACCGGCCATCATAGGAGTGCATATTGCACGTGTACGTGTAGTGCACGTGCAAGTAACTAGGTCCAAAAATTGTACATTTTATTTTATATAAAAATAAACTTTAATTTTGTATTCTACATTACAAGTCATATTTTAAAAAAATAAATTAACTAATGGGCTTTAGTTTAATGGGCCAAAATAATTATTATAAAATAATAAATTAAATTAATTTTGGGCTTTTAAAAGAAAAGGCTTTTTGTCTAATTGAAAGAAAGCTTTGTGAAAACAATTTAAAAGCACATATTTAAAAATCCATACTCATCATAATGGAAATAATCATAACACTTAATTCAACCAAAAAATATTGCACGTGCACACTACGTGCAAAATAAAATAATTTTTCATAAATGAAAAATCAGGGCATTACACGCCCAGCTCTTCTTCTCCTCTGCTTTCTCCTTCTCCTTCGTCTCCTTTTCTACTTTGACCTCTTCTTCGACTCTTCTCCGAGCTCCTCTTCCCGCCTTCGTCTCCTTCTCCGACTCTATCTCCGAGCAGAGCCAGGCGAGGAGACCGTCGCCGACCCCGAGCTTGAGGTGGAGAGCTCGTGAAGGAGGCTGACGCTTGGCGATGTGGAGCTCGACGAAGGAGACGTCGGAGCTCGAGCTCGGCTACCGTGAGGGGTCGTTGGAGCTCGACAACGGAGCGATGGGTTTGAGCTCAGTTAAGGAGAGGGGGCACGGAGCTCATCGGTTCGTCGAGAGTAGCTCAAGCTCGACGGAGGCTGACGAAGAGGTTCACCAGAGATACACTTGTTTTCTCGGCCCAACGGCTGCTCACGAAATGAGTAAGGAAGAGCCCTTCGAACTGATCGAATGAGAAGATGGAGGCCGGGGCGAGTCGAGAGTACCATTCTCTCGCAGGCCCCTTCAACGTGGCAAGGAAGATCTTGCAGAGGAGGGCGTCTGAAGCATGGTGGATCATCATAAGAGTTTTGAAACTCTCTATGTGATTCGCGGGGTCCGACTCCCCGGTATACGACTCGAAGTGAGGCGGCTTAAAGTTCTCTGGGATGGGGGCCTCCATGATGGTGTGGGAGAATGGAGGTCTACCCAGGCAGAGGTTTATCGCCCGTTGCTCTTCTTCCCTGTCCATTCGGCTGAGGCGCCTCTCCATCTCATGGAGACGGCGGTAGACCGAGTCTTCTCTTTGATCATATCTTACCGAGCCCCGGGACTCATCTTCATACGAGGGTGGACTGGGGCTGCGGGGATGGTAGCTTGGAGATGGACGAGGACTGGGAGTGTGAAGGCGATGGCTCCTAGCTGGCTCATGAGTAAGTGGCCTCTGGTCGTTCTTTAGGGGCGATATTGAGGGCCTGTAAGACTGTCGCTGGGAAGTCTTGAAGATCTGCCCTTCTGACTGGTGCCTCTCCAGCTTGGCGGTCCCTATGTGTGGCTCGGCTTACTAGAGAATGAGTTCTCCGCCGATGACGCTGAGGGGACTCTCTTCGCCTCCTCGGGGGAGGGGATCTTCTAGTCCTCAGTCGGCGGGGGGTCCGGATTCTTGAGGCCCCTGGGTGCTCAGGTTGATGGACTGACTCCCCTAAGGACTCGCCATCCGTTCAGGCGAGTTCTGAGGTCGACCCCCTTTTGACGGTCGACAATCACTTGACGAAGATCCTGTTCGGGAGGGCTTTGAGAAGCCATAGATTCAACTGAAGGATTGGGACCCGCGACATGGTCATGAGGAGGATGTTGTTTCGGACGACTCTGACGAGAGCCCCCCTGGGCAGTCCCCCGAGACCCGGGAGGGGCCTGTTGAGGAAGAGCACCTTGAGCTAGAGGAGGGGGAGGAGGAAGAGAAGTGGTTTTTCGGTTGGAAACCGCTGCCTTCCCCTTCTGTTTTGGATGCATGGCTTGAAACTAGTATCACCGATGAAGTTAAGTCATGTTGCTTTTTCGGTTCCCACAGACGGTGCCAACCTGTTGTTGCTGATTTTGGTGTGGGAGCAAACAGATATAATTTGTGGATTCTTGAGAAAACGAACAAGGCAAACCTGTTGACCTGTTGACCTTCACCAATGTGTTGACTTGATCTCTTACCGCTGCTGCGAACCTGCAAAAAGTGCGAGACACCGGGATGGATCCCGGCAACGCACCCTCCGATGTTCTTGTCAGTAATCTAAATGATTAAAGAAGAACTTAAACTGGAAAATTATTGATTACCTGGTAACAGTGGGGGAAGAAGGGTATTTATAGTCGCCTTAGGGATCCATTTCAAGATATGAACATATCTCTACTTCCCGGTGTGAATGGATAGAAGCGGTTAAGATCACTTCTTAGGGATAATTATGAATCTGAATTCTTCTTTATCCTTTTGAACTGGTTTATAACGGGTTGGGACCCGTACCCAGTAAGACAGATCCATTTATGGGTTATTGGGCTTTGAATAAAGACCCAGTTTCCATTTCAGACCCGTTTGTAGGTGAAATTACCGTTTTATCCCTGGGCTTTAAGATTCGTGTCCGATTTGAACGGTCCCGATTTAATCCCATTTTTAGCCATATCAGCCGTGTATCACTTTTGGTTAAAAAAACCTAATAAAGCGGTATACGGACGTATCTCGCAAACCGTGAGTCGAAACTCACTTCTACAAGTTCGGGTGGCTTGCGCTACGTGAATTCGACCAAGTTGGAAAGTTTTATAAATTTTGGATGCCGTTTGTGCGATTTTCTCACGTTCCTCGCATTAGAAGTTAATGACTTAGAATTTTTTAGTGCGGTTAGAGTTGAAAACCTTGCAAACGGCCTCCAAAAAATACGAAACTTTGCGAGTAGGTTGACCTCACGCAGCACAAGCCACCCCAACTTATAGAAGTGGGTTTCGATTCAAGGTTCGAGATGTAAGGCCGTGTATCAGTTTATTTGGGTTTTTTTTTCAACCAAAAGCGGTACACGCCCGTATGTCTCCAACCGAGAGTTGAAACTCACTTCCACAAGTTGGGGTGACTTGTGCTACGTGAATCCGACCAATTTGACTTTTACTGCTTTTTTTGTTGTTGTCATTTGTGCGTTTTTCCCACAATCTCGGTATGTTTATTGATGATGAATAGCTGGATGTAACACGTACCAACTACATTTAAATTTTTTGGTACATAGATAAATGGCTAGAATAAGGCAACCGAGAAGCCCGTCCGGTACCACTAGTGGCGCACCAACTACTGAGGTAAGATTGATTATTATTATTGGTTTTAAATAAGAATATGTAATATTATCTCAATAATAACATTTGTTATCTTTATTCGTGTAGGTTGGTGACCGTCAATCTACATCTGCTGAGGCAGGTCCGTCGTCCTCGGTTCCCGTTACACCACCTGGACCCGTGGACACAAACTTACTCACCTTGCAACCCAAACACCGATCCGAAGCCGTGTGGAATGGGTCCGATAAGAAATGTAACTTTCGGAAGCACGTGGTTCTTTCTTTTGACCCCCGTATCACGCCTTACTTAGTTGAGGCCAGTTTCTACGGAGCTAAATTCATGGAGCGAGTGAAGTTAGATCAGCCGCTACTTATCGCTCTAATCGAGCGATGGAGGCCAGAGACCCACACATTCCACTTACCAGTGGGTGAGATGACTGTGACCCTCCAAGATGTAGCAATGATAACTGGGCTACCAATAGATGGGGTCGCCGTGAAGGGGAACATGGACTTCGATCGAGTTGAAGTTGTTCGTGATTTGCTCGGTATCGACCTCCAGTTGACAGTTCTCCAAAGAAGATAGGCTGTTGAAAAAGAAATCCTCGAAAATGTTCCCGCAGATATTGATGAAGATTTATTGTATGAACAAATAGAAGCTGCGAAAGATAAAGCGGAAGCTGATGTTATGGATGAAACTTTCGATGGTAAATCATTGTACATTAGTTGGTTGAAATTTCAGTTCGAGGTGGATTATTTGGCCCCCGATTCGGACGAGCAAACTCTAACCTACTATGCACGTGCATACATTTTTAGTATGATAGGGGGAGTGATCTTCCCGAACTCATCCGGATCAACTGTGCCGCTAATGTACCTACGGTTGTTGTAAAATTCCCGTTATGCAGGCCGTTTCAGTTGGGGTAGTGCGGCACTGGCGCTACTATATAGAAATTTGTGCACATGTTCTTTAGGTGCCGTACAAATGGGTGGCCCGATGGTGCTACTGTAGATCTGGAGTTGGGAACGCGGACGTCCCCGTATTATTGAAGTTACACCGGATTGGTTGGCCAACCCGGGGGTGCCGGAGTTGTTACCTCCTCTAGGAGTATATTGGGCGGAGCGGCACACGTGGGTCGATAACACGGGCCAATCTTTAATCTACTACAGAGATGAGTTAGATAACCTGCTGGACGAGTTCATCAATTGGGAACCGTACTCGACCGCCAGGTTGTAATGGGTTCCACCGGTCTGTTTAGACAGTGTCCTTTGGTTGACGGCTGCACCACTTGTGAATTTTGGAGTTGTCGAGTTCTAGTATCCTCATAGAGTGATGCGGCAATTCAGATATCAACAAAAGATTCCCAATGTCAAGTGCTATGATAAAAAGTTGCACGAGGTGAGGGGAACGGGACGAGTGCCCAACATCAATTGGGATGATTACCATCGTTACCATGTGGCCAACTAGAACACCATGCGGCGTCATATGATACCGAATATGATGTTCGTCGCGATACCGTATGATGGCTTCCTCCAACAGGCATACATGTTGTGGTACAAGCGGGTAACACGGTTGTATGTTTCACCAAAGGCCGCTGTACCAGCCGGGGTGCAGATTCCGATTCCCCCAACCCAGGCAGAACCACCTCCGGCATATTCTTCCTCCCAGCCGATGTACCAACCAAAGGCTGAGACATATCGAAAAATAGTTAGTCAAATTTCATATAATTGGTATGCATGTATTGTAATTTGAGGTGGGTAATGTGTTAAGTATGCATGTTTTTTAAATTGAAAATTTTAACCTAATGTAGATTGAAAACATATGGGAGAACGTTCGAACAGCTGCTCGCGTCTTGAAGAGTAAGGTACCCGAGAGCTTTAAGGAGATAATGCGGGAGATGCTAACGCCATGCCGCCGTACTCTTGAGGACGCGGGTGAAGGTTCGCAACTTGAGGCGTATTTAAAAGACAACGTGCCAACAACGGGTTCTAGGCGAAAGAGCGTGACAAGGCAGGGAATTCACATCGCCGAGCCACAACAAGTGCAACAACAGCAAAATCCCGAAGAAGTTGAAATGAAGCAGTGGTCGGATGACCCTGAATCCCCCGGGACACAAGGCAGAGGGCAAAGTCCTCCAAGGCTCCAAGGAAGCGGAACCCGCCCGATCAATTCACACCAAGTGGTCGCAAGCCGCGTGGCCGTAAACGGTAGTATCTAATACTCTTTAGTAGTTTAGCATTTGGTTGTTGATTTTGTTATTCCAATAACTAATGCATAGTTTGTTTCTATATTGATAAAATGTTGTAGGTAAATACCGGGCATGCATGCAAGCCGTCTGGAAGAACGCCTTGATAATTTTTTTTTATTTGGACATGTGTCGGGTTGTATAATTTGTGAAATTTTTGGATAATTGTATTGATTTGAATTAATTATGTATATTAGTTGACATTGTCCATTTGTATGCTTTAAAATTCTTGTGAAGTTATATGTTGTATTATATACGTTGATGTGATGTGAATTTGTGAAGTGTATTTGGTGAAGTGGTATTTGTATCAACCAAAGTGTATAGAGGCAAACACAGAACAAAAGTTATGTACATTTCTCTCTACTTAACCCGTCATTGACAATGACGGGTTAAATGAGCTTAGCCCGTCATTCGTGATGATGTGTTAAATAGAGAGATATTGGCAGTCTTTCATCCCCTACAGACCAAGTCTTAATAAAATACTCCAATATCGCTCTATTTAACCCGTTATTGTGAATAATGGGTTAAGATCACTTAACCCGTTATACACAACAACGGGTTAGGTTGAGCGATATTGGCAGTACTTTATCCCCTATAGACCAAAGTACTGCCAATATCGCTCTACTTATCTCGTTATTGTGAATAACGGGTTAAGATCACTTAACCTGTTATTCACAACAATGGGTTAAGTAGAGCGATATTGGCAGTACTTTATCACCCTACATATAAAGTCATCATAATGGACTGCCAATATCTCTCCACTTAACCCGTTATTGGGGTTAACGGGTTAAGTTCGCTTAACTCGTTATCCTCAACAATGGATTAAGTAGAGAGATATTGGTAGGACCTCACCCAAGTTTTCATAAGATAGTTCTCCAATATCTATCTACTTAACCCGTTATTGTGAATAATGGGTTAAGCGATCTTAACTCGTTATCTACAATAACGGGTTAAGTAGAAAGATATTTTTATACTTTCTACAACTTTCTCTTCACCCTTTGCGAACATTATCTCCTGAACTCTGCAAAGTGACATTCATATGCTTGTAAATTGTTTATATTTTTTTTATTAATTTTTATTTATTGCCACGTAACTAACCAATATGAAATCGTCAACATTAAAGGTGGTGCAAAAGTTCAAAAAATAAAATTTGATAACTAGCCTAGGGTTAGGGTAAGCTAGGGTTAAGGGTTAGTGTAGGGTTATGTGTTGGGGTTTGGGTAAGGGTTAGTATTAGTAGTAAGTGGTTGTTTATTGTTTTGATTAATTAGGTTAATATTTGTAGCTCTCTGATCTAAAACGCACTGAATTTTTTCCATTATTGGGTTCTACATGTGGGGTTCTACATGTGGTGATCCATAATCTGATGTGGTTCTACATGTGGTTCTACATGGGTTCTACATGTGGGGTTCTACTTATGGAATTTTATCAACTCATGGATTCCATAAGTAGAATTCAACATAGTATCCTCGGTCCTTGCTCTTTTTCTCTTCATAGTTCCCCCTTCATTTAGATATATTTTGCTAAGTCTATGTCGAGGAATGGAGTGTTCATTTTTGTTTACGATAACTTTGCCTACTATTATTGGAGACTCGACAAAGTGGGCACCACATGTAGATCCCCACATGTAGAACAAGTCCATAATGGGCCTATTATTAAATTTTACTATAGAACATGTGGAACCACATGTACAACATGGCCATAACCCTAACATGTAGTACAAGTCATTAACTTGCTTTTACAATCGAAGAACAGAATTGGCAAAGCAGCGGGGACTGAGAGGAAGTGGAAGAAAGTGTTTTAAGATATAACCCTAACCCTAACAATAACTCTAACACAATTTGTTTGTATTGTATATTATTATTTGTTTTACAAAAATAGGGATACGGCTTGGCAGCACTTTCGGGTTACAGTAGGGTTACGGCTAGGGTTAGAATAGATCTCTCTACATTAGGGTTAGAGATTAGTTCATAGAGTTATTTCCAATTTTTAATAAAATTTTCCATATTTTCAACTATATTATTTAATTTCAGAATGTTTAAAATTACTCTAACCCTACTGTAACCCTACTTTAACTATCCAACCCTACTGTAACCCTACTCTAACCCTACGAACTACTCTAACCTACTCTAACCTTATCTCTAACCTACTCTACCCTCCTCTAACCTTATCTCTAACCCTTTCTAAACCTACAAACTTGTCCTAACCCTACTCTAAACCTTACTCTAACCTTAAGGTAGGGTTACAGCATTGGTGAGAGTAGGGTTACAGTAGGGTTACAGCTAGGGTTAGAATAGTTGGGTTACATTAGGGTTAGAGTAGTTCGCAGGGTTAGATTCAATTTTAATAAACTTTTTCAAAATTTCAACTATATTATCAAATTTTCATAATGTTTAAAATTACTCTAACCCTATATTTATTTGTTGTGAACCAAGTTTCTCTAATTTGAGTATTTTTTTATATTTCATCATTTTCAACACTCAAAGTTTTAAGAAGTTGGATTTTACATAACCCGTAACCCTATTTTTACCCTAAGAACTACTCTAACCCTACTGTAACCCTACAATAACCCTGTAACCCTAGCCGTAACCCGTTGACACTGTAAGTTTTAAACCGAATTCGTTGAATGTACGTAATTGTTATAAAAATTTATTTGTTTACTTTAAAAGTTCAAATCGTGTAACGAACCTCTGTGGATAGGTGATTATATAATTTTTTATGAAGAGTTTTTTTGTAACGTGCTAGGGTTAGAGAGTTTTAGTAGGGTTACAGTAGTGTTTGAATAATTTATAATAAATTGTTTTCATTTATTGAACTACATTATTTATTGCATTTACAAACATTTTGATATTTTTTTTCAAACAATGTTAAAATTATTTGTACTACCAATATATGTTAAGTACTGTCAATATAACTATACTTAACCCGTTATTAAGGATGACGGGTTAAGTGCACTTAACCTGTCACCGCAAATAATGGGTTAAGTAGACATATATTGATAGTGCTTCATCATCTACAGACCAAGTTTGCATAAAGTACTGCCAATATATGTCTACTTAACCCGTTGTTGGTGATAACGGGTTAAGTGCACTTAACCCGTCATCCTTAATAACATGTTAAGTAGACAATATATTGGCAGTGCTTCATTATCTACAGACCCAAGTATGCATAAAGTACTGCATATATATGTCTACTTAACCCGTTGTTGGTGATGACGGGTTAAGTACACTTAACTCGTCATCCTTAATAACGGGTTAAGTAGAGATATATTAGCAGAAGTTTATGAATACTTGGTCTGTATATTGTTGTCGTTGTTGCTGCATTCTGAGAAGTGTATCATATTACTGTTCATGCCTGTTTTCTTGCCAATCTTTTCTTGCCTTTATCATTTCCTTCTTGTTTTCTTGCCTTCTTCATTCAACAAAGTATTGAGAAGTGTATCAACATTTCAGAATCATTATTCTTGCCTTCTTGTTTTCTTGCCAATCTTTTCTTGCCTTCTTCATTTCCTACTCGTTTTCTTGCCAATCTTCATTCAACATTTCAGGATCACACTCAATGAATTCTTGTTTTCTTCCCAATCTTTTATTGCCTTCTTCATTTTCTTCTTGTTTTCTTGCCTTCTTCATTCAACAATTTCAGAATCACACTCACTGCCTTTTTGTTTTCTTGCCAATCTTTTATTCTTGTCTTCATTATTTTCTTCTTGTTTTCTTGCACTTCAATGCTTCCTTCTTAATTTCCCTATAACTATGCCTATTGAGTTCATGCCTCTTGAGTTCAATAAAGAAAATACATAAGATGAAGAAAAAAAAGAAAAAAAAGAGGGAGGAGACAGATGCTGAAGGGGGAAGAAGTTTGAGTTAAAAAAAACCTGAGTTCAAAGAGAGTCTCCTTCAACTCAGTTCTTCATAACATTGTTTCAGAAAGAAGCTGAAGATGCAGAAGTAGAGAGACATATGCATGTCACTTTAGCATACAAGTGCATGCTGGGTTTCTCTCAAGGGGTAAGGAGGACTCCTGACTCTGCCTTTTTTTTTCCCCTTCATTCCCCTTACTTTTCTTTTTGGGGCTTTTTGAATGAATGCACAAGTAGCAATTCTCCTCCCTTCATACACATTCGTTCCCTATTGTTACACAGAGTGCAACAATTCTCTGGTTTCGTAGGACGGAGTAGTGGTGGGTGTCACAATGTATTCATGGTACTTTTCAACTTCTTGGTATGCACACCTCACAATCATGCAACAAATAGTACGAATATGAGGAGTGTGTGTCAAGAAGTTGTCAAGTACTTTGAATATACGGTTACACCCACTACTACTCTATCCCACGAACCGGAGAATTACTGCCTCTGTGTAATAGTAGTGAACTAAATTGTATGCAGAGAAAATAACTACTACTTATGCATTCAAGTCAGCAGTCATTCCTACCTATTTGAGAAGAAACCCAACATTTACTTGTACACTAAATTAATTGCAAATTTTGGTGAAAGTGTCAAAGAATGAATTTGTAATATCAATTCGCTTGAGTTATGTATGCATTCTATGTATGTTCAATTTACATGTATTTGCCAGTTTGTAATGTTTGATGTACAAAGCTGTTATAAGATATAACCCGCATCCCTATATTCTCCGAACTTTATCTTGGAAATTTGAAGAGTTGTACCAGAAAGGCGAAGACACTGCAAATATCAATCAACCTAAAGGGTTAAGTATCCAAAGATTGATGTGAATTGCTGAATGAACAAATTATCATCTGTAGAAGTTGTTGTGAATGAACAAATTTTGTGAAGTTGTATATGTATCAACAAGCACATAGAGCCTACAAAGACGAAAGTTTTGTAAAAAACTCTCTACTTAACCCGTTATTGACGATGACGGGTTAGGTGATCTTAACCCGTCATCACCAATAACGGGTTAAGTAGAGAGATATTAGCAGGACTTCATCCCCTACAGATCAAGTATTGATAAAGTACTGCTAATATCTATCTACTTAACCCGTTATTGAAGATAACAGGTTAAGTGATCTTAACCCGTTATCCCCAATAACGGGTTAAGTAGAGAGAAATTGGCAGTACTTTATCAATACTTGGTCTGTAGGGTATGAAGTCCTATCAGTATTAATCTACTTAACCCGTTATTGATGAGAACAGGTTAAGTTATTTTAACCCGTTATCTCCAATAACGGTCTAGGTTTATCCGATTTTTGCAGTATTTTATCTTCAAAATGTAAGTTTCCATAAATTTTCACAATTTTCCACAAATTAAAAAATCCAACAGCATAGATATATTGCAGAAATACACAGTCTGCACAAATACATAAAATTCACACACAACCTTCAACACAAATAATAAATCTGTACACATCGGCATCCAAAAAAAATCAATTACAACAAAAATTTGGAAGTATGGAAGTATCAATTACAAAAAATCAATTACAAAGAAATGTTCAATTAACCACATATATACAATCAACAGTATGGAAGTTTTCAACGCATTGATTCTTTCCATGGACATGATTTTGTTTCATTCCGGACCTGCTAAAAAAAAACAAATTTGGTTAATAATCAGGTCGAAATTAATAATTCTATTTACATCGAAAGACAAAAGTAAGCAATTATTCGGTGTTTATCATGAAAGTTTGATATGACATATATAACAAGAAAAACCCCTTAGCACGAACCTTCACCTTCATCATCATCACTCTCTCCAGCGTTTGGAACTTCTTCATACCCTGCCGATCCACTAAATAAGGAGAAGAATGGGTTAGTATTGACTACAACAAGTTTAGATTTATTGAGTCCAATTAACAAATACTTAGTCTCTGATATATTACCTTGCCATATTTTTGGGCAATTTCGTGAATCATGACTGTTACCGCTAAATCTGGTGTGGGGGTAGACAGACAGTATTTGTGGATTCTTAGGAAAACTGAATAGCAAACCTGAAACCTGTTCCGCCGGAGTTTGACTGTTGACTCCCGCCGTTCACATGCAAAAAGTGCGAGACACCGGGGTTGATCCCGGCGACGCACCCTCCGACGCTCAAGTCAGTAATCAGGAATGATTATGAGAGAGCGTAAATTGGCAAAAGATTAATTACCTCTTAATGGTGGTGGATGAGGGGTATTTATAGCCGCCTTTGGGATTTAATTAGGAATGTAATCCCTGTGATTAGATAAAGAATATAATCCCTAATTCCCAGTGGAACGATAGATGTGAATCAGGGCCGTTGATTAGTATTAATCAGAAATCCTAATTCTATCCTGCTGGACTGGGTTAATCGCGGGTAAAAACCTGTACCTAGTTGAGGTAGATCCGTTCGCGGGTTATTAGGTCTTTAGGGAGGAGATCCAATACCCATTTCAAACCCGTTTGTAGGTGAAATTACCATTTTACCCCTGGGCTTTAAGATTTGCGCTCGATTTGGATGGTTCCGATTTAACCCTATTTTTAGCCATATCACGAGCTCCCCACTCCCGAAGACTGAGTTTGATCAGCCTTTGAGGAGTAGTTTTACTGTTTCCATGGCTTGCGGAGTTGTATCGGAGTCCAAATGGGAAGTTTCGAATCTTTGTATGAGGTAGTATGGTAATTTTTCGAGTTGGCTGCGCGCTCTGAGTTGTTCTTGAGCTTTACTAAGTTTCTGGCAATTCTTCTTAATTTTTATCTATTTTTCGGGCCATTTATTTAATTTTGCGAAGTGTTGATTCACCATTCGGGGATCTTAATTGACTCTTCTAAGCAATAATTATTTACCCAAGGGTTCAAAAATATTTTCCCGAATTTATAATTATTTTTTAGAATTTTTAAATTAATTTTCCTAAATTTTTAATCGTTTTCGCAATTTTTTAAATAAATAAAACGATTTTAATAAATAAAAATTAATTTTAATTCTGAATTATGGCGTGGCACAATCTGGACTGCCCATCGCGCGGAGACGCGAATTTCTGGAAGATGGGATGGTCGGAGCCGCTCGGCGTCGTTTTCTCCGCGTGAGCAACTCGGATTGCCAGTTGCTCGGCATCCAAGCGATGTAGCTCGGTGCCCTTTCTCCGTGTGAGCAGCTCAGATCGCCGGTCGCTCGAAGCGCAGATTCCAAGCGACGTGGGGCGATCTGGACCGCTCATCAGGTCAGAGTACGAATTTTGAGGAGATCCGATGGCTGAAGTTGTTCGGCGACGTTTTCTTTATGCGAGCAGCTCGGAGGCCCAGTTGCTCAGCCTCCGAGCGATGTAGCTCGGTATTTTTTCCTCGAGTGAGCAGCTCGGATCGCTAGTCGCTCGGCTCGGAATTCCGAGCGACATGGATCGACCTGAGCCGTTGGATCTCGGCGCAGATCTCGAGGCAGGCTCGGTTCTCGAGAAAACACTATCTTGTCGTTTCGTGGACGTGGCATGATCTGGGCCGTCCATCATCTTCGGTGCGATTTTCACAATGATCCAACGGCTGGGGTTGCTCGGCAGCGTTTTTCTTCAAATGCGGAGGTCGGATTGCTACTTGCTCGGATTTCCGAGCGTCACGACTCCGTCTTGCTCCCATACTTCGCGTGCCGATCGGCTTCCCAAGGCACTTCTTTGTGGAGGTGGCTCGGATCGCTCGTTGCTCGGATTTTGGTTCCGTGTGACGTGGAGCGATCCGGACCGTTGGATCTTGGCGTGGATCTCGAGGCAGGCTCAGTTTCTGAGAAAATACTATCTTGTCGTTTAGTGGATGTGGCATGATCTGGGCCATCCATCATCTCCGGCGCGATTTTCACAATGATCCAACGGCTGGGGTTGCTCGGTAGCGTTTTTCTTCAAATGCGGAGGTCGGATTGCTACTTGCTCGGATTTCCGAGCGTCACAACTCCATCCTGCTCCCATACTTCACGTGCCGGTTGGCTTCCCGAGGCACTTCTTTGTGGAGGTGGCTCGGATCACTCGTTGCTCGGATTTTGGTTCCGAGTGACGTGGAGCGATCCGGACCGTTGGATCTCGGCGTGGATCTCGAGGCAGGCTCAGTTTCCGAGAAAACACTATCTTGTCGTTTAGTGGTGCTGGCACAATCTGAGCCGTCCGATCGAGATCTTACACGAATTTTGAGCAGAAAGTCGTTTTTCTCCAATTCGCAACTCGGATTGGCACTTGCTCGGTTTCCGAGCTCCTTCCTTGGGTGTTCAGCTCGGATTGCTTGTCGCTCGGATTTTGGTTCTGAGGGACGTGGAGCGATCCGAATGTTGCCCCCTCTGTTCGTTCGTACGCCTTGGTGTCATAGCCGAGCGGTATGACTTGTATTGAACCGTCGTTACCTTTGCCAATGGTTGTCGCTCTTCGTTACTTAGTCGTTTGGGCTTTCTAACGCTTTGGGGAGAGGCCCAACAGTTGTGACTTTACGTTTGAAAGCCCAAGAGGCATTTCTTTTACTATAAATTTTCACCCCCTCCACACTTAAACTCATTCTTCACTTTTCACTTTTCACTTTTTACTTTCACTTTTACTCCCTCTAGAGAAGTTTTCGCTCTTGGGTGGCGCTGGCTGTCGTGGCAAGGCATTGTTAACTCCGGCGATCTTTTCCGGCCACCCTAGTCACTTCAAGGTCAGTTTCTCTCCTTATTTTTGAGAAAAAAATGGTTAAGATTTCTTCTACGGATGAGACCCCCACCTCAGAACAGGGCGTTAGTCGAGCGATGACGGTTAGGTCGGATAAGGGGAAGGAGGTAGCCGAGCCGATCGAAGAGACAGTGGTTAGGCCGGGCAAGGGCAAGGAGGTTGCCGAGCCGGTCGAAGAGGCAACGATTAGGTTGGATAAGGGGAAGGGTGTTGCCGAGCCGATCGAAGAGACAGTGGTTAGGCCGAGCAAGGGCAAGGAGGTTGCCGAACCACGCAGGGTGACGACGATAGTCGAGCATCCTAAGACAGCGGGAGAGCTGGGTCGGCACCTGTCTACCCTCTCTAGCGTCGGCGGGGTGCGGAGTTATTCCGAGGGCCTGTTGGAAAAGGTGACGCAGGGTGTGGCCAAGTCGTATGAGGAGAATGATCCGAGGGACCCTTCCGAGGTGGATCAGATCTCCTCGATCCTGACCGAGGCAGACTTGCATCTGATCCGGAGTGGGTTCCGGATTCCCAAGGAGTATGTGCTTCTTCTCCCCGGCCCTCGCGTCCGAGCGTGCACGTCGTCCTCGGCCGATACTTGCATCTTTCCTTATGACGCACTGAGCGCCGGACTTCGGATGCCCCTGCATCCCTTTGTAATCGAGGTGCTGTAGTGGTACGGCTTGAGCCCAGCTCAGCTAATGCCGAACACTTGGCGGCATGTTATGGCCATCGTTCTTCAATGCTAAGAGATCGGCGTACAGCCTTCGATGTTTATACTCCGGAGCTTCTACCGCCCCTGCCAGATGAACAAAATGGAGCAGAGGTACTATCTCTCGCCGAGGAAAGGCGTAAAGCTGATCGAGAACCCGGACTCGATCAATCATTGGAAAGAGAAGTACTTCCTCGTCCGAGCTCCCGAGCCGTGGGTCATTCCGACGGTGTGGAAGACGGAGGGGATTCTGAAGCAGGCGAAGAAGGAGCCAGTGCTCAGCAACGAAAAGCAGGAGGTCGTGGAGAAGCTTCTCGGCCTTCCGACCCTCAGTTGGAAAGGCATCACCGAGGAGGTCCTGTTTCGTGGGGGTCTTAGTCCGATCGACCCTAGTAGGCCTTTTCTCTTTTTCCTTTTTTCTTGTTTTAGCTTTTTCTTTATGGTTTGAAATTTTTCTAACTCTTTTCGCTCGGTCTTTACAGGGACTCTCGGTATGGATTACAAAGGACTGATGGCCAAGGCTAGGGCGGCAAAGGAGCAGGAGACAATAAAGAGGAAGAGGACCGTTGCAGGGCCTCAGGGGGGCCGAGCTACGAAGATCCCCTCGGTTTCCCCGACCGTTGTGCAGCCGGTCATCGAGGCACCTTCGGTCGAGCCCGTTCAAGTCCTTGTAGAGACGTCTGCCCCACCTGCCTCGGACGCGCCAGCTCAAACTGCTCGGATGGATACGCCCGGTTCGTCGAGCGGGGCATTCAACGTGAGCGCGGCCTTGGCTCTCGGGGTTCCGCCTCTCATCACCGAGGCCGAGAAGATCCTGACTGAGGAGCACAAGCGCCTCTTCATCCCCGACTGGCAGGTGATGAAGGTGGACGGGTTCCTCGGAAATGGGAAAATTTGTATGCAGGCGTTGAAGCACCTGCCGACCCCCAAAGACCGAGCCGCACTGAAAGCGGGTTCCGTTGGTGACGACACGATGCAGATTGCTTGGAACACCATGTCGGTGAGTATCAAAAGACTTTTCCTCAAAATTTTCCAAGTTTTTTCGCTCGGGTCTAAAAGTTCCTTGTGTTGCTTTCAGACCCTCTGTCACTTCAGTCATCTGCTAGAGGAGTTCGCGAAGAAGGAGAAGGAGATGACCGTGCTGAACGATAGAGAGAGGTCGGAGCGCGCAAAGGCGGTAAAACTGTTCGAAGCCGAGCAGTTGCTATCTGCTTCGCGTGCTGCCGAGGTGGCTGGTCTGGAAGCGAAGTTGGTCGAGGCTCTGAAGCATTCGGCTGCCGAGGCTGCCAAGGTCGAAGCCTTGGAGAAGGAGAAGGCCGAGCTCGAGGAGGAGCTGGCCAAGGCGTGGGGGGAGACGGAAGAGGCTCGGAAGACGACCGAGGAGGCATTGGCCAATCAGGCGTCGGAGGTGGCCAAGGCGACTAAGGCCATCCAGGAAGAGGCCGAAGCCCATATGTTCAAGAATATGGAGGACGCCTATGGCCGAGCGTTGCAACACATATCGGCTCAGAATCCCGGGTTCGACACCTCCTCCTATTACTTTTACAACCCCGTGGAGGGGGAGGAAGAAATTCTTCTGGCAATGCTCGGACCCGAGCAGGGGGATAAAGACGCCGAGGAGAAGAGCGAATCCGAGGATCAAGCCGAGGACGAGGCGAATGTCGAGGGGGCAATAGTCACTGTGCCGAGCAACGATGGTTCGGAGCAACACCAAGAGGTCGACCCTTGACTTAGTTGCCTTCTCTCATTTGTTTTTGCTTTTTTTTTCGCTTTGTTTTTGTAACGCCTAATTGTGGACTGGCCACCGCTTTTGTCTATTTTGGGGTTTAATGAAACAATTCGCTTTTTGTTGGCCGAACGTTTGAAAATCTCGACTCTGATTCATGTTTGCTGGGTCTTGAAATTTGGCTGTACTAAGATTTTGCTAAGTATCGAACACTTTTTTTTGTATCGGGAACTTCAATAGTTGTGAACACCCTGAAATTTTGCTAAGTGTTGAACGCTTTTCACTTGTGTTGAGAATTTACGCGTTGTGCACACAGTGAAATTTCGCTAAGTGTCGAACGCTTTTCACTCCCTTTGCCTTCTGTGTTGACATTTTTTCGCCTTTCAGGTCGAGCTGGGTCCAGTAACTGAGACTTCTCACCTTCATACTGAGTTGAAAAAAGCGAAGCGGGCTCTCTCTCGCAGTCGGGAGAATTCGTTTCACAGTTTTTTGAAACTGGAAGATATCAAGGCAACTGCGAGAGGGTATTTTTACGAGTTGAGACAACTGCGGAAGCGATCTCGGGAGACCCGTCTTGAAGGCGAAGTGGAGTTGCTACGTAAGGTGCTCTTTGATGTTGAAAAAGAGAAAAGCGAACTACTGGTGGAGGTTAGCCACTTGGAGATTGTTGAGAAGGAACTTTTGGCAAAGGAGGAACAGTTGGCCTCGACGGTGGGGAAGTTGATGTTGGAGCGCGACGAGTTGTCGGCCAAGGTCGACAAGTTGAGGAGGGTCATAATCGATAGGAGCATCGAAGTCACCCATCTTCGTCGAATTATAGCCAACAGCGCTGACGTCGCGGGCCCCGCTAATCCCCCCCGCTCCAAGGTATCGGCAAGGGATGATCTTTTAAAGGATCGGATCGTCGAGTTAGAGGAGGAAGTCGCTCAGCTCAAACCTCAACCTGAAAGAATCAATGTCCGAAGCACGTCCTGTACCCGCGAAGAGAGCCATAGAGGGATCTCGTTTTACGAACTCGCGACTCGCCCGCCTGCTGTTAGGCGGAGCCCGGCTGATGCTCAGAGTGGGGTGTCCGTTTCGTCTAGTGGTGCTTCAGTTGGGGCCACGGCTAGAGGTAGCACTGAAGAGGCATCTCACTTTGTTGGTTTAGAGACAAGCTCCGAGATTAGGCGACGCCACCCTCGTGTGTCTCTGAACCGAAACGTCCCCCTCCCAAAGAGGCGTTGAGGGTTGAACTCGAGTTTTGTAATTTGTCTTGATGGAGTAGCTTGGTCTTGTAATATGAGCCTCTTTGTATGTTGAACTCTTTAATTTAAATAAAGGTCCGTTTGCTTACTGGTGCTCGTGTGTCGGAAACGTATTAGGGTTATTCCAATTTTGAAACGAACCATACGAGCCAAGGGTTAGCTCCATCATAGTTGTAGGGATTTCGTTTTCCTTGCGTGTCTAGTCTTGTTGTAAGAACTTTGTATGTGACGCAGGAGTGAGGGTGTATCTCAACGGTTGTGGGAGCAATTCCGAATGGCGAACCACCTCTAGCTCGCTTAAAAGCGAACTTGCATAGCGGAGTCGAGCCAAGTGTTGGACTCCGAACTCACCGTTTGAGTATGTTTCAACGGTTGTGGGAGCAATTCCGAATGGCGAATCACTTCTTGCTCGCTTGAGAGCGAGCTTGCGCAGCGGAGTCGAGCCAAGTGTTGGACTCCGAACTCGTCGTTTGAGTATATTTCAACGGTTGTGGGAGCAAGTCTGAATGGCGAACCACTTCTAGCTTGCTTAAGAGCGAGCTTGCAAAGCGGAGTCGAGCCAAGTTTTGGACTCTGAACTCGTCATTTGAGTATATTTCAACGGTTGTGGGAGCAATTCCGAATGGCGAACCACTTCTAGCTCGCTTAAGAACGAGCTTGCGAAGCGGAGTCAAGCCAAGTTTTGGACTCCGAACTCGTCGTTTGAGTATATTTCAACGGTTGTGGGAGCAATTCTGAATTGCGAACCACTTCTAGCTCGCTTAAGAGCGAGCTTGCGAAGCGGAATCGAGCCAAGTTTTGGACTCCGAACTCATCGTTTGGGGTATAGAGAAGATAAAAACAGAGAGATACAAGCAATTTCACAAGTAAAACATGAAAAATTGTTCTTTATTGAAAACTAATAGTCGGCCGCTTCTAAGTTGCGAGCCGTTATTACATTGGGAAAATAAAGAGAAAAAATACAAGTAAAAGGAGAGGAACGGTTCGACATCCGAAGGTACTTGGAGATGCGTTCAAGCGCTCTCTTGGTACTTCAAGAGATGGTCGGCATTCCAAGTCCTGGGGATCTCTCTGCCTTCAAGATCTTCTAGACGATATGTCCCCGGCCGAACCACCTTGGTGACCCTGTAGGGTCCCTCCCAATTTGGAGCTGGCTTACTCTTCTGACTGGGGAATGAGATTGCTAACTTTCTGAGGACCAAGTCCCCTTCTTTGAGGTCAGTGGGACGGACCTTCTTGTTGTAGGCCAACTCGATCCTCCTCCGATAGCTTTGTTGGCGAATTAAAGCTCTTTCACGGAGCTCGTCAATTAAGTCCAAATTCGCCCGAAGCTCTCTGGCATTTTGCTCTTCTTCATAAGCGATAAGGCGGGGAGAAGGTGCACCGACTTCCAAGGGGATCACAGCTTCGGACCCATAGGTGAGATTGAAGGGCGACTCTCCTGTAGGGGTCCGCTTCGTCGTGCTATAATTCCACAGTACGTTAGGGAGCTGGTCAACCCATAAGCCTTTGGCGGACTTATCCAGCCTCTTCTTAATATCAGAAAGGATCTGCCAATTGGCATTTTCCACTTGGCCGTGTGATTGAGGATGAGAGACAGAGGAGAAGCGTTGCTGGATAGCGAGGTCTTCACAAAGAGCTCGGAAAGCGGCCCCTGTAAATTGTGTTCCATTGTCGGTTATGAGGACTCGAGGGACGCCGAATCGGCAGATAACGTTCTTCCAAAAGAACTGGAGTACTTTGTTCTCGGTGATTGTAGCCAAGGGCTCGGCCTCAATCCACTTCGAGAAGTAGTCGATTGCCACGACTAAAAATTTGAGTTGGCCGGGAGCTGGTGGAAATGGCCCTAGTAAATCCATACCCCACATTGCGAAAGGGATCAGACTTGCTAGGGAGGTGAGCTGAGATTGGGGGAGGCGACGAATGTTTGAATACTTTTGACAAGAGCTGTATTGCCGAACGTGTCGTTCGGCATCTTGTAGGAGGGTAGGCCAGAAATATCCATAATTCAACACCTTCCGGGCGAGGGATCTTGACCCCGAATGTCCTCCGCCTATGCCTTCGTGAAGCTCCTGCAAGGCATATGTGTTTTGTTCCGGGGAGAGACACCTCAAATAAGGTCTGCCGTCTACTTGCGTGAATGAGCGTTTGTATAGAACCCTCTTAATAAGGGTGTATCGCTCTGCTCGGGTTCTGACTCGACGAGCTTTCTGGGGGTCTTCGGGAAGGAGCCCATCCCTCAGGAACTCTATCAGAGGGTTCATCCAATTATCTTGAAGTTGGACAGGCAGCAACTCCATCGAGTCGGGAGTTTCATCTTCTATGCTCGGCTTCAAGAGCACTTCAATTAGGACGGTCTGCTCGAGACCTTGAAGGGAGGAGGAGGCTAGCTTGGAGAGGGCATCTGCTTGGAAATTTTCCTCTCGGGGGATTCGCTGAATAAGAGCTTCTTCAAATAGGGCCATGAGATTTTAGACCTTGGCTAGATACTTTGCCATTCGGTCATCTCGTACCTCATACTCGCCCAGGACCTGATTCACAACCAGCTGAGAGTCGCTAAAGATCCGGAGGCGTTGCGCCCCTACCTTGCGAGCCATTCCGAAGCCGGCTATGAGTGCTTCATACTCCGCTTCATTGTTGGAGGCCTTAAAGTTGATGCGGAGGGAGTATTGGAGGACGAAGTCATCTGGGCCTGCCAAAATAACCCCGGCTCCACTTCCCTCGTTGCAAGAGGATCCATCTACATATACCGACCAGGTGGGAGGCCCGTTTGTTGCTTGGCTGACCTCTGGGATGGTGCTCTCGACGATGAATTCAGCTAAGGCCTGAGCCTTGATCGCAGTCTGAGGCTGGTATGATATGTCATGTTGGCTCAGCTCGATAGACCACTTCATGAGGCAACCAGAGGTCTCCGGCTTGTGGAGGACTTGCTTCAATGGTTGGTCGGTAAGAATGACCAGCGAGTGGGACTGGAAATATGGGCGAAGTTTTCTTGCTGCCATGATCAAGGCGTATACCATCTTTTCTAACCTTGGGTAGCGGAGCTCGGCATCCCGAAGTACCTTGCTCACATAATAGATGGGTTTTTGAGTCCTGCCTTCTTCCCTTACAAGGACAGTGCTGAGGGTCTGCTCGGAGGCGTCTAAGTATAGGTAGAGGGTTTCCCTGGGGATAGGTTTGCTGAGGAGAGGGGGGTTGACGAGATAAGCCTTTAGCTGGTCGAATGAATCTTGTTGCTGCTGATCCCATTCGAAGCCTTAACCCCCCTGAGAGCCTTGAAGAAGGGAAGACACTTCTCCCCTGACTTAGAAAGGAAGCGCCCTATGGCAGCGAGGCGGCCCGTTAGCTTTTGAACCTCTTTCACATTCTTAGGAGGAGCCATGTCCAATATGGCCTTGATCTTCTCGGGGTTGGCCTCGATTCCTCTTTGGCTGACCATGAAGCCTAGGAATTTTCCTGACGAGACTCCGAACGCACACTTGTTCGGATTGAGCCTCATATTGTGCTTCCTTAATACATTGAACGCCTCTTGCAGATCGGCCACATGATCGGTCCCACGGATGCTCTTCACAAGCATGTCATCAACATATACCTCCATATTGCGGCCGATCTGATTTTGAAAGACGTTGTTGGCAAGACGTTGATAGGTAGCACCTGCATTCTTCAAGCCAAAAGGCATAAACCTGTAGCAGTAGAGGCCCTGATCGATAACAAAGGAGGTCTTCGGGATATCCGGGGGAAACATGCGGATTTGGTTGTAGCCGGAGAAGGCGTCCATGAAGCTGAGAAGTTCATGGCCCGAAGTGGCATCGATCAGGGTGTCGATGCTTGGGAGAGGGAATGGATCTTTAGGACAAGCTTTATTTAGGTCGGTGAAGTCGATGCATATTCTCCAATTTCCGTTGGACTTCTTTACCATAACCACATTCGAGAGCCATTCGGGATAGTTGACCTCTCGTATGAACCGAGCCTTAAGGAGCTTGTCCACTTCTTCTTTTATAGCTTGTTGACGCTCGGGAGCAAACTTGCGCCTCTTCTGCTGAACCGGTTTGGACCCCGGAGCAACGCTGAGGTGGTGGACTAGGAGCTCTTCGGAAATTTCTGGCATGTCGACTGCCGACCATGCAAAGAGATCGTGGTTCTTTCTAATGCACTGGACTATGTTGGAGCGTAGGGCAGATGGGAGGGTCTTACTAATGAAGATCTTTCGGGTCGGATCCTGCTCAGAGAAGAGCACTTCCTCCAATTCATCCACCGGCTCTGACGTTGGTCGGACACTCTCTTGGGAGATTTCTAGAGTTTCAAGAGAGAGGACTGGACCCCCAGTAGAAGTCATGTAGCATTTGCGGGCTATTTCTTGACTGCCCTTAACTTCCCCTACTCCTGCCCGGGTGGGGAACTTCATCTTGAGGTGATAAGCCGAGGGGACGGCTTCTAAAGCATCTAGGCCAGATCGACCTAGGATGACATTATAAGCAACGGGGACATCAACGACCATAAAATCCATCGGCTCCGTTCGGGTAGTAGGAGTTTTGCCTGCGGTTACGTCGAGGGTGATCACCCCTTCGATAGTCACTGGCACTCCCGTGAACCCGTGGAGTGTGTAGCCGGCGGGCTTGAGCCTGTCTCGGGATAGCTTTAGGCTCGAAAAGCTGAAAGGAAGAGGATGTTAACGGAGCTACCATTGTCCACTAGGATCCTCTCCACTTTAAAGTTCGCCATATGGAGGTTGATTACAAGCGCATCACAATGGGGGGTCCTGACCCCTTCGAGATCTTCATCTGAAAATGTGACTGGAACTCCGAGGCCTTTAGGGGGAGGGGTGCCGTGAACCGAATTGACTTTCCTTATGAATGCCTTCCGAGAGGAGTTGGAGGAGCCGCCCATGGGGCCTCCATGAATGAGATGCAGGATATGCTCCTCTTCAAATTCAGGGGTCTCGTCGCGTCGCACGGGACGCTTGTTAGCCCCCCGAGGGGGAGGAGGAAGATCGGCTCGGTCCTTTCTCACAAATTTGGAGAGCTACCCCCTCTGAATGAGGGCCTCAATCTCGTTCTTCAGTGCCCGGCAATCATTGGTGTCGTGGCCATGGTCCCGGTGATAGCGACACCACTTTTCTTTATCCCTCTTCTTGGGAGGGGTGTTCATCTTCGGGGCAGGAGGAATAACCCCTTCCTTCTCAACCTCCATAAGAATTGTGGAAATGTTGGCATTGAGAGGAGTGAATTTTTCGAACCTGGGGGGAGGGTGGCGCTGACCGCCATTGTCCTTTTGGAGCTTCTTGGCTCCCTCTTCTTCAGTTGCCTTTCTTTTTGTTCCGGAGGCAAACCCCTTAAAGTTGGGGATATATTTAGCTTCTTCAGCCCAAATGTATTTCTCACTTCTAAGAAGGAGGTCGGCGAAATTCTGCGGGGGCTTTTTGGCGAGGGAGGAGCGAAGGCTAGAGTTGAGGACATTTGATTGGAAGGCGGCCGCTGCAACTGACTGGTAGAGGGAAGGGATGGACCTGACTTCCGCGGTGAACCTCTTCACATAGTCTCTTAGCTTCTCACCCTTCTTCTGCCTGAGGTAGAGTAGCGAGATACTGGTCTTCTCCGTGCGTCTGCTACTCATAAAATGGGTGACGAAGAGGGTTTCAAACTGTTCAAAGGATAATATGGAGGATGGGGCGAGGCGAGAGTACCATTCCCGAGCCGAACCCTTAAGAGTGGCGGGGAAGGTTTTGCACAGCAGAGCATCGGAAGCTTTGTGGATTAGCATAAGTCTTAAAGCTTTCGATGTGGTCCACGGGGTCCAACTCCCCCGAGTAAGTCTCGAATTGCGGGGGCTTGAATCCTGCTGGAACAGGTGCCTCCATGATGGTTCAGGAGAAGGGAGGTCTACTCGGGCAGAGGGTCATTCCTCTTAGTTCTTCATCCTTGTCTATTCGGCCGAGGCGCCACTCCATCTCGTGGAGACGGCGATAGAGAGCATCGTCCCTACGATGGTAGTCAAATGAGCCTCTGGACTCGTCTTCATAAGAAGGGGAGCGGGGACTACGACGACGGTAACTCTGGGAGCGGCGAGGACTAGGAATGTGTTGTTGGTTGCTAGGAGCCGGGGGAGGAGTGAGGGACCGATGGCGGGGACTTTGGACCTGTGGAGGAGTGGGAGACCTTTGAGTATTGTTGTTGTTGGGCCGGAGGTTGAGGGCGTGCAAAATAGTTGCTTGGAATTGCTGGAACTCGGCACGAGTGATGGGTGCCTCATCGTTCCTTGGAGGTCGCCGACCGGCAGGGGAATGAGGTCTTCCCCTATGGTGCCCAGGGGACTCCCTCCGCTCTCTCCGAGTAGGGGACCTTCTGTAGTCTCGGCGATGAGGAGATCGCTCATTCAGACGTTATTGGCGGAAGGCTCCCTCTCGGGCCCGCTTTTCATCCGGCGAAGATCCTCTTCCTTCTGCCGATTGAGGATGGTATTGCGGAGATCGGAAGCTCGGGGATTGTGGGATGCCATTGAATCGGAAGAGGAGTTGTGTACTGAGACGCGGTCCTGTTGGAGAGGTTGCTTCTGAGGATTGGGACGCGAGGCCCCTGCACTAGCATTCTGAGGCCCGGGGGGACCCCGAGGAGGTTGAAGATTCTGGGGAGGAGGTTGTGTAGCGCCCCGAATTTCTAATATGATTATCTTAGAAAATACGTGGCACAATCCCAGCATAAACTTCAATGTAACATTAAACACAACCAACACCAATAAAATTTTCAACTTTTATTACAATAATCTTTTATATAGCACAGCGGAATTTAAAACATCTCAATTTACAAACTCTTTCTTTACAACAACATATAATTTACATAAATCACTATATCGATTGAACTCAAGCATCCAAATCCGAGCTCTAAGTAACAACCTGTAAATATGAGGCTAGAGGTGATCCCTAACCCCCAAAACTAAAGGGGTCAGCCATAAATGGTGTGAGTGACATAAAAACAAACAACATAAATGAACATTAAACATGGACTCATAAATAACATGTAATAAACAGGAATACATAAAATATGACGTAGCAAGGAAACATGTAGACAACAAGTGAAATTAAACTAAGTGTCAAGTGTAGAAAACAGAAAACCACATGCGTGAAACCAAGTCAAGAAAACATAATTTCTATATGCGGACTCTCTAATGCGTACTTGTCGAAGTCTATGCATCCCACTCTACATAGGTTCGGTGCAAGCCCTTAACGTCTCCACATTATAGGGTTTAATCCCCACTATGCAACTAACCCTAACACGATGACTACTACGAGATAAAGATAAACTGTGAGTATTAGCCCATGCCCCGATAATTCCGGAGATAAATCCCACACCACAGGTAATTTACCTGGATAATTCCGGGGATTATCTCACACTGCAGCAATGACCCTCATCACATGAATACCCCATGTGCGTCGCCTCGACCCCGATAATTCCGGAGATCAATCCCACACAACAGGTAATTTACCTGGATAATTTCGGAGTTAAATCCCACACCACAGGTAATTTACCTGGATAATTCCGGAGATAAATCCCACACCACAAGTAATTTACCTGGATAATTCTGGAGATAAATCCCACACCGAAAGCCATACTGAGGTACATAACCCATGTTCCCATTCATCATATCACCACTAGTGCCTGTCCTTATCATTTTTGGGTTATTTAATTACTTAACGAATATCCTAGAGTTGATGTACCCTACCGGACTTAACTCAACAACTGAACAACTAAAATGCCTCGACAGGCCCAAACATAATTAACTCAACCGCCGGTATACTATGGTCACACACATCCTCTAGAGACTCAACTCAAATATCTCAACCAAACTCACATCTTAAATTGCTCAACTTAACAACTTGAAATCATATGTTTAATAGAAGATAAAGTATAGATTAAAATATTTGAAGAATAAATCATTTGAAGGAACATTCAAGTTTATGAGAACAAATCAGCACCAGTCGACTAATACAGAAGTAAGTCGACTGTCCAGAGGGAAAATCCCATGATTTTAAGAAAATAAGTTAAGTATTATAAGTCGACTTAAAAAGTCATAGGTCGACTTACCAGAGAGAAATTCCAGTAATTTTTAAGAAAATATTCTAAGTGTTATAAGTCGACTTAAAATGTCATAGGTCGACTGTCCAGAAAGGAATCTACAATAACTTTGAAAAATAATTCTAAGTGTACCAGTCGACTAAAAGAGTCCTAAGTCGACTGTCCAGAACGGATTTTCAAGGAAACTAAAGATCATAGCAGCCGGGTCGTACCAGTCGACTGAAAGGTCATGCCAGTCGACTGTCGGCCTACAGACTGCATAGTTTGGTTGTACATGATAATCAAAATTAGAGTTTTCTAAAAGAAATCATTTTTTACTAAAATAATTTGTATTCAGATAAAAACGTCGATCTCAAAGGATCCCCAGTTTGGATACATTCCTCAAATCAACCAATTTCTCAAAACTTCAATTTCATGTTCTTAATTCATAATTCCTCCATTAAAATTTCACAACACTGAATTTCTTCCACAACTCATAACCAAAAATCTAATTTGTAATCACAAGATCCAATTTGTTCATCCATCCAATCCCTTATTGTCATAATCATACTCAAATTCTAAACATGTTTTCTAGCAAATAAATTCGACATCCAAGATTAATCAAAACAATCATAGATCAACACTAAATCATACTACTCACATACATAACCAAATCAACCGTTCCATGACATTAATCACATAAAACATACGTGTTGCCGCTAATTTCGGTGTGGGGGCAAACAGATGAATTTGTGAGTTCGTGGAAAACCTGAATAGCAAACACCTAACCTGTTCCGCCGGAGCTTGACCGTTGACTCCCACCGTGCACCTGCAAAAAGTGCGAGACACCGGGGTTGTTCCCGGCGACGCACCCTCCGACGCTCAAGTCAGTAACCAGAATTGATTATGAAAGAGCGTTTAACTAGAGAAAGATTGATTACCCCTTAATGGAGATGGGTGAGGGGTATTTATAGGCGTCTTAGGGACTGGTTTTAGGAATGTAATCCCCGTGATTAGATAAGGAATATTCCCCGTAATCAGATAAGGCATGTAATCTGATAAGGTATATCCCATATAATCAGTTAAGGAATTTAATCCCTAATCCCCAGTGAAAAGATAGCTGTGAATCATGGCCGTTGATTTAGATCTAATCAGGGACCTTGATTGTATCTTGTCGGATCGGGTTGGTAGTGGGTCGAAACCCGTACCCAGCTGAGGTGGATCCGTTTGCGGGTTATGGATCTGTGAGAAGGAGACCCAGTACCCGCTTCGGACCCATTTGCATGTGAAATTACCGTTTTACCCCTGAGCTTTAAGATTCGAGTCCGATGTGAACGGTCCCGATTTAATCCTATTTTTAGCCATATCACGAGCCCCCCACTCCTAAAGACTGAGTGTGATCAGCCTTTGAGGAGTAGTTTTACTGTTTCAATGGCGTACGGGATTTTATCGGTGTTCTCAAGGGAGTTTGGAATCTTGCTCGGGGTGTAACAGTGTTATTATGGGCTTGTAAAGTGCCCAAAAATATTCTCAGAATTTTCTGGATTTTTGGTGATTTTTCCAGATTTTTCTGAATTTTTTCTCATTTTTTTGAATTTTTTATTCATTTTCCGAATTAAATAATTAATTATCTAAAATATTAATTAATTATTCTAATTTAATAATTATTTTTTCAGAATTTAAAAATAATTTTTTCTGAATTAATAATTATTTTTAGAATTTTTAATTAATTTTTTCGATTTTTAAATATTTTTTTTTCGGATTTTTTAAATAAAAAAAACAATTAAATAAATAAATAAATAATTTAAATATTACCTGGACACGTGGCAGATTTCTGGCCGTCCATCATGACCAGATGAGCACGCATCGTGAGGCAGATCGCGATCTTGACGCGTGGCACGTTTCTGGCCGTCCATCATGATCAGATCTGCGCGCATCGTGATGCAGATCACGATCGGGACACGTGGCACGTTCCTGGGCGTCGATCGTGTCGCGACGCGAATTTTGAGACGATCGGACGGATCGTGTTGGTCGGTCACTTTTTTTCTTCATTTACAGCGTCGGCAATTTGGCACCTCGGTTCGGTGCTTCGGCGAAGACAGCTCGGCTCGGCCAGATGCCACGTGGCAGTGCCACGTGGCGCATCTTTTTTTTTTTTTTTTTTTTTCTTTCTTTCTTTCTTTCTTTCTTTCTTTCTTTCTTTCTTTCTCCGTCTTCCTCTGTTCTTTCTCGTCTTCGCTCTCCTTCGTCTTCGCGACAGCGTGCCGGAGCTCGGAGCTTGGCGGAGGGGAGAGAGGAGCTCGGAAGCGTTCGACGAAGGGGCCGGAGCTCGCGGCGTGGAGCTCGACGGTGAGTTCGCGAAGGAGGCAATAGGTTCGGCACTGTTGGAGCTCGGAGGTGAGCTTCGCAGCGAGGCTCGGTGCGAATGGAGCTTCGGCCAGACAAGGAGCTTCGGCGAAGTTGAAGCTCGAAGCAATGGAGGGCTCGGCATCGCGAGGTGCCTGCGGAGCTTGAGCTCCGTAATGGAGCTCATCGGAGTTGGTCTCGCGATGGGCTGAGTTCGGCATTGGAGACGGCGGGGTCGAGCTCGCGCGAAGGAGGCAATGGGTTCGGCACTGTTGGAGCTCGGAGGTGAGCTTCGCAGCGAGGCTCGGCGCGAATGGAGCTTCGGCCAGACAAGGAGCTTCGGCGAAGTTGAAGCTCGAAGCAGCGGAGAGCTCGGCATCGCGAGGGGGGAAGCTCGACGAGGTTGGAGGAGCTCGGCAGCAGAAGTCGAGCTGACGATGGTGAAGGTGTTGGAGCTTCGGCGAGAACGGAGGTGAGGAGGTGCTGCTCGGAGATGAGGGAGAAGCTTGTAGAGGAGTTGGGTTTGTTGGCTCGACATTGCGCTCGGAGCTCGTTCGTGGTTCGAGCTCGACGGAGCTTGAGGAGATGACGGAGCTCGGAGCTCGGCGCCGTGGTCAGCCATGGCGGAGCTCGAGGAGGGAGCTGACGGCGTGTGGAGACGAGCTCGGCAGAATGAGCTCGGTATCAAGCTCGATGTCGACGAGGTCGGAGGTTGAAGGAGGTGTTCGCGAGCTCGGGACGGAGAGTTCGACGCCGGAGCTAGACGTCGGAGGGGGTGAGTTCGGCAATGAAGATGGAGGTCTTCGATGGGTTTGCTTCGCATGGACGCTCGGTGTAGAATTGAACTGGTTTTTTGGTTTTGGCGGGAGAGTGGAGAAGAAGGAATTGGGCTGACGTGGCTTGATGGGTTCGGATCCATTAACGGGTCGACCCCGGCCCACGTGCACTTTTTCTTTTCTTTTTTTTTTTTTTTTTTTTTTTTGTGTGTTCGGATCCCTTAACTTAAGGTTCGGATCCCTTAAGTGGGTCGGGTTCGGATTCCTTCGCTCTCGCTGCTGTTCATGTTCTTTCTCTCCTCGGCTTTGTGTTCGGCAAATCCGAGCACGGATTTTGACGAGATTTTTTGCCGCTTAGCGGTTCGGTAGTTCGGTAGCTCGGATTTGAGATCCGAGCTACGCGGCTCAATCTGGACGGTTGATCACGATCGTGGCGCGAATCACGAGACAAGATGCACGAGTTTCGAGAAAACGTTATCTTGTCGTTTTGTGGTGACGTGGCGAGATCTGAGCCGTTTATCATGTTTTAGCGCGAATTTTGAGACGATCCGACGGCGAGATGGGATCAGTCGAATTTTTCCCAAAAACGAGGGTCGGTACCACGGCACCTCGGATCGGCAGCTCTTCTGAGAAGAAAGAGGAAGGGGAGGAGAGGCATTTGGGTTCTTTCCTCTGCCTTGTTCTTTCGCATACTGGAGCAGAGGAGAAGAGGAGAAGAGGAAGGGGAGGAGAGGCATTTGGGTTCTCTCCTCTGCCTCGTTCTTCCGCACAGTGGAGAAGAGGAGAAGAGGAAGGGGAGGAGAGGCAATTGGGTTCTCTCCTCTGCCTCGTTCTCTCGCACAGTAGAGAAGCGGCGCTGGGAAGACCCTCGTAAGAGCCATGGGGAGACCCATTCTTTGAAGTGAGTGCAAGGAGCAACTCTAGGGGAAAGTAGTGCTCCGAACTTGTGGAGAAGAGCTCCGCTTTGGAAGTGAGCGGAGTGAAGAGCTTGACTTGTAGAAGAGCCATATGGACGGTTGATCACGATCGTGGCGCGAATCACGAGACAAGAGGCACGAGTTTCAAGAAAACGTTAACCTGTCGTTTTGCGGTGACGTGGTGCGATCTGATCCGTCCATCACGCTTGAGTGTGAATTTTGAGATGATCCAACGGTTAGCTGGGGTCGGCCGAATTTTTCTCCATAAACGAGGGTCGGTACGGCAGCACTTCGGATCGGCAGCACTTCTGAGGAGAAAGGGGAAGGGGAGGAGAGGCAGTTGGGTTCTCTCCTCTGCCTTGTTCTTCCGCACGGTGGAGAAGAGGAGAAGAGGAAGGGGAGAAGAGGCAATTGGGTTCTCTCCTCTGCCTCGTTCTTCCGCACAGTGGAGAAGAGGAGATGTGTTGGGGAAGAAGGAGAAGAGTGACGGAGCTAAGATGGGTATGGGTCGGACCGTGGGTATCGGATCCGACCCCGACCGTTAGCCTCTTTTTCTTTCTTCCTCTTCATCTGCTTGCTTTGTTCGGCGAATCCGAGCACGGATTTTGAGGCAGATTTTTGCCGCTCCGCAGGTTGGTAGATTGGCAGATCCCGGCTACGTAGCTCGATCTGGACGGTTGATCACGATCGTAGCGCGAATCACGAGACAAGAGGCACGAGTTTTGAGAAAACGTTATCTTGTCGTTTTGTGGTGACATGGCGCGATCTGATCCGTCCATCACGCTTGAGTGCGAATTTGGAGATGATCTAACGGTGAGATCGCCTCGGGACGATTTTTTGCCATATACGAGGGTCGGTACCCGGGCACCTCGGCTCGGAGGGTCAGTACCATTGGTCGAGGTGCTGAGTTGTCTGTTTTGAAGGAAGTGTTCCTTGAAGACTCGGTTGAGCTGTTCGGTAGCTCGGCTGTTCGGATGGCTCGAGCGCGAGGAGAAGCTTATTGAGTTGATGAAGGGGATAGGTCGATGAAGCTCTGCTCCTCGGCTCGGGAGGATGGGTCAGCATATGGGAGAGGTGAGGAGCTCTGAAGTTGTCTCTATTCTGTTTGGTTTTGGAGATTTTTGAAGAGGAGCTCCACTCCTAGGAGAAGAGGTGCTGGGAAGACCCATTCTCCGAAGTGAGTGCAAGGAGCAACTCCAGGGGAGGGTTGTGAGCTCCGAACTCGTTGGGAAGAGCTCCGCTTTGGAGGCGAGCGGAGTGAAGAGCTTGGCCTTGAGAAGAAAGAGGAAGGGGAGGAGAGGCATTCGGGTTCTCTCCCCTGCCTCGTTCTTTCGCACAGTGAAGAAGAGCAGAAGTGTTGGGTACCTTTGGCGGGAAGACTGAAGAAGGAGAAAAATGAAGGAGCTAAGAAGGGTATGGGTCGGACCGAGGGTATTGGATCCGACCCTGACCCGTTAGCCTCTTTTTCTTCTTGCTCTTCATCTGCTTAGCTGCTCGGTAGATGCATCTTGTTCGGCAGATCCGAGCACGGATTTTGGGGCACATTTTCCGCAACTTTGCTTCTCGGTAGATGGGTAACTCAGCTCGGATGGTCGTGGGGGCAGTTCGGAATGGCTATCTTCCTCCGGCCCGTTTAAGGACGAGCCGGTGAAGTAAAGTCGAGCCATAGGACCCCGACCATCGTGAGGTTAGTTTGAGGGATGTAGGAGCAGTTTCGAATGGCGAGCTACTTCTAGTCCGCTTAGGAGCGAACTTGCGAAGTAGAATCAAGCCAAGTGTTGGACTCCGATCCATTCAACGGCTGCAGGAGCAATTTCGAACGGCGATCCACTCCTGGCTCGTCTGAGGACGAGCCGAGGAAGAAGAGTCGAGCCGAGTGCTGGACTCCGAACCATTGTGAGGTTATTCAACGGCTGTGGGAGCAATTTCGAATGGCGAACCACTTCTAACCCGCTTAAGAGCGAGTTATCCGAAGCAGAATCGAACCAAGTGTTGGACTCCGGAACCATCGTTTAAGTTGTTCAACGGCTGTGGGAGCAATTTCGAATGGCGAACCACTTCTAACCCGCTTAAGAGCGAGTTATTCGAAGCAGAATCGAACCAAGTGTTGGACTCCGGAACCATCGTTTAAGTTGTTCAACGGCTGTGGGAGCAATTTCGAATGGCGAACCACTTCTAACCCGCTTAAGAGCGAGTTATTCGAAGCAGAATCGAACCAAGTGTTGGACTCCGGAGCCATCGTTAGAGTTTAGTGAGTTGCGGGAGGAGCCATGTAGAAGAAGCTGGACTCCGAACCCAGAGAGATAGAGGAGCAAGAGCAATAATTTTCAATGAAAAGATAAGTTTTATTGAAATAAACTAAGTGGCTGTTCCAATAGGGCGAGCCATTATTACATGCTGTTGGCCGAGTTACAAGCATCGGCCTTATTGAAAATCAAAATCCTACTTCTACAATAAGGTGAGGACCTCTTGGGAGGAGCTGAGTCTTGAAGCTCGGCGGGCCTTTCTGTTCGTTTGGAAGAGGTGGTGATCAGGTGAGGAGTTCGGCCCCCTCTTTTTGGACGAACTGGATCAGGTGCCCCCGCTGTATGAGTTCTTCGATCTCCTCCTTGAGAGCCCGACAATCATCCGTGTCGTGGCCGTGGTCCCTGTGAAAGCGGCACCACTTATCCTTATTCCTCTTCTTGCCAGGTGTATTCATTCTCGGGGGAGCGCGGAGTAGCCCTTCGTTGTCCACCTCCATAAGGACTTCTGATATGTTGGCAATGAGGGGGGTGAACTTCTCAAACCGAGGAGTCGGGCGACGCTGTCCATTGCTGTCCTTCTGGGATTTTTGGGAGCCCTCATCTTCTTCGGTCAGCTTTCGTTTCGTCCCTGAGGCAGACCCTCCGAAGCTTGGAGGGTAGGCGGCCTCTTCGGCACGAATGTACTTGTCACACCTGAGAAGGAGGTCGGCAAAGTTCCGTGGAGGCTTCTTAGCAAGAGAGGAGCGGAGGCTGGAATTGAAGACGTTGGATTGGAAGGCGGCTGTTGCGACGGATTGGTCGAGGGAGGCTATAGTCCTGGCTTCAGCTGTGAACCTCTTCACATAGTCTCTTAACTTCTCACCTTTCTCTTGCCTAAGCTGGAGGAGTGAAATGCTGGTCTTCTCCGTGTGCCTGCTACTCACGAAGTGGGTGATGAAGAGTGTCTCGAACTGCTCGAAGGAGAATATGGAAGACGGTGCGAGGCGGGAGTACCACTCTCGAGCTGGGCCCTTCAGTGTCGCGGGGAAGGTTTTGCAGAGGAGGGCATCAGAAGCTTGATGGAGGAGCATCAAAGTCTTAAAGCTTTCGACGTGATCAACTGGATCGGTCTCCCCGGTGTAAGTCTCAAATTGTGGAGGTTTGAAGCCGAACGGGACAGGTGCATCCACTATGGTTCGGGAGAAAGGGGGTTGGCTAGGACGTAAGGTCCTCCCCCTAAGCTCCTCTTCTCGGTTTATCCGACCCAGGCACCTTTCTACTTCATGAAGACGGCGGTACATGGCGTCATCCCTCCGACGGTGATCTGCCGAGCCTCGAGACTCATCTTCATACGAAGGAGAACGAGGGCTGCGGCGATGGTAGCTTCGGGAGCGACGAGGACTTGGGGTACGCCGGGAGTTAGTAGGAGCAGGACGAGGAGAGGGGAACCGTCGGCGAGGGCTTCGGACCGGGGGAGGGGATGGAGCCTTGGGTGCGTTGGTGAGAGCTTGTAGGATGGTCGCTTGGAACTGCTGGAACTCGGCACGGGTGATTGGTGCCTCCTCGTTCTTAGGCTGCTGCCGACCCACGGGGGAGCGTGGCCTTCTTCTGCGATGCTCGGGGGATTCCCTTCGCCCCCTACGGTTAGGAGACCTTCTGTAATCCCGGTGACGGGGAGATCGTTCACCCGGACGATAGTGGCGGGAGGTTCCCTCTCGGGCCCGTTTTTCGTCCAGACGGTGACGAAGATCCACGTCCTTCTTCTGCCGACTCTGAGGATTGTGTGATGCCATGGAATCCGTAGAGGCATTGTGTATAGAGATGCGGTCTTGGTGGAGAGGTTGCTTTCCACGGGAGCCCCCCGCACCAGCATTCTGAGGTCCGGTCGGACCCTTGGGGGGTTGCTGATTCTGAAGGGGCTGATCTTGCTGAAGGGGAGGTCGTTCCTGCTGCAGAACGGGTTGGTCAGGGACTGGCTCCTGCTGATCGGCGGGATTGGGCCCACGGTTGGACCCCCTAGATTTGGCTTTTCTCGGAGGCATGGCTGGAGAAGATCTAGTCGACGGAAAGAGGAGGGGCTGCTATTCGTATGTTTTTCCCACAGACGGCGCCAATCTGTTGCCGCTAATTTCGGTGTGGGGGCAAACAGATGAATTTGTGAGTTCGTGGAAAACCTGAATAGCAAACACCTAACCTGTTCCGCCGGAGCTTGACCGTTGACTCCCACCGTGCACCTGCAAAAAGTGCGAGACACCGGGGTTGTTCCCGGCGACGCACCCTCCGACGCTCAAGTCAGTAACCAGAATTGATTATGAAAGAGCGTTTAACTAGAGAAAGATTGATTACCCCTTAATGGAGATGGGTGAGGGGTATTTATAGGCGTCTTAGGGACTGGTTTTAGGAATGTAATCCCCGTGATTAGATAAGGAATATTCCCCGTAATCAGATAAGGCATGTAATCTGATAAGGTATATCCCATATAATCAGTTAAGGAATTTAATCCCTAATCCCCAGTGAAAAGATAGCTGTGAATCATGGCCGTTGATTTAGATCTAATCAGGGACCTTGATTGTATCTTGTCGGATCGGGTTGGTAGCGGGTCGAAACCCGTACCCAGCTGAGGTGGATCCGTTTGCGGGTTATGGATCTGTGAGAAGGAGACCCAGTACCCGCTTCGGACCCATTTGCATGTGAAATTACCGTTTTACCCCTGAGCTTTAAGATTCGAGTCCGATGTGAACGGTCCCGATTTAATCCTATTTTTAGCCATATCAATACGCAAAGTAAAACAACATGTCACTCACATACATAAAACAAAATAACCAAAACAAATTTACATCACTCACCTTAGGAATGAAGAGATCCAACAAGAAAGCCTCTCTTTTTGCGAGATCCAAAATCCTCCTCTTGATCCTCCCAAAAAAAATCACAAGAATTTTTATGTTGTGCAGCGAATGACGGCTGCATTTTCTTTTAAATACCCGGGATAAGAAGTTTAGGGTTTTCCAAACACTTTTGCAAAATAGTCCCTTTAAAATACAACTTTACATATATAGATCTCTATTCTTGGAAATTCAATAAAAATCATTTAAATTAGGATTTAAAAGTAAAATATACTCATTAATCTCAACCGGTACTGTTCAAAACATCCAGAAAATAAATTTTGCATTTTCACCCCTCAAAATGACAAATTTGCAAAAAGATCATTCTTTTCTCAAAATTTGCAAATAGATCCAATTAATCTCAGAAAAATCTGGAAAAATAATAAATAAATCCCAAATATTAAATAATGATTTTTCATAAAGAAAATTTGATTTTTGAACTTCTCAAGAAAATATTTGCACGTGTTTTGCACGTGTAAAAAGATAATTTTTTCTGAAAATATTTTCTAAATCCTCAAAAATCATTTTAATCATTTATAAACCTTTAAAAATAATATTTTAAAAATACGGGGTTCTACATCACTCCCTCCTTAGAAGAGTTCTGTCCTCAGAACTACTACTAATGAGTCCAAACAACTCACCAACAAAGAAAACAATATCTCATAAATGGAAACATAGTTCAAACAATTGCATATGACAACACAATCAAAATAGAAGAAATACAACTTAACTCAAAGGTATAGTCATTCAAAAGAATTACAATCACATAACAGAAAAATACATTCATACAAAAAGCTCAGGGAAATCCTTCTGCATGCGATCCTCTGGCTCCCAAGCAGCCTCCTCGAACTGCTGATTCCTCCACAGCACCTTGACCATAGGTATCACCTTGCTCCTAAGAATTTTCTCCCTACGGTCAACGATCTCAACAGGCTATTCTTTGTAACTCAAGTTCACCTGTAGATCTTCAGGAATCTCTACCAACTGATGATTCTGATCTGGCACATACTTCTTCAATAATGACACATGAAATACATCATGCACTTGTGCCAACTCCTCTGGAAGCTTCAACCTATATGCTGTCTTGCCAATCCGCTCCACGATCCTGTATGGCCCAATATACCTTGGCGCCAACTTGCCTTCCTTACCAAACCTGATTACTCCTTTGGTCGGAGACACCTTGAAGAAAACTGCATCCCCAACCTCAAACTCCAAGTCTCTTCGTCGAGTATCAGCATAACTCTTCTGCCGACTCTGAGCCTCAACCAACCTCTTGCGAATCAGCTCAATCTGCTCTGATGTCTGTTGTATGATCTCAGGACCATACATCCGCCTCTCGCCAACCTCGTACCAACAAACAGGTGTCCTGCACCTCCGCCCAAACAAAGCCTCATACGGTGCCATCCCGATACTCGCATGGTAACTGTTGTTATAAGCAAACTCAACCAATGCCAAGTATCTCTCCCAACTACCACCGAAATCCATAACACAAGCCCTCAGCATATCTTCCAGCACTCGATTCACCCTCTCAGTCTGACCATCAGTCTGTGGATGAAAAGCGGTACTGAAATTAGTTCTGGTGCCCAAAGCTTGTAGACTCTTCCAAAATCTTGAAGTGAACCTTGCATCTCTGTCGGATACAATCGACACAGGAACTCCATGAAGTCTCACAATTTTACCAATGTACAACTCAGCCAATTTCTCCAATGACCAAGTAATCTTCATGGCTAGAAAATAAGCCGACTTAGTCAAACGGTCCACGATAACCCAAATTGAGTCATTGCCCTTCGAACTCCTAGGCAAACCCGTGATGAAATCCATACTGAAATTCTCCCATTTCCACTCCGGAATGGGCAACGGCTGTAACAAACCTCCAGGTCTCTGATTTTCTGCTTTGATCTGCTGACAAGTCAGACACCTTGGCACGAAATCTGCCACATCCCTCTTCATACCAGACCACTAAAAGTGCTGTTTGATGTCCCTGTACATCTTCGTGCCTCCAGGATATACTGACAACAAGGTACTGTGTGCTTCCTGCAAGATACTATCTCTCAAATCTGCATTATCCGGAACACACAACCTTTCACCCATCCAAAGAATTCCATCTTGGACATGAAACTCTGATAGCTTGCCCTCTGAAACCTGTTGCAACATCTTCTGAATCTCTGAATCTGATCTCTGACCTTCCACAATCCTCTCTCTCAAGGACGGCTGCAGCCTTAACTGAGCCAAAGATGCCCCTAAACCCTGCAGTACCACCTCGATACCTGCCTGATCAATCTCTGCTGCCAACTCGCTTCGAGTAGAGATCAAACTTGATAAGCTACTCTTCCTGCTAAGTCCATCAGCTACCACATTCGCCTTACTCAGATGATACTTGATCTCAGGACGAATGTCTTCCAATACCTCCAACCACCTTCTCTGCCGAAGATTTAGATCCTTCTGTTGATAAATGTACTTCAGGCTCTTGTGGTCAGTGTACATGTTGACCTTCTCACCATAAACATAATGCCTCCACTGCTTCAAGGCATAAATGATAGCTGCTAGCTCCAAATCATGCGTCGGATAATTCTTCTCATGTGGACGCAATTGCCTCAAACCATAAGCAATAACCTTGCCTTCTTGCATCAAGACACAACCCAAACCTCTGAGAGACGCATCACTGAAGATATCATAATCCTTCCCAGCTTGTGGCAAAGCTAAGATAGGTGCAGTAGTCAACCTTTCCTTTAACTCAAGGAAACTCTCCTCACACTTATCAGTCCATGAAAATGCCACATTCTTCCGGGTCAAACCTGTCAAAGGAACTACAATCTGGGAATAACCCTTGATGAATCTCCTGTGGTAACCAGCTAATCCCAAGAAACTTCTGACTTCCTTCACAGACGTTGGCCTGGGCCAATCCTTCACTGCTTCAACTTTCTGAGGATCAGTGGCCACTCCCTCCTTAGAAAGGATATGACCAAGGAAAGCTACCTCAGACTTTCAAAACTCACACTTCGACAACTTGGCATACAAGCTATGCTCCTACAATTTCTGTAATACCGTTGTCAAGTGCGTAGAATGCTCCTCCTCCGACTTCGAATACACCAAGATATCATCGATGAAAACCACCACGAAGGAGTCAATAAATGGCCTCAAAACCCGATTCATCATATCCATGAAAACTGCTGGCGCATTCGTCAACCCGAATGGCATCACCAAAAACTCATAGAGTCCATGAAGAGTCCTGAAAGCTGTCTTACTCACATCTTCCTCCTTGACTCGAACCTGATGATACCCTGATCTCAAATCAATCTTCGAAAACACAGCTGCTCCTCGAAGCCTGTCGAACAAATCATCAATCCGCGGCAGTGGATACTTGTTCTGAATAGTCACCCTATTCAACTCCCGATAGTCAATGCACATCCTCATTGACCCATCCTTCTTCTTGACCAACAACACTGGCGCTCCCCACGAAGAGGAACTCGGCCTAATAAGCCCCTTGCTCAACAGCTCCTCAATCTACTTCTTCACTTCGTCCTGCTCTACAGGTGCCATCCTGTACGGAGCCTTGGAAATCGGCGCGCTCCCTGGCTGAACATTGATGCAAAACTCCACATCTCTCTGCGGCGGTAATCCTGTAAAATCTTCCAAGAACACCTTAGGAAAATCTCTGACAACCGGAATGCCTTCGACTTCATCTGGAATTGCCATCTTGGATACCATTGCAGCCGCCTTCGGAATCTTCTTCTTCCCTTGGAAAGTCACTGCGGGTCCACCTGGTGCTTTCACCAACACCTCTTTCTGCTTGCATTCAATTATGGCATCATATATTGCCATCAAATCAATGCCCACGATGACATCCACTCCTAAGACTTGCAGTTCAATCAGATCAATGCCGAACAACCTCCCACCAATCTCGATATCACAGCCCTCGTAATATCGATCCGCAATCAACTCTTCACCTGACGGCGTTGCCACCGACAAAACCTTGCCTGAAAACAACTTAGGTTCCACACCTAAGATTTTTGCAAAATTTGGCGATACAAAAGTATGCGATGAACCAGTATCAAATAAAATCCTTGCATTTATTCCATTAATCAAAACAATCCCTGTTACTTGAAGAGTGATGCTCAATCTCTAATTATACTCAAATAAAGGTTTTACTTATTACATTGATTTAAAATAAAAAATCAAAATTCTTGCATACCATGTATTACATCTTCCGAGTTACCCGCGTCCTCCTCGGTTAATGCAAATACTCGCCCTTGCCTCTGGAATTTGCTTCCACCCGAACCATCCTTCCTCAATTGTGGACAATGGGGCTTAGAATGTCCTGCCTGCCCACACTGGGAACAAGTCTGCTTCGCCAACTTAGGACACGCTGACCTGTAATGACCTGCTTCCTTGCAGTAATAACAAATCACTCCCTGAGTTACAGGTGCCTTCTGCACTGGATCGCTGAACTTGATTTGCTTCGCTGGGAATCCCTTCCCATTCTGACCTGATGCTGGCCTCTTATTCCGGTTCCATGTATCTTGCCTCTTCTGGAACTGGTCCATGTCCTCCTCAGTCATAGCTGCTCTCCTGACCAGCTTGTCGAACCTTCTTATGCCCAACGGGATCATTCTCGACCTCAAGTTTGGCCTCAAGTCCTGCTCAAACTTCTTGACCTTCTTCGCCTCGTCAACTACTAACTCTGGTGCATACCTCGAAAGTTGAGCAAACTTGGTCTCATACTCTCGCACGGTCATGCTGCCCTGCTGAAGATTCAGGAACTCTTTCGCCTTCTTCTCCTGAATATCTAGGGGAAAGAAGCGATCCCTGAATTCCTCCAGAAAAGCTTCCCAAGTCATCGGCTGGTCTCCCAAAGTCCTCTTCAGTGATTCCCACCAGACACTAGCATCCTTTTCCAGTTGCATCGTAGCCAACTTCACCTTATTGGCTACCAGAGTCTCCGATACCTCGAAGATTGTCTCCATCCTCCTAATCCAATCGTCAGCTGCGTTTGGATCAAATTGCCCCTAAAAAACTGGCGGCCTCATCCTCTTGAAGGACTCGATCTGCTTGATAGCATCGGCATTAACCAATCCCGGTCCAGCTCCATGATTCTGCTGCTGGTTCTGATTCTGATTCTGCGCCAAATTAAATGCAATTAGCTTCAAAGTCTGATACACCTTGGCAAATTCGGCCTCAAGATCAATTCCAGTTCCTCGAGAACTTCCAGATCAATCATCATTGTTACCACCATTCCTGGGCCTGGGTGCAACCATACTGAATACTGCAAAACGAGGGAAAAGTTAGAACACCACACACAATTCAAACTCACATCAATACCCTTTAGAAAATACTCAATTGTATCCCAAAGGTAAAACATCATGTTTCAGTTCTATGTGATACTCACCCTCTAATGTCCACACCTAGGTACTCATGCTCTAGTGTCTACACCTAGGTTGGTTTTTCATACTATGTCTATTATTACCATTGAAGCATGCTCTGATACCAATTCTATAGCGCCCCGAATTTCTAATATGATTATCTTAGAAAAAACGTGGCACAATCCCAGCATCAACTTCAATGTAACATTAAACACAACCAACACCAATAAAATTTTCAACTTTTATTACAATAATCTTTTACATAGCACAGCGGAATTTAAAACATCTCAATTTACAAACTCTTTCTTTACAACAACATATAATTTACATAAATCACTATATCGATTGAACTCAAGCATCCAAATCCGAGCTCTAAGCAACAACCTGTAAATATGAGGCTAGAGGTGATCCCTAACCCTCAAAACTAAAGGGGTCAGCCATAAATGGTGTGAGTGACATAAAAACAAACAACATAAATAAACATTAAGCATGGACTCATAAATAACATGTAATAAACAAGAATACATAAAATATGACGTAGCAAGAAAATATGTAGACAACAAGTGAAACTAAACTAAATGTCAAGTGTAGAAAACAGGAAACCACATGCGTGAAACCAAGTCAAGAAAACACAATTTCTATATGCGGACTCTCTAATGCGTACTTGTCGAAGTCTATGCATCCCACTCTACATAGGTTCGGTGCAAGCCCTTAACGTCTCCACATTTTAGGGTTCAATCCCCGCTATGCAACTAACCCTAACACGATGACTACTACGAGATAAAGATAAACTGTGAGTATTAGCTCATGCCCCGATAATTCCGGAGATAAATCCCACACCACAGGTAATTTACTGGATAATTTCGGGGATTATCTCACACCGCAGCAATGACCCTCATCACATGAATACCCCATGTGCGTCGCCTCGATCCTGATAATTCCAGAGATCAATCCCACACTACAGGTAATTTAACTGGATAATTCCGGAGATAAATCCCACACCACAGGTAATTTACCTGGATAATTTCGGAGATAAATCCCACACCACAAGTAATTTACCTGGATAATTCCGGACATAAATCCCACACCGAAAGCCATACTGAGGTACATAACCCATGTTCCCGTTCATCATATCACCACTAGTGCCTGTCCTTATCATTTTTAGGTTATTTAATTACTTAACGAATCTCCTAGAGTTGATGTACCCTACCGGACTTAACTCAACAACTGAACAACTAAAATGCCTCGACAGGCCCAAACATAATTAACTCAACCGCCGGTATACTAGGGTCACACACATCCGCTAGAGACTCAACTCAAATATCTCAACCAAACTCACATATTAAACTGCTCAACTTAACATCTTGAAATCATATGTTTAATAGAAGATAAAGTATAGATTAAAATATTTGAAGAATAAATCATTTGAAGGAACATTCAAGTTTATGAGAACAAATCAGCACCAGTCGACTAATACAGAAGTAAGTCGACTGTCCAGAGGGAAAATCCCATGATTTTAAGAAAATAAGTTGAGTATTATAAGTCGACTTAAAAAGTCATAGGTCGACTTACCAGAGAGAAATTCCAGTAATTTTTAAGAAAATATTCTCAGTGTTATAAGTCGACTTAAAATGTCATAGGTCGACTGTCCAGAAAGGAATCTACAATAACTTTGAAAAATAATTCTAAGTGTACCAGTCGACTGAAAGAGTCCTAAGTCGACTGTCCAGAACGGATTTTCAAGGAAACTAAAGATCATAGCATCCGAATCGTACCAGTCGACTGAAAGGTCATGCTAGTCGACTGTCGGCCTACAGACTGCATAGTTTGGTTGTACATGATAATCAAAATTAGAGTTTTCTAAAAGAAATCATTGTTTACTAAAATAATTTGTATTCAGATAAAAATGTCGATCTCAAAGGATCCCCAGTTTGGATACATTCCTCAAATCAACCAATTTCTGAAAACTTCAATTTCATGTTCTTAATTCATAATTCCTCCATTAAAATTTCTCAACACTGAATTTCTTCCACAACTCATAACCAAAAATCCAATTTGTAATCACAAGATCCAATTTGTTCATCCATCCAATCCCTTATTGTCATAATCATACTCAAATCCTAAACATATTTTCTAGCAAATAAATTCGACATCCAAGATTAATCAAAACAATCATAGATCAACACTAAATCATACTACTCACATGCATTACCAAATCAACCATTCCATGACATTAATCACATAAAACATACGCAAAGTAAAACAACATGTCACTCACATACATAAAACAAAATAACCAAAACAAATTTACATCACTCACCTTAGGAATGAAGAGATCCAACAAGAAAGCCTCTCTTTTTGCGAGATCCAAAATCCTCCTCTTGATCCTCCCAAAAAAAAATCACAAGAATTTTTATGTTGTGCAGCGAATGACGGCTGCATTTTCTTTTAAATACCCGGGATAAGAAGTTTAGGGTTTTCCAAACACTTTTGCAAAATAATCCCTTTAAAATACAACTTTACATATATAGATCTCTATTCTTGGAAATTCAATAAAAATCATTTAAATTAGGATTTAAAAGTAAAATATACTCATTAATCTTAACCGGTACTGTTCAAAACGTCCAGAAAATAAATTTTGCATTTTCACCCCTCAAAATGACAAATTTGTAAAAAGATCCTTCTTTTCTCAAAATTTGCAAATAGATCCAATTAATCTCAGAAAAATCTAGAAAAATAATAAATAAATCCCAAATATTAAATATTGATTTTCCATAAAGAAAATTTGACTTTTGAACTTCTCAAGAAAATATTTGTACGTGTTTTGCACGTGTAAAAAGATAATTTTTTCTGAAAATATTTTCTAAATCCTCAAAAATCATTTTAATCATTTATAAACCTTTAAAAATAATATTTTAAAAATACGGGGTTCTATAGGTTGGTCCTACTGGAGAGGGTCCTCAGCTTGAGGAGGGAGTCGCCCCTGCTGCTGAATGGTTTGGAGGGGGACTTCCTGTTGCTGGTCAACGGGATTGGGTCCACGGTTAGACCCTCTGGATATTAATTTCCTTGGAGGCATGACTGGGGAAGGTTTGACCTACAGGAAGAGGAAAGGTTGCTACTCGTTGTTTCCTACAGATGGCGCCAATCTGTTACCGTTAAATCTGGTGTGGGGGTAAACAGACAGTATTTGTAGATTCGTAGAAAAACTGAATAGCAAACTTGAAACCTGTTCCGCCGGAGTTTGACCGTTGACTCCCGCCGTTCACCTGCAAAAAGTGCGAGACACCGGGGTTGATTCGGGCGACGAACCCTCCGACGCTCAAGTCAGTAATCAATGATTATGAAAGAGCGTAAATTGGCAAAAGATTGATTACCTCTTAATGGTGGTGGATGGGGGGTATTTATAGCCGCCTTTGGGATCTAATTAGGAATGTAATCCCTGTGATTAGATAAGGAATGTAATCCCTAATTCCCAGTGGAAGGATAGATGTGAATCAGGGCCGTTGATTAGTATTAATCAGAAACCCTAATTCTATCCTGCTGGACCAGGTTAATCGCAGGTAAAAACCCGTACCCAGTTGAGGTGGATCCGTTCGTGGGTTATTGGTCTTTGGGGAGGAGATCCAATACCCATTTCAGACCCATTTGTAGGTGAAATTACCATTTTACCCCTAGGCTTTAAGATTCGCGTCCGATTTGGATGGTTCCGATTTAACCCTATTTTTAGCCATATGAGTGACATACGACACGAAGGCATGTCCTGCAAAGTCTTGGCCTCTTCGTTTTTTGGGATTCTCTGATAGACTTCAACCTTTTCTCTTTAGGCCTCCTCTTTGTGGTGCACTGCACGGGGTCCCTTACTTGTGCATGTGCATGTGCATGTCCACCACTCTCCGGTTGTGCGCTACCTTCGTGTGGTGTGCTATTCCCGGATTCAATGTGAGCAAAGCCTTCGATTTTCTTGAGCATGTGGTCGAGCATGTACTTGTACCCTCGCTCTGAAGAACAACCAAGATCGATCAAATGTCTTAAGTGCATAGTCAGTTCACAATAACGAGAGGCAAAATTGTCGCCCATACTATTGGGAACCGGTGTACTGCTTCTTTTCAGTTGATTCCTGGTCCATCGCCTACAAATATATTGCTCGGGTAGTGCGGTGTGATCTGTGAACTGAATAACTGCCAATAGATGTTTGTAGGGAATGCCTACGAAGTCCTATATGGCACAAGGACATTTAGCATTTTGACTGATTTTACAATAAGAATCACCCTCCCCGGTTCTGAATTTCCACAAACGGTTACAGAATAAGCTGCACTATCCGGTGTATCCATACTCGCAATTAAACTCACATTAAGTAATAACCTTTTTATGACTTCTTGTAGGAATTTGTAGAAAATCTTCAGTGTGTATGTTCCCGCCATTTGTGACTCCATCGCCCATTCGGTCTTCAATTTTGGCATCTCCTCGCGATTACGATGTATTTCTTTAAGTTCATCGTGTCTTTGTTTTACTAAGACTCGGTCAAAGATGACGGCAAATTCATGTAATGAGTACTTCTTATGAGTATAGTGCTTCAAGGATGAATGTAGCGATTCGCTACGTTGGGTACTCAACATGCCACCCCAAAATGAGTTTCTTGCGTATACGGGAGCCCATTTCTCGCGAATTTCAAATTTTTTCTTCAACCAATTGTTATTCTCAAGTTTGTACTGGGAAATCAAAATTTTCCACTTCAGTTCAAATTCAGTTTTATATTCCGCCGTATAAATGATAGTCTTCAAAGCATCCCTAAACTCGTCAATGTTATTCGGCATACGCACTTCATGCGGTAACTTATCCAAAATATGTCAAATGCAATATCTATGTGACGTGGTTGAGAAAACTTTAAAAACTGCAGAAGTTATTTCACGATCCTCATCTGTCACGATGTTCATCGGATCGTGATTCATTGCTCCTCGCCACTTTTCAAAGAACCACTCAAATGAGGATGCCTTCTCATTTGGGATGAACCCACAACCTAGGAATATTGATTTCCAATGATGATTGAATCCAACAAATGGTACAAACAACATCCCGTATCGGTTTGTGTTGTAGGTAGCATCAAAGCAAAGAACATTCCCAAACACTTCATAATTCTTTCTAGCGATACCATCCATCCAGACACAATGGGACAATCACCCTTCAGAATCACATTGGTAATCATAATAGAATAAAGGAAAGGTCTCCTTTTTGGATTCAAAGAACTCAAGTAGCATTTACCCGTCGTGTCCTTTTAAACCTTCCATCTCATCTCTCCTGAGATTTCTGACATCGGTTTCAATGAAACCAATTTTCTCATTACCTCCACTTGCACCTTCAAAGAATAGCATTTGTTTGCATACATGGACATTAGCTTCGGTAAGTTGACCAATTACTTTTTTATCTGTATTTGTCAATTCACGGTTTCGAGGTAGCAAGTGACGTCTATCGGGTGAAGTAAATTCGTGATTGTGTGGTTCATTAAATGAATAAAGAATCCACGAATTACTTTGTGGGTTTAGTTTGACACGAACGAAAGCTTTGCAACCCGTTCTAGAAGTTGTTCCTCGTCTAGCTTCATTCTGATTATTCGGTGACTCCCCGGCTTTATTACAAACATATGATTTATCCATTACATCGTTTCCCTTGTATTTATTTCTACCTTTACGCATAGAGAATCCCACACATTTGCAGTACGATGAATAAATTTTTTCCGCTTCCTCTAGAGTGGGAAATGTCATACCAATCTTCGGTTTTAGGTGCTCGTCAACATGAGGAAGAAACTCGCCAATTTGTTGTGCTCGAACAAATTTCTCTCTAGCAACAGAACTTTCTTCAAAACTGTAGATACCTAAGAAAGCATAAAAAGGAGAACAATTAGGGCTACTAAACCCGTTACGGTATGTGATGATAACTTTCTAACTTTATTTACATATTATTAGAGAAACATCACAAAACTCCACAAAATGGCATCTACAATTTATAAAAGGTTGCACCTTGCTTGAATTCACGTAGCACAAGTCACCACAACTTGTACAAGTGAGTTTCGACTAACGGTTCGAGAAATACGGCCATGTATCACTTTATTTGGGTTTTTTTTCAACCGAAAGTGATACACGGCCGTATCTCTCTAATCGTGAGTTGAAATTGACTTATACAAGTATGGATTGCTTGTGCTACATGAGACTATCCTACTCGCAAAGTTTCGTATTTTTTTGATGTTGTTTGAAGGGTTTTCTAATCTAACCGCACTTAAAAAATTCTAAGTCACTAACTTCTAATGCGAGGAACGTGACAAAACTGCACAAACGACATCCAAAATTTATAAAACTTTGTACCTTGCCTGAATTCACATAGCGCAAGCCACCGGAACCTGTAGAAGTGAGTTTCGACTCACGGTTTGCGAGATACGGCCGTGTATCACTTTATTTGGTTTTTTTTCAATCGAAAGTGGTACACGGCCTTACATGTCGAACCGTGAATCGAAACCCACTTTTACAAGTTGGGGTGGCTTGTGCTGCGTGAGATCAACCTACTCGCAAAGTTTCGTATTTTTTGGAGGCCGTTTGCAAGGTTTTCAACTCTAACCGCACTAAAAAATTCCTAAGTCATTAACTTCTAATGCGAGGAAAGTGAGAAAACCGCACAAATGGCATCCAAAATTTATAATACTTTCCAACTTGGTCGAATTCACGTAGCGCAAGCCACCCGAACTTATAGAAGTGAGTTTCGACTCACGGTTCGAGAGATACGGCCGTGTATCACTTTATTTGGCTTTTTTTCAACCGAAAGCGATACACGGCCTTACATCTCGAACCGTGAATCGAAACCAACTTCTACAAGTTGGGGTGGCTTGTGCTGCAAGAGATCAACCTACTCACAAAGTTTCATATTTTTTGGAGGCCGTTTGCAAGGTTTTCTACTTTAACCGCACTAAAAAATTCTAAGTCATTAATTCCATATAAATTGTGTTGGATCCTGTAGGCAAGACAACAAACACTAGAGGGGGGGGTGAATAGTGTTTAATAAAAACTGCAGAAATTTTTCTTGGTGCAGTCGACTGAGTTATGAACCAGTCGACTGATATGCCCAAAATAATTGAAAACAATAACTCTGTGCAGTCGACTGATGAATGAGACAGACGACTGAAAGCACAATGAAACTACAACTACAAACGGCACTGATCAGTCGACTGATAGTGCAAGGAGTCGACTGTTCAGAAGCTTTTTTGCAGAACTTAAATACACAAAAGTGAATGCAAACACAAGACAATCAATCACAGAGTACACAAGATATATCCTGGTTCGGTCCTCCCGACCTACATCCAGTCCCCAAGCAACCCACTTGAAATTTCCACTATTCTTGAAAAAAATTACAAGAATATCCTACGGCGTTACGACAACAACCTTGTCTAACCCGTAGTCCTTTCTCTCAAGCAGAGAAAGCCGACCCACTCTACTACCAAGAGTGAAACAACACCGACTCTACAACCTAGAGTCAAAAACACTCTCCAACCGAGAGCAAGAGAAAGAAATACTTTACAGTCAACCTATAGCCTTGTTGGTGTATGTGTTGAAGCACGTGGCTAATAAGCAAGGTCGACTTCTATACTCAGTCCAGAGCGAATTCGTTGCTATACTGGACTGAGTGTAGAGAACCAGAGAGTATGATCTTGAAAGCTTTATTTCTCAAAAAATCACTTAGAACTTTTTCACAAGAATGCTCGGATTTTCAAAAGGAATTCTCATAATACTTTTAGTGAGATCTGAACTCTACTTAAAGAGTTTTGATCTCCTGAACGTTGGGAGACAGTTACTCAACTGTCAACCAACGGATCCAAGCTTTTGAGTTTGAAAAAATTCGATTTTGAAAAACAGAAAACGGTCAAAAGCTCTCGAACAGTCGACTGGGTTGCCATATGAGTCGACTGATCAGAGTTTGAATAATTTTAAACAGTTTTGTACTATCAGTCGACTGGCAGAAGCTTAAGTCGACTGGTACTCAAGAGTTAAAATTCTTCAAACTGTTTTGACTCTTTTTGGGGGTTTCTAAGAGGCACACATTAAGAAATTTTGAGTGTGTGTGTGTGACAAGGCTTTACATCAGACTAAGACTCAACAAAAAGTAAGATACATTTGTTTTTACAAGACATTATAGTTTGACACAATTGAGCTAAGGTCTTGAGTCTTGAGTCTTGTCTTGAGTGAAATCTTGGTTCTTGTCTGATTGAAGTCTTCATCTGTATCCTTTTGTGCTTGTTCATTTGTTCAGCTAGAATTGTCTTTGGTATGTACACTGCAATGTTAGCTGTATAACATAGACACATGTTGCACTGTGTTGTGATCATCAAAATCAAGAATCAACATTCTCCCCCTTTTTGATGATGACAACACAATAGCTGATAATAAAAGATAATATACGAGCATAGTGAAGACATGCTCCCCCTTATAAAAACACAAAATGCATTGTCTTTAAAAAAATAACATGTATCAGTCGACTTATATAGAATAGCAGGCGACTGACCAAAAAACCATACTTTAGAAAAATCATAACACAAAGAGTAGCATCAGTCGACTTATATAGAATAGCAGGCGACTGACCAAAAAACCATACTTTAGAAAAATCATAACACAAAGAGTAGCATCAGTCGACTGAGATGCCTGGTGGGCAGTCGACTGACCAGAGAGGTAGTCCAATACCCAGTCATAATATAACACAGATAATAAGCAATATAAGACAATATAACCATAACACAGATATATTTCTCCCCCTTTGGAATCATCACAAAGTAACAAGCTTTTGCATTAAAAAAGAAACTTAAGATAAAGTCTTATACAAAAAGAAATGCATTAAGAAAGAAAAGTACATAATAGAAAAATAAAAAAATCTTCAATCTTCTTCATCGGAGTCTGCATCGTCATCTTGAGAAGGAGGATGAAACTGAGAGCTGAAGAGATGAGTGAGGTTGTCAAGCTTAGAGTCAATGTGGTCTAGCTTGGAATCGAGGTTATGGAGTTGGGTATATACAGTGGCTGAATGTTTCATTAGATAGGAAACACAGTCATATAGGGTACGAGGGTCATCATAATTTGCTTGAAGAAGTGGATCAGAGGAGGTAGAAGCTCTAGAGGGTCTAGAAGTAGAACCTAACGGAGCTTGAGAAGGAGGAGGAGACCTAGGGGGTGATCGAGTAGGAGCATCAAGGAGTTTCATACGTGCCAAACTAGCACGATCGAAACACTCATAACGAGTAACAACATTTGTCTCCGAATCGAGATCAACACCAAAAGCTATAAAGACTCTAGTAAGAAGACCTCCAAAAGGTAGAAAGTGAGTGTGGTCTTGATTAAGTTTAGAAAAGATAACTTGACCCCAATTAACAGCAATTTTACCAAACATTGCATAAATAGCTTTTTGTAATTCTATAGAATATTGGTCATAACTACCCTTTTTAGGAAGGATGTTATAGGCTAATATTCTACCTACAAGCTTAGTAATTGGTTTGATATTTTTGCTTGTCATTGGAGGGTCATGATTAGGTAAGAAAATTTTAGATAATATAGAAGCATCATCTAAAATGATTTCATCAAGAGGGAATCCTCCATCATCAATACCTAATATCTGATCCTAGTCGGTATGAGTGTCATTTTAATATTCTTCACAGACGACCGGATCAAGACATCTCCATCTGGTTTTTGCACAACGCTCATATTTGTGTAAAACAAATAGATGAGTTGGGGATAGTAATTAGGTTGGTTTGATAATGAGAGAAAATTATAGAGACTACTATTTTGGAATAAAGGGATGAGATTGAAACGGTCTAGGTCATCAAAATTTACAAATCTTCCAGGGAAGATTGTAATGGTACAAAAAAGATACCAACGATCAATAAGATCGGGACTCAAGAGATATTGAGTGTAGTCTTGGGAAGAAGAACTACCCTCATGAGATCGTTTAGATCGTTTGGGTGCCATGAAAAGAGAAGGGAAAGGATTTTACCTAAGAAAAAGAGAGATTCGATCAGGGGTAAGCACGAGCAGCACTGAGAGAGTAGATCACCTTCTTCTTCACAAGCTAGGGTTTTGAAATTGGGGGTAAAAACTTGAGATCGGTAAGAGAAGAAAACGGCTGGTAAAGGGAGTTTTAACAGCGAATAAACGGCTGAGATCAAAGAGAGATGAAATCGATGGTAGAGATTAGAGATCACGGGTGAAAAGAGAGGTGAATTCCATCTCAAAAGACGCGATGAATAGTCGCTGAAGACGATTGAGCTCGCGACAGTCGACTGGTAGGGAGATCAGTCGACTGAGTCGAGAAGAAAATAAAAATTTTATGTCTACGAATCAGTCGACTGGTATAGGAACCAGGCGACTGGTCTGATACAAAAATTGATTTGTTTAAAACACAGTGTAGTCGACTTATTCAAGAGTACAGTCGACTTAACAGAAACAATTTTCAGCAAATATCAATAAAATCACAAATTCCAAGTTCTCTTCTTAAATTAATGAAAGTATCTTCTTTAAGAGGCTTGGTAAATATATCTGCTACTTGTTTATCAGTAGAGATAAAGTCTAAAGATATATCTCCTTTTAAAACATGATCACGTAGAAAATGATGTCGAATATCAATATGTTTCGTACGTGAATGCTGAATCGGATTTTTGGATAAATTAATTGCACTGGTATTATCACACATAACTGATGGTTTCTCAAATGAAATACCATAATCTAATAAGGTTTGTTTTATCCATAAAATTTGTGCACATGCCAAACTTGCAGCGATATACTCAGCTTCTGTAGTTGATAGGGATACGGAGTTTTGCTTTTTACTGCACCAAGATACTAGGGAATGTCCCAAAAAGTGACATGTACCACTAGTACTCTTGCGATCAGTTTTACTTCCAGCAAAATCGGCATCGCTATATGACAAAAGTTGAAAATTATCGGTGCGTGGATAAAATAAACCATATTCAAATGTGCCTTTAATATATCTTAAAATTCGTTTCACTGCTTTTAAATGAGACTCTTTAGGACTAGATTGATATCTAGCACATAAACATACACTGAACATAATATCTGGTCTACTTGCAGTAATATATAAGAGTGAACCAATCATACCTCGATAGAGTTTTTGATCAACACTCTTACCTAATAAATCTTTGTCAAGAGTAGTAGTAGTAGCCATAGGTGTGGATTTACTACTAGTACTATCCATGTTAAAACGTTTGAGTAGTTCCTTTGCATATTTGCCTTGATTGATAAATATGCCATTTGAGGACTGTTTAATTTGCAGTCCAAGGAAATAATTGAGTTCACCCATGTGACTCATCTCAAATTCATTTTTCATGGTATTAGCAAATTCTTGACATAGATTATTATTAGTAGAACCAAAAATTATATCATCAACATATATTTGTATGATTAAGATATCATTCTTAACTCTTTTGATAAACAAAGTAGTGTCTACTTTACCTATTTCAAATCCTGTTTCTAAAAGAAAAGTTTTCAGACGATCATACCAAGCACGAGGTGCTTGTTTAAGACCGTATAAAGCCTTTTTCAATTTATAAACATGATCTGAAAATTGTTCATGTTCAAAACCTGGTGGTTGTTTAACATAAACATTTTCCTTAATAAACCTATTAAGAAAAGCACTTTTCACATCCATTTGATAGAGTATAAAATTCATAAAACAAGCAAAAGATAATAAAATACGAATAGATTCTAGTCGAGCAACAGGAGCATATGTTTCATCAAAATCTATACCTTCTTCTTGATTATATCCTTGAGCAACTAATCTAGCCTTGTTCCTTACAACTTGTCCTGATTCATCTAACTTATTTTTGAATACCCATTTGGTAACAATGATAGTCTGATCAGGAGGTCTAGGAACTAAATCCCATACATCATTCCTTATAAATTGGTTTAGTTCATCTTGCATGGCATTCATCCAATATTCATTCTCACAAGCTTCTTGTATATTTTTCGGTTCAAAATCCGACAAGAATGCTGTATGAGAGATCATATTAACATGTGAACGTGTCTGAATACCATGGGAGATGTCACCAATTATTAAGTCATGAGGATGATCTTTAACTTCAACAAATGACTTTGGTAAAGTTGAAGATATCACAATCGGATCAGTCACTTGACTTGTTCTTCAGTCGACTGCTTTACGTCAGTCGACTGGTAGACCTTATCAGTCGACTTATCAGACAGATTAGTTTGCTCTAAGGATTTAATCACATTATCTAAAGGTGATAAATCAGTTTCATCATCTTTATTTAAGGTTGATGAAGGTAAGGATTCATCGAATGTAACATGCATTGATTCTTCAATAGTCATTGTAGACTTATTGAAAATTCTATATGCTTTACTCCTATTTGAGTATCCTAAAAAGATACCCTCATTAGATCTAGGATCAAATTTGTCTAAATTATCTTTTGTGTTTAGAATAAAACACTTACAACCAAATGTCTTAAAGTAAGAGACTTTAGGAATTTTATTAAAAAATAACTCATAACAAGTCTTCTTTAGTTTAGGTCTTAGAAGAATTCTATTTAAAACATAACAAGCTGTAGCAACAGCTTCAGCCCAAAAATGCTTTGGTAGATTGCTTTCAATAAGCATAGTACGTGCGCATTCTTGCAAAGTCCTATTTTTCCTTTCAACTACTCCATTTTGTGGTGAAGCTCTAGGAAATGCAAATGAATGTGTTATACCATTCTTGTTGCAATATTCTGTAAATGTTTTATTTTTAAATTCTCCACCATGATCACTTCTAATAGTGACTATGGTTAGAGATCTTTGATTTTGGACACGTTTACAGAAATGTGCAAATTCTTCAAAAGCATCATTTTTATGTTTTAAAAAGAATGTCCAAGTGAATCTTGAAAAATCATCTACTAAAACAAACACATATCTACTTTTATTTAAAGAAGCAACTCTAGTAGGGCCAAATAAATCCATATGAATTAATTCGAGCGGCCTACTAGTAGAAATTACTTCTTTTGTTTTAAAAGTGGATTTGATTTGTTTTCCTAGTTGACATGCATCACATAACTTATCCTTTTTAAAGAATAGTTTTGGCAGTCCTTTAACTAGGTTATATTTAGATAATTTTGAGAGATTTTTCATGTTCACATGTCCAAATCTTCTATGCCATAACCAAGATTCATTGTTAGAGGCTATTAAACACAAGTCATTTGAAAAATCAATTGCATTCAAACACAATTCATAAATATTATTTTTATGAAAACCTTGAAAAATAACATTTTGCATAGTAGAATCATAAATCAAGCATGCATCTTTCTCAAAAACTATTTTATATCCTTTATCACATAATTGACTAATGCTTAAAAGATTATGCTTTAAACCACTAACCAATAACACATTTTCTATAGTTGGGTGAGAAGTTTTACCGACCATGCCAATGCCTATGACTTTGCCTTTGTTGTTATCTCCAAAGGTGACGGTTCCTCCATCTATGCTTTGAATGGTGGATAGTAGGTTGGCATGTCCTGTCATGTATTTTGAACATCCGCTGTCTAATATCCAGCGTTCTTTCTTGGGTACCTATAAAAAATTTAAGGTAAATATGGTACCCTTTTTATTGGGTCCAAAACGCATTAGTTTGGGAGAAACCAAACCCATGAAGAGTTTGATCTTCCTCCATAAGCAGGAATATAATAAGTAGAATTACACACATTTAACATATATGAGTTAATATAAGCAATTCTATCATTCTGATTTAGACTGACTGGAACCCATACTAACTTGTTCTATCCAGTCGACTTAACAGTGTCCTTCAGTCGACTGTTGGTGTACATCAGTCGACTGTTGGTGTACATCAGTCGACTGGTAGATACACTAGGTCGACTTATAAGAGGTTTTGATCTCGTCGAATAAGATTCACTTTCTCTGGACAGACGACTGGTTGTATGGTTCAGTCGACTTAACCGAACGTTAGTTTTGCTTTTATTACTAAAATTAACAACCTTAGGCTTTGCAAAGAAATCATACAACTTGTGTGTAATACTAGAAATAGATGCTGATTTATTTTTACTAGTGTTTACAACAGGAGATTCTTTTACAGACGATTTTTTAAAACCATGTCCATATTTTTGACTAGATGTAACTTGATGATGAAGCATATCATTTAAATTCTCTTTGCCTTTGTTAAACTTAGATACGTTCTTTGAAATCTCTTCATAATTCTTTTTGAGAGTTTCAAGATCAGTATCTAAACTTGCAATGCGAGAATTTAAGGATTTTACTTCCTTATCAAGGTTAAGATTTTCTTGATTAAGTGTTTGATTCACTTTCTCAAGATTCTTAACTCTAATTTTTTCTTTCTTTAACTCATGGAATATTTCATTAAAAGCATCAAGAAGATCTTCGGAATCATAATCATTACTTACATGTTCTTGTGCAGCCATGAAACACACATTTGCCACTTCGTTATTTTCATCCGTTTCTTCTTCGGAAGATGAATCACTATCATCCCATGTAGCTTGATAAGCCTTCTTGTTCTTGGCAAATTTGTTCTTTGAATATTTGTCCTTCTTGAAGTTGGATGATTTTCCCTTGTTCTTTGCATTTTCTAAGGGACAATTCTTCTTCATGTGACCTATTTTATTGCACCTGAAACATGTAGGAGGGTCATTAGAATCTCTAACTTTAGAATTAAACTTACCCTTCTTTAAGAACTTCTTGAATCTCCGAGTGAACATTGCTATCTCTTCTTCATCTTCTTCTTCATCTTCTGAGTCTGTCATGGCTTTAAAAGCCAATGATTTCTTCTTTGCTTGGTGTGATTCTGTATCCTTCTTTCGATCTTCAAGTTGGACCTCATATGCCATGAGATTGCCAACAAGATTCTCGAGAGAAAGTGTTGACAAGTCATTCGCTTCCTCTATTCCTGTGGTCTTCTTCTCCCATTCTGGAGTGAGTGCACGCAAGACTTTTCTGACCATCTCTGCTTGAGTGTAAATCTTTCCAAGTGCCACAAGCGAGTTTGTGATGTCTGTGAATCTGGTAATCATCTCAGACACAGTCTCATTTTCCTTCATTCTGAACATCTCAAACCTGTGGACAAGAACAGAAATTTTAGACTCTTTTACTTTATTCGTTCCTTCATGTGTTACCTCGAGTGTATGCCAAATTTGATGTGCGGTTGTAGCATTTGATACACGGTTGAATTCTTCCTTTGTAAGTGCACAAAATAAGGCATTCATTGCTTTGGCATTTTTCATAGTCTGATTCTTTTGATCATCATTCCATTGTGCATATGGAATGGTAGGAGCAGTGTATTCCGTCTCTGTCATTTGCCATATCTCGTAGTTGATTGATTAGAGATAGATTCGCATTCGGCACTTCCAATAATTGTAGTTCGTTCCATCAAATAGTGGTGGCCGTTGTGTAGATTGGCCTTCTTGGTACTGATTTGTATTTGAAGTAGTTGCCATAGCCTGTAACCTTGCTCTGATACCAAGTGTTGGATCCTGTAGGCAAGACAACAAACACTAGAGGGGGGGTGAATAGTGTTTAATAAAAACTGCGGAAATTTTTCTCGGTGCAGTCGACTGAGTTATGAACCAGTCGACTGATATGTCCAAAATAATTGAAAACAATAACTCTGTGCAGTCGACTGATGAATGAGATAGACGACTGAAAGCACAATGAAACTACAACTACAAACGGCACTGATCAGTCGACTGATAGTGCAAGGAGTCGACTGTTCAGAAGCTTTTTTGCAGAACTTAAATACACAAGAGTGAATGCAAACACAAGACAATCAATCACAGAGTACACAAGATATATCCTGGTTCGGTCCTCCCGACCTACATTCAGTCCCCAAGCAACCCACTTGAGATTTCCACTATTCTTGAAAAAGATTACAAGAATACCCTACGGCGTTACGACAACAACCTTGTCTAACCCGTAGTCCTTTCTCTTAACCAGAGAAAGCCGACCCACTCTACTACCAAGAGTGAAACAACACCGACTCTACAACCTAGAGTCAAAAACACTCTCCAACCGAGAGCAAGAGAAAGAAATACTTTACAGTCAACCTATAGCCTTGTTGGTGTATGTGTTGATGCACGTGGCTAATAAGCAAGGTCGACTTCTATACTCAGTCCAGAGCGAATTCGTTGCTATACTGGACTGAGTGTAGAGAACCAGAGAGTATGATCTTGAAAGCTTTATTTCTCAAAAAATCACTTAGAACTTTTTCACAAGAATGCTCGGATTTTCAAAAGGAATTCTCATAATACTTTTAGTGAGATCTGAACTCTACTTAAAGAGTTTTGATCTCCTGAACGTTGGGAGACAGTTACTCAACTGTCAACCAACGGATCCAAGCTTTTGAGTTTGAAAAAATTCGATTTTGAAAAAAGAAAACGGTCAAAAGCTCTCGAACAGTCGACTGGGTTGCCATATGAGTCGACTGATCAGAGTTTGAATAATTTTAAACAGTTTTGTACTATCAGTTGACTGGTAGAAGCTTAAGTCGACTGGTACTCAAGAGTTAAAATTCTTCAAACTGTTTTGACTCTTTTTGGGGGTTTCTAAGAGGCACACATTAAGAAATTTTGAGTGTGTGTGTGTGACAAGGCTTTACATCAGACTAAGACTCAACAAAAAGTAAGATACATTTGTTTTTACAAGACATTATAGTTTGACACAATTGAGCTAAGGTCTTGAGTCTTGAGTCTTGTCTTGAGTGAAATCTTGGATCTTGTCTGATTGAAGTCTTCATCTGTATCCTTTTGTGCTTGTTCATTTGTTCAGCTAGAATTGTCTTTGGTATGTACACTGCAATGTTAGCTGTATAACATAGACACATGTTGCACTGTGTTGTGATCATCAAAATCAAGAATCAACAAATTGAACGTGAAAAATCAACACAAATAAAACTAAAATAGTAAGCCAAACATTACTACAGTTCTAAATTATTTTGGGCAATGTATTTTTTTTGGACTTTCTAAATAATTTACTATGTAAATATTTATAAATCAACATAATTAACTCTAATAAGACAAATAATTAGTCAATACCTTACAAAATAACAACAAATTTTGCTAATAGATCAATTTGTGGCCTTCGCACGGGAATTGATTTGTTTTTGATGTAGATATTTCGAGAGAGAGATTGTACGAAAGTGAAAGAGGAGTAGGAGCAAACGGAGGACGTTGGAATTTTTTTTGAGTTTTGGGGTTTGGTTTCACCCCAAAAACAGGGATCTGTGCTAGGGTTTTTGGGTTTTGGGGTATGGTTTCGACGATGAAGACGAATGACTGTATACAAATCAGAGATTATATCTTTGCCTTAACCCGTCCTTGTCAACGACGGGTTAAGGCAATTTTTTTTTGTAAAAGTTTGCCTTAACCCATCGTTCCCAACGACGGGTTAAGGAAAAATATTATAAAAAATATATGGGCCGCTGGATCAAAGATCCAACGGCCCAGATTAAAGTTCGTACGAGTCTTTGCACACAGACCTGTTTGTAACGGAAGAAGACTATATATATATATATATATTATTCATTAATGGAAACATGGACTTTTTTTTACAACTAATTATTGTCATACTATTCAAATTTTAGCTACATAATTGTAGATTTATTGTTTACAAGGCTTTTTTACAACTAATTATTGTCATACTATTCAAATTTTAGCTACATAATTGTAGATTTATTGTGTACAAGGCTTTTTATATATTGTATCGTTCTGAAGACGTGTCGTAGGCACGTGCCCACGGGCAAATCTAGTCTATATAATAAAACACATAGAAAGCTATCAAGTGGCTCTCCTTCAATCCCAAAATCAAAGGCCCATATCTAATCTCACAAAACTCATTCCCCCCCCCCCCCCCCAAAAAAAAACTCGAATTCAAATCCCCCCCCAAACAACTCATTTATTTATTTAATTATTTCTCTCTCTCTCACTCTCTCTCTCCCTATATATATATATATATATATATATATATATATATATATATATATATATATATATATATATATATATATAATAAAACACAAAGAAAGCTATCAAGTGTCTCTCCTTCAATTCACCCCAAAATTAAAGGCCTAGATCTAACATCATAAAACATATTTTCCCTCCCAAAAGTTTTTCTCCAAAATTCAATTTCAAATTCAAATTCTCCCCAAGACAACTTCTTTATTTATTTAAATATTTCTGTCTCTCTCTCACCTATTTAAAAAATTAAGAAAATAAAAAAAATTAAATAATAAATAAATAACTTAAAAACTGAAAAAAAAAAAATTTAAAAAATTTAAAAAAAAATCAAAAAAAAATTAAAATTTAAAAAGTTTTAAAAATTTTAAAAACTTAAAAATTTAAAAATTATTAAAAAATATATAAATTTTTTAAAATTTAAAAATATTTAAATTTTTAAAATAAAAAAAATTTAATTTTTTTTTGAAATTTTGAAAATTTGAAAATTTGAAAATCTCAAAGCAAATCCAAATCCAACGTCGAACCTCAATCAAGAGGTCGTCGCCGATATCTGATCCGCTTGATCTGCTGCTGATTCCGTATCGGTGACTCCCCTCCACCAAATCGAGCGTAAATATCAAGCAACTCCGTATCAGCGACTCCCTCCACCGAATTGAGAGCATCTATATGCGATGCGACGACTCTAATTTCATCTCATTAACCGAATTCTCATTCTAATTTTTAATTTTGTGTGTGTAGAGGATTACTCAGTTTTTTTGCTGACTCGAATTCTGTGTGTGCATGAGATGCAAGTTCAGAGAGGTATGATTGTTTTATTTTGGGGTTTAAAACATTTTAATTTGGTGATTTATTTACTGGACCTACTTCAATTAATTTACTGGATCTTCAAAACTATTTTATATAATCAAACCAGCGCACCGTTTCGAAGACGTGCCGTAGGCACGTGTTAACGGGCAAACCTAGTATGTATATATATATATATATATATATATATATATATATATATATATATATATATATGCTCCATTGAAAACGGGTATGTTTTCCCAAACCCGTGAAAATAACGATTTTCGCCGTTGGGTTGCTCTTGATCGTGATCAACGGATCAGATCGAGCCCGCCCATCACCCATCTCACATGAGTAGCGGAGGGGTAATTTGGAAATTTCGTCCCAAATAACTCTTCGCCTCATTTGCTCTAAAAAATTAAATGAACCTAGGCCGTTGTTTGAGGTTATAAAAAATTGAATGAACCTAGGCCGTTGTTTGGAACAACGGCCTTTTTAACACAGGTCGTTGTTCCCAACAACGGTCTCGCCTATAAAATTTTATTCATTATTTCAAACAAACTAGGTTATAAAATTTTATAGCCTAGGCCGTTGTTAGGAACAACAACCTAGGTTATAAAAGGTCGTTGTTCCAAACAACGACATAGGTTCATTCAATTTTTTATAACCTAGCCCCTTGTTTCAAACAACGGCATAGGTTCATACAACCAAAGCGGGTATGGTTTCACGGGTCTGTGAAAACAGACATGTTTTCAATGGAGCATTTCTCATATATATATATTCAAACAAACTAGGTTATAAAAGGTCGTTGTTCCAAACAATGGCCTAGGTTCATTCTATTTTTTATAACCTAGGCCATTGTTTCAAACAACGGCCTAGGTTCATACAACCAAAGCGGGTATGTTTTTACGGGTCTGTGAAAACAAACCCGTTTTTAATGGAGCATTTCTCATATATACCCGTTTTCAATGGAGCATTTCTCATATATATATATATATGCTTGAAATGCTCCATTGAAAACGGGTATATATGAGAAATGCTCCATTGAAAACGGGCGAGTATGTTTTCACGGGTCTGTGAAAACAGACCCGTTTTCAATGGAGCATTTCTCATATATACCCGTTTTCAATGGAGCATTTCTCATATATATATATATATATATATATATATATATATATATATACATATATATATATATATATATACGGAAACATGGACTTATAATTATTTTTCACCATATACTAATGGAAACATGGACTTTTATTTACAACTAATTGTTGTCATACTATTCAAACTTCAGCTACATAATTGTTGATTTACTGTTTACAAGACTTTTCATATGCTGTATCATTCTAAGGACGTGTCGTAGGCACATGGCCACGGGCAAATCTAGTATATATATAATATAGGCCAGTTACACGTGCCAAAACGGAAAATATGTTCGAAGTTTCTGAATTTTTCCCAAAATAAGCCACATTTTTAAACTAGTTTTGTTGTTGTTGTTGTTGTTGGATAATTAGCAAATGCCTTCATTCAAAATATAGAAACTACCATATACTCTTACTATTTTAGAATTTTTTCCGTAATAGGCCACTTTTTAAAATTATTTGCGATTATGGGCCAGTTTCGAAACCATAAGCGCTTGTGGGGTACTTGGTATCACGTCAGCAGCAGCTGCTATTCTTATTAGAGACATCTTCATTTTGAAAGTCGCTAATGGGAATAGCGGCCTCTGTTTTAAAATATTTTTAAAAAATGTTTGTTGTCGCTATTCCCACTAGCGACATTAGTATATAAGGTTGCTAATAAGATTAGCGACCACAAATGAATGTATTGAGACACTTAGTGATTTTTATAGAGATTTTGCTCTTTTGGGAAAGAAAATAAAAATAAACTGAGGTCGCTAGTCTGAATAACGACCTCAGTAGAAGACTAAATCTCCTTGCTGCTCTCTAAGATTTGCAAAATAATCACCCAACTATGGTCGCTATTGGGAATAACGTCCTCAGTAGGAAACTCAACTAAAGCCTTTATTCAGAATAGCGACTTTAGTACAATTAAGGCATCTATTCCGAATAGTGACCTTTGTACAACTAAGGTTGTTATTCTGAATAGCGACCCCAGTTTTCAAAAATATATTGATTGTTATTTTTTTAGAGAGCAAAAACTCTTTATATTTTGCTATGTGTTGGAATACAATTCATTGAAGGTTGCTAATCCCATTAGCGACTTCATATATACTTTGGTCGCTAATAGGAATAACGACATTAAACAAAAATTTCAATTTTTTTTAAAAAAGATGACGCTATTCCCATTAGCAACCTCTAAAAGGAACAAGCTGCTAATGAGAGTAGCAGCCGCTGCTAACGTGGTACCAAGTAGCCCACGAGCGCTAATAGTTTTGAAACTGACCTGTAATCACAAATATTTTCAAAAAGTGGCCTATTACGGCAAAAAGTTCCACAATTTTAAAAAACTAAGAAATACCCTCAGTTTGGACGGAACCATTAAAATCCTGGTTAAGTGAACTCACATGCATCACATGTGATATGTAAAATGACATAAATACCCACGATAAAATGTATTTTAGCGAATGCCCCCATTCAGAATGTGAAAACTAGCATATATCCCCCACTATTAAAAAAGAGAGGGTATTTGAGATATTTTAGCAAATGTCCTCATTCAAAATGCAGAACTAGCATATACCCCTATATTTAAAAAAAAGCTGAGAAATACTATCAGTTTAGATGAAACAGTTTTAGGGTTTTGAATACTAGATAATACGTGTGTATTGTTTTGACAAAAAACATCAATGCCAGCATCAATGCCTTGTTTCCACATCTCAACTTCAGTGTTGTTGAAGATGATGCACAATCTAGTGTGACAGTAGGTAATACCATATTAACAAAGTTCGTGAATAATTCGTTAAATTCATAAATTATTCACGAAGAAAGAATTTGCTGAGCAGATTCGTGAATTATTTACAGGTTCGCATTTGATTCTCGCGGTTCGCGAATTATTCACGAAAATCACGAATTAAACGAATGTTTCGTGAATAATTCGCGAATTATACAAGAAATATTTATGGATTTATATATATTTTTTAATTAAGAGATGAGTATTGACTACTTAGATGCATTAAAATTTCTATTTCTTTCTTCTCGAACTTTTGCCGAAATTTTGCCGAATTTGCCAAATTTTTGTTTATTTCCGAATATTAAATCTTGTTGAATTATTTATAAACGACGAATTTGTGAGTATGGATAATACACAAGATTCCGTTGAACCTACTGTGAATGAAGATGCTGGAAATGATGATGCACATTCTAGAGTGGAACAGGAGACCACACAATATGTTGTAATAGATGATGGTACACAAACTAGTGATGATGCACAACAATTCGTTGGAATAGATGTTGGTTTTTGTGTTTTTGTTGTCAAAATCTGACGTAGAACCTTTTTTCATTACATTGTTATTATCAGTACAGGAAGAAAGTTGTTCAGACTGATTGACAACACATAACACTCACATTTATCATAATGCATAACACTGAAATAGTGGAGGTATATGCTAGTTTCCACATTCTAATTGGTGACATTTGCTAAAATACATTTTATCGTTGGTATTTAGGTTATTTTGCATATCACGTGTGATGCACGTGAGTTCATTTAAAGAATATTTTAATGGCTCCGTCCAAAATGAGGGTATTTCTTAGTGTTTTAAAATGCTGGAGGTATATGCTAGTTTCCACACTTTGAATGAGGGCATTTTCTAAATTATCCTTTTTTTAATGTCGTTCTTTAAAAATATTAGCAAAAAGATGACAGTTGCCAAACTATGTAACGCCCCGGATCTCCATTACCGGGAATTCTTGACACAACCAGAATCTTTGCCTTCAAATGCATCTTAACACAATAAATAACACAGAAATTTAAAAACTTTTTATTGCCAAATACGTCATTACATTATTAATTACAATCATTGTCCTGTTTTTGAACAAGGAATGCAAATTACATTAACTCATTATAACTAATTACAAAATATTCAAACTTCTCCTATGAAGCTATAAGTTGTCTTACAGAATGGTAATCAACTGGTCACTGCCGAAATTCCACTGAGTGGTCGAACTGCTTTCCTGGGACTTGTCCCTAGGCTTGAGCCTTCTGTTGTAGGACTCTAATATTTCTGCACCTGCTCGAATGGTAGGTAAGTACAACGCTTCTTCATTTGGATGCCTGCGTTCCTGATTTGGGTTTCCAGTACCTAATTGAGTGGGCACGTCAGTAACTCTACTGACGCAATGCTGATAAGAAAACAACGATCTCCAACTAGCAGTTACAATAAGCCTTTGATGAAAACAGAAAAGTGCATCCTAATTTCCTAGTGTCAATGTATGACATAACCTGGAGTCTAATGCGTAGTACACAATGCACAGAAAATCGATGCAATTAGTCTAATGTCACCAAGACTCTAGATACGCATGCATCCCATACTACATACGTTCCAGATCAAGTCATTTTCTCCAGTTTCAGGGTTTTGAACCCTCGCCATGCAACATATTCTACTATTGTACTCAACCTGTTCCTGATAGATACAATCGTGGCTGGCAAATCCGGCAGTTATCACTGCTAAACACAGTGGTGTTTACCACTAGTGCCCCAAATCGGTCTGGATCACACCAAATGCCGTGACGATCTTACAGATACACAACCGTATATCTATGGCACCGAAGATCCATGGGACAGCAACCCCATGGTCCGTTCGTGTCCACTCAACATAAGAACATGATGGCCTCGAAGGACTAAGCCCCCTATCCAACAGGAAGCTCCTGTTCTTACCACGACACTTCAGGAATCAACAGTGTGGGATACGCACAGTAGCACATATCCCTAATAACAGGAAGAGACAACCCTGGTTATCACCGACTAGTATTGACTCTTAGAACGAGTCGGATTATAGGGAATCACCCCTAACACCAACCTGGTCTTCGAGCGAACAGTAAAGAAAACCTAAACAAATGCAGTTGACTGAAAACACGTTATCACTCAAATCATGCACAATGTCACAACAATATTGAGCCTGATTGGTCTTATCAAAAAGCAAATAATCACGGTGAATCAACATTCACCGATTTCCAATACCTTCACAGGTCTTCGACCATATCCCCAGCCCGTGACTCTCAGCGAGTAGTCCATCGGTGCGAAAAGATGCATACAAATTCGTGAATGAAGGTAAGTACACACAAACACCAATACCCGACCATTGACAGATTCAGACATCAAGACACCAGTTTCAAATCGACCATATAACTACACTCTCAACTCACTCATGTGTCCACCATAAGTACTAAGCACATGAAGCTTGTATAAGTTCTAAATGAAGTGCTTGAAAACTCTTAAAAACTCAATAGCTCACAATCACCACACTGCGGTGTGCAGAGAATTTCTTATCAATTTTTCAATCATAAGCCATTGTTGCGACTCAAGCTACGCTCATCGGAATCCAACAAAGTTAGGTTTTCTAGAAGGGTAGGAGACTATTGCAATCTTCTAGTTGACAACTCCCTCAAATTCCTTATAGAACTCAAGTTCCCTGAGTTAATACATGCTTGAAGTCGATCAAGACATCAAGTCACTGAACTTGTAATATTCATAACTTCTAATATACAGTTCGAAATTTCATGATATTACCCATTCTGGAAAACTAAGAGTCTGAGCTACAACTTTCCAGTTGACCACTGCATCATATTCATCCATCTAATTTATCTAAAAAGTTTCTCAATCATCAGCCCATGTACTCCTCGTACACTGGCTGCATCTTGCCGATGGCAAAAAAACCTACTCGCTCATCGAAAAGACACAAATACAGGTTCTATGGAAAGGTAGGAGTATCTACTACAATTTCCTACTTGAACACATCCTCAGACTCATCCATTAAAGTCATCAAAAACTCCAATTTCTATCAGGTGCACATACAAGGAAAATTTGATTCATTTAACAAACAAGGCATCGACTAAGACTGGGTTTGCCCCAATCTTAGAAAAATCATAAATTTTTCTACACAAACTGGAATTGCATGATTCCAGATTTTTTGGAAAGATATGGCTCTCCACTACAAATCTCTAGTTGATTATTCTTCCAAATTCTTAACACATAATTCCATATTTACACAAATTCACGGACTAGTTAATTTGAGCTAAGTTGAACCTAGTCTACTTTAAAATTCAATAACAAATCAACCCTAATTCCAAAGCTCATGAAATTTGAGATTATGAAACTACACATATACCATTCCATTTTATCCAAAAATTGCATCTAAGTTCCTAATACACAGGGAGTTATGACCTTTCAAACATAGCACAAAAATTCTTCTACTTTTTAGACAAGGTCTTTACCTCCATATACAATTTATTTTTGAAACATCATCAAATGCTATCTAAAAAATCTAAAATTTGAGAATAATAATTTATACTCATACTGAAAGTTACTGCAAAAATTTCATTGCAATATCATGCACACACAAGTATTTATGAGTAGATGAAGTTCAGTCTCAAACCAGACAGACTCAGCTTCTGTCTTTGAGACCAACTGCAACTCAAAATTTTTTTGAGGCATCAAATGATCTCAGAAAAAATTGAAATTTGAGATTATCGTAGTAGACACATACAAGAGCATCCAGAAAATTTTCAACTTAAAGTACCTTACCAATACGGAGTTATGGTTTTGAAAGACATGACAAATTTTCACAATACAACAACTTTTTCAACCGTTTCTGTCCGAAAATTGAGTGGGAGTTTGGGCTACTAAATGGACTCCAAATATTATGAAAAAAATCATGTGAACTCTAGATCCATAGCACAACAAGTTCTAAAAATTTCAGTCCAAAATTTCAAGCCGTTTGTGAGCTACAAATTCCTAAGCTACACAACACATATATGTTTCTTCAACAAAAGATCATGGAAGGAGTTGTTCTGCCACACAAACTTATTTTTCTTAGCATGCCACATACTCATACATGGTAACCAAGTTTCATAGCTACTAATACATATCAATTTTATACCCAAAAATAAATACTAAATTTTAGAGTTCAGAGGATCACCCACATCTTGTGTTTGCAAAAGAATCTCCAACTAGCTTTGCTTGCTTGCTTCCTCTCCTCCTTTGCTCACTTGATCTTGTAGAAGCTTGGCCAACTCATACACTCTTTCTCCTTCTCTTCTACAACTTCTTTCTACTACTAAAAGACTTCACCTTTTCTTTTCCTTCTCACTTTTTTTTTGAACAAGTAGATGAGAAGAGATGAGAAGGGGAGTGAAGGGGATATTTATAGAAGATAGAGGGGCTAGAGTTTCTATCTGGGGCCGGCCAAGTTGGAGGGTGAGGATGGGGTAGGGTTGGAGTGAGTGGAAGGGGAGGGTGGATATGGGTGCCAACACACTAGGTGCTAGAAACTTCTTGATGTGTCTTGGAAGCTTCATGAAGAAACTCTTCATGGTGGGTTCTAGCCATTGGATCTTCATCAAGATTGGCCTAGGGTTGATCAAGATGAGGGTTAGTTCTCTAACCTAGGTCACCATACCCTAGGTCAAGAAGAAATAACCCCAACCCTTACTGTAACCCCAGTTTCCGCAAATATATAATTTCTGAATAATTTTCTGTATTTCGAATTATTTATAAATTTAGTTGTGTTAAATTCATTTTGAATTTTCTATTAAAATCTTTTCTAATCGGGAATTATGTTTATTTCGAATGAGGTTGTATTTTAACTTTACTTTCCATTTTTTTATTGATCGACTATTTTCATTTTAGCCAAATTAAAAATATTCGGAATTTCTTTAATAATTTGTTAAACCCATTTCCTTTATATAACCTTGTTATTATTAATTTATTATTTTCATTATTATTATTATTATCAATATTATTATTATGAGTATTATTGTTATTACTATTATTATTGTTATTATTAGTATTATTATTATTGCTATCATTATTGTTATTTTTAGTATTGTCATTGTTATTATTTTTATTAATATTAGTTATTCTTATTATTAGTAATATTATTGTTGTTATCATTAATATTAGTGATGTTATTATTACTTTTATTTTCATTATCTTTATTATTATTATTTTTGTTAAAGCCCAATTGGTCTTGACCTATTTTTGCATTATTTAATTATTTAATTTGAAGCCCAAACCAAATTGTTTATTTTAAGCCCAATTTATATACATTTGATTTGCATTGTTTATTTAACCTAAATTGTGAAGCCCAAATATAAAGCCTAATTGTTTTAAACCCAAATCTATTAACCCAATCTATGTTGGGCAGATCAATTCTAATCCACATTCAAATCCCCAAAATCTCTCCTGTAACCCCCAAATTTAATATCCCTAATAATCAGCCTATTGAATTCCGTAACCCCTTCCTCCCACTAATTCCTCTCTTATAACTATATCTTAAGCAAATAGAGGAGAGAGAGTCTACCTCTCTTCTTTCTCTATTTTGAAATAGAGAAATGAGAGAAAAAGTAGGAATTCATATTTAACTAATACGTGCACTACGCACGATTTTATTAAAAAACCAAAACAAAATAAAAACCTCAATCTCTCAAACACATTCTCTTTTGCTCCCACTTTCTCAAAAAATCTCACGTCTCTTCCCAAACCTATTTCCATCCTCTAGCTTAGAATTAGATTTTTAAATAAACATAATTCATAAAATTATTTTTATATGATTTCTTAGTCTATCATCTACCTTATAACATGTGCTATAATACATGATTTATAATATATAACATATTTACTGAATGTTAATGATGTTGTAATATACCTGTCAGGGCCGGCTCTGAGTTTTCGGGGGTCTGAGGCGAACTCCCGAAATGGGCCCCCCATACACACACACACACAAAAAAAAAATATGTATGCAAAAAATTTGCTCATTGTTTAAAGCAAAATATGCAAAATATATAAATTTATTTTAAAACACTCAAATTTAAAGTCTCAAATTCAATTCAAGTCTTCAAGTCTAAACGCAAATAATTTTTTAAAAAAAATTTAAAGGCTCAACCAATTAATTTTGGGGGCCCCTAATAACAGTATTTTTTTAACGCAAAATACGTGCCTATATTTACAGGGGAATTGCAAATTTGAGGGGCCCTAAAATTGTAAAAACGCAGGGGCTGAGGCGGCCGCCTCACCCGCCTCAAGGGTGGGGCCGGCCCTGTATATGGGACTGCTCAAAACATACTGAAATGAAAAGAAAGATGTATATATAACGACCTAGGTAATATCAAATTTTTATTTCCGCAACTGTGCTAAATTAGTGATTAAGCTAATAGATAGATGTATGGGACTGCTCAAAACATATTCAAATCAAAAGAAAGATGTATATATAACAGCAATAGGTAATAGCAGAATTTTCTTATAAAATGCATGATTTCCATAACTGTGCTAAATTAGTGATTAAGTTCTTGAATCAGACATCCTCAATCCATCTAGATTAATTATAATCTGAAAATTAAGGACGCATCAAGAAACATACCTGACCAGGACAAATCAATCCAACAACTATCTCAAAATACTGCGCAACGTTGACTTTATGCTTTCGTAAATATGTGGGCTATTTGGAAGGATAGAAATGACTTATACTTTCGTAATGTTAGATGTCAATTTCATATTTTACTGCGCAAAATTGTAGTCCTTATACATGATTAGGCAGGTCGTACAGGATCCAGGAAGAGAGGCAGACTCGACGGGGCAGAGTGAGTGATTGGATTGGGCCGGGCAACATTGACCAGTACTTTTGGGAGCTACCATGGAGGAGATAGATGTCGCCCGGCACGACAATTACCTTTTAGAGGATCAGGGCTTGTTAATATACATTTAAATTATATTATAACCCCCCCTCTCTCTCTCTCCCCGTCTCCTTCTCTCTCCTCTATTTTTCCTCTCCCCTATTTCAAAACCAAGAACAGAGAACCCAAAAACCATCACCCCTCGCCTCCTCACCTTCGACCTCTCCCCCCTCCGCCATAGCCGCTCCTCCCCAGCCCTCGCGCGACACCCCGCCGTCATGCTCCTCCCGCTCCGAGAACCCCCGTCGACCCACCATCCCGTCTTCTCCGGCTATCTCCTCTCCCGTTCTCCCTCTCTCCGTGACCACCTCCTACCCATCGCCATTGCCCTCCCTCGAGCTCCACAGCCATCGCGACCCCCGAATTCCGCTCGCCCCACCATCGCATTCCTCCTTCATCCCCTACCTCGTCTCCCGCTGGCCTCTGCCTGGTCGCACCACCACCTCAGTGCCAACGCGCCGCCCTGCACCTCCCATGTACTCCCGTGGCTTCCCACTGCCACTTGTGGCTGCTCCCTCCACCACCGCGTCGTGCGCTCTGCACCCCTCCGCCATTCGCCGCTGTCCCTCGTCGCAGCGTCGCTTCCTGATGCCAGCGATCAGCCACCTCGCCTCGCTGCCATTCGAGCCATTCGCCAGTGCCTCCCCGCCCAAAGCCACCAACGTCGCCCCATCCATCACTGCTTCCTTTCCTCTGTTTTGACCCCCCTGAAGAAGCCCATCCCGGTGCAGCTTCCCTGCGCCGTCGCTCCCTGCCGTCGCCGCCTCGCCGCCAGCATCGCGACCTCTAGTCGTGCACCACCGTCGCCAGTGGTCGCCATCCCTCCAATCTCTTCCGCGCTTTCTCTCTCTCAGTCGATTTGAAGAAAGAGAACAGAGGATTGGGTGATTGGTTATACGTGCATTGCACGTGTAGGTTGTGTGTACTGTTGGTGGGAGAGAGAAGGGTTTTGGGTGTGGTGTTTGCTGTTTGGGAAGTAGGGGATTGTTTTGGAGTTTGTTATTTTGGGGAGACAAGTTGGGTTATTTTATTGGTGTTTGGTGTTGGTGTGGGGAGATCCGATCGAGAAGTGGAGTTTGTTGTTGGCTTTTTGTTGTGTCGCTGTCTCTTTGTGCACTAGTCTCCGTGCACATATCTTGCACGTGCTTTGCTGCCTGGGATTCTGATCTCGTTATTCTTGTACTCTGTTTTCATCGCGTCGGTTATCAGGCAAGTATCTTTTGTACAAATTCGTTTGTTCTAGTACAAGCTTCTTTGCAAAATACTGCAAATATATTCCTTAACCCTAATTTGTATCATTCGATCGAATCGAAATCTGTTGCTATACATGATCCGTCGATCCCGTATTCGCATATGATCGCGAATACTTTGTTGCCATATGCAATACATGAACGTGATTAATACACACATATGTACTCTTAAGATTATACATGTTTATGTGCAGGAATGTTTTACCTGTTATAGAAGTTTAAATATGATATCTTATTCTTGTTGATTAAAAAGTTAATAAAAGTAACAAGCCGGGGTTTAAGGGAAAGACCATAGTAGTGGGCAATATAGAAAAGCGTACTCGGAAGGGGGCCCGTGTTTCCCATGATTACAAGTTTACATGTTCACGTTACAAGTTCACACTACATGTTCCACATTGCACGTATCTTGATACAAGATATACTCGACATGTTTTCCCAAGTATGTGACCTATAAAATCTACTACTAGGCCTAAACGCAGCTGATTATAAGTAGCAACCATGTAGTAAAAAGATGGATGTATGAAGTACTACCTAGATAGAATTAACAAAAGATATAAGATAAACACGTGCACTTGCATGATCCAATTATATGTTACATGTTCATGTTGACTTGATATTTGTTTACTTGATTACTTGTTTACATGCTTGCCACTTGTTTTCATGATGTCCTGTTCACGATCCTGTTTACATGTTATATTTCTCCTATTACATGATTCTTGGTTTCCATGATTCTTTTTCCTGCTTCTTATTTGATTTTATACTTGTCTCGTTAGCTTGTACCACTTGCGGCCCGTGACTTGCATTAACGAGTATTTTCTTGTTTTTTCTTCTTGTATTAATGTACTTGCAGGCCCGGATGGAGAGTTACCCGAAGGTGTTGCTGATCAAGTGTTTGAGTCTTGTTTATTTTCATATTGCTTTAGTTCCTGTTTTATTCATGCTACTCTCTATTGTAATCTGGACATGTTTGACCTGTAACTATTTTGTATGTTCCAGCTGTTGGTTATGTTATGAACTATGTCATGCATTTTTGTTATCCTACTGTGATTTTGCATGCCTGCGTGGTTTGTTTTGCTATCTTGTTGTTGAGTTACCTGTACAGTTTATGAATGGTGTATTTGTATCATTCGTTGGGCCTCAGTCACGTGCTCATATTCCCGTATTTTGGGAAGCGAGGCGTGACACTAACCCTAACCCTAAAGCACAAGTATAAACCATATTCAATTCATGTGTCAACTTAGTTTTAAAAATAAATAATATATATAATAAAATATTTTATCTATTTACTTAACCATAAGATGAAAATATAATATATAAAATTATTATTTTCTCGAAGATTGTCTTGTTAAAACAATCAGGACAAATCCATAGTTTAATTGAGAAGATATCCCGAGTTTATCTTATCAGATTCAGAATAGCTCATGTATCTGAAATTTCTCAATTAAAACTGATAATTATTAGAAAAAAGTGTATCCGTGTGCAATTCTTGACTGTGCATGGATTACTATGCAAAAATAGCTATATGCTATTTTGCGGGGTATTACAAACTATTTGCGCTCGTGGACTCAATAACTAACTAAATGCGTCGTTCTCAACGGCGAGTTTAGTTGTTTTACGCGGTGAGTCTAGTTGGGACACAGCAAGTCTAGTTCTAATTTTATTAGACACTCACTGTTTTCAATGACGAGTTTAGTTTAAAAAATTCAAAATAACTCACTGTTCCCAACAGCGAGGATCTTTGTACTAGAATTGTTGTTGCGAACAGCGACTATGAAGTTTTTCACATTTCTCAAAAAGTGAAAACTCTCTATTGGACTTGGTGAAATTTCCAAAAGAATAACTCTCCGTTTCCAACAGCGAGGGGAAAAGAGATACACTCGATGTTGGGAAGGGCGAGTTTACTGGGCCACCACATTATTCACCCGAATTCATTAACTTCTAACCCTTATTTATCTCCTTCCTCACTGAACCAAAGCCCTAGCTCTCATCTTCGTTTTCTACCTCAATCGTTGGTTGACAAGTTCACTTAGCGTGGAATTTCTAACAGTCCCCAACAAATCTCTAGCCATTACATTCATTTTTTTAATCACAAGTGTCAACATAAAGATATGATTTTACTTGACTCATACAATGTATTTGGATTTGGTTAGGGTTAGGATTAGGATTATGCTTTATATTGAATGTAGGGTTAGGTTTAGGGACTTAGGGTTAGGAATTGAAGAGGGGTTGTGTTTGGTTTGAAGTTAAGGTTCGGTTTATGTTATGCACATAGAGTGTTTGATGAATTATGCAAGTGGTCGAATTGTTTGTTATGCACATTCGATGTTCGATGTAATGCATTAGTGTTGACATTTGAATGTAGGTGAACCCATCTTTGTTAGTGGTGATTTGTTTGTGATCAATTGCATTCGTATGTAGTTGTTGTATCTAAGAATTGTTAAAAGGCAAGCCAAGAAATGCAATGTAGTTAATTAAATATTGCATTTTTGCAGGCTCATAATGACATGACCTAGCGGTTCTAGACGCCATCCTCCTACTGCATCCGAGCAGGGGAAAGCTCCTACAATGGTAAGAGTTGTTTTTTTTATAATTCCGAACTCCATGATATATATATCTTTCATCGAACCATTATCGATTAATGTCAACTATAATTTCTTGTGGTGCAGGATTTTACTGACACCCCTATTGATGTCCAATAAACACCACATACACATGCATATGCACATGGGGTTCCCGATCCAACAGACCCATCACTTCTTAGGTTGCGAGCCTCTCACCGATCGAATTTTGTGTGAAAAGGTGAGTCGAAGGACTTAACATTCCGAAAGCACAAAACGTTGCCCCTACACTATCACATTATCCCATACTTGGTGGAGGCGGGATTCTATGAAGTTGACCTAATGGGGTCAGTGAAGTTGGACCGGGGTCATCTAACAGCTCTAGTCGAGAGATGACAAGCAGAGACTCATACATTCCACCTATCGCATGGAGAGATGACAGTGACTTTACAAGATGTTGCATTGATTACTGGACTTCCAATAGATGGTGTATATGTGACTAGAAGTTGGGGCAGAGATAAGTCCATCTTGTTTGAGAATACCTTGGTCAGGATTCGACCAAATCGGCTTTTAATGGTACATCTCTTAAACTTTCATGGTTAGTGATGTCGTTCGATAATTACTTGAATCCAGAGTCGATTGAGTATTAAGTAGAGTGCTACACTAGACCCTATCTTATGACCATTTTTGGAGGTGTGATATTTCCCAACTCAACGATAATCAACATCCCTAAATGCACATGCCGCCAAAACATGGGAACATGGAAGATGATATAGCTGGATTCTCTGACGTACAAAAGTGCATTTCCAAATCAACCGTATGAAATTTACCATCCTTTTGATGACCATGTACATTTCTAAGTCCCGTTCTAATTTGAAACACACCAGGTTTATGATTGAACATTATAACTTCATGCATATTCACTCTCTCACACCGCACATCTAGAATCTCTTGAACTGCGTCAGTGAATTCTTTACTTTCACTTAGAAGCTTCGCAACCAATTGATGACGTTAAGTGAAGTAGAGATTGAGGCGATAGAATTTCATCTCAACAATTTTCGTCACCGGCAAACTACGAACATCATTCAAAACCAAATTAAAAACTTCCGATATATTTGTAGTGATCATTCCGTAACGACGTCCTCCATCTACGCATATTGACCACTTTTGGAATGGTTTCTCCTTGAGCCCAATGACAACATCGAATTTGACTTTCTCTATTTTAGCCAATTTCTTCTTAAACTTCTTTGGTTGATTTTGACATGCAACCAACTTAGTTTTTTCCTCAATGCTTTATCGTGAAATTTGGCACACAAAAAAATCAGCAAAATGTCGCATACAATACCTATGATATGCATAAGGCTCATTCCATGCACAGTTTTGTGTCTCCATCATAGACAAAATACCTGGACGACGATCGGAGATGACACATAATCCTTGTCGATTAGTTACAGAAACTCTAATACAAGACATAAACCATGACCAAGTAGCTGTACTTTCTCTATCGACTAGTGCAAAAGCAAAGGGAAATAACAGATCGTTTGCATCAGGAGCAACGACTATTAATAGACATCCTTTGTACTTTCCACATAAAAAATGTCATCAACTCTTATAACATGCCTACGCAACTTAGACCCTTCAATCAAAGGCCCATATGCCCAAAACACCAACTAGAATGTTTCCTCACCAACCCCAGTGTTGGATTTATCGTAATGGAAAACAGTCCCCAAATTTGAAACCTGTAGCACCGATAAAAGAGTGGGCAACTTCTCATATGCATCTGCGAACCCTCCGTATAACCACTCAATAGCTTTATTCTTTGCATGCCATGCCTTGGTATATGAATTTTGATAATTGAATCGAAGTTTAACAATCTCACATATTGCCTTCGGGGTTATTCCAGTTTGTGCCTTCACAACTTGCAACATCAAACCCGAAACAAGCATATAATCCACTTTTTAGTGGTTTTGATTCATTGATGGATTGACATGTCTATGTGGCCCATCTAACATCTTCACAATAAAGTATGTTTCCCCTTTTGGAACAACCACACAAAATCTCCAAGCACAACCTCACTGCTAAATCTCCCAACTTCTGGATTTAATGCTCTCTCCACTTTTGTGTATATCTTTGGTGCCATTTTACATTTGACATTGTACGCGATTGTCGACAATTTCACAATTACGAATTTGCGGTGTTGCTTTATTGAAAATACTTTCACCGCATATTGGACATCTTCTTTTGTTTAAAATCTTTGCCCAATGTATAATCATCTTCGCCGGCATCGAGATTTGAAGGGCCTTCAAGTTGATGGACAACCGCATTATTAACCCAGTCAATCGTTACAGACTCCACTGAATGTGCAAGAAACCCTTGTTGAGAAGATGAGTGTTTTTGACCTTCAGTGGAATGGACGTTATCTTCACAATTGCTTTGCGTTTCAACACAAACATTAGCTTCATTAGCTTCTTCATCTTCTCATGTCTTCACCTGTCTCATCTTTATCACCTTCTTCTTCCTCATTGACATCTAATAAATCATTGTTCATACATGCACGATTGAATTCATCACCCATGTTTTCATTGTAAACCAAATTGCGTATGAATTGAGAAGGACCAGGAAACTCGTCTTCTGTGTGATTTGGTACAGTTGGTATTGAGGATGTATCTTCGATGTTCCTTCAATCTTCATGTGTATTTGTCAAGCCAACGACAATGTTCCTCGATTCTTGAGTCGGGACTTCACCTACTGTGCTTGGAGTATGAAGAACATTGCACTGACGAATTGGCATCGGGATTTTCTCAAGATTTAGCTTCACTACCATCCAATTAGAGTTTGGATTAAGCTACCGTGCAATCACTGTAACAAGAGCATTATCGTCGTTTATGGGAACCAGCATGAACTATTGCCCTTCACCTTTTTGATGCAGAGTGCCGACCTTGGATTTTAATAATCCATTCACCTCGATCCCAATTAGTAATTTCATATATCTTTTTCACTAGTTCATATTTTCTAATGTTACGATCAACCCAGATTACTTCTGGTTAAGCACCTTATAACTGCATCCCACTTTCGGGTCACGAAAATTTTCTCCCTTGTAATAACACCAAATAGGAATTTTGTATTTCATACCTATGCGTAAATGAACAAATTAATTACTATATTTTCATGACGATCATCAATCCACCCTCAATTGGATATTTCGTAGAACACTATGTGGGCATCTGAAATTTCACCACAACCAACATATAGAACACATAATTTTTAACTATAACTAACTAATTTGAGAGTTCTCAATCCTAACCGTACAATTTGAAGCAATAGAAACATAATTTATGTTTCATATTTTACAATTTGAAACAATAGAAACAATACCTTTATGGAGATGATAGTCTTGATTTCGAGAATGACAGAATAATACGCATGCTTCGGAATCTATGAAAAAAATCACCACACCTCTATGAATGCTCGTAAGAAGGTAGCTAGGGTTTTGGGTTGATGTAAGTTCGAAGAGAGGAATGGGTAGGGAGAGAGAGAGAGAGAGAAAGAGAGAGAGGGAGAGAGAGAGAGTTGAACTGAGTCGGGTAAGTCAAATAGGGATCCAGTCGACTCGCTATTCCGAACGACGAGTATAGTATATTTGTCTTCGCTGTTGGGAATAGTGAGATATTATATGGAGTTCTATTGGAAATTTCACTAAGTCCAACAAAGAGTTCACTCTCTGGGAAATGTGAAAAACTTCACAGTCGTTGTTCCCTACAGTGAGTCTAGTACAAAGATCCTCGTTGTTGGAAACAGCGAGTTATTTTGATTTTTTTTAAAAACTAAACTCACTTTTGGAAACAATGAGTGTCTAATAAAATTAGAACCAGACTCGCTATGTCCCAACCACGAGCGTGAAACAACTAAACTCGTCATTGAGAACGGCGAGTTTAGTTGTTGAGTCCACGAGCGCAAATAGTTTGGCCACTGTCATCTTTTTGCAAATAGTTTCAAAAAATGGCATTAAAAAAATTCTTCAAACTACTCTGTATATATATTTCATAAAGGATCTTCACCAAACTATTTCTACTTGTGATCTCTTCTTTGCCACATCAACAAAGACCGTAGTTGTCAATTGCAGCTTCTGCTTTTATGACACCGCAAATGGAAACTACGGCTTCTTCTCAAATTTTTTATTTCTTTTGCCTCAATTTCCATCTGCGGCCACAGTTCATTTTGTGTATAGACAATGCTGCAGTTGGAAATTGCATTCTAGTCTATACGTAGGCTACAATTAGCAGTTGTGGCCTCTTTGTAACATATATAACCCAGGATTATACTCTCTCTATCTCAATACTTAGTGACTATTCTATATGTCTCTTAAATATGTTAAAGAAAGGCCGCACGTACGAATTGCGGCATACGTATATATGATGCCGCAATTTTCAAATGTGGCCTTGGTTTTGAACAATATGATTTGTGGCCTTGGTTAGATATTGATGTATTAGGTTTGCCCGTTGACACGTGCCTATGGCACGTCTTCGGAACGGTGCACCTTTTTTGATAATATAAAATAGTTTTGGAGGTCGAGCAAATTAATTGAAGTAGTAAACATATTATATGATAAACTTTTGGGGGTCCAGCAAAAAGCATATTATATAATTTTTTTTGAACTATTTTTAAAGTTTAAAATTTTTATTTTTTTAGTTTTTAAACTAAATTTTTAAAATTTTTATTTTCTTAATTTTTTGAATAGAAGAGGGAGGGAGAGAGAGAGAGAAAAAAAAATAATTAAATAAATATAGGAGTTGTTTTGGGTGGGAATTTAAATTTGAGTTTTTGGAGGGAAACTTTTGGGGGGAAAATATGTTTTGTGAGGTGAGATCTGGACCTTTGATTCTTTGGGGGATTGAAGGATAACCACTTGATAGCTTTCTTTGTGTTTTATTATATAGATTGTTCTCCTACTACAATCAACTTGCACTATTTAAAGTTAACAAATTACCCATTGCGAAAACAATAGATCACCCTACAACTTACATATATGCCTTCTATTGCATTTGTGCCAAGCCTCATCATAGTTTAGCCAGAGGTAACCACAGTACAAATCCGACTGCATCGTTTCTAATCATCCTTCCCCAATCGTACATGTTAAGGTTAATAGAGAGATTGAGAAAAGATTATTTAATTCATTATAACTGAGTACAATGTCACCTATATATAAGGGAGAAGCGACGATTAAAATAATACATATTCCGATATGTGACTAAATACAATATCTAACACTCCCTCTCAAACTTACGGTGGATCTACTAGTGTGAGTTTGCCCACCAAGTATCGAAATCTCTGGACAGTGTGCGATTTGGTGAAAAAGTATGTTGTTTGCTGTGAAGAGGTCACAGAATGAAGTGAAATATCACTACTAATCGGAAAGCCTATAGCAGCGTTTTTTTCTGTCTATGGCGGCGTTTATAAACGCCGCCATAGATGGTAGCGGCGTTTTAAATATTGCCGCGAGCAGCGCCGTTGCAGCGAGCGTCGTTACAGATCATGGGCCTATCGCGGCGCTTTTCTAGAGCGCCGTTACAGACCATAGGTCTACAACGGCACGTCTTAAAAGGCACCGCTATAGGCCTATGATCTGTAACGGCGCTCGCGAAAAGCGCCGTTGTAGGTTGTATGCCTATAGCGGCGTTTGTTAAAAACGCCGCTATATGTGTACGGCTTGTAACAGCGCATTTTTAAACCGCCGTTAAAACCCGTAGCCCTATGGCGGCGTTTTTAAAAAGCGTCGTTACAATTCGTAGGTCTATTACGCCGGGTTTGGTTCTTTTTTTTTTTAATAATTCACCACGATTGGTGGATCATCCCGGCATATTTATCTCAAAACTGATTGATATGGGGTTTCTGGTTTTTCCCCACTATTTAAAAAATGTCACAAATTCAAAATATCTTTAGTCATATTAAATTTGAACATTCAAATCTTAAAAACACTAATAGCAGCATAATAAACAACTATATAATTATGGACCACAATAAACAATAATTACTTGTCTAAAAATAGCCATACGAAGAGTTAGAAATATACTTGTTATACATCAATTTCTTTAACAAAGCATAAATTCAGTTTCAACAAAACATAAAAAGACTAAAGTCCAAATTTAACTCAACAATGGCAAAGTCTACTGAAGCGGCTCGGCATTGCTTTGATTCCCACTGATATTTTGCCCAGATGTACGTGCGTGACTAGAAGTCGATGGAATTCGCTGGCTCTGTATAATTCACAATAGTGTCATTTATTAGATTATTCACTACACTAGGCACCACACAAGTAAAATGCAATAGTTAAATTTCATACTAATATCATAAAATATTGTTGAATACTTACAGTTCCATGTACTGGATTGTTAGAGTTCTGGTTTTGTTGGGAGATTAAAGAAACAATCATATCTTTCAAGCCGTCAATCTCTTCCTGCATCTTGGCTTGCATCTTGAACACATCCGGATAGGATGTACGACTGGAGGTAGATGCACAAGAACCAAATACCTGTGATTGAAACCATGTGATGTGTTCAAGATGATGAAGCAGAAACTAGTTTTAAAACAAGAACCAAATACCTTTTAAACAAAATAACCATCAAAGGAAAACCAAATAAACTAAAGGATTTTGAAACTAAAGCTTTTAACGTATTGCAGGTATATTACAGAAAAACCAAGTAACTAGCAGAAAAAATTTTAAAGAAAAACCAAGTCATAGAACAAATATTTGATCTGCATTGCTATTATCTCTTTACTGATAGAAATAATAGCAATCCAGACGATATATAGTAAGATAACATGTTAATGATGATGACCCAGAAACTAGTTTTAAAAATTTTCAATACATTAGTTACACTAAATTTTTATTATATATAGATGATCGAGAGTAGTGAGGTGATGTCCAATAAACACAAAAGTTGGGTAATTATGTATATCCCTAATGGTTTCTTATGTGTCCCCCATGCCTAACATACTTATATATATGTTACTGAAGATGATATAGAATATATAGATTATTTTGTTTTCCTTTAGTTTTTAGCTATATAACTAATATGAACTAGCATCTATATATATACAAGTTTAAAAGACATAACCATCACAGGGTCTTATATATATATATAGAACTAGCATCTATATAAATTTCTCAAAGGAAAAGAGAACACAAAGCTCTATCTTTGCAGAGAGCTTACAACTCATATTGATCCTTCCTTACTGTTGTTGTTTTAGAACTTTAATTCATATCTTAGAACCATTTTCGTTTATGGATCACTTAGTTCCAAAATGGAAGATATATACCCTCCTTTCTAAATTCAACATATTTTTTTCAGGGTATATGTAACTGTATGCATGAATTTAGAAAACAAGGTAATAGTAATATTATTGTTGCTAATCTTATTAACAGTTGAAATGGTGATGCTGCTGCATATATTTATGAATAGGTGTGTGCATATATTTATATGCAGACTGATACAGCATCTGTGCTTATGGAAGCTGCTGCAAATAGCATACATCATGTGAACATAGTTCAATTAGGCAGACATGAAGTACAATTCTTATACTCATACATCATGAATCAAAGAAAAAGAAAAACTTTACACTTCATGTCTGCCTAACAATTTTAGAGGGGAGATGTGCATTGAGTTAATAACTTAGTATGTGGAAAAATACCCTTGGAAAAGAAGAGAAATTTTATAACCCTACAACCAGTCAGTGTATGCGTTTAGACCCTGCAACTTCACAGTACTAACAAATTCACAGTACTAACAAATCCAAATACAAATTTAAAAGTAACAACAACAACTGCATCTAACACATAGATATTTAAAAGTAACTGATACAATTGAAGTCCATATTCGGCTTTAAGTTTGGGTGGTCTATATTCCGCTTTAAGTTCGTTCCAGCATATTAGCAGCTTTTGCTCAAATTAGCAATTAGGTCATTGAATGAGAAATGTCATCGACAAAAGGGCCGGGTTCCAGTATTTTGGTTAAAGTTAACTGAATTTTTTCATACACATTCACCCTGCTACACCTAATTGATGGGGTGTTTGGATGAGTGTTGTCGCACACAACTACGTATTCAATTCATTGCAAGTAGATGGTTGCAACTTCCAATTGACAACCAATGCATAATTGTGACAAACCTAGGAACGGCCTTAAGGAAACCAAAAGAGTAATATATTGATATCTAACAACAATTTTCAGGAACAATCTGTTGATCTCTGATGCACCTCTAAAGCAGCATTTTAGACAATGTCATATACAGAACACAAAATTATGTTGATTCAATTTCTTCTTCCTGACTCAGGCATTCATATCAGCATTCACATATCTTTCCAATGAAATATATGTGAATACTGTCCACAAGCTAGCCCACAATAAGATCAAAATTGTGGCAAATACTGTTAACAAGAAATGGAGTTTGATCCTGAACAGAATAATTAATGAACCCAGTCAGCTCAAAATTTATAACCCAATGAACCCAGTCAGCTCCTTAATTTCTTCACCATTTTCTTGTATACATTTAACTATGTCCTACGAATTCTACATGTCAATCAGTCCGTCCTACATCTTGAGTACTATGACCACCCACCCATTCCCCAAAAGTTGATGCCTTTACTACTCAAACACCTCATCCACAACCAAAAGCAGATTATAAATATATATGTATACCTGTGAGGGTGTTGGCCCCAATCCCATTCCCCGCACACGACCGGGTCGCTCTTTCCCCCTCACATCAGTCATACCTTCACGCTGGATGGTTAATCGATCTGCTGAAGATGTCGACCTCTCTTCAATCAATTTTCTAGCTTCTTTCTAGAAAAGAGAGCAAACAATACATTAATATAAAAAATTGGGCTGAAAATTAGTTTGAAATTTTGTAAGTTATGACCAAATTAAAATCCAAATTAGAGTTGTGAATATTATCCAAATTTTTGTTGCAGAATGAAATTGGAATTCGAAAGTTTCATGTATACCACTATTTCAGCTGCAAATTCATCCCGATATGTCCCATCCTTACTTGTGTGGGTAGATTCAAAAAAATCTACCTCACCGACACTCTCTCCCTCGACTGTCGTATCCTATATATGAGTCGAAAGAAATAGTTAAATCATACCAACGCAGTAATTGGTAAAAAAAAAAAAAAAAAAACTTGCTATAAAATAAAATTTCCATTACCATCTCATCCCGCACAATAGCAAAGCTGCAGCTCCCCGTAGTGTGCTTGATCTTCAACTGACTACGGCTACTTTGACCAATCTCAGCTTTCCTCTATACCATTTTAATAATTGGAATAAATGCTTATGTTTACCAAAATTAATAATTTATATCTTCAATTTAAGATATAAACAATGAAATATGATTACCTTTCCAGGTTCCGATTTCCAATATTTGACAAGAAAATGCCAATCCTGTGGCGTCACGCATTCGGGGACTGACCTTGCATTTTCGACCTCGGTCTTCTCCTCATCATAGTACTTCCCTTTCAAGAAGCTCTTGTGATCCCTCCATTTTTTCGAAATCGATTTATTGAGCCATCCATCAGAACCGTCAGGCATTGCAAACTTTTGCTACAAAATGAGAAAGATGATGGAGCATTACAATATTGAAGATGAAATAGAGTAAAAACTATAAAACTGGAAAGTATAAAACGTGACATATGTGTATTGTTTTTCTTGGATGCATTCCAGGCTTTTTTTCTTTCTCCCACTTCTTCAAACATTGGAAAGCTGCTGTAAATTAAACACGTTTATTGAATTGTCATTGTCCTTCTTATTTATATTACTTGAGTATTAATTTAGTGCAAATGATCACCAACTTCAATTACAATGTAACCACCGACTAACGTGAACTCTATATGTGTGGAACTTCTCATTTTTTCCGAAAAGAGATGATGACAAATTTCATGGTAATCCAAGTGAAAATTACCCGGCTCATATATGTTTCAGAAGGTTAAGACAAATCAAGTTGCATTTGATCCAAATTTCTCAGACAGTATAACTATGTTAACATGATACAATATCCATTAGTTGTGAATTAGAGTCGTAACTGAGAATTTTGCATCATGGTACCACGTAATCAAGTAATCAGAACATTTGAAAATGAATACTTAAGTTTTACCAGATTCGATTTGTGTGTCACCAAAGTTTAATCAAGATAATTGTTGAATACATCTGAAAACAAACTCTGTGATGTGTAACCAAGCATAAAAATAGTCATGATTCATGACTGACTAGTTTTAGGATAGTATTTAATTTTTAACTTGTTGTTTTCCCTTAAAAAACCTGCATTAAAAACACCCGGTATGCCAGCTATAATCATGAATAAGGATGCATCATGTAGTTTGGTTAGACCAGTTCTATTTTGAACACTTTTTCTGGGTTGAGTATGACTGCAATTCCTCTGGACACAGGAAAACAATTCTTCCATTTGAGTCATGACTGATGTTTACTTAGTCCGTGTTTTTTTCTCTTAGTATATATTTATATAGGTGAGGAAGCAGTCAATCCTAATAAGATGGAAAGTACATGACTTCTTTATGTTACAGGTGAGGACTTGTTAATAGAAGGCATTGACATGTCCGGATAAAGAATTATTATATGTGTATTTTGTTAACAGAATGAGTATTTTGTTCCCTTTCAGATATGTTGGGTCTTCATTCCTTTACAAAGAGTAGGTTTTGGGCATGTTGAATTTATACTATTATTGTTGGGTCTTTGTTAAGCTCTCACTCAAAACTCAAAATTTTTTGTATGTGATTCATATAAGCATTGATCCTAAATTTTTTTCATCACACTGCATACAAGAAATGTTGCTTTGATCCTAAAATGTAGTTGCAAGATTCGACGCAAGATTCACTGCATACAAGAAATGTATTTGATTCACTGCATACAAGAAATGTATTTGATTCACTGCATACAAGAAATGTTGCTTTGCATACAAGAATTTTTTTGTTGCAGTAAAGAATACTTGTATATAATCAGACTGCATACAAGAATGCAGTAAAGAATAATCAGACTGCATACAAAAAAAATTCCTATCCGGATAAAGAATTATTCTTTACTGCAGTAAAGAATTATTCAATCAGTAAAGAATGCAGTAAAGAATAACAAGAAAATTGTTATTCTTTGACATTCTTTACTGACATTGTGATTGTCAGTAAAGAATGTAGTAAAGTATAACAAAAAAATTTGGGTTTGTAAGGAAATTTTTGAAAACATACCTTAATCGCATCGAAGGCCGTCACCTTAGTCATCGTTGGTACTTTTGACCAACTCTCGTAGCTTAGGGGAAGGATACGCGGATTTCGTGCTATGACACCGCAAAACTTCGCGAGCTTACTCCCGCCATCTCTTAATGGTTGATTGTGTTCGTTGCATTCCACCAATACCTTTTTATTATTTGGGAGCTTCCAGATTTCCTTCATCTTCGTCGGCCCCCTCGACCTCCTCAAAGTAGTGGGAGTGCTACCTTCACCCCCCCCCCCCCCCCCCCCCCCCCCGGACTGTAGTAGCACCCCCATCCGCCGAACCTTCAAGATAGTCCGTCGGGTGCTCAGTAGAAAGTCCCCGGCTAGGTTGCTCTACGGCATCGTCTTGGTTGACAACTATTGTTGGCAACTTTCTCTTCGTTCTAGCCATATGTCACCTGTTTCAAAAAAATTCAGACTAATTATATTTTAATCAACAAATCAAACATATGAACAAATAATGACATTAAAACAACCACAAATCATCACAATATGCCAACAATTTTAGTTAAGCATATACCTTTAATTTTTCTTATTAAACTAACAACATTTGTTGATCAATGCCAATGCTGACTCAAAAATTGACACTAACATCTGTCTCTAGAACAAAAAGACAAAGCTGCTATTCAAGGCAACTTGACTTGTATCTAGGTCATCCTTTCAATATTACCAGGTAATCATTTTCGTTTCAGAAAAACAAAAACTTGTGTGTTGTGACCAGGTAATCATTTTCCCTGAGAGACCTTTTAACTCATCTCTAAGCTTTATCTAATTGATTGAAGTTTTAAGTACTCATTTTGTTTTGTTGTGGCAGAATCTTCCACAGTTGTTTCTGATTTTTCCCATGTATAATAGACTTAAGATGAATCATGCGATTCATGCTCATTTAATTGTGTTTCTGTTTTGTCTAGACCAACCCATATCACAAACCAATCTGGGTTAATATACTTCTCTTCCACAATGTCTGGGTTAATATACTTCTCAATACATATACAGTGTATCTGCTAAAATCTGTTAAAATCTTCCACAATACAGTATACAGTGTACTATTGTGATATGGGATTGTTTTGTCTAGACCAACCCATATCACAATAGTACAAGCAACACTAAAATCTGGGTTATCCTCTTTGAGTATAAGTTTTTTTATTTATTTTTAAATATAATAAAAAAAGGAAAATCTGGGGAAAACTACATAGCAATTTGTCTAAAATCAAAATATAAAACAATCAACTATTATATTTTCTCAGTTCATACAAAAGATCATTCAACTAAAAGATAACATTATAGCAAATGGGCTAACAAATTTCTACCAAATCAAGACAATCAATCCCATATCACAAACCAACCCATTATTCAATCACCAATGCCAACAAAAACCCACATCCCCAAAACCACAATGTCCCCAAAAAATAAAGATTGTGTTGAAAAGAAAAAAAAAGCTCACGAGATTTAGGAGATGGCCACCATTTCACACTTCTCAGATGGCCACCATTTCAAAAGAAAAACAAAAACCCACATCCCCAACTACAAGTCCCATAATCACACTTCTCAGATGGCCACCATTTCAAATTAAGCAAAGTTAACATCAGAACTAAGAGAAGTACCAATCAAATAGATAAGAGAAGTACCAATCAAATAGATAATAGAACTAAGAGAAGTTAACATCAGAACTAAGAGAACTAAGAGAACCCTAATCCCGAAAAATTGAAATTGACATCAAAACTAAGAGGATGTGAAATGTACCAATCAAATAGATAATGAATCCACAAGGAGCTTCTTCTTGAATGGAGAAGGGCGACGAAGCCGAATGGGGAGAGGCGCGACTGGTCAGAGAGAGAGAGAGAGATTTTGGAGCGGCGCGTGAGTAGTTAGGGTTAGAAGAATTTCGTTTTTGGGGGGAAATGAAGATTGGAGCGGGAGGATTAATTCGATCGGCAGGGTTTTTGGGGGGAAATGAAGTTTGGAGCGGGGGAGGATTAGGGTAAATGAATAGCTTAATGAATAGCGTTTTTGGGGGAAATGAACAGGGACTAGCTATTTGTGATCTGTAACGGCGGTGTATATATAAAACCGCCGTTATATATATAATATATAACGGCGTAATATATCACCGCCATCATAGAGGCCAGCTATTAAAAACAAAATTATAATGACGACCTATAGCGGCATTTAGGCCCAGACGCCGGGATAGATATGCCGTTAAATCCATTCCGATTAGTAGTGTATGCCTCAAAGCGTTCACGTACATAGTGGAAATCAATGTATATGTGCTCTGTGCGCTCATGAAAGACCGGATTACTTGCAATATGCAAGGCACTTTGGTTGTCACAGTGAAGAGGAGTAGTTTCTGTAAGAGTAACACTTATGTCTGATAATAGCCACTGGACATGAACAATCTCCCTAGTGCTATCTGTCATCGCTTTGTACTCTTCTGTGGAAGAACATGCAACAACTGTCTGTTTCTTGCTTCGCCGTGAGATTAGTGAATCACCAAGAAAGAGACATAAACATGTGGTAGAACGTCTGGTAGTAGGATCACATGCCCAATCTGAATCAGAATATGCACTAAGCTCAAGTCTAGATGTAGAAGGCATGAATAAAGAGTGGGTGATAGTGCTTCAAAGATATCTGAGTATCCGAAGAAGAGCACTGTAGTGAACTGATTGAGGAGCAGAAATAAACTGGCTGACAATACTGACTGTATGAGAAATATCGGGTATGGTCATTCATAAATAAAAAGTTGTCCAACAATCTACCTGTATCGAGTGGGATAGGGGAGAAGCTCACCATTTGTGGGACGAAGGTTTGCATGAAGCTCTAAGGGAGTATCGGCTGACTGACTATCAGAGTGACCTGCAGCGGAAATACTGTATGATGTGTATTTTGCTGAGAAGAGTATCCCCCGGGATCCCTGAGCAATCTCTAAACCCAGAAAATAGCATAGTTTGCCAAGGTCCTTCATATGAATCTGCTGGTGAAGGTATATCTGAGTGGATGCAATGCATGCAGAGTCATCCCCAGTAATAATCACATCATCAACATATAGTAGTAAAAGTACCATCCCCTGTGGTGATAGCCGCATAAACATATAGTGATCCTGTGAGCTCTGACCAAAACATGTCTGTGTGATGACATAGAGAAAGCACTCAAACTAGGCTCAAGGAGCCTGTTTCAGACCATATATAGCACAACGTAAATGGCAAACATGACGATGAGGTATGGTGAGGCCAAGAGGATGTTGCATGTAAACAACCTCTTATAAGGTACCATGAAGAAATAGATTCTTCACATCTATCTGATATAACGGCTACTGATGGATGGCAGCAACCGCAAGGAGAGTGTGAACTGTGGTCATCTGTACAAATGAAGCAAAAATCTCATAATAGTCAATGTCATGCTCCTAAGTAAATTCTTTAGCAACTAGACGAGCCTTGTGCCGCTCAAAGGAGCCATCAAGTTGATATTTGACCTTGAAGATCCATTTCCAATTAACATGCTGGACCCCTGCTAGTAGTGGAACAACATCTTAAGTTCTAGCCTTATCAAATGTACAGAGCTCCTCTACAATAACGTCCTACCACTCGGGATATTGAATAGCTTCCTGATAAGTTATGGGCTTACGCGTGGAGTGTATAGCGGTGAGAAATGCACAGAACTGTGGTGGGTGAGAGGCTAAGGTGGTAAAACCAAACTGGTCAGAAGGACCAGTGGCATTAGATGTATAACGTGTCGATGAGATGCCTGAAGTGGAACATGAAGAGTGATGAACCAGTGGTGGATGTGCAGGATGTGGATATGATGTCAATGGTGTGGGTCCATGTGGTTGTGGTGATGTGGGTGTATGTGGCTGTGGTGATGCAAGTGGTGTGAGTGCATGCGGTTGTGGGAATGCAGGTGGTGCGAGTGCAAGTGGCTGAGGTGATGCAGGTGGTGTGGAAGGAAGCTATGTAGGAGGGACAATAGTCGTTAGGTCTACAGGAGAATGGATAGGAGCTAAAGGGGTGGGATCGAATGGAATTCGTGAAGAGGTGTCCGGTGAGGTAGTCGAGGAAACTAGGGAATCAAGAAAACGAATATCCTCAGGGGAGGACATGTAATATATAGTATTACAAAAAGGAGACATGACGGGAGATACAAACACGATTTGCCAAGGGGTCAAAGCAATGATATCTCTTGTGCTCAAAATTGATACCTAGGTGAACGCATTTAGCGGCCCAGACGGTCAGCTACGTGTGCTCAGTGGGAGGGAGCAGGACGTACAAGTGCACCCAAAGGTACGTAGCATACTGTAGTCCGGTGGAGATTAATGAAGAGCCTCATAAGACATCTTATCAGATAGGGTAGACGAGTGAGTGATGTTAATGATGCTGACATAAGTTATTACAGCTTCAATCCAGAAAAGAGGAACAGGGGAAAAGAGTATAAGTGCGCGAGTCGTCTTAAGAATGTGACGATGCTTGTGCTCAGCTACACAATTATATTCATGTGTTTGAGGGCATGACTGTTGGAAAATGGTGCAATGAGACTGAATAATCGAGCGCATAATAGTAGAAGTGTACTCACGAGTACCATTCGAGAAAGAAAATCATGATGCGCACACCGAACTTAGGGTGAATAATGGCCTTAAAGACCTTGTAAATGTTAGGAATCTCAGATTGGTGGCGTATAAAGAAAACTCATGTGTATCGAGTGAAGTCATCTATGAAAGTAACATAATAGAGATAGCCTCTGCTATAAGGTATAGGTGATGATCCTTATATGCCAGAATGAACAAGCTCAAAAGGATGATTGGTTTAAGAAGTGCTTTTGTTATTAAATGAAAGTTCTATGTGTTTGACTAACTTACAACCCTGACAAACAGACAAATGTGTGGAAGAAAGATGACCAATGTAACGCCCCGAATTCTAAACACAGCTAACAGGATCTTTTACTTCAACTTTGTACAAAAATACAAGGAATTTAAAACTTTTTCATTTCAATAATTTTTATTACAATACACAACGAAAATAAATAAATACAACTTTAACATCCAGTAACTTCAATATAGAAATATCCATCAATATCAAACTCATCTCCACGTCTCTCGCTAATCCAAGTCCTACAACTTGAAAACTGTGGGCACGTCAGTTGCATACGACCGACGCAATTCTATAATATAGCGAATCTACTATTTTAACAATCACAAACTTGAATGCAGAAACGGAAAAGTGACGATCCTAATTATGTCAGTGTATGATATGACTTAATGCCTAATGCAGACATTCATACTTACGATGCAACACAAATGCACACTTGTTCGGTATCGATGCATCCCATAGTACATAGGTCTGAGGGCAAGCCCTTACGTACTCCTCATTATAGGGTTCAATCCCTCGTTATGAAGTCCTACTACGATAAAAAAAAAACAAGATTCAGACATCCCATGAGTATGAATTCCAGCCCCGGAGTACACCGCCCGATTATACAGAATTCACCTCGTGTTGACATCCCGCAAGTGCCGCACTAGTCCAGTATATATTGGAGATCCGCCTCCTATCCGCCTGACTATACATGACCCCAGAGTACACTGCCCGATGATTCATAATCCCTGATTTAATTAAGGTCCGTCTCTCACCGTAGCAATCTCAGTCCCGGAGTACATCGCTTGACTGGATCTATAGTCTCGGAGTACACTGCCCGACTATATAGAAATGCCCCACTTACGTTTGCCCAGGTCTCATCACATCTTCTTTTTCTAGTGCCCATCCTTAATTTAATTTTAGTTATCATGACCTAGAACTAGCTTACCCTGCCGAGCTTTAACTTAACAACATTCAGGTCCATATTGACCATTTCACAAAATTTCATTTATCATAATTGCCGGACGTATTGGGTCTCGCTCAGCTCCTAGGATCCATCCATCACAACTGTAGTGCCCCGAATTTCCAATATAATATCTCAGAAATACGTGGCACAATTCCAGAATCAACTTCAATGTAATCATAAACATAGCAACCAAATACAGGGAAAATTAAAACTTTTTATTACATCTATTGTTTACAAAGCACAGCGGAAAATAAAACACCTTGAATTACATTTTCTTTCTTTACAACTGTCACGCCCCGCTTCCCAAAAATACGGAATACGGGCACGTAACAAAAGCCCAGCGGATGATTATTATCATCCTTAAGCTGTTTCAGAAATCTTTGCAACGCATCACAGAATATATCAGAGTCGGAAGCAAAAGTGAAACCAACATGCAACATTGAAACAAATTTTACCAACAGAAATTACTTGAAATCAAATATCATATTCTCAAATAAACAGTCTGGAAAAACAATTATTCTGGGTCACATCGCCCAATACAAATAATACTCAAGTCTCAAGTACAGAAATAATCAAGTTCACGAATACAGAATAAAGTTCTAACAGAAATAATAATTAGCAACTAAGACTGCGAACCACCAGTACCTTCTTTAATCTGTCCACCGTAATCTACAATCATCGAATGCAGGAAAAAGGAAAAGAAGAAAACACAGTACCCGTCAATGGCAAGTCCGGGTCACAAATAGAATAGGATACAAGCACATGGGAAAAACTAAACAGATCTAACTAATCATCAGAAACAGACCTAATATGGTATGGTAAACTCAACTAACATAGTATCCTAGCAGATGTCTTAGATATTAAGTGTCAAGTGTCATATAACAGATATGTCAGGTAAACAGATATTCAGATATGTCAGGTAAATCAGATAACAGATATGTCAGGTAAATCAGATATTCAGATAATAGGTATTCAGATTCAGATTCAGATTTCCATATATCAGATTCAGATTTAGACCTCAGAAATATATTCAGATCTCAGATTTCAGATTAATGTAAGTCTTGTGTGATTACTATCTAGGTAGCACTTCATGCGCCATACTTTTATCACATGGTTGCTACATTCAAAACAATTTCGTTTGTAGATTTCGTAGGGGATATTATAGGGCCGTGTACTCAGGGTCAGACAGATATCAGAACAGACAGATAGAACCTAGTGGTTCTCTTCTCCTCTACACCTTCCTATAAGAAGTAATGTAGACAGGGTCAGAAACAGATAGATAGAACCTAGTGGTTCTCTTCTACTCTACACCTTCTTACATAAGAAGCAATGTAGACAGGGTCAGAATACAGATACTTATATGGGAAACACGGGCCTCCTTCTAAGTACACATTTCTATGCTTTCCCACTACTAGATCTTTCCCATACCCGGGCTTGATTACTTTTGTTATGGTTATTAACAAACATGAAGGTGAGCTAAAGGGTGTCAAACTAACATCATATGATCAGGTTTAGGTTTAGGGCATCAGATCAGTAAGTATAGATGCAAAACATTCACAAATACGAGCAAAATGGTATATGTTTATAATCAGGTCAGCAAGACCAGTCGGTGCTAAAACAGTGATCCAAAGATCTACAGGCATGCAAATCATAATCCGTCAAAGGATCTGGAAACTAGACTTCCACAGGCTTCTAACGGTTATAATAAATCTATATGCTATTTCACAACATCACGACTCAAAACACAATTCAACACGGTTTTCATGTACAGTCAGAAAATAGGGGAATAACTTAAACCACATGAAAACAGCATACAAAGTCATTAATTAAATCCACGAAAAATCTGGGGTAATCCCCTATATGTATAGTCTCAATATATAGATTTTCATATTTTTCCAGAAAGTATAGATATGTTTTCAAAAATAGAAAATAACACATAACACAGTTTTGATGGATCTGGAATTTTTCAACACCGCTGTACGAAATCATGCATATCTTGCACACAGCGCATCAAAATCCACTTCCGCCAAAACAGGGTGAAAGTATACACAATTACCCAACTTTCATATCTCACATAAAATATTCATACAGTAATTAGAAATAAGGTGAACGCGGCATTCAACATACAATCACACACAGTTTACAGTAAAAGCGATCTATAGAAAAGGATATAAGACATCACTCCAAACTCATCTTTTAATTATCACAAAAATCAGAGAACTACCTAACATCATATTGAAACACTGGACAAAATCTTGTAGCATGAACTTATGTCTAACTTGGATCTTGAAAATAAATTGTCCACAAAAATTACCCCGAACTGATTCTGGAAACTACCAACATACAGTTACTAAAATAATCATAACTACTCCATACGAACTCCAAACAGGGTGAAATCAGTGGGATTAGAAATTAGATTCAATTCTCTACAAATTACTCAGATAGTCATGTGGAGATTCGGACTCTAATTCAGGTAAAAACTGCAATCAATCCAGTTCAATCCAAATTTCCAGATTTCTCAACTAAGTTTCAAAACGTCATAACTTCCTCAAAAATCATCCAAACTCTTCCAAATTCAAAACACTGTCTACCCATTGTCTAAATATCATATCTAAGGGTTTCTAACATGTCAAAATCCAATATTTCTCATATGGGTGTTCAAACATACATCGGGTATACAATATGTCGCATACGCGATCAAAATCGCGTTTGGGTGAATCCTAAGGCACAAACCTATCAAGCTTCATGTCCTAAGTCGTCTATGGCCTGTTTTGAACAATAGAGACGAAATTCACAAATAAAAACATGATCTTGGTCCGTCTCTAGTCTCAACCTATCCTATGTGTGAACTTTCTACTTGTATCAACCTAAGAAATTTAAGTACAAGTTACTTGCCTTTATGTGATGACGAACGCGACAAATCCAAGTCTTTCAAAGAAAACCCACGAGCAAGACGCCTTCTAACGCGATTTCTAGCGAAACCCACGAACAAAACGCTCCAACGATTGATCTCTTGACCCACGAACCAAAGTGGGAGATACCCACAACTCAATACAGCGAGGGGGGATGTTGAGGTGCTGTTTTGGGATGGTTGGGTGCTGCCTTGGGTGCTGGCCGGACACAAGAAGGAGAGGAGAGACAAGTTTTTGAAGCGGAGTTGTAGAATATAGTGGATGGGGGATTATATGTGGTCGGCAATGCAAGAAAGAGGGGAGAAGAGGGTCGGCCTGGGGTATATGGAGGCAGGCCGGGATAGGAATAGGAGAGGGAGCCGGCTACAATTAGAGAGGGAGAGAAAATAGATTAGGGTTAGGGGTTAATAGATGAAGGGGGTATTTATAGGGAATCAAATGTGGGTTAATGGGTAGTGGATATCCATAGGAAACAATAGGTATATAATTGGGTAATGGATATTGGGTAGATTTCAAATGGAGATACAAAATACAATGAATCCTATAGCTCCTAAAAATCTCCTTGAGGCCAAAAATCTCAAATTGGTCAAAACTCTCCTAAAAATCCACCATGACCCTAAAATAATATTTATACATGATCGGGATCAAGAAATTGAGAAAAAGAGCTCAAAATGTCGAAAAACGGCCAAACGGCGCACGACCACAAAAGGAGGTCAAAACTGCCAGAAAAAGTATTATAGAATAAAGATAATTAAATTTATTGTTCCGAAAAATACAATGGAAAATAATAATTCACAAAAATGAAAAATACCCTCAACAATACCAAAAGTGAAAAACAGGGGTTACAACAACTCTTTCTTTTACAATTTACATAAACCATATATCATTCTACCACAAGCATCCAAATCCCAATGGTACCTACCTGTAAAACATGAGACTAGAGATAACCCTAACCCCCAAAACTACAGGGGTCAGCCATAACGGTGTGAGTGACATAAAAATAAATGTAACATGAATAAAACATGAAACATAGAGTCTTAAACAACATGTATTAATAGCAAGAATAAAATGAAATAAGGAATAACAATAAGTAAAACATGAAAACATCAAGTGAACTAGTCTAAATGTCAAGTGTAGAAAACAGAAAAACACATGCATGAAACCAAGTCAAGAAAACACCAATGCTATATGCTGACTCTCGAATGCATACTTGTTAGATTCTATGCATCCCACTCTATATAGGTCCGGTGCAAGCCCTTATCGTTCTCCACTTGATAGGGTTAAATCCTCCGCTATGCAACTATTCCTACTACTATGAATACTATGAGATTTAGACATTCTGCAAGTATTGGTTCTCGCCCTTGGAATACTGCAGCCCAATCCCACTCCGCGGATCATTCTGTGGCCCTTACGTCCATCATCCCAGAGTACTGTGGCGATTGCCTCACTCCGCAGGTCATCTTGGAATCCTCATTGCACAAATATCCCATGAGCATTGATCTCGTCTTCGGAATACTGGAAGTCAATTCCACTCTGCATATCATTATGTGGCCTATACGTCCATCATCCCGAAATACTGGAGAATATCTCACTCCTTGGATCATCCTGGAGTCCATAACTCACGTTTGCACCCATTTCATCATATCACCATCTAGTTCCTGTTCTTATCTTATAAGTTATTTAATTAATTTCGAATCTCCTAGAGTTGGGTGTATCCTACCGGACTTAACTCAACTGATCAACAACAAAGCCACAACTGGACAAACCACAAAATATCAACTGCCGGTATGTAGGATCCCACACACCCTCTAGAGACTCACAACTCAACCATCGGCACAAAACCTTTCATTTTAGTCACTTTATAACAGTGTTAATTTACTCACAGAAATTCATTCATATTGTTGTATATAAGTATACATATAACTAGGATGTCCTCTTATTGAATAGAAGTGTGCATATGTGTGTACGAAAACGAAGTATGCTTAGCTGTATATATAAAACCTCTTTACTGAGTTGAAACATTTGGGTATATAATATAACTGATAAAACCAAAGCTTATCTGTGATATTATCTTTAGTTACAAGTATTTTTATCAATATCAGCTTTCTGAGATGGTGAGAATCCCATCTTGTTTTGACTGTAGACTCATCTTTACAGATCAATAATCTTTTGTTTTGTTTCTTTGAAAAAAGGAATAGCATGAAAGAGGTTGTATGTATTACAGTTAGTAATCAAATGAATTATTTATTTGTTCTTTTGCACTTCTAAATGTGCAGGATGCTGCAAACTTCGTATTACTGTTGTTTTATGACCAGCTTAGTTAGTTATAGAAAGACCTCTCTTGACTGAATGGAAGTATATGGGTATATATATATGTATGATATAGGGAAAACCTTTTTACTGAAGTGGAGTTGTGCACAAATGTGTATCTGTCAAGAAAAATTCCTTTTACTGAAATGCAGCTCTTGATATCTTGCTATTAAACCCACATCTCATGATGGCTCTACTGTCAACCCTTGCATCTCGTTATGTGTTCTTGTCTCTATTACTAATCGAGTTTTATCAATGAAACCAATACCAACAAGTACACACAGGCATGAACAGTAGCCTGTGTGGAGTATTAATAACAATAGGTCCTATAGATATACTAATTAACCACAATTACGACCACCTGCACAACTTCAGAAGAAGGAGGACACATACACTAGGAGTCAGAACTTGCATTACTTAGTAACCTACTGAGGTGGGAAAGTATGTTGATGATAACATTAAATTTTAATAATTTTAATACAAAAAGAAACTTCGATTCAAATAGTAACTATACAAGAGAGTCCCATTGCATACACAAAGAAACTACCAAACACAATACCAACGACTACTAAAAATACTGAGTGTGTATGTAAGGATGAATCTTGTTCATGTGTGCACCTGCACAAGGGTGCAGCAGCAACAGCATCACTCTGCAGCTAAAAGGAAAACATATACTCTACAGAACTTAACATCTTATCAATTATTTGAAGACATAGGACTGGTTTACTTGGTAGTAATTAAGTGTATCAGGATCTTCAAAGCATCAATGCTTGCATATATAAACTCATACATATATGAATAGTAACAATTATATACTCAGGTTGGCTCTTGTGCACGTTTACAACCGATACCACTTAAGTCTTGTAAAAACAAAAATCTAATTCCGTGAGTACCCCCAGTATAACATGTGGGGTTATTTAATAGTGCAATCAAAATCCATCAGGTTCTTAAATTGAGATTTTCACAAAATTCCCCAAAAAACAGCAAGTAATACATATAAATAAGCATAGGTTAATTAAGCATCAGTGTTTGCTCTTAGCATGGAAATTCTATAAGCATATATTCATATATTAGATCAAGAATACAATGGACAACTCACCCTCAGTTCAGCAAGTCCAATACTTCAACCAAAACCAATTCTATTAGCTTCTTTACTTATGTATCAGTTTTGAAACAAAGACAATTCAACTTGCACACGAAGACTTCGACTTTAAAGCCTGATTTCCTTCAAAGTTTCATTATGGGTGTTTGTTAAATTCAAACTCAAGTGGTTCTATAATCTCAGCCCTCAATTTGTCCAAAAATCAACCAAAACATGCACACACAGATTCAAAAAGGTAATTTTTCTTCTTTCACTTCACAGCTTGTCCCCTTTAGTTCAAAAATTATTTATATACGTACCCCTAATCATCTATATCAGTTCAATCATGTTTATAAGCAATTGAAAAGACTAATTAGCAAGTTGTATGCATCAACAGTATGTGTATGTATATACCAGCAGAGACCAATCTCACCCTAGTTCACATTTATCTATTTTCATGCTATAGCATCACACAACCATTATATACATTCAAATAGCAACAAAATAATTTCAAACATCCTGCTCATGATCTCTATGGGCTTCTTCAACAATCACAAGTCATCAAATTAGGGTTTTGGTCATTAATAGCATAGTTTCAAGAAAAGATTCAACTTTTAATTCATTTATAAATCAAAATTCATTATATCTTCACATTATCATATAATATGCTTACTAATAAATAGATCAACACATACAACATACTTAGAACAATAAGAAAACAAAACTAAGTCACTCACCTTGCTAAAAAAATCAAACGAAGTTAATAAAGAACAAGAAAAAATTCCTCCTTCGCAAGAAATCCAAGATATTCTCTTTAAAACTCCAAGAATAATAATAATAAAATCATTTGTGTTGTGCAGTAAAAGATGGCTGCACTCCACCTTTTAAATAGGCCGGAATATAGGTTTTTAGGGTTTGTAAACAAATTTGTAAAATACCTCTTTTAAATATATCTTTATATATATAAATCCTTATACTTGGAAACTAAATAAAACCAACTTAATTGAGTTTTAAAATAAAAATAACTATCCTATAACCAACCGGCACTATTTGAGAAACCCAAAAAACAATTTTGCATTTTTGTCATTCTAAATGGCAATTTTGCAAAAAGATCATCTTTTATCAAAACTTGCAAAATAAACCAAATTCATCTAAACAAAAAGTAAACTTTTTAACTCTGAGTTGACTAGCCATCATGCCAAGCCTAAAAATCCGAAAATATGGAGTTTTTACTCTAAGTGGTAATTTTGCACAAAAGTCATTTTTTTATAATATTTGCAAATAGACCCAATAATTATTAGAAAAATCTAGAAAATTCACAAATAACATATAATAATAAATAATGAGTTTTTCCAAAATAATTTTTTATTTTGAACTTTCCAAGAAAATATTTTCACGTGTTTTGCACGTGTAAAAAGATAAATTTTCAGAAAATATTTATTAAATCACCAAAAATCGTTTTAATTCATTTATTAATCTTAAAAACATTATTTAAAAATTTGGGGTATTACAACAACACAAAGATCTTCTAGATTATTATTAACATCTTCATAAAATTTCCCATTTATTATACATCATTTAATTTCTTTTATCTATTCTCTTTAAATCGTTAATTTCAAAATACATAACTTCTTATTCCTTTATAACACGTCTCAAACGGCATTTCAACTTGATAAAAATCCTTTACAATTTTCATACATATAATTTTCTCAAGTTCGTTCTTTTATTTCATAAATCTCAAACAAATTTGTAGCTCTTTATTCAAATTGTTAATTAAACAAATAACTTCAAAGGTTTCCTCTTAAAGTAGTTTAGTTTATAACGTAATTTATTTACCAAAAAAAAAATTCTCAAAAATTATATTTAATCATCTCAAATCACTCCCAATTTTTTTCTCTTCAAAACGAAATAATTCTTCATGAAACGAATCCAAATAATCAATTAGACATACCATCTAATTTGTAATGTAATTTTAACCTAAAAAATACATCTTATATTTATATAAAATTATTTCAAAATTTTCCAATGATATACTATGATAAATTAAACTTATTCTCAATTAAAAATACAACAAAAAAATCAAATAAAATGAGCTGAAGTCGAACCCAAGGCACAATAATGCCTAGAAATGCACCACACAACCAGTGAGCCAACTCATTGTTGATGTATAAAAGCTCACAAAATATGATGCTTATAGACGGGCTAAACTCTGTAAGCGAGACTCACTAATATAACCTAAATGTCCGTGCCACAGATCGGCATAAGAGGACACAACACCTGCAAAACTAGGAAGAGATCCATGTGCATATAGAAAATCTAGATGATATAGACGGCCGTGTCGACTAACATGCCGAATCCTGTCCAATATGTGAATCCTTAATAGAACAACTTAAAGAATCAAAGGTAACGACAAGGCCGTTATCACACATAGCACTAATGGAAATAAGGTTCATAGATAAATGTGGAGCATATATAAAGAACATGGGGCAATGCGAGTATGGGAGAGCTAATAGATCATGAGTGAGTAGGGAGAAGTAGTGAGCCATCGGCTGTGTGAAGTGATGGAGAGTGAGAGAGAAGTGCAGTGCTGGTGATGAGCAATGTATAATTACTAGTAAGATGATTTGATGCACTAGAATATAAAATCCAAAAAGATTTTCATACCATGAGTGACAGAGAATGCAGAAGCAGAGGAGCTATCATTGACAGAATGACCCAAGAGTTTGAGTTTCAGCTGAATGAGGCGATGCTGAAGAATAACCTGATCAGCAGGAGATGGCAAAGCTGGAGTAACAGTCATGGCATAATATGTAGGGGAAGGACTACAAGAGGATGAATGAGACTGGTGCTGCTGTGACAGGGATCGAAATAAGGATGACAATGCTGCGGTTGTCGTCATAGGGATGGGGAGCAGGATTGTGATATTGTTGTTGGCGTTGGGAGGAGGGAGGAGGCATGGATTGAAAAGGTGGTGTTGTTGTCGATGCCGGGATAAAGCATGAGTGGAGAGTAAAATGCGGTAGCTGGGAAGTCGGTGAAGACGAGAATATACTGTCGAAACTGAGGTTCCATGAAAAATCATCAATGCATGCAATTTTTTACCTTTCTTTGAAACTGCTAAGGATGGGCAACGATCGACGACAGCGGTCAGAGCGGGAGTAGAGAGAAATGGGATTTGGGTTTGATTTTCGGTTTTGTGGGCTACGGGTCGGATTTGAAAATTTTATTTTATTTTTATTATTTTTATTATTTTTATTATTTTAAAAAAATTTTGGGGTAGGGGGATATAGTTTTAGGGTTAGGGTTTTGGGAATGGGAGGGAGAGGAAAGAGTGTGGGGGTGGCAAGGGATGGATTGTGTGGTAGGGAAGGAGTCTCAGATTGGGGATTGAAGAGGCAGTGGCAGCGGGAAAGGGAAGGAAAGAGGTTCGGGATTGAAGAGGCAGTGGTAGTTGGGTTTGTGATGGGGAGATGAGGTTCCAGTCTTGGAGGTGATAGGTGATGGGTTTCGGTGGAGAGAGTGAAGGGGATGAAGATGTGCGGGCCGCGCTTGCTATTGATGGATGCCGAGATGGTGAGGAGGTTGAGGGAGATCTCGTTGTCGTAGTTGTTGCTGCTCTTGCCGTTGATGAGGGAATTGTGTAATTGATGCTGCTGGTGGTGCCGCTGCTGTTGTAGATGGAGGCTGAGCGGTTGAGGTTGAGTAATTAGGGTTACAGATTAGGGATTAGGATTTGGAATTAGCCCTCATACCATTTTAAGGTTAACAAAGAGATTTGCGAAAAAATTATTAGATTGATTATAACTACGTACAATATCTTCTATATATAGGAGAGAATAGGGCTGTAAACAAACCAAGCTACTCGGCACGAGCTCGGTCCAAGCTCGGCTCGTGTCGAGCTCGAGCTTGAAAGCGAGCTCGATAATGTAGACGAGCCAAGCCCGAGCTTGAAGGTACGTGGGTTGTTGGACAGAAGCTCACGAGTACTCGGCTCGAACTCGGTCAAAGCTCGGCTCATGCCGAGCTCGAGTCCCAAGATACTCAGCTCGTTTGCAGCCCTAGGAGAGAAGCAAGCAAAGATTAAACTAATATATATTCCGTAATGAGACTAAATTGAGTAATATAATATCTAACACTACAAAAAGAAATCAGAAATCTGTGTCGAAGACAAGAACATCCATATTATCTGCTGATCTAAACCACTGACAATAGCCATGCATGTAATCAGTCATTATATAAATAATCCACAATTAGCAAGTACCAATGCCAAAAGATTAGTACCAATTATCGTGTTGCTTTTGTCTTATAAGGCGTGAAACATGCCAGGATCCACTCAACAAGCTCCATAGTGCCTACATCCAAGTATCTCATGTAGTAGGACTGTAGGACAAACATCTTCCATTCCAGAAAGATGACAAGAGTTCATAATACGGCGACAAAATGTTTAAGATAAAAAATAAAACAAAGTACTTCAGTCGTCGCACAAAGTTCAAGATTTCCCCTTTCTCCTCTGTTCGCATAAACAAATTTATTACCTTGTACTTCAGCACTCAGCTATGAAAACCAACACTAAAACATACCAAAGTACAACAAAAGTTGCCGTGATCGCAACATGAAATTCTTCATTATAATCATAACTTTGAATTTCTCCCCTTCGTTACTTAGAAAAGGAAGAGGCTGGTTTGTAGCAGAAGCCCTAATGATGAGGGCTCTCACCACCTTCTTCAACCTCCTCCTTGGCCTTGCGCGCAGCTGCTCTTATTTGACGCTGTTCTTCTTTGTAGATTCTGTTTCTCCGTTGGAACTGCATTTTCAATTCATATCCATCAATAAATTGTATGATATAACACTACAGTTCACATACAGTTAAGGTGAAGAACAATACAAGCACCCTGATAATTAAGGTTATCTAGGTAGAATACAAGTTCTGAAGAATATAACATGAGTATATATATTACAGATATATTTAAAATAATTTTCTACCACACTCTCTCATTTACGCTATACTGTTCGTGCTGTCTCTCTCCTGCTCTCTCGCCGATACTATCCTCGCTGTTGTTGTTGGTGCTTACATTGAATTGGTTCTATGATCTATGGATTCAATTGCTTAATATTGTAAATATTTCAGTTCCTTCATTGTTCAACTTCAGTACTAAACCAAATATTCGACCCACCATTAAGAACTACATATACATAGTGTCAGAAAGCAAGTTCGCAAAGACATAGATACTTTACAGAACACGAAAAATCATAAGGACTTAACTTCATTGAAGATTTAGAATGTTTGAGAATATGGACTTAGAATTAGAGTCGCTAACTAAAATATTCAACAAAATCACTGAGGTAATAATATATACAGAATATTTGTGCACGACATCTTGTGCAGTACATGACAATCTCATTTTTTAAAGACTACTGAAGTGCAATAGAAATAGTGTCACATTCTGTAGTGCACTAGACAAAGTGTGCACTGCACAAAATCACCACTATAGTGTTTAGTGACCACATCACGAACTATGCAGACCCAAAAAATGCCGACTGCCGAATAATGTGGAGGGATCAAATTACACCTATTGACAAAAATAAATAAATATGTGATGGGTCCAAACTACCACGAGATCATGAGAGCAAGCTTAAAAATAATACAATGAAACTTTGGGACACAGACATACAGTTCATTAGTACTAGACTGAATACAAAGAAAGATGTATGAATTTTTTTACATGATTTTGTGCTGGAGAGGCAGCCATAAAATATAGTTTATTTAGGAGATTGATGAAGCTTATATGAAGAAGAAAAGAGGTTTCAAATTTAATTTAATCAAATGCTTATGGTAGAATTATTGGGTTTACAAAAGGAAACAAGTGTGAATAGTAAAAATTGATCAATTGATGAGAATATGGATATGCTTGAAAGGTTACTAACTACTACTGTAAACAAACCGTGTGAAAATAGTCATTCATATCACCATATATCAAAGATAAACATTGAATCATTATCATTTTGTATTAGTTATGGATAAAAGCCGACCCCAACTAGTTGGGAAAAAGGCTTTGTTCTTGTTGTTGTTGTTGTTGTATTAGTTATGGATAATGTTACTATGAGCATTCAAAAATTTGGGATAAAGGCTTTGCTCTTGTTTTGGTGGCTGGGGGATACAATATGCTGGTTAGTGGTTTTAGTCTATGAAATTATGAAAAGATAGTGTTTCTTATTGGAAAGGTGGGAATTAGCTTAGGAATATAAGGGATCTCAAAGAAGGATGGAAAAAGGAATATACGGATCTTTAGCAAAATCATGAAAAACAAAGTGATAAATGGCCAAAAGGTAGATTATTTTTACTACTTAAGATCACAAACAAGATTAAGTGATGGGTTACATTAATGTGACTTAAGATATACATTAAAGAGTATTAACTAGTGGAAACAAACAGTCGCAAAATAGTTAAATCATCATTGTGAAATGTCCCTGCACTGCTCCAAAACTTCGAAGTTGTGGTAAGTTGAGGGATTTAATTGTATAATTCTAACACACCCCACAAGTTGAGAACCCTTGATATGGACCAAATCAGGCGTGGGCAGCAGTGTTCACTATTATTATTGTTACTGTTATCCTGTTTTTATTTTTAGTCCTTGTTTAATATGCACCCTATGGGAATTGAACCTTAATTGCTCCCAGACCATGTGAAATATCCTTGTTACCATACCAAAGTTTCAAACTTGTGTGAGGGCTAAGCGATTTATACTTATGTTCTAAAAAATTTAACATATGCATATACCTAAGACATTTAAATCATTATCCATTTGCATTGAGTTCTTGTATAAATTTCCTAAGCATATTCACGAAACCTCAGCATAAAGTCCCTTGGTGGTTTTAGTAGAAGGATACGATATTGTTTCATAATAAGAATGTGGTGAGACGCTTTAGAATACGGAGAATATAAATAGGATGAAAAAGGTGTATACTGTAAACTGATTGTGAATTTTCAAGCTCATGTGAATAGATACATCAGACCATGATTGATAGCTAAAATTGCTAAGAGTTACTATTTAGGGATGATTATTCATCAAATATAGATTTAACAGCAATACAATGTGTAAGTTTAGGTGGTGATTTCTAGCCTAAAATATATGCATGCCCTTCTATACATGAAATCGTAAGTAACAGACAAACAATCTTTATTGTTTCAGCTTACAACAAACAATACAAGGATTATGCAAAGGGTGAGATAAGTTGTGCTATAAAAACATTTCCATCACATATGTGCAACATCATAGTCAATTTTCTAGAAAGTCAGTGGAAAAACGTCTTGTGTAAGTTTGAAATTTTGGAACCATCATGCATCAGCATGCAAGCTTTGTTGATTGAGGCTGAGTCCAAGCCTCCAAGGGTCTACATCACATTGACTATGACTCGTGATAGCTAGCAAAACATGTATGATCCATCATTTATGCACTATAGATGATACCATCTATCTAATACTAAATGCCCCAGTTTTTCTCCCTGTATAACTACCCAATCAATGATAATAAATATGTGATCAGTCATCTCCTTTTCGTGTTTATATGTAGTTCCATAGTAAGTACAGATTTATGAGTAGGCTCTTAAACTAAAATCAATGACTGGAGAGCCCACATACCTCTTCTATATGGAAATTCATACCCCTCTCTTCCATTTTATCCCTCTATTCCCTTCCTGTTGTCCCTCTTTCTTTGGGTGATCCACCTCGAGTCAAAGCTCAAAGTCCTCATGCTTCATTCTTTTCCACTCTTTCTAATCCTATTTTGATAAGACTTAGTGAATAACATCTAATCTTTGCACACCTAATCTACTTCCACTAATGAATCACCATACTCTCCATAAAATTACATATAAATGTGGACAACTTCTGAAGTACTTGTTATCATTAATAGTCTAGGTAATCAATGAAGGAAAATTTTCGTCAATTATGTTCTTCCTAAGCAGAAGGAAATTCCATCATATCCTTGTTCATACATGGGTTTCTCTGGTATGAAATGAGCCACTTCAAATAAGTTCATTGCTCCAGCCTAGAATACGATTAATCTGGCATGGGCTATGTGAAAGAATCACAAGACTCAAGGCAACAAATAATTTCATATTTAGTAGTCTTTGAATACTAGTCAAGTAATCAGCATGAAAATCTACCTTCCCTTAAAAAAATGGTAACCCCATCTGAGACATACATGGAGATTACACTGATAAGATTATATACCGACCAGCCACATTTGGTTCCGGTAGGGTATTACTAGTCCTATATGGGCATTAAGCTATTTATACAACTCATTTTTTACAGTAAGATTATGCCAATGAGAAAATGATGACTAGTAGACAGGTTTTCAATTAGTTTTTTATATTACTATTTCTGTGTGAAATATTAGTTAATAATCTCTAAATCTTGTTTTATCATATTTGTTACTCCTAAGATTTTGGAATGCCATTATCACGGTATATATATACTTTAGAAACTTAACTAATGCTGTCCTCAGAATACCTATATACGCTTTTTGTTAAAATGGATCCAATTTTATGTGTGCATTATGAATCTTAGCATTAATGATTTATATTGAGAATCTAAGAATTATAACCTAATGACAGTTTTGGTCCTAGTCAAGGATGAGAGACTAACCTGAGAAGCAAACACATGTAGGCAACTAGGCAGTTAAAATCAGTTTTTGAAACTAATTGGTCTAGAAGCGATTAGCGATTAATCGGAAAAAATCATATATATATATATATATATATATATATATATATATATATATATATATATATATATATATATATATAATTAAAATAAATGATATATCCTCATTATGTAACAACCCTAAACCCTAACAGAAAACTCTTATGTTAGGGTTCGGCACTGCTCTCAGTGGTCGGCTGGCGATTCAGCAGGTAAGTGGTGGGGTGTTGGCGTCAACGGGAGGTGAGGTGGTCGAGCTCGAAGGGGCGTCGAGAAGGGGGTTGGGGTGGTGATGGCTGAAGGTGGCTAGGTTGGCCGGGGTGGTCAGGGTTGGCCGGAAAAGAAATTAGGGGAGGGTGAAAAATGTGAGATAGATTGATTGATTGAGATGACTGATTGAATGATCTTTTAAATTTGAATTTCAAATTAGGGTTTGAAATTCAAATTATATATGGGGATGAGATGTGGGGGAAGATTTGGATCATGTTTGAATTTTAATTTAGATTTTCGAAATTCAAAACATATAGGAGAGAGTGTTCTTGTTGATGAATTTTGAATTTCAATTTGGGTTTTTGAAATTCAAATTCAAATCTGTTTTGTAGAGTGGAGGTGGAGAATTTAACGAAATTTGATTTTCAAGATAGATTTTTGAAATTCAAGTTATAGATTGGGGAGCAGGAAGAGATTATCTTTATGTAATCTGAATTTCGAACTAGATTTTGTTTGAAATTCAAATTATATTTGTGGAGAGATCAGCGAGTTCAAGCGTCACATGTGTTAGGCAGTGGTGTTAGTTGGTGGAGAAGTTCGTCAGCAGCACCGGCCTATCGGTTGAGAACTACGACTGCTGTTTATGGCTGGATTTGATGCAATCGGAAGATGGCGTCGCTGTGGGGTTGGTTTGGTGAATTCACGACGGCAACGTCGTTGGGAGAGGAGTAAGCATGCTAGCGGGAGATGGTGGCGGTGGTTGTTGCCATGGTGGACGTTTGGGGGAATGTGAAGGGAGTCTCTGGTGTGGAGAGATATTTTGATGAATTTTGAATTTCAGATTAGATTTTTTGAAATTCAAATTATATCTGGGAGGGTTGGGTGGGAGAATATGGTGTAGAAATCTTGTCTACAAGTTTAGCTAGGGGATGGACTAGTTAGGAATGTAGGCTTAGCTTTGTAATTGTTCTCCATTGTTCCGTTTTAGGAACATATAGATGTATATTATTGTACTACTTGTTTCGTTAATTATTGATTAATGAAGCGGTGACGAGGTCACCTTTTTCTCAAAAAAACAACAACATAAAACTATTATGAGATTATCAAATAGGAACATATAGTTATAAAGAAAAATAAGAGAGTACTTGGTTTGAGTGAGTTTGGATTCTGGATGTGGGCTGGGTCGGGTTTGCTGATTGGTTCCAGCAAACAAAAACAACCGGGTCAGGTTTGGGTTTGCTCGAGAAAGAAGAAGAGAAACGGTTTGGGTTTGGGTTTGGGCAAAAAGAAGAAGAGAGCGGCGACGGGTTGAGTTTGGGTTTGCGCGAGACCAAGAAGAGGTTTGGATCTTGAATTTGAATTTGAGTTTGGGTCGGACTGAGCTCAAATAATGCAAACAAGCATGAAAATTAAAGGATAAAATTTAATCGGTTAATCGACCACTTAAAATCAGCCGATTAACCACTAATCGACCGATTATACCCGATTAAATCGCTAACTATAGAAATATTGAAAATGGCTAAAAAATAATCGCTTAGCCTCCGAGTAGCGATTAATTGGGGATTAATCGGATTTTAACTACTTAGTTAGGCAAAACATTCCAACAAACATAAATTTCTAAATATTACATAGATTTAGGAAGCCTCGTGTTGGATATGTGTGGGCCGTGTGGCTAAGTGGCTAACATGTTTCCTACATATTACTACTTCTAAATAGAAGTGTTAGTGCTTCAGCATGTCACCAATTAAATGTAGGGGTGGACAACTATTATCCGAACCGACCAATCCGAACCAATCCAACCCGAACCGACCGGTTTTTAACCGAACCAATTAGGGGTTTGGATTGGATCGGTTCTTGATCTTCAATAACCAATTGGACCGGTTCGGTTGTTGGATGGGGCTTTCAAATAACCGATGAAACCGAACCGACCATACCTCTATGCATAAGTCCATAAAAAATATAGTTCTCCTTTAATTTCTTGAATATACAAATAGTCATTTCTCATTTTCCTTGAGATACAAACAGTCTTTTTAATTTCTTTAATATAAACCGAGCAGTTGTTCTACTTATGTTTTTGGTTCTCCATAATCCTATGTATTATGTTGTTGAGAAATGCTTGATTTACAGTATGACCCAACTTAATAGAATCATAAAATTGATATAACATTTAGTAGTTACTTTAATCAAGTCAATCAGAAATTATTTTCTAAATCTTTTTTTATTGCACATGAAATTCAATTAGCTATGGTTATTGATGTTTCTTTTATGATAATAAACTAAGATTACAGAAGTATGCAAGTGAAAAAACAGTTTATCTCACTCATTTAAACGTCATCATCTTAAACAATTAGTACAAAATTCATTAACAACTTGTGGTTTTATGAATCTTTATTTTAAATTCATTTCTGAATAACAAATAGCAAGTTGTTTCTTAAGTTTGATTGAAGTTGATCTTTTAAATTTCAACAAAATTATGAATGATACTGAAGGTAAAAAGTAGCACACCAAACCGACCATCCAATCGAATCCAAACCGAGTTTAATCGGCTTGGTTGGAAACCGATCCAATTAAGGTTCGGATTGGTTGCGGATGAGAAAATTAAAAAACCGATCTTCTTTGGATCGGTGGTGGATGGTCCATATTAGGTCGGATACCGACCGATGCCCACCCCTAATTAAATGATTGTGTGCGTCTGTATGTGTGTGTATATCGATATCGTAACTTGCTTAACAAAAATTATATATAGAATAATGTTACTTGACTGAGTTGCTTATAGAGAAACAGTTACAATGATTGACCCTTCCAGGGACGAGTTAATTTAGCATCAATGGTTTCAATGATGTTCTTTTTTGTTTGCATTATATTGTGTGGTTGGATAATTGAGTTTCAAAAATATATGGACTATCAGAGCTTAAGAATTTCTAGTAGTTTAAGGTATGTATGAAGAAATATCTGGACTATCAGAGCGTAAGAATTTCTAGTAGTTTAAGATATGTATGAAGAAACCAAAATTTAAGAAATGTTATTGGCTTTGGAATACACGTTGAAGTAGTCATTGTTAAGTGTAACAATTAAATGAGACTTGGACCTTATTTTAGTATATGCTATATGAGTTTTTGATAAGCATAATATGATAAGAAAAAACCAAATGTCATGGACATTGAAACAGTGGAAGCAGCGGAACTATTTTCCTTTGTTAAAATATCATCAAACAAGTATGATGTACAAGATTAGTTGTGATCAATCTCAACTTAAAAGCTCATAAATTTATGACACGGCATCATATGCAAGCACAAAAATCGATCACTGAATGTGAATTAAGCACACTATAATGGTCCTACTTGCAAAGTCATGTTGGAAATAAATTAAATGACACAATGAAATTTTGAATAGAAAAGTTTTGCAATTAAATTTAAAATAGCTCAAACAAGAAACAAGCCATTATATACTATAAAACGAAGCAAAGTAATTGGAATCAATTTGTACAAAGATGCTGCTAAACCATCAAAATGGAGACGGTAGAAAGAGTGAAAATGGGCAGATAGCTCAATTGGCAACAAATTACTTCACAAACACAAGAGTTGTTCAGAATTAACCCTCTTCAAAACTCAAGTGAATATTCACACTGGTATTCCAAAAATCCAATAAAACTTATTCACAATCTCTATCAAATAAATCATGAGCATCTTCTGCTTTAGACTAAAGTTTCTTTAATGTATCTATCCTTTCACTGGGGATTAGGGATTATATTCCTTATCTGATTATAGGGATTACATTCCTAATCTAATCCCAAAGGCGGCTATAAATACCCCCCCATCCACCACCATTAAGAGGTAATCAATCTTTTACCAATTTACGCTCTTTCATAATCTTCCTGATTACTGACTTGAGCGTCGAAGGGTGCGTCGCCGGGATCAACCCCGGTGTCTCGCACTTTTTGCAGGTAAACGGCGGGAGTCAACGGTCAAACTCCGGCGGGAGAAGTTAAGGTTTGATTATTCAGTTTTCCTAGGAATCCACAAATACTATATGTTTGTCCCCCACACCAGATTTAGCGGTAACAGATTGGCGCCGTCTGTGGGAAACAACGAATAGCAACCCTTCCTCTTCCCATAGGTCAGATTTTCTCCAGCCATGCCTCCAAGGAAAGTAAGATCCAGAGGGTCTAACTGCGGACCCAATCCCGTTGATCCCCAACAGCAACAGGAGGTCCCCCTCCAGCCCATTCAGCAGCAGGGACAACTTCCTCCGCAGGCTGAGGACCCCCTGCAGCAGGACCAACCTCCTCCTCAGAATCTTCAACCCCCTCGGGGTCCCCCGGGCCTCAGAATGCCGGTGCGGGGGCCTCGCGTCCCAATCCCCAGAAGCAACCTCTCCATCAGGATCGTGTCTCAATACACAACCCCTCTTCCGATTCTATGGCATCCCACAATCCCCGAGCTTCTGATGATCTTCGCAATACCATCCTCAATCGGCAGAAGGAAGAGGATCTTCGCCGCCGTTTGGATGAAAGGCGGGCCCGAGAGGGAGCCTCCCGCCAACAACGTCCGAATGAGCGATCTCCTCATCGTCGAGACTACAGAAGGTCCCCTCCGCGAAGGGGGCAAAGAGAGTCCCCTGGGCACCATAGGAGAAGACCTCATTCTCCTGCTGGTCGGCAGCCCCTGAGGAACGATGAGGCACCCATCACCCGTGCCGAGTTCCGGCAATTCCAAGCGACTGTTTTGCAAGCCCTCAACCTCCGACCCAACAATAACAATGCTCAGAGGGTTCCCACTCCTCCGGTCCAAAGCCCTCGCCATCGGTCCCTCACTCCTCCCCCGCCTCCTAGCAACCAATAGCACATTCCTAGTCCTCGCCGCTCCCGGAGCTACCGTCGTCGTAGTCCCCGCTCCCTTTCTTATAAAGACGAGTCCAGAGGCTCATTTGACTACCGTCGGAGGGACGATGCTCTCTACTGCCGTCTCCACGAGATGGAGAGGCGCCTCGGCCGAATGGACAAGGATGAAGAGTTAAGAGGAAGGACCCTCCGCCCGAGTAGACCGCCCTTCTCCCGAACCATCATGGAGGCACCTGTCCCAGCAGGTTTCAAACCCCAGCAATTCAAGACTTACTCGGGGGAGTCAGACCCGTGGACCACATCGAAAGCTTTAAGACCCTCATGCTAATCCACCAAGCTTCCGATGCTCTGCTGTGCAAAACCTTCCCCGCCACTCTTAAGGGTTTGGCTCGGGAATGGTACTCTCGCCTCGCTCCGTCCTCCATATTCTCCTTTGAACAATTTGAAACCCTCTTCGTCACCCACTTCGTGAGTAGCCGGCGCACGGAGAAGACCGGTATCTCGCTACTCTATCTCAGGCAGAAGAAGGGTGAGAAGCTGAGAGATTATGTGAAGAGGTTCACCGCGGAAGTTAGGTCCATCGCTTCCCTCGACCAGTCAGTTGCAGCGGCCGCCTTCCCATCAAATGTCCTCAACTCTAGCCTTCGCTCCTCCCTCGCCAAGAAGCCCCCGCAGAATTTCGCCGACCTCCTTCTTAGAAGTGAGAAATACATTCGGACCGAAGAAACTGAATATCTCCCCAACTTTGAGGGGTCTGCCTACGGAACAAAAAGAAAGACAGCTGAAGAAGAGGGAGCCAAGAAGCTCCAGAAGGACAATAGCGACCAGTGCCGCCCTCCCCCAGGTTCGAGAAATTCACTCCTCTTAACGCCAATATTTCCACCATTCTCATGGAGGTTGAGAAGGAAGGAGTTATACCTCCTGCCCCGAAGATGAACACCCCTCCCAAGAAGAGGGATAAAGGCAAGTGGTGTCGATATCACCGGAACCATGGCCACGACACCAATGATTGTCGGGCCTTGAAGAACGAGATTGAGGCCCTCATTCAGAGGGGGCAGCTTGCCAAATTTGTGAGAAAGGACCGAGCTGATCCTCCTCCCCCTCGGGGGGCTAACAAGCGTCCCGAACAACGCGACGAGACCCCTGAATTCGAAGAGGAGCGTATCCTGCATCTCATTCATGGAGGCCCCATGGGCGGCTCCTCCAACTCCTCTCGAAAGGCTTTCATAAGGGAAGTCAATTCGGTTCACGTCACCCCTCCCCCTAAAGGCCTCGGAGTTCCAGTCACATTCTCAGATGAAAATCTCCAAGGGGTCAGGACCCCCCATTGTAACGCACTTGTAATCAACCTCCATATGACAAATTTTAAAGTAGAGAGGATCCTAGTGGACAACGGAAGCTCCGTGAACATTCTCTTCCTCGCGGCTTTCCGAGGGCTCAAGCTATCCCGAGACAGGCTCAAGCCCGCCGGCTACACGCTCCACGGGTTCACGGGAGTGCCAGTGACTATTGAAGGGGTGATCACCCTCGACGTAACCGTTGACAAAACTCCTACTACCCGAACGGAGCCGATGGACTTCATGGTAGTCGACGTCCCAGCTGCGTATAATGTGATCCTAGGCCGGCCCGGCCTAGCTGCTCTAGAAGCCGTCCCTTCGGCTTATCACCTCGAGATGAAGTTCCCCACCCGGGCAGGGGTAGGGGAAGTTAAGGGCAGTCAAGAAATAGCCCGCAAATGCTACATGACTTCTACTAGGGGTCCAGTCCTCTCTCTCGAAACTCTAGAAATCCCCCAAGAGAGTGTTCGACCAACGTCAGAGCCAGTGGATGAATTGGAGGAAGTGCTCTTCTCTGAGCAGGATCCGACCCGTAAGTTCTTCATCAGCAAGACCCTCCCATCTGCCCTATGCTCCGACATAGTCCAGTGCATTAGAAAGAATCACGACCTCTTTGCATGGTCGGCAGCCGACATGCCAAGAATCTCCGAAGAGCTCCTAGTCCACCACCTCAGCATTGCTCCGGGGTCCAAACCGGTCCAACAGAAGAGGCGCAAGTTTGCTCCCGAGCGTCAACAAGCTATAAAAGAAGAGGTGGGCAAGCTCTTTAAGGCTAGGTTCATACAAGAGGTCAATTACCCTGAATGGCTCTCTAATGTGGTTATGGTAAAGAAGTCCAACGGAAGTTGGAGAATATGCATCGACTTCACCGACCTAAATAAAGCCTGTCCTAAAGATCCATTCCCTCTCCCAAGCATCGACACCCAGATTGACGCCACTTCGGGCCATAAACTTCTCAGCTTCATGGACACTTTTTCCGGATACAGTCAAATCTGCATGTTTCCCCCGGATATCCCAAAGACCTCCTTTGTTACCGATCAGGGCCTCTACTGCTACAGGGTTATGCCGTTCGGGTTGAAGAATGCAGGTGCCACCTATCAACGCCTCGTCAACAAAGTCTTTGAAGAACAGATCGGCCGAAATATGGAAGTATATGTTGATGATATGCTTGTGAAGAGCATCCATGGGGCCGATCACGTGACCGATCTGCAAGAGGCGTTCGATGTATTAAGGAAGCATGATATGAGGCTCAATCCGAACAAGTGTGTGTTCGGAGTCTCGTCGGGGAAATTCCTAGGCTTCATGGTCAGCCAAAGAGGAATCGAAGCCAACCCCGAGAAGATCAAGGCCATATTGGACATGGCTCCTCCCAAGAATGTGAAAGAGGTTCAGAAGCAAACGGGCCGCCTCGCAGCCATAGGGCATTTCCTCTCTAAGTCAGGGGAGAAGTGTCTTCCCTTCTTCAAGGCTCTTAGGGAGGCTAAAGGCTTCGAGTGGGGTCAGCAGCAACAAGAATCATTCGACCAGCTAAAAGCATACCTAGTCAACCCCCTTCTCCTCAGCAAACCTATCCCCGGGGAAACCCTCTACCTCTACTTAGCCGCCTCCGAGCAGACCCTCAGCGTTGTCCTCGTAAGGGAAGAAAACAGGGCTCAGAAGCCCATCTACTATGTGAGCAAGGTGCTTCGGGAAGCCGAGCTCCGCTACCCGAGGTTAGAAAAGATGGCATACGCCTTGGTCATGGCAGCAAGAAAGCTTCGCCCATATTTTCAGTCCCACTCGGTGGTTGTTCTTACCGACCAACCGTTGAAGCAAGTCCTTCACAAGCCGGAGACCTCCGGTCGACTCATGAAGTGGTCTATCGAGCTGAGCCAGCATGACATATCATACCAGCCTCGGACCGCAATCAAGGCTCAGGCCTTAGCTGAATTCATTGTCGAGAGTACCATCCCCGAGGTAAGCCAAGCAATGAACGGGCCTCCTATCTGGTCGGTATATGTAGATGGATCCTCTTGCAACAAGGGAAGTGGAGCCGGGGTCATTCTGGCAGGCCCAGATGACTTCGTCCTCCAATACTCCCTCCGCATCAACTTCAAGACCTCCAACAATGAAGCGGAATATGAAGCACTCATAGCCGGCCTCGGAATGGCTCGCAAGGCAGGGGCGCAACGCCTCCGGATCTTTAGCGACTCTCAGCTGGTCGTGAATCAGGTCCTGGGCGAGTATGAGGCACGAGATGACCGAATGGCTAAGTATCTAGCCAAGGTCCGAAATCTCATGGCCCAATTTGAAGAAGCACTTATTCAGCGAATCCCCAGAGAGGAAAATTCCCAAGCAGATGCCCTCTCCAAGCTAGCCTCCTCCTCCCTTCAAGGTCTCGAGTAGACCGTCTTGATTGAAGTGCTCATGAAGTCGAGCATAGAAGATGAAACTTCCGACTCGATGGAGTCACTGCCCATTCAGCTTCGGGATAATTGGATGAAACCCCTGATAGAGTTCCTACGGGATGGGCTCCTCCCCGAAGATCCTAAGGAGGCTCGCCGAGTCAGAACCCGAGCAGAGCGCTACACCCTTATTAAGGGGGTCCTGTACAAGCGCTCCTTCACACAAGTAGACGGCAGACCTTATGTGAGGTGTCTCTCCCCGGAACAAGCCACATATGCCTTACAAGAACTTCACGAGGGCATAGGCGGAGCACATTCAGGCTCAAGATCCCTCGCCCGTAAGGTGTTGAACTATGGATATTTTTGGCCTACCCTCCTACAAGACGTCGAACGACACGTTCGGCAATGCAGCTCTTGTCAAAAGTATTCCAACATTCGTCGTCTGCCCCAAGCTCAGCTCACCTCCCTATCAAGTCTGATCCCTTTCGCAATGTGGGGGATGAATTTACTAGGGCCATTTCCACCAGCTCCCGGCCAACTCAAATTCTTAGTCGTAGCAATCGACTACTTCTCGAAGTGGATAGAGGCCGAGCTCCTGACTGCAATCACCGAGAACAAAGTACTTCAGTTCTTTTGGAAGAACGTCATCTGCAGGTTCGGCGTCCCTCGAGTCCTCATAATCGACAATGGAACACAATTTACAGGGGCCGCTTTCCGAGCTCTGTGTGAAGACCTCGCCATCCAGCAACGCTTCTCCTCTGTCTTCCATCCTCAATCAAACGGCCAAGTGAAAAATGCCAATCGGCAGATCCTTTCCGGTATCAAGAAGAGGCTGGATAAGTCCGCCAAAGGCTTATGGGTCGACCAGCTCCCTAACATACTGTGGAATTACCGCACTACGAAGCGGACCCCCACAGGAGAGTCGCCCTTCAATCTCACCTATGGGTCCGAAGCTGTGATCCCCTTGGAAGTCGGTGTACCTTCTCCTCGCCTTATCGCTTATGAAGAAGAGCGGAATGCCAGAGAGCTTCGGGCGAATTTGGATTTGATTGACGAGCTCCGTGAAAGAGCTTCAATTCGCCAACAAAGCTATCGGAGGAGGATCGAGTTGGCCTACAACAAGAGGGTCCGTCCCACCGACTTCGAAGAAGGGGACTTGGTCCTCCGAAAGTTGGCAATCTCATTCCCCAGTCAGAAGAGTAAGCTAGCCCCAAATTAGGAGGGACCCTACAAGATCACCAAAGTGGTTCGGTCCGGGACATATCGTCTAGAAGACCTTGAAGGTAGAGAGATTCCCAGGACTTGGAATGCCAACCATCTCTTGAAGTACCAAGAGAGAGCGTGAACGCCTCTCTAAGTACCTTCGGATGTCGAACCGTTCCTCTCCCTTTTACTTGTGTTTTTTCTTTTTATCTCTTCAATGTAATAACGGCTCGCAACTTATAAGCAGCCGACTATTAATTTTCAATAAAGAACATTTTTTCGTATTTTACTTGTGAATTGCTTGTATCTCTCTGTTCTTACCTTCTCTTAACTCAAACGACGAGTTCGGAGTCCAACACTTGGCTCGACTCCGCTTCGCAAGCTCGCTCTTAAGCGAGCTAGAAGTGGTTCGCCATTCGGAATTGCTCCCATAACCGTTGAAACAAACTCAAACGACGAGTTCGGAGTCCAACACTTGGCTCAATTCCGCTTCGCAAGCTCGCTCTTAGGCGAGCTATAAGTGGTTCGCCATTCGGAATTACTCCCACAACCGTGGAAATACGCTCTAACGACGAGTTCGGAGTCCAACACTTGGCTCGATTCCGCTTCGCAAGCTCGCTCTTAAGCGAGCTAGAAATGGTTCGCCATTCGAAATTGCTACCACAACCGTTGGAATACACCCTCGCTCCTTTGTCACATACGAAGTTCCTACAACTAGACTAGACATGCAAGGAGAACGAAATCTCTACAACTAGAGTACTTGGTGGAGCTAACCCTTGGCTCTTATGGTTCGTTTCAAAATTGGGATAACCATAATACATTTTCGACACACGAGCACCAGTAAGCAAACAAACTTTTATTTAATTAAAGAGTTCAACATGCAAAGAGGGGCATGTTACAAGACCAAGCTACTCCGTCGCGACAAATTACAAAACTCAAGTTCAACTCTTAACGCCTCTTCGGGAGGGGGACGTTTCGGTTCAGGGACACACGAGGGCGGTGTCGCCTAATCTCGGAGCTTGTCTCTAATCTAACAAATTGAGATGCCTCTTTAGTGCTGCCTCTAGTCGTGGCCCCAACTGAAGCACCACTAGACGAAACGGCCACCCCACTCTGAGCATCGGCCGGGCTCCGCCTAACAGCTGGAAGGCGAGTCGCGAGTTCGTAGAACGAGATCCCTCTCTCGCTCTCTTCACGGGTACAGGACGTGCTTCGGACATTGATTCTTTCGGGTTGAGGTTTGAGCCGAACAACCTCCTCCTCTAACTCGACGATCCTATCCTTTAAAATGTCGTCCCTCGCCGATACCTTGGAACGGGGGACATTAGCGGGGCCTGCGACGTCAGTGTTGCTGGCTATAATTCGACGAAGATGGGTAACTTCGATGCTCCTGTCGACTATGACCCTCCACAACTTGTCGACCTTGGTCGACAACTCGTCGCGCTCTGACATCAACTTCCCCACCGTCGAGGCCAACTCTTCTTCCTCTGCCAAAAGCTCCTTTTCAACAATCTCCAAGTGGCTAACCTCCGCCAGTAATTCGTCTTTCTCTTTCTCAACGTCGAACAGCACCCTACGAAGCAACTCCACTTCGCCTTCAAGGTGAGTCTCCCGATATCGCTTCCGCAGTTGTCTCAGCTCGGAGAAATACCCTCTCGCAGTTGCCTTGATATCCTCCAGTTTCAAAAAACTTCGATGCAAGTCCTCTCGACTACGAGAGAGAGCCCGCTTCGCTTCTTTCAACTCGCTGCGAAGGCGAGAGACCTCAGTCACCAGACTCAGCTCAACCTGAAAGGCGGAAGAGCATCAACACGAGTAAGAGTGTTCAACACTTAGCAAATTTCAGGGTGTTTACAACTCTTGAGTTCTCAACACGAACAAGAGAGTGTTCAACACTTAGCAAATTTCAGGGTGTTTACAACTCTTGAGTTCTCAGCACGAACAAGAGTGTGTTCAACACTTAGCTCCTCAAACCAAATATATAAATCTCAATACGGCAAAGTTTCAAGACCGAGCAAACATAAATCAGAGTCAAAATTTTCAAACGTTCGGCCAACAAAAAGCGAGTCGTTTCATTAAACCCCAAAATATACAAAAGCGGTGGCTAGTCCACAGTTAGGCGATACAAAAACAAAACGAAAAAAGCAAAAACAAATGAGAAGAGGCGACTAAGTCAGGGGTCGACCTCTTGGTGTTGCTCCGAACCATCGTCGCTCGGCACGGTGACTATTGCCCCCTCGACATTCGCCTCGTCCTCGGCTCGATCCTCGGTCTCGCCCGTCCCCTCGGCGCCTTTACCCCCCTGCTCGGGTGCGAGCATTGCCAGAGGTATTTCTTCCTCCCCCTCCACGGGGTCGTAAAAGTAATAGGAGGAGCTGTCAAACCCAGGGATCCGAGCCGTCACGTGTTGCAACGCTCGGCCGTAGGCATCCTCTATATTCTTGAACATATGGGCTTCGGCCTCATCTTGGATGGCCTTAGTCGCCTTGACCACCTCCAACGCCTGATTGACCAACGCCTCCTCGGTCGCCTTCCGAGCCTCCTCCGCCTCCCCCCGTGCCTTGGCCAGCTCCTTCTCGAGCTGGGCCTTCTCCTTCTCCAAGGCTCCAACCTTGGCAGCCTCGGCATCCGAATGCTTCAGAGCCTCGGCCAGCTTCGCCTCCAGACCGGCCACCTCGGCAGCGCGCGAAGCGGATAGCAACTTCTCGGCTTCAAACAGTTTTACCGCCTTTGCGCGCTCCGACCTCTCCCGATCGTTCAGCACGGTCATCTCTTTCTCCTTCTTCGCGAACTCCTCTAGCAAGTGATTAAAGTGACAGAGGGTGTTAAAGCAACACAAGGAACTATTAGGCCCGAGCAAAAAAAACTCAGAAACATTTTGGAGAAGTTTTCGATACTCACGGACATGGTGTTCCGATCGATCTGCATCGTGTCGTCGCCGACGGTACCCGCCTTCATCGCGGCTCGGTCTTTGGGAATCGGCAAGTGCTTCACCGCCTGCATGCAGATGTTCCCGTCTCCAAGGAACCCGTCCACCTTCATCACTCGCCAGTCGGGGACGAAGAGGCGCTTGTGCTCCTTGGTAAGAATCGTCTCGCCTTGGCGGTGAGAGGGGGAACTTCAAGGGCCAAGGCCGCGCTGACGTTGAACGCCCCGCTCGACGACCCGGGCGCGTCAACCTGAGCAACTTGAGCCGATGCCTTCGGTGGAGCTTGAGCGAGCGTCTCCGAGGGGGTGAGGTCGGGCGCATCCGAAGGCGCCTCGGACACTGGCTCCACGACGGTCGGGGAAGCCGAGGGGACCTTCGCCGCTCGACCTCCCTGAGGTCCGGCCACCGTCCTCTTTCTCTTCCTCGACTCCTGCTCCTTCGCCGCACGAGCCTTCGCCATCAGTCCTTTGTAGTCCATGCCGGGGCTCTCTGGAAAAACCGAGCAAAAAGAGTTGGAAAAAATTAACCCAAAAGAAAAAACCAAAGCGAGTAAAGAAGAGAAAGCATACTAGGGTCGATCGGACTGAGACCCCCTCGAAACAAGACCTTGGTGATGTCCTTCCAACCGAGGGTCGGAAGTCCGAGGAGCTTCTCCACTATCTTTTCCTCTTCCTTGTGAGCACGGGCTCCTTCGCCCGTTTCGTCACCCCGATCTGCCACTGTGTCGAAAAGGCCCACGGCTCGGGAGCACGGATGAGGAAGTACTTCTCTTTCCAGTGCTTAATCGAGTCCGGATTAATCGAGTCCGGATTCTCGATCAGCTTCACGCCCTTCCTCGGCAACAGATAGTACCTCTCCTCCATCTTATTCATCTGGCAGATGCAGTAGAGGCTCCAAAGTAGGATCATGTCCGGCTGAACACCGATCTCCTGGCACTGGAGGACGAAGACAATCACATGCCGCCACATGTTCGGCATGAACTGAGCGGGACTCAAGCCAAACCACCATAGCACATCGGTTACAAAAGGGTGCAGCGGCAGCCGAAGTCCGGCGCACAGTGCGTCGTACGGAAAGACGCAGGTGTCGTCTGAAGTCGGCGTGCATGCTCGGACGCCGGGGCCGGGGAGTAGAAGAACATACTCTTTGGGGATCCGGAACCCACTCCTAATCCGGTGCAAGTCCACCTCGGTCAGGACTGAGAAAATCTCATCCACCTCAGAGGGGTCCCTCGGATTATTCTCCTCGTACGTCCGAGCCGCACCCTGCGTCACCTTCTCCAACAAATCTTCGGGGTAACTCCGCACCCCGCCAACATTAGACAAGACAGATGGGTGCCAACCCAATTCCCCGGCTGTCTTCGGGTGTTCGACTATCGTCGTCACCCCGATCGGCTCGGCAATTTCCTTTCCCTTGCTCGGCCTAACCGTCGTTTCCCCAACCGGCTCGGCGACCTCCTTCCCCTTGCTCGGCCTAACCGTCGTTTCCCCAACCGGCTCGGCGACCTCCTTTCTCTTGCTCGACCTAACCGTCACCGCTCGGCCAACATCTTGGTCCGAGGAGGGGGTCTCATCCGTGGAAGAAATCTTAACCATTTTTTCTCTAAGATAAGGGGAGAGATTAACCTTGAAGTGACTAGAACGGCCGGAAAAGATCGCCGGAATCCAAAATCTCCTTGCCGCGACAGCTAGCAGCGTGACCCGAGAGCGAAAACTTCTCTAAAGAGAGTAAAAGTGAAAGTAAAAAGTAAAAAGTGAAGAATGAGGTAAAGTGTGGAGGGGGTGAAGATTTATAGTAAAAGAAACGCCTCTTGGGCTTTCTAACGTAAAGTCGCAACTGTTGGGTCTCCCCTCAAAGCGTTAGAAAGCCCAAACGACCAAGTAACGGAGAGTTGCGACCGTTCAGAAGAGTGGCGACGATTCGGTAAAGAGCCCTACCGCTCGACCGAACGTCAAGAACGAAGCTACCGAGGCACTCCGCTTAGCGAACTGGGATGTGCTCAGATCGTTCCACGTCCCTCGGAACTAAAATCCGAGCGACAAACGATCCGAGCTTCTCACGCTAAAGGGTAACTCGGAAACCGAGCAACTGCCAATCGAGCTACGAATTGGAGGAAAACGATTTTCCCCCCAAAATTCGTGCAAGATCTTGATCAGACGGCTCAAATCGTGCCACGTTCACTAAACGACAAGATAGTATTTTCTCGAGAACCGAGCCTACCTCGAGATCCACGCCGTGATCCAACGGCTCAGATCGCTCCCCATCGCTCGGAAACAAAATCCGAGCGACAAGCGATCCGAGCTACCTCCACAAGGAAGAACGGAGTCAGGACGCTCAGAATCCGAGCAAAGGGCAATCCGAGCTGCACAATTGAAGAAAAATGCCACCGAACAACTCCAACCGTTAGATCGTTGCGAAAATCGCGCCAAAGATGATGGATGGCCCAGATATCGCCATGTCCACTAAACGACAAGATAGTGTTTTCTCGAGAACCGAGCCTACCTCGAGATCCGCGCCGAGATCCAATGGCTCAGATCGCTCCACGTCGCTCGGAATTCCGATCCGAGCGACTGGCGATCCGAGCTGCTCACACGAAGGAAATAATGCCGAGCTACCCCGCTCGGATGCCGAGCAACTGGCTATCCGAGCTGTTCATGCAGAGAAAATGTCTCCGAGCTACTCCGACCGTCCGATCTTCCAGAAATTCGCGCCCTCACGAGATAGGCGGTCCAGATCTCGCCACGCCATAATTCTCAATTAAAATTAATTTTTATTCATTAAAATCGATTTATTTATTTAAAAAATTGCGAAAAAATGATTAAAAATTCGGAAAAATTAATTAAAATTTCTAAAAAAATAATTATAAATTCGGGAAAACATTTTTGAACCCCTAGGTAAATAATTATTGCTTAGAAGAGTCGATTAAGACCCCCGAACGGCGAATCAATACTTCGCAAAATTAAATAAATGGTTCGAAAAATAGATAAAAATTAAGAAAAATTGCCAGAAACCCAGAGAAGCCCAAAAGCAACCTAGAGCACGCAACTAACTCAACAATCACCGTGATACCCCATATTGAGATTCAACGCCTCACATTCGGACTCCGATACAACTCCGTAAGCCATTAAAACAGTAAAACTACTTCTCAAAGGCTGATCAAGCTCAGTCTTCGGGAGTGGGAGGCTCGTGATATGGCTAAAAATAGGGTTAAATCGGAACCGTCCAAATCAGGCGTGAATCTTAAAGCCTAGGGATAAAATAGTAATTTTGCCTACAAATGAGTGAAGTAGGTACTGGGTCTTCTTCCGAAAAGCCCAGTAACCCGAAAACAGATCCACCTTAACTGGGTACGGGTTCAAACCCGAAACGAACCCGATCCAGCAGGATATAATTAGGGTTTCTGATTAATACTAATCAACAGCCCCGATTTGTATCTATCGTTTCACTGGGGATTAGGGATTACATTCCTTATCTGATTATAGGGATTACATTCCTAATCTAATCCCAAAGGCGGCTATAAATACCCCTCATCCACCACCATTAAGAGATAATCAATCTTTTACCAATTTACGCTCTTTCATAATCTTCCTGATTACTGACTTGAGCGTCGGAGGGTGCGTCGCCGGGATCAACCCCGGTGTCTCGCACTTTTTGCAAGTAAATGGCGGGAGTCAACGGTCAAACTCCGGCGGGAGAAGTTAATGTTTGATTATTCAGTTTTCCTAAGAATCCACAAATACTATCTGTTTGCCCCCACACCAGATTTAGCCGTAACAGTTATCTACTATAAGGTCAACAATATTTAAGTTGTTGTCAATCTGTTAGCCCAGACAACTGCGAACGAGACAATGCACATTACACATATACATGCAAATGCTCAAGAGAGAAAGGGTGTATGCATGTGGGTGGGTGGGCGGGTTGGGGTTGCGTGCAAACGTTTACAGTCAACTAGTGCCAACTAGTTATCAATATCTGAATTACCGTCAAATGTAATGCATGGTTCCTTCTGAATCAACCCTCAAACAATTATAAAGTAGATAGACCATACAAAGCTTAATCAATGTGTCTCCTGACCAATATCTAGTAATGAGGATCAGATGTCCTCTCATTTTTCTATACAACCGACAAAAATCGAGGGCTTACAGCAAGGTTTCTTGATCAATTTATACATAACTAAATCATCTTCACTGTTTAGAGCTCAACTATAGAAACATCAACAACCATCTACTCCGACAACCTCAAGAAAAATACTCATCCATAAACCATCAATTTCTTTGAGAACTCAACAGCCAAATAGAAATTTCACCAATCAATCATTCTCTACCGAAGACCCTTTATAATTTTCTCGATCCAATTGAAAACTGTCAAGAATGATCTTTTATCCCCCAAAACGATAGAGAAATTCGACGACCTAGCCTCAATCGGAATCAAACTAAACATAGAATCTCAACAATTATCTAAATGAACTGCATCAAGCAAAAATTAGCTAAAGCCCCGATCTCAATCTGAATACTACATTTAGCTCCGCGGACCTAGATCAGTCATTGGATGCATGTCGACTAGAGTTTTCCAACACAATTAACCAAATTGAGCTAAAACCTAGGGTTTTGAACAAAACATCATCAAATCAAAAATCAACAACCAACAATCTACCAATAAATCGATCGATCGATCCATTCTAGAGTTTCTACGGAGGTTAGGGTTAGGGTTTACCTCTTTGGAGTGGTGGAGGCACTCGAGGTAGTCCTCCCTGAGGAGAGCGCAGTCCTTGGGCTCCCGGCATCGCGACATGCACTCGCTGAAGTCCGTCCAGAAGTCGTAGCAGCGCCCCTTGTTCCCTGTAATTCCCCAACCCGACGCCATTGTTGACTTGTTAATCTCGAGCTTGTTGGTGAGGACGATGAGGGAGAGAAGGGAGATCGAGTCGAGATTGTTTATGAGTAGATGGACGGTTGGATGGGGGTTGGGGAGTTTAGTGGATCTGAACCGTTGGTATTGTGTTGGATTGTTGGGTTTGGGATCTCAGTCTTGTTGGGTTGGGTTCAGACATGGGCTTTTTACTACAATGAAGTTTGGACGAAAATCTCAATAATAAAAACAAAAATCTCATTTCTTGTCATAACATTTCTCTTTCTATATATTTGTTATTTATTTATTTATTTTTTGGCTTGGTAAAATTCACACACATTATGCATGCCTTTTAGGCTTTTAACTCATGCATTCCTAATCTGTTATAAATGTTCCATTAATTCTTTGAGATCAATTTCATCTAGGTAAGCTTTTGTAGTGTTGGTGTTGGTGGTGTTGGTGTTGGTGTTGGTGTTGGTGGTGAACTAGTATAATGTACGATTATTGTAATCCTTCTTTGTTCTCCTCTCTTTTGAAAGATTTTTTTTTCTTCTTTTTGCTAATTTGATTCTTGTAATTCTTCTTTGTTCTCGTTTCTCTTTCTAGTTGATTGGTGGTGTACTTTGTTATTTTTGGGTAATCGTTGTTTTCTTTTTTTAACCGTTGGTTGGTACGTGTTTTTGAATTTTTGGATTCTCTGTGTCAAAATGTTGTGTTTGTTGGAGGTTGGGGGTTCCATTTTATTATTTAGCTTAATATCTTTTTTCACTAGCATATATGTATTTAGTTTAATTATGTGTGCTATAATCTAGTTTGTAGAGACTAATACCTAGATTTATCATTATCATGTTTTATGTACAGAGCATTTTTGTGAAATGGGGTGTTCTCCTAGCAAGTGTATCAAACCACCGCTACTTGCATAGCAAAAAAAATCGGTATGTATATTTATATCTACATATTTAGTTTAACTTTGACTTCAAAAAAAATGCATATTTTGCCCTCTTAATTTCATACTACGTTAAATCTGATGTTTTTTATATATTCTAATTTAAAAGTTTGATTTTTTTTTTTTTTTTGTGCTAGACAGAGTTTAAGTTTATTCTTACCTAACTTCTAAGTTTATATTTAATTTATTATAATATATTTATAATATTTGTTCTATACATACTTTAAAAAATTTTGGATTTAACATTTATTCTTGAGTTTGATTTTAGTCTAAAAACGTATTATCAGTTATCAGACCAAAGTATTTTGATTTCAGTCTGATATTGGTAGGTTGACAGCTAAATTACCCATACAAAAAAGGCCTAGAAATTGTGAATTTAGGATTGTTCAAGTGGCTATTTGGAGTTTCATACTGTATTTAGATAGGAAAAAAAAATCAGAATAGGAAATCAAACGAGAAGATGAAGAACATGAGTTTTGTTTTTTTTTTGTTTTTTGTTTTTTTAATAATAAAAGATGACCCGCGTCATCGCTTCATTAATGATAAATAATGAAACAGATGACCCGCATCATCACTTCATTAATGATAAATAATGAAACAAAGTAGTACCAAAATACAACCAAAAGTAGGAGCACAAAGCTCCCAATATCATCCGCCTACACATCTAGTAGAGACGAAATACAAAATAAACAGTCTATTAAATTCATTACATAAAAGCAGAAAAGGAAGGTGACCGACACTAAGCCTCCCCGCTCATCTTCATCTTCTTCTTTGCACTAGCGTAACCTGCCCAAACATTATTGAGAAGAAAAATTTTATGCATTGAAATTGAGAATGAACATAACATTTCTCTTTCTATATATTTGTTCTTTATTTATTTATTTTTTGGCTTGGTAAAATTCACACACATTATGCATGCCTTTTAGGCTTTTAACTCATCCATTCCTAATCTGTAATATATGTTTCATTAATTTTTTGAGATCAATTACATCTAGGTAAGCTTTTGTACTGTTGGTGTTGGTGGTGAACTAGTACAATGTATGATTATTGTAATCCTTCTTTGTTTTCCTTTCTTTTGAAAGATTTTTTTTTTCTTCTTTTTGCTTATTTGATTCTTGTAATTCTTCTTTGTTCTCGTTTCTCTTTCTAGTTGATTGGTGATGTACTTTTTTATTTTTGGGTAATCGATGTTTCTTTTTTTTAACCGTTGGTTGGTATGTGTTTTTGAATTCTTGGACTCTCTATCAAAATGTTGTGTTTGTTGGAGATTTGGGGTTTCATTTTATTATTTACCTTAATATCTTTTTTCACTAGCATATATGTATTTAGGTTAATTATGTGTGCTATAATCTAGTTTGTAGGGACTAATACCTAGATTTATCATTATCATGTTTTATGTACAGAGCATTTTTGTGAAATGGGGAGTTCTCCTAGCAAGTGTATCAAACCACCGCTACTTGGAAAGCAAAAAAAATCGGTATGTATATTTATATCTGCATATTTAGTTTAACTTTGACTTTAAAAAAATAAATATTTTGCCCTCTTAATTTCATACTATGTTAAATCTGATGTTTTTTATATATTCTAATTTAAAAGTTTGATTTTTTGTTTTTTTTTGGTGCTAGACAGAGTTTAAGTTTATTCTTACCGAACTTCTAAGTTTATATTTAATTTACTATAATATATTTATAATGTTTGTTTTATACATAATTTAAAAAGTTTTGGATTTAACATTTATTCTTGAGTTTGATTTTAGTCTAAAAACGTATTATCAGTTATCAGACCAAAGTATTTTGATTTCACGCCGGTATTGGTAGGTTGAGAGTTAGCTAAATTATCCATACAAAAAAGACCTAAAAATTGTGAATTTAGGAATGTTCAAGTGGCTATTTAGAGTTTGATACTGTATTTAGATAGGGAAAAAAAATCAGAATAGGAAATCAAACGAGAAGATGAAGAACATTAGTTTTGTTTTTTTTTTTGTTTTTTGTTTTTTTAATAATAAAAGATGACCCGCATCATCGCTTCATTAATGATAAATAATGAACCAAATTAGTACCAAAATACAACCAAAAGTAGGAGCACAAAGCTCTCAACATCATCTTCCTACACATCCAGTAGATACGAAATACAAAATAAAGAGTCTATTAAATTCATTACATAAAAGCAGAAAAGGAAGGTGACCGACACTAAGCCTCCCCGCTCATCTTCATCTTCTTCTTTGCACTAGCGTAACCTGCCCAATCATGAATGAGAAAAAAAAATTTATGCATTGAAATTGAGAATGAACATAACATTTCTCTTTCTATATATTTGTTCTTTATTTATTTATTTTTTGGCTTGGTAAAATTCACACACATTATGCATGCCTTTAGGCTTTTAACTCATGCATTCCTAATCTATTATATATGTTCCGTTAATTCTTTGAGATCAATTTCATCTTGGTAAGCTTTTGTAGTGTTGGTGTTGGTGGTGTTGGTGCTGGTGGTGAACAGTATAATGTATGATTATTGTAATCCTTCTTTGTGATTCTTGTAATTCTTCTTTGTTCTCGTTTCTCTTTCTAGTTGATTGGTGGTGTACTTTGTTATTTAGCTTAATATCTTTTTTCACTAGCATATATGTATTTAGGTTAATTATGTGTGCTATAATCTAGTTTGTAGGGACTAATACCTAGATTTATCATTATCATGTTTTATGTAAAGAGCATTTTTGTGAAATGGGGAGTTCTCCTAGAAGGTGTATCAAACCACCGCTACTTGGAAAGCAAAAAAAATCGGTATGTATATTTATATCTACATATTTAGTTTAACTTTGACTTTAAAAAAAATGCATATTTTGCCCTCTTAATTTCATACTATATTAAATCTGATGTTTTTTATATATTCTAATTTAGAAGTTTGATTTTTTTTTTTTTTTTTTTTTTTTTTTGTGCTAGACAAAGTTTAAGTTTATTCTTACCGAACTTTTAAGTTTATATTTAATTTACTATAATATATTTATAATATTTGTTTTATAGATACTTTAAAAATTTTTGGATTTAACATTTATTCTTGAGTTTGATTTTAGTCTAAAACAGTATTTTCAGTTATCAGACCAAAGTATTTTGATTTCAGGCCAGTATTGGTAGGTTGACAGTTAGCTAAATTATCCATACAAAAAAGGCCTAGAAATTGTGAATTTAGGAATGTTCAAGTGGCTATTTGGAGTTTGATACTGTATTTAGATAGGAAAAAAAAATCAGAATAGGAAATCAAACGAGAAGATGAAGAACATGAGTTTTGTTTTTTTTGTTTTTTGTTTTTTTAATAATAAAAGATGACCCGCATCATCGCTTCATTAATGATAAAAAATGAAACAAAGTAGTACCAAAAGTAGGAGCACAAAGCTCCCAATATCATCCGCCTACACATCTAGTAGAGTCGAAATACAAAATAAACAGTCTATTAAATTTATTACATAAAAGCAGAAAAGGAGGTGACCGACACTAAGCCTCCCCGCTCATCTTCATCTTCTTCTTTGCACTAGCGTAACCTGCCAATCATTATTGAGGAGAAAAATTTTATGCTTTGAAATTGAGAATGAACATAACATTTCTCTTTCTATATATTTGTTCTTTATTTATTTATTTTTTGGCTTGTTAAATTCACACACATTATGCATGCCTTTTAGGCTTTTAACTCATCCATTCCTAATCTGTAATATATGTTCCATTAATTTTTTGAGATCAATTTCATCTAGGTAAGCTTTTGTACTGTTGGTGTTGGTGGTGTTGGTGTTGGTGGTGAACTAGTATAATGTATGATTATTGTAATCCTTCTTTGTTTTCCTTTCTTTTGAAAGATTTTTTTTTCTTCTTTTTGCTCATTTGATTCTTGTAATTCTTCTTTGTTCTCGTTTCTCTTTCTAGTTGATTGGTGATGTACTTTTTTATTTTTGGGTAATCGATGTTTCTTTTTTTTAACCGTTGGTTGGTATGTGTTTTTGAATTCTTGGACTCTCTGTCAAAATGTTGTGTTTGTTGGAGATTTGGGGTTTCATTTTATTATTTACCTTAATATCTTTTTTCACTAGCATATATGTATTTAGGTTAATTATGTGTGCTATAATCTAGTTTGTAGGGACTAATACCTAGATTTATCATTATCATGTTTTATGTACAGAGCATTTTTGTGAAATGGGGAGTTCTCCTAGCAAGTGTATCAAACCACCGCTACTTGGAAAGCAAAAAAAATCGGTATGTATATTTATATCTGCATATTTAGTTTAACTTTGACTTTAAAAAATAAATATTTTGCCCTCTTAATTTCATACTATGTTAAATCTGTTGTTTTTTATATATTCTAATTTAAAAGTTTGATTTTTTGTTTTTTGTTGGGTGCTAGACAGAATTTAAGTTTATTCTTACCGAACTTCTAAGTTTATATTTAATTTACTATAATATATTTATAATTTTTGTTTTATACATAATTTAAAAAGTTTTGGATTTAACATTTATTCTTGAGTTTGATTTTAGTCTAAAAAAGTATTATCAGTTATCAGACCAAAGTATTTTGATTTCATGCCGGTATTGGTAGGTTGACAGTTAGCTAAATTATCCATACAAAAAAGACCTAAAAATTGTGAATTTAGGAATGTTCAAGTGGCTATTTAGAGTTTGATACTGTATTTAGATAGGGAAAAAAAATCAGAATAGGAAATCAAACGAGAAGATGAAGAACATTAGTTTTGTTTTTTTTTTGTTTTTTGTTTTTTTAATAATAAAAGATGACCCGCATCATCGCTTCATTAATGATAAATAATGAACCAAAGTAGTACCAAAATACAACCAAAAATAGGAGCACAAAGCTCTCAATATCATCTTCCTACACATCCAGTAGATACGAAATACAAAATAAAGAGTCTATTAAATTCATTACATAAAAGCAGAAAAGGAAGGTGACCGACACTAAGCCTCCCCGCTCATCTTCATCTTCTTCTTTGCACTAGCATAACCTGCCCAATCATGAATGAGAAGAAAAATTTTATGCATTGAAATTGAGAATGAACATAACATTTCTCTTTCTATATATTTGTTCTTTATTTATTTATTTTTTGGCTTGGTAAAATTCACACACATTATGCATGCCTTTAGGCTTTTAACTCATGCATTCCTAATCTGTTATATATGTTCCGTTAATTCTTTGAGATCAATTTCATCTAGGTAAGCTTTTGTAGTGTTGGTGTTGGTGGTGTTGGTGCTGGTGGTGAACTAGTATAATGTATGATTATTGTAATCCTTCTTTGTTCTCCTTTCTTTTGAAAGATTTTTTTTCCTTCCTTTTGCTGATTTGATTCTTGTAATTCTTCTTTGTTCTCGTTTCTCTTTCTAGTTGATTGGTGGTGTACTTTGTTATTTAGCTTAATATCTTTTTTCACTAGCATATATGTATTTAGTGTAGGATAATGGCTCGATTCTGGTTCAGTTTGTTTATACCCGTAGTATCTGCAGCGAGTGAAAGTTCCAGTACATCAGTCGACTGGAGATGGGTCTCAGTCGACTGTCCAGAGAGGAGTTTCAAAGGCTAAGGATACAGCAGCAGGAGTCGACTGAATGTGGAATCAGTCGACTGTCCAGAAAGAATGACCAGTCGACTGTCGGCGGGTCCGTACACCAGAATAGGCCCATTTCGAAAAGGCCCAGTAGTTTCCCTATAAATACACCCTTTAGGGTTTTGTGATGTGTGACGAAAATTAGAAACCTCTATTCGGATTTGTAGCCGTCATCTCTTGTAAAGGGTTTGTTTCACCCATTGGTGATTATTTGAAAGAAGAAACCCCAACCGCCCCGTGGATGTAGGCACTTGTTTGCCGAACCACATTAAATCTGTGTGTCCTTGTGTTTATTTGTTTTTCTGTGTTTTCTCTCGCTGTTTCTCTCTTCGATTGGTTGTTTGATTCGTATTCCGCACAACAAGTGGTATCAGAGCTTTCGGTTCGACCTAGAGGGAGATGGCGAGTGATGCAGATGCAACCAAGGATGTTGTGGGATCAAGTTCGTCCAGAACAACGATTCACAACGCAAAATTTGAAGTTGAAAAATTTGATGGAACAAATAATTTCGGGATGTGGCAGTGTGAGGTGTTGGATGTTCTTGTTCAACAAGAACAAGATGTTGCTTTGGAGACAGAAAAACCAAAGAATATGTCCGATGTAGATTGGAAGAAGTTGAATCGAGTTGCGTGTGGGACTATTCGGCTCTTTATTGCGAAGGCTCAGAAGTATGATTTGATGAGGGATACCATTGCTGCGGTGTTGTGGAAGAAACTCGAAGACAAATACATGAGGAAAAGTTTGGAGAATCGGCTGTATTTGAAGAAGAGACTTTTTCGCTTCACCTATACTGAAGGTATGTCTATGAATGCTCATGTTGAATCATTTAATAAATTGTTGGCTGATTTGTTAAATTTGGATGAGCAAATTAAAGATGAAGATAAAGCCCTAATTCTTTTGAATTCATTACCTGAAAGTTATGATCATTTAGCAACTACTTTAATATATGGAAAAGACACTGTTAAATATGAAGATGTTGCAAATGCTCTGTTGAATAATGAAACTAGGAGAAGGGATAAAATGGTTGATAGAGAAACTTCTGAGGCATTGATTGTAAGGGGCAGAACTGAGACCAGATCTGAGATCCAATCTGGGAAAAAGGGAAACAAATCTCGTTCCAAATCGAGAGGAGTTTCAAAGGACAGAAAGATACCAGCCAAAGATGAATGTGCTTTCTGTCATGAAAGGGGGCATTGGAAAAAGGATTGTCCTAAGCTACGAAATAAGGGAAATTCGACTGCAAATGTGATTGTTGATAATGTAGATAGTGATGATGTTTTTTCTTATGCACTTGCAACTAGTCCCTCACTTTATCAAGAAGTATGGTTTCTTGATACAGCAGCCTCCTATCATATGTCTTGGAAAAAGGAGTGGTTTACTTCTTTGGAGTATATGGATGGTGGGGTAGTTTTGATGGGAAATGATGCACCTTGTAAGAAGGTAGGAATCGGGAAGATTGAATTGCTAATGCACGATGGTCTTATTAGGGAGCTTTCAGATGTTTGGTATGTTCCAGATTTGAAAAAGAATTTGATTTCACTTGGTGTTTTGGAGGCCAGTGGAATGAAATTTGCTAGTGAAGGTGGCATTCTGAAGGTGACTAACGGAGCACTTGTGGTGATGAAAGGGCAAAGGAAAAGGAACTTGTTTTTCTTCCAGGGAAAAACATATTTGGGTCAGGCTGCCAGTGTAACTGAAAGGCCTAAACAGGTTGTTCCCGACTCTACTAGGTTGTGGCATATGCGACTCGGGCATGCAGGAGAAAAGGCCTTGCAGGGGCTTGTGAAGCAAGGGTTGCTTAAAGATGCTAAAGGGTGCAAGTTGGAATTTTGTGAACATTGTGTGTTAGGTAAGCAAACCAGGGTGAAATTTGGTACAGCTGTACATCAGACAAAGGGTATCCTCGATTATGTGCACACAGATGTTTGGGGCCCTACTCAGACACCTTCTATGAGTGGTAGACATTGGTTTGTTACATTTGTTGATGACTACTCCAGACGAGTTTGGGTATATACCATGAAACACAAAGATGAAGTTTTGACATTGTTCACAAGTTGGAAGAAGAAAGTTGAAAACCAGACTGGAAGGAAGATTAAGGTTCTGAGATCAGATAATGGAGGGGAATACAAGAACGATCCGTTTCTGAAGTTGTGTGAAGATGAAGGGATCCAGAGGCACTTCACAGTTAGGAAGACCCCACAGCAAAATGGAGTTGCAGAAAGGATGAACAGAACCTTACTTGAGAAGGTAAGATGTATGCTAGCACAGTCTGGATTGAAGAAGACATTTTGGGCAGAAGCTGTTATATATGCAAGCCACATCGTCAACCGTTTACCATCAGCAGCACTTGAAGGCAAAACGCCTATTGAGGTATGGAGTGGTAAACCTGCATCTGATTATAGTTTTTTGCATATATTTGGTTGTCCTGCTTATTTTCATGTAACTGAAACTAAACTTGATGCAAGAGCCAAAAAGGCTATATTTGTTGGTTTCAGTACTGGTGTCAAAGGTTACAGGTTGTGGTGTCCAGAACAGAAAAAGTTAGTAATCAGCAGGGATGTTACTTTTGATGAGACCAGCATGATCAGCTCGGGACAGTCGACTGGTGGACGAGAACAGTCGACTGGTGAGCAGCAGAAGAGTGGGACAGTTCTCCAACAGGTGAACAGCAGAAGCTCGGGACAGTCGACTGGTGTAAAGGATCAGTCGACTGGTGATCTACAGCAGCAGAAGAATGGGAGAGTTCTCCAACAGGTGGAGTTAGAAAAGCTTTCAGTTGAAAATCCTGCCCAAAATGATGATGATGTGGTTGAAACTGAGGATGAGGAAGAAGTTCCTAACCCTCCCCAGCACGAAGAATCAATTGCAGCAAGAAGGCAAAGACGAGATATCAAACGACCATCTCGTTTTACAGATACAGTTGCATTTGCTCTTCCCATTGTGGATGATGAAGTTCCCTCCAACTTCAAAGAAGCTACTAGAAGTTCTGAAAATACAGATTGCAAAGTTGCTATGGATGAAGAGATGAACTCTCTTCATAAGAACAAGACTTGGGATCTAGTGCAATTGCCAAAGGGGAAGAAAGCCATCGGTTGCAAGTGGGTGTATACGAAGAAAGAAGGTCCAAAAGGCAGTGTTCGGTTCAAGGCTAGACTAGTTGCAAAGGGGTATGCTCAACAGGAAGATATTGACTATAATGAAGTGTTCTCTCCAGTTGTGAAGCATCCTTCTATTCGGATTTTGTTGGCATTGGTAGCACAGTTTGATCTTGAATTGACACAAATGGATGTGAAGACTGCATTCTTACATGGGGATCTAGATGAAGAAATTTATATGTTGCAGCCAGATGGATTTAAGATTGCTGGGAAGGAAAGTTCTGTTTGCAGGTTGAAAAAGTCTCTCTATGGGTTGAAGCAATCTCCAAGGCAGTGGTATTTGAGGTTTGATCAATTTATGAAAGTGCAGGGATATTCCAGAAGTGAGTATGATCATTGTGTCTATTTCAGAAAATTGCAGGATGGTTCTTTCATATATCTGTTATTATATGTGGATGACATGTTGATTGCCTCTAAAAATGCTAAGGAGATTCAAAATTTGAAGAATCAGCTGAGTTCTGAATTCGAGATGAAGGATCTTGGTGAAGCCAAGAAAATACTTGGGATGGAGATAGCTAGAGACAGAGCAAAGGGCATAGTAAGTTTGACACAGAAGCAATATCTTTTGAAGGTGCTGAAACGGTTTGGTATAGATGAGAAAACTAAACCAGTCAGTACACCCTTAGCCACTCATTTCAGAATTAGTGCTTCTCAGTCTCCAAGTACAGATGAAGAGAGACAGTATATGGCTAATGTACCTTACACTAGTGTGGTTGGCAGTTTGATGTATGCCATGGTGTGTACTCGACCAGACATCTCTCAGGCGGTGAGTATGGTTAGTCGATATATGCATGATCCAGGCAGAGAGCATTGGCAAGCAGCTAAATGGATTTTGAGGTACATAAGTGGCACCACAGATGTGGGTTTGAAGTTTGAAAGGGATGACAATATTAGCAGGTTATTGGTGGGTTATGTTGATTCTGACTATGCAGGTGATCTAGATAAGAGGCGGTCTACTACAGGCTATTTGTTTACTATGGCTAGAGCACCTATAAGTTGGAGGTCCAATTTGCAGTCCACTGTAGCATTGTCTACTACTGAGGCTGAATACATAGCAGTTGCTGAGGCCATGAAGGAAGCTATTTGGATTCATGGACTTTTGAAGAGCTTGGGAATTCATTGGGAGAAGGTGGAGGTACACTGTGACAGTCAGAGTGCTATTCATTTAGCGAAGAACCAAGTTCATCATTCGAGGACCAAACATATTGATGTCCGTTATCATTTTGTGCGTGATTTGATAAAGGATGGTGATATTCATTTGGTGAAGATTGGAACAGCTGATAATCCTGCTGATATGTTGACCAAAGTTGTTGGGGCAGCCAAGTTCAAGCATTGCATGAACCTGGCTAATATTTTGCATGTTTGATAGTTTGGCATGGGCGGTTGGAATGATGCTTCGTTTGTTTGGTTAGTATGTGATATCATACTAAGGTGGAGTTTGTTTTTGTTACAATTGGTGATGAGCATTTGTTTGGAGTATTTTTGGAGATTGCTTGGGCTATTTGGAAGACCTCGCCAAGGTGGAGATTGTTGGATATTTGGAAGATCTCGCCAAGGTGGAGATTGTAGGATAATGGCTCGATTCTGGTTCAGTTTGTTTATACCCGTAGTATCTGCAGCGAGTGAAAGTTCCAGTACATCAGTCGACTGGAGATGGGTCTCAGTCGACTGTCCAGAGAGGAGTTTCAAAGGCTAAGGATACAGCAGCAGGAGTCGACTGAATGTGGAATCAGTCGACTGTCCAGAAAGAATGACCAGTCGACTGGTAAGTAAGCCAGTCGACTGTCGGCGGGTCCGTACACCAGAATATGCCCATTTCGAAAAGGCCCAGTAGTTTCCCTATAAATACACCCGTTAGGGTTTTGTGATGTGTGACGAAAATTAGAAACCTCTATTCGGATTTGTAGCCGTCATCTCTTGTAAAGGGTTTGTTTCACCCATTGGTGATTATTTGAAAGAAGAAACCCCAACCGCCCCGTGGATGTAGGCACTTGTTTGCCGAACCACATTAAATCTGTGTGTCCTTGTGTTTGTTTGTTTTTCTGTGTTTTCTCTCGCTGTTTCTCTCTTCGATTGGTTGTTTGATTCGTATTCCGCACAAGATTTAGGTTAATTATGTGTGCTATAATCTAGTTTGTAGGGACTAATACCTAGATTTATCATTATCGTGTTTTATGTACAGAGCATTTTTGTGAAATGGGGAGTTCTCCTAGAAGGTGTATCAAACCACCGCTACTTGGAAAGCAAAAAAAATCGGTATGTATATTTATATCTACATATTTAGTTTAACTTTGACCTTAAAAAAAATGCATATTTTGCCCTCTTAATTTCATACTATGTTAAATCTGATGTTTTTTATATATTCTAATTTAGAAGTTTGATATTTTTTTTTTTTTTTTTTTTTTTTTTTTGTGCTAGACAGAGTTTAAGTTTATTCTTACCGAACTTTTAAGTTTATATTTAATTTACTATAATATATTTATAATATTTGCTTTATAGATACTTTAAAAAATTTTGGATTTAACATTTATTCTTGAGTTTGAAAATTTTTGGATTTAACATTTATTCTTGAGTTTGATTTTAGTCTAAAAAAGTATTTTCAGTTATCAGACCAAAGTATTTTGATTTCAGGCCGGTATTGGTAGGTTGACAGTTAGCTAAATTATCCATACAAAAAAGGCCTAGAAATTGTGAATTTAGGAATGTTCAAGTGGCTATTTGGATGTATTTAGATAGGAAAAAAAAATCAGAATAGGAAATCAAACGAGAAGATGAAGAACATGAGTTTTGTTTTTTTTGTTTTTTGTTTTTTTAATAATAAAAGATGACCCGCATCATCGCTTCATTAATGATAAATAATTAAACAAAGTAGTACCAAAAGTCGGAGCACAAAGCTCCCAATATCATCCGCCTACACATCTAGTAGAGACGAAATACAAAATAAACAGTCTATTAAATTTATTACATAAAAGCAGAAAAGGAGGTGACCGACACTAAGCCTCCCCGCTCATCTTCATCTTCTTCTTTGCACTAGCGTAACCTGCCAATCATTATTTAGGAGAAAAATTTTATGCATTGAAATTGAGAATGAACATAACATTTCTCTTTCTATATATTTGTTCTTTATTTATTTATTTTTTGGCTTGTTAAATTCACACACATTATGCATGCCTTTTAGGCTTTTAACTCATCCATTCCTAATCTGTAATATATGTTCCATTAATTTTTTGAGATCAATTTCATCTAGGTAAGCTTTTGTAATGTTGGTGTTGGTGGTGTTGGTGTTGGTGTTGGTGGTGAACTAGTATAATGTATGATTATTGTAATCCTTCTTTGTTTTCCTTTCTTTTGAAAGATTTTTTTTTTCTTCTTTTTGCTCATTTGATTCTTGTAATTCTTCTTTGTTCTCGTTTCTCTTTCTAGTTGATTGGTGGTGTACTTTTTTATTTTTGGGTAATCGATGTTTCTTTTTTTTAACCGTTGGTTGGTATGTGTTTTTGAATTCTTGGACTCTCTGTCAAAATGTTGTGTTTGTTGGAGGTTTGGGGTTTCATTTTATTATTTACCTTAATATCTTTTTTCACTAGCATATATGTATTTAGGTTAATTATGTGTGCTATAATCTAGTTTGTAGGGACTAATACCTAGATTTATCATTATCATGTTTTATGTACAGAGCATTTTTGTGAAATGGGGAGTTCTCCTAGCAAGTGTATCAAACCACCGCTACTTGGAAAGCAAAAAAAATCGGTATGTATATTTATATCTGCATATTTAGTTTAACTTTGACTTTAAAAAAATGAATATTTTGCCCTCTTAATTTCATACTATGTTAAATCTGATGTTTTTTATATATTCTAATTTAAAAGTTTGATTTTTTGTTTTTTTGGGTGCTAGACAGAGTTTAAGTTTATTCTTACCGAACTTCTAAGTTTATATTTAATTTACTATAATATATTTATAATGTTTGTTTTATACATAATTTAAAAAGTTTTGGATTTAACATTTATTCTTGAGTTTGATTTTAGTCTAAAAACGTATTATCTGTTATCAGACCAAAGTATTTTGATTCATGCCGGTATTGGTAGGTTGACAGTTAGCTAAATTATCCATACAAAAAAGACCTAAAAATTGTGAATTTAGGAATGTTCAAGTGGCTATTTAGAGTTTGATACTGTATTTAGATAGGAAAAAAAATCAGAATAGGAAATCAAACGAGAAGATGAAGAACATTAGTTTTGTTATGTTTTTTGTTTTTTTAATAATAAAAGATGACCTGCATCATCGCTTCATTAATGATAAATAATGATCCAAAGAAGTACCAAAATACAACCAAAGTAGGAGCACAAAGCTCTCAATATCATCCTCCTACATATCTAGTAGATACGAAATACAAAATAAAGAGTCTATTAAATTCATTACATAAAAGCAGAAAAGGAAGGTGACCGACACTAAGAGTGCGTTTGGTTTGTTGTTTTGAAAATAGTTTTGTGAAAATATTTTGTGAAAACTGTTTTGTGAAAACTGTTTTGTGAAAATGAGAGTGTAAAAGCTATCTGGTATAGTTTTCTGAAAACTGTTTTCTGAAAATGAAATTGTATAACCTGTTTGTGTATAAAAAATAAACCTGAATGCTGTTTTCTTAAAACTAGACTGTAAAATGCTGTTTTCTGAAAAAGACAGTTTCAAAGCTGTGCTGTTATATTTCTAGCTGAAAACTGTTATCTGAAAGCTGTTTTCCTGAAAAAGCGAGTTTAAAAGCTGTTAAGCTATATTTCTTGCTGAGAACTGTTATCTGAAAGCTGTTTTTCTGGAAAAACGAGCTTAAAAGCTGTTTTGTTATATTCGTAGCTGAAAACTGTTATCTGTAAGCTGTTTTCCTAAAAAAGCGAGTTTAAAAGCTGTTCGGTTATATTTCTTGCTGAAAAATATTATCTGAAAGCTGTTTTTTCTGAAAAAACGAGCTTAAAAGCTGTTTCGTTATATTCCTAGCTGAAAACTGTTATCTGATAGCTGTTTTTCCTGAGAAAGTGAGTTGAAAAGCTGTTTGGTTATATTTGTTGCTGAGAACTGTTATCTGAAAGCTGTTTTTCTGAAAAAACGAGTTTAAAAGCTGTTTTGTTATATTCCTAGCTGAAAACTGTTATCTGAAAGCTGTTTTTCTGAAGAAGTGAGTTCCAAAAGCTGTTGGGTTATATTTCTTGCTGAAAACTGTTATCTGAAAGCTGTTTTTCTGAAAAAAATAGTTTGAAAGCTGTTTTGTTATATTTGTAGCTGAAAACTGTTATCTGAAAGCTGTTTTCCTTAAAAAGTGAGTTTAAAAGCTGTTCGGTTATATTTCTATCTGAAAACTGTTATCTGAAAGCTGTTTTCCTGAAAAAACAAGATTAAAAGCTGTTTTGTTATATTTCTAGCTGAAAACTTTTATCTGAAAGTTGTTTTCCTGAAAAAGCGAGTTTAAAAGCTGTTAGGCTATATTTCTTGCTGAGAACTGTTATCTGAAAGGTGTTATCCTGAAAAACGACTTTAAAAGCTGTTTTGTTATATTCTTAGCTTAAAACTGTTATCTGAAAGCTGTTTTCCTGGAAAAGTGAGTTTAAAAGCTGTTTGGTTATATTTCTTGCTGAAAACTGTTATCTGAAAACAGTTTTTCTGAAAAAACGAGTTTAAAAGCTGTTTTGTTATATTCCTACCTGAAAACTGTCATGTGGAAGCTGTTTTCCTGAAGAAGTCAGTTCCAAAAGCTGTTGGCTTATATTTCTTGCTGAAAACTGTTATCCGAAAGCTGTTTTCCGAAAAAAACAGTTCAAAATCCATTTTTTTTATGTTTGTAGCTGAAAACTGTTATCTAGGTTGTATATTTAATGAATTCACAATATTTTTCTTATGAGTTTTTTGTTAATTTTTTTTGCAGATACAGACCCAACTTCTATCAATGTACAAAAAAGCAACCTGCTACAACGTGGAAGCTTCGTGCGCTACGAAAATTTCTTTTTTTTTTTTTCCTTCTTGGGAGCTTCCCACTAGTGTCTTCCGACCATGTCAAACTTTATTTGAATTGTGGTGAAGTTGGGTAATACAACGATTGGACACACAAAGCTGTTTTCAAAAAAATTTACAAAATATCCATTACAAATTTCTGTTTGGTTACATTTATTTTACAAACTGTCCATTACAAATATAGATACATATATATTTTGCATTTTACAATTTCTACAATTGACCAAACAATCATTACAAACAAACATCAAAACAAACAACAATTGCACAAGTGGAGCTGCTGCTGCTTCTCAACTCTTTCTAGTTGCTGCTACTTCTCCTACTACTACTTCTCCTTATGTTGCTGCTTCTCAACTTCTTCTAGTTGTTGCTTCAATCTCCTCCTACTACTTCTCTTCTACATCTTCAACTACTTCTGCAAGTTATCTTTTGTGTACAATCAGGAAAAGGAATGCATAAGATGAAAGTATGATTAATTCAACTAACCCAATCAAAATTAATTTAGTAAAAATAATAGTAGGCTCAGAACACAGTATTCACACTAGGGTTGCATTGGGGTGCATGCCAACTAGTTTGAATAAATAAATAATATAGCATCAGTTAAATAGAACTTCAAGCGTCATTTCAAATGCATAAATACACCCTCCTTCATATAAATAGGGATTTCCGCAGTTGCGCACTCTAAGTGGACAGCAAAGTAAATGAACAAGTAATGCAAAGATCAAACCGAAAATTCTCATTTACCCCCACCATACTCAAGGTTCAGGCCAATAAACTGATATCAGATACTCAACCAAAATGAAGAGCAAGTACAAAATATCAGAAACTGAAAAGGCTCTCACTCATTCAACTGAGAGCATCAAATATCAAAATCAAAGTAACTAAACAGCAAATATCAGTTACTCATTAATACCAACAACAAATAACAGCTACAATAGCTGAAGGAGAGAAAAATGACTCATGTACCCACTTCATCATAAGTGAGTGCGAAACTGAAGAGTATGCATAAATACAACAAGCTCAACAAAGCTACTGACCAAGTTTGTAAATAGAAGCCAGAGTTTCAAATAATTCCCCCTACGCTGATCATGTAGTATTAATTTTCAGAGGTGTTTGTCATCACTGCCTACACCAACACACAAAAAGAGAGAAAAACAGAACCCCAAAATGAGTAAGAGAGAATCAAATACTTCCCTGGAATATAATAGGTGTCCACATAGTGTTCTAGTAGCGTCCATATTTTTCATATATGTCCTGAAACAAAATTAGAAAGAATGAAGATCATAATCCATATAGGTTCGGAAACAAAAAATTGATCAATACCATATAGATGCAAGTGTGTAAATGAATAAATGAATGATAAGATACCTCAATCTATATATCATCAGATGTGTCTTCGGAACTTTCTTCTTCCAAATTTTTTCCTCTAAACAAAGGACAGTAATTACTTCTCAACAACACCTTTTTTTTTGGGTACACTGTTTTGGAAATTTTTTGAGGAAAAACTTTTCTCAAAATGCGTTTGGTACACTGTTCTCAACCGCATCTTTTCTGAAAAGATGCTTCCAGCTGTTTCCCCTCATCTTCGAGTGCGCTCGTGACAATATTTAAGAGAATTCATTCAAATTCAATTGAAAGGGAGAAATTATACTTCACTATAATTTTGGTTGGGCAATTTCTTAACAAATCAGCCTTATTCATGCTAGACTTATCAATAGGTATATCAGTGAAGTGTATATCAGTGAAGCGTATCAGTTGAAAGTATATAGTGAAGTATATCAGTGCAGTATATATCAGGTAAGTATATCAGTCAGTGAAGTATACCAGTGAAGTACATCAGTTATGTATATATCAGGTAATTCCTTTCAAGTTGATATGGAGTTATCCAATAATCCCTTTGTAAAAGTGTCCCAACTAAAGTATCGCAACACTAAAGTTGATATGGGATTATCAATATGAAAGAATCACAAAAACAATGAAGCAGATCGTCAACGGTACCTGAATTGGAACAATTGTAATAGCCCAAGAAAAATGCCCAGGGTAAGAACACAGAAAACCCAACACCAACAATTAAGTGCGCAGAGAGAAATAAGAGTGCAGTAGCCTCACCCCAACACAGAGAGCATAACTGTTGGAGATAAAAAATTACCTGCAAAAAGATTGAGGAACAAACAGCACAAAAAGAGAACCACCAAAGTCGCTGATAACACAACCCAAACTACAGAGGAGTAACAAGCAGCATGGCCTGTAAGAGGGAAGAGCCTAAAAGAGGTCGAGCCCGAAATAAACCAGAGGATGAGGCAGTCGGGATGGGCGACTGAGCTGCCAGCACCGACAACACCTCAACACTCCAGATAACAACCACAATGAAAAATCCAAAAGAAAGAGCAGAAAGTAACTTCTGCTGTAGTATCTAACCCAGCATAAAGTAACTTCGCCTGAAACAAATTTAAAAGCTAACATCTGAACCAAAAGAGACTGCCATATAATCCAAAAGATAGAGCAGAAAGAAACAACCAGTACTGGCAAAAACAAGGGGAGAGCATGGGTGCAATTTGATCACACAACACAAAGAAACAGTGCAGGAGGGCACCAAAGCTGATGAGGATTAGGCCTTCTTAAATTAGACCATCTTCTCCTCTCCCGTCACCCATACTCGACACCTCTCATGTACCCAAAATAACGATGAAGTTACCAAATATTGGAGGTGATAATCTCCTACCATTTAGGCCATCAATACTGATCACCTAATTTTACTGGTTTGTGTGCACAACATGAAAACTACAACCCAATTATTATCTTCTTTTACGGCAAACAACAATAATTACTCCAAAGAGTATTATAGGATCAGAATAAAGCATCATCACTATCTTACATTGAAAGTGTAGTATCCATTACAAAATTCATCATATCCATTGTTTGCCTTACTTTTCAAATTCCAACATATTCTGATGTCTACCTCAAAATTGCGATGAATTCTTCTTTCTTTGAGGAAGGTTGCAGTTTAACTGTGTTGTAACTTCCATGCTGTGTACACAAACCAGCACAATAGTGTGATCAGTGTTGATGCCCAGCACGGCGGGAGATTATCACCTACTATATATTAGTAACAAAAGCTGTTATTTTGAAACCATTGTACTAGTTATTTTGAGACCATGAGAGCTAATCCTATCCCAAATAAGAACTGTAGGATCAGAATATAGCGTCATCATATCCATAATGGTAAATTCATGTAGTCATACACAAAGGTGTCACCAAAGGTGTTATCTCCCACCATAGTTTGAATACCAAAAGGTGTTATATCATATATATGAGTATCAATGATCACCATGTTGAAAGTTGTCAGACACTCCAAATGTAAGATAACATGTGCAGGTCCAGAACAACGAAGCAACAAGGTTGTCATTATCCAAAATAATAGCTGCAGGATCAGAATATAATATCGTCATATCCATATTTTCAATACATCTAATCAATTACGAAAGCCTCACAAATATATGAACTGTAGGATCAGAATATATCATCATCATATCCGTACTTTGAAAACAGCAATCAATCACAAATGCCTCATCAAATAGTGGCAGATAGGATCAGAATATATCTTCATCACTTCCATATTTTGAATTCTAGTAATCAATCAGAAAGGTATCACAAATTAAATTGTACAGGATCAGAATATATCATCCTCATATCCATTCTTTGAATGCTATTAATCAGTCACAAAGGACCCCCAAATAATGTTATATAGGATCAGAATAAATCATCATCACATCCCTAATTGGCCGTATCCTCAAAACATTCTGTCATTGAACAGTTGTTCAAGCAAATCATCATGATTAGTGTAGAGCTGCAATTTTTAAAATTGCCATGCCAGCTACTACTAATGTCTTGTACCCACCCCATCCATCACCCATAGTTGAATACATCATTCATTGAGTCAGTATAATAAGAATATAAGTTCATTAGAATGCCATCTTCTAACGTAACAAATTATAATAAATTCTGGATCAGAATATACCGTATCCATCATTTCCAGAAACTCAGTCACACACGATGGTCCCCCAACCTGCATGCATACAAATATCATCATCATATATCGCCTGCTTAATACAATAACATACATGTTCTTCAAATAGATGGGCTACAAATGAAAGGAAATAATTTACAACCATATATTACAAGAACAGAAAGTAACCACGAACAAGTACATGCTTATGCTGACATCAATGTCTGGCATTCCACATTGCCATGGCTATTTGATCTCTTTTATTATTCATGCGATTCAACTGAGAAGATGACATATCCAACCGCCCAGATGTGGAAGCAATATCTTCAGTGCCTAGGTGATTATTTTGTTCTTCTACTATGTCTGAAAATAATGAATCATCGGCAGAATAACTCTTGATAAAATTATGGACTGCACAACATGCAGTTACCATCATAACTTGTCTTGTGTAGAAGTAATTGGGCATAGACTTGAATATGGCAAACCTTTTTTTGAACACACCAAAGGTTCGTTCTATTACATTCCGTAGCCTAGCATGCTGTTTGTTGAAGAGTTGCTTGTATTGGGTGGGTGCATGGTTAGGACCATGGAAATCCTGCAGATGATATGGCTGTCCACGGTAGGGAGCTAAAAACCCAGGCATGTTTGTATACCCACAGTCTACTAAGTAGTACTTGCCTTCAGGCGGGATTGGCAACAAATTATTGGTTATTGCACTATGTATTACGCGGGAGTCATTAGCGCTTCCTTCCCAACCCGCATAAACAAAAGTGAAATTCATGTCAAAATCACAAATAGCCAACACATTTTGACATATGTCACCTTTTCGACCACGGCAACTGTTTTGTCGACTTGCGGGTACGGTAGCAGGTATTAAAGTACCATCCGCAGCACCAATTGCTCCCTACATTATTGAGGTAGAAAGCTACTACTTTATCAAACGCATTTGATTGATTAGAATAAACAGTTTTAAACATGAAAAGCACAAATTACCTCAAACCATGGATAGAAATCTGGGGAAAGCCTGATCTTATCATGGACAACTTCCGGGTCTGGGTGTTTAATAAGAACTGCTGATGCTCTTACCAAACCATACAACACATCAGTGAAATGTCTATCAATTGTTTCCAACGAATGATCAAACCTACCACAGACAATCCTCAACCTAGTACTATGAGCCACAACGAACAAAAAAATAGCAACACTTTCATAATGTGATATACGCCTGTTTTGTATCTTCTTCGGCGTTTCCTGAAGATAATTGTTTGTTATTATAAATTGGCACAAAGCCATAAAACAGTCCTTATTCATGCGAAACACCCAAAAGAATTTGGCATCTGGACCGTCTAAGAGTTCTTGTAGGTATTCGCGCCCTGATAGTTTGGAGGTTGAGTTAGGACTTTTACTATTATAAAATTGTTCGGCCTGTTGAAGAAAGAACAAGTCCTCAAGATCGGATTCATCAGAACTTGACGACGAATTGCTTGAAGTGTCCATCAGTATGGTGGCAAGTGCAGTAGTGCAGTACACTGTAACAATTAGATTACATTTACATAAAGAAGACTTCTGATTTTAAATACTCTACGACCATAATGGATGTCATATTAATTATAACAGTTACCGATAGAATTGAAACATAAATAGTGACAACAAACAGTCCAAATGTAGAAAAACGAGTGCAGATGAAATTAAAACCGATATAATATCAAAGCCCACCATGAACCAATGCATATAATCACCCAACTAATAGTACAGAAAAATGTCAAATAACTGATACATTTAAATTATACATAATGAAGGTGCTACGTTATGGAATTTAATAAATTACATTTATTTTTTCGAAAGTCTATCTAACCACCCTAGCCTCCACTCCGGTTTCATTACCATAAAGGTTTTACGCCAATTTGGGTCATGGGTTATGTTCTCCAGTGCCAAATCAATCATAGCATGATTAAGCCCATCCATACCAGTTAGTACCTGCATGGCATTCTCAATGGAGTGTTGGTCGTCTGCGGCAGAGCGATCAACCATGCCGGCTTTCTTCCTATAGTATTCAGTCTTAGCAATGGACTTTTCTGCGTTGGCAGAAACAGCCACATCCATTCTTGAGCTTTTTGTAGCTCGGCCACTGGACCCACCACTAGAGCGTCTCTTACGAGACCCCGACCCCGTATGCATTGGCTCGTAATCATCATCATCATCTAAATTTACATGCGGTGCATTGGAGGGAGTGGGGTGGGCGAACTCATACATGACCCTATGTTCCTCGTCGAGGTCATACACCCTTTGGGATGAAGCCCTAGATAGCAGACCCTCGGCGGTAGAATCTTGAAAAAGTTTGGTCAGCACATCATAGTTTGGCAAACCCTTCGATTTAAATTCAGAAGCTTTAGGGTGAGCCTATTAATAAGTTATTGTTTTGTTAGTTTACAACTATACAAGTAAATAAAAATTATATTACGATCATAATCCCACATTAGCATAAAAAAAAAATATTTAAGATGAGAACCTGGACATATGACTTCCAAACTACGGGATCGCAAGTCACTGTCTCATTCTCTTCATCCCAACCCATACCGCTTTGATTCTTCAAATCATGAAAGGCTCTCCACTGCATCTTAAGCCGTCCATATTTTTCTTTTATTTGTGTAAGATTGTATGAACGGTTACATCGTTCATTCAATAAATTCATCAATTGAGACCATTGTCTCGCATCGAATTTTGCACTTTTCAAACTATTCCGATCTACCTCAGCCTCCATCAACTCAATAAATGTACGCACATGACTTGCGGGCCAAAGACCAAAATCACTGTCCATATCAATCTCCTTTCCCTTAACGATCAGTAATAAATAACAGTCATTATTTTGGTAAGCATAAACAGTATACACTTATAATTTGAGGTTACTAGAGAAATTGTAGATGATGTGTTCTATCCAATAAAAAAACAGTACTCAAGATCAGCACTGAAGATCTCCGAATCAGCATTCGAAATCACCCAGTTAAACAGATCAGTACCCGAGATTTTCAAATCACAGCAAACCCCCCCCCAAAAAAAAAAAAAAAAAATTTTCCGATCCTCAAATCTGCACTACGACCGACCAATTAACCCTAAAATAGGGATTTTTTTATGAGGCAAGTGCCCAAATATAGACCAATTACCATAACAGCATCAAAAAATTGCGCAAAGATATGAAACATACCCTCGATTCCTGCTTACCAAACCTGATGAAGTTGTCGCCGACGGATTCCCTCGACCGGCGTCGGATTCGAGAGCTACGATTTCGAAGACACCTTTTAGTAAAAGCAGATCTGGTCTCTACGACCATGAAGCGAGCTCCGAGCGGTGTGAGGAGGGGCCCGAAGAGAGCAACGAATGAGGGTGCGGGGTGAGAAGGAGTGAAAGAGGGCGTTAGGGTTTTCCAGTTCTGCCGATTGGATCTAATAGATCTCAGATCTAACGAGCTCAGCGAAGAAAGAGGATGGGGGAAAGCAACGATACAGGATGGGTGGCGAAGAGGGTGGAGAGAGAGGTGACGACCCGGGGAGAGACGAGAGGGGAGCAGCTGGGGTTAGGGGTTTTTTTCCTCAACAGATGGGGATCGAAGATGGGGGAAGCAGCCAAAAGTCACGAGCGCACTCGAAGATGAGGGAAAACAGCTGGAAGAATCTTTTCAGAAAAGATGCGGTTGAGAACAGTGTACCAAACGCGTTTTGAGAAAATTTTTTTCTCAAAAAATTTCCAAAACAGTGTACCAAACGCACCCTAAAGTCTCCCCGCTCATCTTCATCTTCTTCTTTGCACTAGCGTAACCTGCTCAATCATGAATGAGAAGAAAATTTTTATGCATTGAAATTGAGAATGAACATAACATCTCTTTCAATATATTTGTTCTTTATTTATTTATTTTTTGGCTTGGTAAAATTCACACACATTATGGATGCCTTTTAGGTTTTTAACTCATGCATTCCTAATCTGTTATATATGTTCCATTAATTATTTGAGATCAATTTCATCTAGGTAAGCTTTTGTAATGTTGGTGTTGGTGGTGAACTAGTATAATGTATGATTATTGTAATCCTTCTTTGTTCTCCTTTCTTTTGAAAGATTATTTTTTTCTTCCTTTTGCTCATTTGATTCTGGTAATTCTTGTTTGTTCTCGTTTATCTTTCTAGTTGATTGGTGGTGTACTTTGTTATTTTTAGGTAATCATTGTTTCCTTTTTTTAACCATTGGTTGGTATGTGTTTTTGAATTTTTGGACTCTCTGTCAAAATGTTGTGTTTGTTGGAGGTTTGGGGTTTTATTTTATTATTTAGCTTAATATCTTTTTTCACTAGCATATATGTATTTAGGTTAATTATGTCTGCTATAATCTAGTTTGTAGGGACTAATACCTAGATTTATCATTATCATGTTTTATGTACAGAGCATTTTTGTAAAATGGGGAGTTCTCCTAGCAAGTGTATCAAACCACCGCTACTTGGAAAGCAAAAAAAATCGGTATGTATATTTATATCTATATATTTAGTTTAACTTTGACTTTGAAAAAAATGCATATTTTGCCCTCTTAATTTCATACTATGTTACATCTGATTTTTTTTATATATTCTAATTTAAAAGTTTGATTTTTTTTTTGGTGCTAGATAGAGTTTAAGTTTATTTTTACCGAACTTCTAAGTTTATATTTAATTTATTATAATATATTTATAATGTTTGTTTTATACATACTTTAAAAAGTTTTGGATTTAATATTTATTGTTGAGTTTGATTTTAGTCTAAAAACGTATTATCAGTTATCAGACCAAAGTATTTTGATTTCAGGCCGGTATTGGTAGGTTGACAGTTAGCTAAATTATCCATACAAAAAGCCTAGAAATTGTGAATTTAGGAATATTCAAATGGCTATTTGGAGTTTGATACTGTATTTAGATAGGAAAAAAAATCAGAATAGGAAATCAAATGGCTATTTGGAGTTTGATACTGTATTTAGATAGGAAAAAAAATCAGAATAGGAAATCAAACGTGAAGAACATGAGTTTTGTTTTTTTTTGTTTTTTGTTTTTTTAATAATAAAAGATGACCCACATCATCGCTTCATTAATGATAAATAATGAACCAAAGTAGTACCAAAATACAACCAAAAATAGGAGCACAAAGCTCTCAATATCATATTCCTACACATCCAGTAGATACGAAATACAAAATAAAGAGTCTATTAAATTCATTACATAAAAGCAGAAAAGGAAGGTGACCGACACTAAGCCTCCCCGCTCATCTTCATCTTCTTCTTTGCACTAGCGTAACCTGCCCAATTATGAATGAGAAGAAAAATTTTATGCATTGAAATTGAGAATGAACATAACATTTCTCTTTCTATATATTTGTTCTTTATTTATTTATTTTTTGGCTTGGTAAAATTCACACACATTATGCATGCCTTTAGGCTTTTAACTCATGCATTCCTAATCTGTTATATATGTTCCATTAATTCTTTGAGATCAATTTCATCTAGGTTACCTTATAAACCTACCTGTGTATTTGAGGTATATATGTGTTATTGGTGTTTTAACTTCCATGTGTTATTAAGGTACTTATTTGACATCAGTGAATAAATATAATAATATAGAATCAATATGAGGTCTTGAAGCAAGAGAGAGATTCTTTCTCTGAACCCCATCTAGCTAGGGTTTTGGCAATCGCCGATGGACTCAAGGAAGGGTCACATTAACTAATTCCTCCCTTGGTTGCGAGCTTCTAGAAGCTATCCCAGTCTCTTTATGTTGTCGAACTGCAATTTGGTAAAATGAACATTATTACATAAAACATCTTTTGAATTAACATCTCACTTTGCTTCTCCAACATTATGTTTGTTTGACACCAGGGAGGCCTCTTAAGTCTCTGATCGGTCCGATGACTACGCACAGTAATGAGACATCCACCTACTACCAAAGTGAATGTGCTGGTTATATACATATAGATCATTTATATGAACTAGTTTTTTTTTTTTATTATTTTTATTTTATTTTATTATTATTAGGGAAAACGTGAAATCTGGCCACCCTGTTTCATTAATAAGAGCTTAACGAAACAAACCCAGAGTACTGGGTCCAAGTACAAACTACAGACAGAAAATAAAACATACATGAAGCACCATGACGCGTACAAACAACAAATCCCTCCAACAACCTTGGAGGGTGGGCCGACAAACAAGCTCGGTTCAGCAAAATTGTAAGTACACCAGTTTAGCTTCGTACAGTACCTCCACGGCACATGCACACTCACCTGAGACAAGTCTGGCAGTATTTTATCACCCGCCGATCCTTACCTTCATCTCGCTGGGGGGACCCCATCTTTGGGCCCAAGCCCCGCAGATCGAAAACTGACCCCACGGTCCATGCACAGCGATCGCACCCTCCCACCATCTCCACCACTCATCCTACGAACGTGCCAGCAGCTCCCACAGCCGCTGCCAAAGAGATAACCGTGAAGAAGATACCTTCATCTCTCACACGATAGCGCTTTCTCAGGCGATTTCTCACCAAACAACTATCTCGCTCACCCCACCAAACACCATGCTCCAGGAGAGAGCCGTGGAGAGGATACCTTCACCTCTCTCACGCTCAAGCTCTCTCCGGCGATTTCTCACCACACAGACTTATTTCGACTCATATTTTCAATCTGATGGAAGAGATGACGCTGTCATTTATATGAACTAGTTACCCAAGTGTAAACCTTTAATATAAACTAGTTATTTATCAGAAGTGATGCACGCACGTGTGAGGCTATGCATATATTGGTTTTTTTTTAATGCTTAAATTCAGGTGAATGGATGATATATATTTGAATTTTAAACAGGTGTTTTATATTTGTGACACTGTTGACTTCAATTGGATGGTTGGTGTGCGTCTAATTGTGTCACTAGTTGTAATAGAAGAAGTAAAGATTATGAGATGATGTTTATAGATCTATGCCAATATGATAATGTTTAAACTTGTAATAGTAAAAGTCGAAACAAGTTTGTTCATGCTGTTTCATGTTGGCATAGCTCTATGAACATTAAATCTATTATATTCCTGATTTCAGGAATACAAACAACACTCTATGATGTTTAATATTAATATATTTTATACTATTTAAAATTTTATCGGTTCATGATTGTCATATCTTTGATATTTTAATGCTAACTAAATCATCTACAATACCAGGAGATGTATCAAGGCTGTAACGATGACGATGGGAACCAAAATCTGCAAATTACAGCACAGTATCACAATCTTGCTAAATAACTAGCAACAACGTAGGAGCCAGAAAAGATTGCCTTGCAGATGGAGATTCCAATACAAAATTGTTAATATCACTGGTAAAAGATAACATATAGATAACATTCAATATACTCAACCACGCATACATTAATAAATTATTAATCAACAGAAATTATTTGAAACAAATATAAATTTCTCAAATAAAATGAGATCTGGAACAAAAGTAAAACTTCAGGATAATAAGCCCGTTATAAGTTTCAAGTAGCAACAAGAATTAAATAAACTCAAACACAAATAACTAAAACAAGATTTTCCATGTGAAGCCTAAAGTGTTTGCCAACTAACTCCTGCAAGCAATTGATCTCAAAAACATGTATTTTATCATGTGGAAGAAAAATAGAGAAACAAGAGACAGACGCCCATTAGTGCAAGTTACGGGCCACAAGTAGTACAAGCAACGAATATAGGAAACAAATACAAGGATGTATGAAACAGAGATTTAGAATCAAGAAAATACAACATGACATGGCAGGGATGCAACAAGTAATAAAGTTCGAAGAGACTGGCAAGCAAGAAAAACGAATCAAGTAACGGGATCAGGAAATAAGTGAACAAGTAAATTGTAACAGGTAACAAATAACATGTAACATGTAACAAGTAACAGGAACAGGTAACAAGAACGTGCAAGTGAACATGTTATACTTAAGTCTGTTGTTTAATCCTATCTAATGTAGCACTTCATGCGTCCCAATTATTTACCACATGGTTGCTACATGCAAACAAATTGCGTTTAAGTCTCGTGGTGGATTATACAGGGTCAAGTACTCGGGTCTTGTAGAAAATACGGACATGTAATCAAACCATGGGCACTAGAGGTAACCCTCGCAGACACTAGATGTGGCCCCCGTCAACCCCTGACGTGGCACTTAGCTCCAACTGATTGCAAGCGCATATCATATAATCATATAATGGGCACTAGAGGTAACCCCCGCAAGCACTAGAGGTGGCCTCCGTCACCTGTGATGTGATACTTAGTTTTACGTGGCACTTAGTTCTATTTAATTTAAAATAATGGGAAACACGAGCCCCATTCTGAGTACAACCTCCTATATACCCCACTACTAGGTCTTTCCCTTAAACCCCGGCTTGATTAATTATCATTATTAGCAAATAAGCATGAAAGTTTGCAACCAAGGCAAGTAAACATGGTAGGAAACAAGGAACAAGTTCATGCTATGTAGGAAGCATATTCGACTATCAAAACAAATTATAATTATAAAAAACGACGAGAATTCCAATTCTGGACAACAGACATTGTTGCACCAAGCTGAGATTCCCGTTGCTACAAGAATGCAAATCTGAATCTGTTAGAAAATCTAGAAACTAGACTCTGCCGGTTCCAGCGCATATAAATAAGATATATAAAAGTTGTAGCAACTGGTGTCAAAGCAACATTTTACACAGATTTCATGTTCAGCCAGATTTCTTAAAATCTTGTTTACATGTATGAAACAGGTTTGAAACTTTATCAAATAATTCCAGAAAAAATAGGGAAGATTCTCTAGTATGTCTAGTCTCAGCATATTAAATTTCATATTATAATATTATAGATAGCATATTCAATTTAAATTGGAATACAACATGACACAACAAATTTGTGAATATTGAATTCCAGACCCAGCAACACTAAAAAGCCATAACTCGAAAAATATAATTCGGAATTCGATTCCGTCAAAAAGTTGTAAACTAGACATCTAGGGCTACATTTCATATTTGGAACTCAAGTCAAGATTCTGACATTATCAGGGTCGAAAATAACAGACAAAAACAGGACAACAACAAACAAAGATATTTTTGCATGAAATGTATTATGGATCTAAATTAATGTGTGATACAAATCAGAGTGTAATGGGTATCAAATCAGCAAGTCACATGTGTTTTCAACTCATTAACAAGGAAGACAACATCCACATGCTCAAAACACAACTAAACATCTACAACATGCATTCATATGAATCAATTTCCTAGATTTACATAGTGTTTGTGTGAAGGATATATTAATGAATTGTTTGAGGGACTCTTTTAGACTATAGGGTTGATAGAAATCAAACGACGAATAGAATCAACAACATCAAGGGGTAAGAACATGAAAAACAAATTATAACGGAGATCTACTTGCGGTATTTATGCTTGTACGAGGAACAAAAATATTCATACAAGTACTTGCCATGATTGGATGATGACGTTGATCTTTGCCTACTCATGCTTGTATGAGAAGAACTACCCTACTCATGATTTGGAGCTGGCAGCGGTGATCTTTGCCTTGAAGCTGTGGAGCCATTATCTACTTGGAGACCGAGTAGAAATCTTTACTGACCACAAAAGTCTCAAGTATGTTTTCACCCAGAAAGAACTGAACATGAAGTAGAGGCACTGGTTGGAGTTAATGGCCGACTATGATACCAGTTTGCAGTATCACCCTAGCGCTCTCGCCCTCGTCGCCTCATCGAACCCATCTCTCCTCTGGCCGCCATTACCCATCGTTCATCCCCTCTGTCTTCAACCACCACCCCTGCTACCTCCGTCGCTCCATCTCCTCAACCATCACCTCATCGCTTGCACCCTCGTCATCCACTGAACCCATCATATCCTCGCAGCCTGCCATCCCAAAGCCCTGCCCCCACTCGCTACCACAGTCAGTCGTCGACGTCAACCAGTTGACCGCCAGTGCACCCACACTCTGCCGTCGACTTCCCTCCAACCTCCCCATCAGATCCCCGGCGCTGCCTTTTCCTCGTCGAGCACCGCCCCTAGCCGCTGCCATCCAATCGATCAGGCCACGATCCTTGTGCAGTCGCCACCACTGCATTGCTGCCCTTGCTGCCGTCGAGCCACCATGCGGATCATCGACAGCCGCGGCATCCATCACCACCAACCCAGGCCCTGTTCTTGGACGAATCACCATTAGAGTGATCTTGGCCGTCCGATCATCTTGATCTTGATTGTCATCAAGATCTGCCCCAGATCGGATCCATCCAATCTCAATCGTCGATCAACGTCATCATCCGATCAAGACAAGTATTTGTATGAATTTTCTTGTTCCTCATACAAGCATAAATACCGCATGTAGTTTTTGTTGTGACTCGCCATTTGATTTCCGTTGTTGCATTTGATCCTATTTGTTGTTGTCTCCATCGATCTCTGTAACCATAAGGGTCACAACTATTCATTATCACACTTATTTCACAATAATAACTTGATCTAAACACTTATCAAATTATTTTGTCATAGGAAATTATAGATCACCATGAAACATTGATGTTGGTTTTGTGTTGCATGTGTTGTTATGGTTTCCTTTGTTATGAGTGTAGAATGGACATGGGTGTTGTTTGAATAATCATTAGCCTCTAATTTGTATCACCTATTAACTTAGATCAATAATAAATAATAATTATGATACATTTCTTGCAAAAAGTATTTTTATTTTTTGTTGTCCTGTTTTAGCCTGCTGTTTTCGAACCTTATAATGTCAGAATCTTGACTTGAGTTCTAAATATGAAATATAGCCTCAGATATCTAGTTTACAGCCCTTTTGACGGAATCAAATTCCGAATTATATTTTGTAGGTTATGGCTGTTTTAGTGCTGCTGGGTCTGGATTACCAGATTCATAATTTTGCTGCATCACCTTATTTTACAATTTAATTTGAGCATACTATATGTAATATAATAATGTGAAATTTAACATGCTGAGACTAGACATGTCAGGGAACCTCCCTAAATTTTCCTGGATTTATTTAGTGAGTTTTCAGACCAGTTTTATGCATATGAACACAACTTTAAGAATTCTGGCTGAACACGAACTCTGTGTAAAATGTTGTTTTGAAGCCAGATGCTGTAGCTTTTATATATCATGTTTATATGCGCTGAAATCGGCAGATAGTCTAGTTTCTAGAACTTCTGACGGATCCAGATTTGCATTCCTATGGCAACAGGAGGGGGCCACCTCTAGTGCCTGCGGGGGTTACCTCTAGTGGCCATTATATGATTACATGATACGTGTTTGCAATCAGATGGAACTAAGTACAACGTAGAACTAAGTGTCACGTCAAGGTTTAACGGGGGCCACCTCTAATACCTACGGGGGTTACCTCTAGTGCCCATGATTTGATTACATGCTCCTATTTCCTGCAAGACCTGAGTACTTGACCCTATATAATCCACCATTGGGCCTAAACGTAACTTGTTTGTATGTAGCAACCATATAATAAATAATTGGGACGCATGAAGTGCTACATTATATAGGATTAAACAACAGACTTAAGTATAACATGTTCACTTGCATATTCTTGTTACCCGTTCATGTTACTTGTTACATGTTACATGTTATTTGTTACTTGATACCTGTTACAATTTACTTGTTCACCCTGTACCTTGATCATGTTACTCGATTCATTTTACCTTCATGCCAGTCTCTTTTAACTTTATTACTTGTTGCATACCTGTCATGTCATGTTGTATATTTTGGATTCCAAATCTCTGTTTCATGCCTTCTTGCACTTGTTTCCATACCCGTTGCTTGTATTACCTACGGCCCGTAACTTGCACTAACGGGCGTCTGTCTATTTATTTCTCTACTTTTCTTCCACATGATAAATACAAGTTTTCGAGATCAATTGCCTGCAGGAGTTGGTGAGCGAACATTTTAGGCTTCGCATGGAAAATCTTGCTTTAGTTATTTGTGTTTAAGTTTATTTAATTCTTGTTGCTACTTAAAACTTGTAACGGACTTATTGTCCCGAAGTTTTACTTTCGACCCAGATCTTGTATTTATTTGGAAAATTTATATTTGTTTCAAATAATTTCTGTTGATTAATAATTTATTTATGCATGTGTGGTTGAGTATATTTTGTTATATTTCCTACCATGATGTTGAGTCGATCCTACAGTTTATGAATGATGTTGCCGCTAATTTCGGTGTGGGGGCAAACAGATAGAATTTGTGGATCCTTAGGGAAACTGAATAGTAAACCTGTATACCTGTTCCGTCGAAGTTTGATCGTCGATCCCGCCGTACACCTGCAAAAAGTGCGAGACACCGGGGTTGTTCCCGGCGACGCACCCTCCGACGCTCAAGTCAGTAACCAGAAATGATTATGAGAGAGCGCAAAAACTGGAGAAAGATGGATTACCTCTTAATGGAGATAGGTGGAGGGTATTTATAGGCGTCTCAGGGAACAGATTAGGCATGTGATTCCTGTATACAGATAAGGAATGTAATCCCTAATTCCCAGTGAAAGGATAGGTATGAATCAGGGCCATTGATTAACATTAATCAGGAACCCTAATTCTATCCTGCTGGACCGGGTTTGCTGTGGGTTGAAACCCACACCCAGTTGAGGTGGATCCGTTCGCAGGTTATTGGATCTTGTTGAAGAGGAGACCCAGTACCCGTTTCAGACCCGTCTGTAGGTGAAATTACTGTCTTGCCCCCGGACTTTAGGATTCGTGCCCAATTTGGGCGGTCTCGATTAGACCCCTATTTTTAGCCATATCACGAGCCCCCCACTCCTAAAGGCTGAGGACAATCAGTCTTTGAGGAGTAGTTGGACTGTTTTAGTGGCTAATGGAGTCGTATCGGAGTCCGAATGGGTGATTTTGAATCCTAAGTGGGTGGTAAGGTAGCTCCTTCTTCTTCTCCGAGGCCATATGATGTATCGAGTTTTTGACCATTTTTTCGGGCTATTTATTTAATTTCGCGGTGTGTTAAACTAATTGTTCGGGGGTCCTAGCTGTATATTCCAGGCAATAATTGTTCGTTCGGAGGCTAAAAAACATCCCCCCGAATTTCTAATTATTTTCTAGAATTTTTAGCTAATTTTTCCGAATTATTAGCGATTTTTCGCAATTTTTAAATAAATAAAACAGTTAAAAATCGATTTTTAAATACGATTTATGACGTGGCCGAATCTGGACCGTCGATCAGAGCGGAGGCGCGAATTTCGAGACGATCAGACGGCCCCTGCTCCTCGGCGAGCTTTTTTGCCGTATACGAGGGTTGGTACCTCGGCACCTCGGCTCGGAGGGCCAGTGCTTCGGCTCGGAAGGGCAGCGCTTCAGCTCGGTGGGTCAGCGCCTCGGCTCGGAAGGTCAGCGCTTCGGCTCAGAAGGGCAGCGCTTCGGCTCGGAGGATCCGAGGTACGTGGCACCATCTGGGCCGTCCATTTCAGCGTGGATCTCCATAAAACGCTATCTTGTCGTTTAGTGGTCGTGGCCAAATCTGGACCGTCCATCATGACGAGCGCGCTTTTTCACAAGATCCAACGGCTGATGTGGGTCGGTGCGATTTTTTGCCATATATGAGGGTCGGTGCCTCGGCACCTCGGCTCGGAGGCTCGGTGCTGTGGCTCGAAAGATCAGTGCTTCGGCACGGAGAGTCAGCGCTTCGGCTTGGAGGGTCAGTGCTTCGGCACGGAGAGGCAGCGCTTCAGCTCGGAGGGTCAGCGCTTCGGCTTGGAGGGTCAGCGCTTCGGCTCGGAAGGTCCGAGGTACGTGGCATCATCTGGGACGTCTATTTCAGTGTGGATCTCCATAAAACGCTCTTGTCGTTTAGTGGACGTGGCCAAATCTGGGCCATCCATCATGACGAGCGCGCTTTTTCACAAGATCCAACGGCTGATATGGGTCGGTGTGATTTTTTGCGCATCACGAGGATGGGGTTCAGATCACGAGAAAATGTTATCTTGTCGTTTTGTGGGCGTGGCGAGATCTGGTTCGTCCATCGAATTCTGACGCGAATTTTGGAGAGATCCGACGGTGACTTCGCCTCGGGAGGATTTTTTGCCATATACGAGGGTCGGTACCTCGGCACCTCGGCTCGGAGGCTCGGTGCTGGTGGTCGAGGCGCTGTGTTGGCGACTTTGAATGAAAAGTCTCTTGATGGTTCGACCTTCCGTGCCTAGTAGCTCGGCTGCTCGACTAAGCTGTTCTGTAGCTCGGTCGAGCAGGCCGATGGCAGGCAGTTCGGAGGATGCACGCGGCAGGATCTGGTCCGTCCATCATGGCGCGCATCACGAGGATGGGGTTCAGATCACGAGAAAATGCTATCTTGTCGTTTTGTGGGCGTGGCGAGATCTAGACCGTCCATCGAACTCTGACGCGAATTTTGGAGAGATCCGACGGTGACTTCGCCTCGGGAGAATTTTTTGCCATATACGAGGGTCGGTACCTCGGCACCTCGGCTCGGAGGCTCGGCGCTGGTGGTCGAGGCGCTGTGTTGGCGACTTTGAATGAAAAGTCTCTTGATGGTTCGACCTTCCGTGCCTAGTAGCTCGGCTGCTCGACTAAGCTGTTCTGTAGCTCGGTCGAGCAGGCCGATGGCAGGCAGTTCGGAGGATGCACGCGGCAGGATCTGGTCCGTCCATCATGGCGCGCATCACGAGGATGGGGTTCAGATCACGAGAAAATGCTATCTTGTCGTTTTGTGGGCGTGGCGAGATCTAGACCGTCCATCGAACTCTGACGCGAATTTTGGAGAGATCCGACGGTGACTTCGCCTCGGGAGAATTTTTTGCCATATACGAGGGTCGGTACCTCGGCACCTCGGCTCGGAGGCTCGGCGCTGGTGGTCGAGGCGCTGTGTTGGCGACTTTGAATGAAAAGTCTCTTGATGGTTCGACCTTCCGTGCCTAGTAGCTCGGCTGCTCGACTAAGCTGTTCTGTAGCTCGGTCGAGCAGGCCGATGGCAGGCAGTTCGGAGGATGAACGCGGCAGGATCTGGTCCGTCCATCATGGCGCGCATCACGAGGATGGGGTTCAGATCACGAGAAAACGCTATCTTGTCATTTTGTGGGCGTGGCGAGATCTGGACCGTCCATCGAATTCTGACGCGAATTTTGGAGAGATTCGACGGTGACTTCGCCTCGGGAGGATTTTTTGCCATATACAAGGGTCGGTACCTCGGCACCTCGGCTCGGAGGCTCGGCGCTGGTGGTCGAGGCGCTGTGTTGGCGACTTTGAATGAAAAGTCTCTACCTTCCGTGCCTAGTAGCCCGGCTGCTCGACTAAGCTGTTCTGTAGCTCGGTCGAGCAGGCCGATGGCAGGCAGTTCGGAGGATGAACGCGGCAGGATCTGGTCCGTCCATCATGGCGCGCATCACGAGGATGGGGTTCAGATCACGAGAAAACGCTATCTTGTCGTTTTGTGGGCGTGGCGAGATCTGGACCGTCCATCGAATTCTGACGCGAATTTTGGAGAGATCCGATGGTGACTTCGCCTCGGGAGGATTTTTTGCCATATACGAGGGTCGGTACCTCGGCACCTCGGCTCGGAGGCTCGGCGCTGGTGGTCGAGGCGCTGTGTTGGCGACTTTGAATGAAAAGTCTCTTGATGGTTCGACCTTCCGTGCCTAGTAGCTCGGCTGCTCGACTAAGCTGTTCTGTAGCTCGGTCGAGCAGGCCGATGGCAGGCAGTTCGGAGGATGCACGCGGCAGGATCTGGTCCGTCCATCATGGCGCGCATCACGAGGATGGGGTTCAGATCACGAGAAAACGCTATCTTGTCGTTTTGTGGGCGTGGCGAGATCTGGACCGTCCATCGAACTCTGACGCGAATTTTGGAGAGATCCGACGGTGACTTCGCCTCGGGAGAATTTTTTGCCATATACGAGGGTCGGTACCTCGGCCCCTCGGCTCAGAGGCTCGGTGCTGGTGGTCGAGGCGCTGTATTGGCGACTTTGAATGAAAAGTCTCTTGATGGTTCGACCTTCCGTGCCTAGTAGCTCGGCTGCTCGACTAAGCTGTTCTGTAGCTCGGTCGAGCAGGCCGATGGCAGGCAGTTCGGAGGATGCACGCGGCAGGATCTGGTCCGTCCATCATGGCGCGCATCACGAGGATGGGGTTCAGATCACGAGAAAACGCTATCTTGTCGTTTTGTGGGCGTGGCGAGATCTGGACCGTCCATCGAATTCTGACGCGTATTTTGGAGAGATCCGACGGTGACTTCGCCTCGGGAGGATTTTTTGCCATATACAAGGGTCGGTACCTCGGCACCTCGGCTCGGAGGCTCGGTGCTGGTGGTCGAGGAACGGAGTTGAATGTTTCTGAAGGGACTCAGTTGCTCGGTTTGGCGGACTGGTGGCCGAGTCGTGGACTTGAGCGATTTGGGGGGCCTTTTTGTTTATCAAAGCGTCGCGACTCTCCGCTTGGCGCTTTGGCTTAGTGGGCCTTTCACGTTCCCCTAGAAGGCCCAACACTTTTGGGGTTATAAATCTTCACTCTCCCACCCCCAAGCTCACTTCTCACTTTTTACTCTCAAGACTTTACCTTTGCTGTCTAAGTTCTCTGCTAGCGGCGACTTCTGTTCCACGGTGGTGACGCTAGCTGTCGCGTGGGCCAGGCGATTTCCGGCAACAAATTCCGTCCGTGAACGTCACTTCAAAGGTCAGTCCACTAGACTCAACTTTTTTTTTCTAGAGATGTCACGAGTGGACTCGGGGAGTGGGGCCTCGTCTTCGGGTGATGATGGCGCCGGGGAGAGGAGGAGGGCGGAGATCCGGAGGAAGGGTAAACAGGTTGCCGAACCGTCCGCGACCGAAGCGAGGAAGGAGAAGAAGGAGAAGAGGAGAGTGGCGGCCCAATCCGTGGTGGTTGAGGAGATTATGGAGAACCCGAAGCAAGCGCCCGAAATGGGTCGGTATCCCTCGGTTTTGTCCGGGCATTCGGGGATCAGGCAGTACGAGGCCGACCTTCTGGAGAAAGCGATATACGGAAAGTCGAAGGTCGTCGAGGAACCCAACCCGGCTCTTCCCACCGAGGCCGACGAGATCATTTCAGTGCTGTCCGAGAGGGACTTCCTTCGGATCAGAAAGGGATTCGCCATCCCTCTGGAGTACAAGCTGATACTCCCCGGCCCCGGGATGCGAGCGAATTCCAAGCTGCCATCGTCGGATATGTGCATGTTCGACTTCGACTCCCTGAATGCCGGACTGCGCTTCCCGCTGCACCCTTTCGTCCTCCAGATCCTCGGCTGGTTCTGCCTCGCGCCGACCCAATTCATGCCGAACACCTGGCGTCACGTGAACGCTTTCTTACTTCAGTGCAGCAAGGCTGAAGTAGTGCCGGACCTAACAGTCTTCCGAGGTCTGTATCGGATAAACAGGCAGCACAGGACGGAGCATCAGTACTATTTGGGGCCGAGGAAGGGTGTTAAGATTATAGAAAACCCCGACTCAATAAAGGGTTGGAGGGAGAAGTACTTTATATTAAGGGGTGAGGCGATTCGGCACATTCCGACCCGGTGGAAAGTGGAGGTGCCAAAGTTCGCGAGAGCCGACCCGGTACTATCCGAGGCCGAAGAGGATGTGGCGAGGAAGATCATGGCCCTTCCCCTGTTAAGTTGGAGGGAGTTGACGGAGGAGGTGCTGTTCGGGTCCGGCCTTAGCCCCATCGACCCGAGTATGCTCCTGACATCTCATTTATTTTCGTTTTTTCTTTCAAGTCTTTAGTTCGTCTTGCTGACTCTTTTTTTTTTGTCCGATGCAGAAGCGATGAAGATTGATTTCAACGCCATGATGGTCGATAGGTCCAAGTTGGCCGGGGGTAGAAAGAGAAAGAGGGCGGCCGCGGCAGCCTCGTCGACTCCGCAGCCCACTGTCTCTCCTACCGTCACCCCGCCCCCTCCGACCACTGAGGCGCCTTCGGAGGAGGTAATTGTCGAGGAGCCCTCGGCTCCTGTGGCCCCGAGCGTGATCGAGGGGGCCTTTGACGTAAATGCGGCGCTGTCGCTCGGGGCACCGCCGCTGACCAGGGCTGCCGAGGAGATCCTGACCGAGCAGCACAAGCAGTTGTTCGTGCCGAATTGGCAGGTGAAGAACCACGACGGGTTCCTCGGCAATTCGCAAATGTCGGTGCAGGTCGTTAAGCACTTAGCCACCCCGAAGGACCGAGCCGCGCTGAAGGCAGGGACGGTCGGCGACGACACATACGAGGTGGCTCGGTCGCTTGTGTCGGTAAGTTTCTCGTTGCTAAATTTTTTTTCTAAGTTTACAGCTCGGTTTGTTTATTGCGCACACCGTTGTCTTCGCAGGCTACCTGGCATTTCGGCCATCTCCTGGAGACGTTCGCCGAGCAGGAGAAGGAGTTGAGGGCTGCCAGCGACAAAGACCGGTCGGCGAAGGTCAAGGCAGTCCGGGAGCTCGAGGTCAAGCAGAGGCAGGCCGAGGCTTTGGAGGTCCGGGTGGCCGACCTTGTTGCCGACCTGGAGAGAGCCTAGTGGCGCCTCGACGCAGAGTCTGCCAAGGCCGCGAAGGCTGCCGAGGAGCTGGCTGCGGCGGTGAAGTCCTTGGCTGAAGAGAGGGCGGAGAAGGAGGGCTTGGCGGCGAAGATCCGGGCCGAGGTGGAGAAGGTGGCCGAGGAAGCATATGGCCAAGAACAAGGAGATGTCTTATCAGAGGGCACTGGACCATGTTCAGGAGCGGGTCCCCGGCTTCGAGCCGGTTGGCTACCGACTGTGGCCAGGGTCGCCCTCGGACGGCGAGGAAGGAGGCGAAGGCGAGGGGGTCGAGAGCGAGGGCGAGGAGGATGAAGCCGACCCACCTGTGGCGGACGCCCAGGTCGAGGTGGTAGTCGGGGGGCCATCTGTCGACGCACCCGTGGTCGAGGCGGTGACGCAGGTGGACCCCTGATCCTCTTGCTAAGTTTTTGTAGTTTTTTGGTTTTCTTTAAACAGTGTAATGCCTTTTGCGGACTGGCCACCGCTTTTGTTTGAATGAAATATATGTTTTGATTTTGTGTTTCTATCTAAGTGTTTGGTTCGCCCCTCTAGCCCTTCAATGTCGCCCCCTTCTTTTATTTCAGATTGTCGAGGTGACTTCTGCCAATGCGGCGGTTCGGCGCCGCGCAGAGCTATTTCAGCAGCCCCGAGAGGGTCGGCTCGAGGGCGAGATGCATCTGACCAGGAGAATGCTTCAAGACGTTGAGAGGAGGAACAGCGAGTTGTTGGCCGAGCTGCACCATCTACGGATAGTCGAGGCCGAGCTGTCTGCGAAGGAGGAAGAGCTGGTTCGGGTTTCAGTCGAACGGGATGACTTTGCTAGGAAGGTGGAACATTTGCAAAGGGTGACAGTCGACAAGAGTATCGAAGTGACCTATTTGCGTCGCGTTATATCCGACAGCGCGGAGTATCCCGGTTCGGCGAAACTTCCTCGATTCAAAGTTATTGTGAAGGACGACACGCTGAAGGACCGGATCGTCGAGCTGGAGGAAGAGGTCGCTCGACTCAAGCCTCAGCCAGTGAGGGCCAACGTCCGGAGCACTTCGTGCACTCGCGAAGAGATTGAGCGAGGGATTTCGTTCTATCAAGCCGCGAGCCGAACCCCCATCGAAGGTAGGTCCGCAGCCGATGCCCAAAGTGGGGTAGCGGTGTCTTCAAGTGGTGCATCGGTTGGAGTGATTGTTAGGGTCAGCGGCGAAGAGGCATCTCGGTTCGTTGGTCTAGAGACAAGCTCCGAGGTCAAGAAGCGCCGACCCAAAGTGTCGCTGAACCGGAGCGTCCCCCTTCCGCGGAGGCAGTAAACGGGTCGTGTCTTGTCTTCGGACTTCCGAAATGTGTTTTGTCATAATCTTCTTGTAATTTTATCCAAGTCTTGTTAATAAAATTGGGGTTGATTTATCCGAACTGTCCTCTTCTCCTTGTAAATTTATTGTGTTGAAAACTGCTTAGCTAGGGCAGGCTCGAGATGGACCGCGAGGCAAGTGTTTGCTTCGTCGAGCGTCTTGGCCTCGAGACTCGTACTTTTGCCTCGGCTCTGAATCTTGCTCGGCGCCTTCCGGCGCGGCTCGGTTCGGCGGCCGAGGTACAGCTGTTTCGAAGCTGCGGCCAATCCTCTTAACTACATTAATGGTGCTCCGGGATCTGTGGGGGCGTTTCACCTTCCCAAGGGCAGTGAAAACGGTGCCCCTTAATTAACACGCGGCGCTCCAGCTCCCTAGGCGCGACTTTTGGACTCCCGATGGTCATAATGACAGTTACTTGGGGAAAGGCTATAAGTACCACACCCCCCCTTTGCAGTTCCCGTCATCAATCTAGAGTGAGTGGGTTTGATGGCATCTGCCCTTGGGCGGATGCCAGCCTGGTGAAGAATTTTTTGCCTCGAGAGGTTCCTAAGGGTGGTCACCCTACTGCCTTGTTCTTCTCTCGTTCTCGACGACCCCGAGGTGGGTGTCAGGAGCGAGGGAGGACAAGGCAGAAGAGTTGGCGACCGTAGTCCGGACCTGAGGGGGAGGCCCCCTTAGACCTTAATCCGAACTTTGAGGCTAAGTTTTTGCTTCGTGTAGGCTGGCGGCGTTCATACGGCTCGTTGGCCAAGGCGGTCGCGGAAGAAGGTCGACTCGGATTGCCTGTCGCTTGGCGCTTGGTGCCGAGCGAAGTGAGGTGATCACGGCCGTCGGATGGTTGCACGAATCTTGAGGCGGGTGCGGTTCCCAAGAAAACACTATCTTGTCGTTTAGTGGACGTGGCCAAATCTGGGCCGTCCATCATGACGAGTGCGCTTTTTCACAAGATCCAACGGCTGATACGGGCCGGTATTTTTTTTTGCCATATACGAGGGTCGGTACCCCGGCACCTCAGCTCGGAGGACGTGGGGCCGTCTGCTACTAGTCCGATTGAGCCCCGGTCGGTAATGTAAAGGAGCCGTAGGACCCTCGACTACTGTTTTGGTTGGTTTAAGGGTTGTGGGAGCAATTCCGAATGGCGATCTACTTCTAGTTCGCTTAGGAGCGATCTTGCGAAGTAGAATCGAGCCAAGTGTTGGACTCTGAACCATTCAACGGTTGCGGGAGCAATTCCGAACAGTGATCTACTTTTGGCTCGCCTGCGAGCGAGCCGGGGAAGAAGAGTCGAACCGAGTGTTGGACTCCGAACCATCGTGAGATTGGTTTAAGGGTTGTGGGAGCAGTTCCGAATGGCGAACTACTTTCTAGTTCGCTTAGGAGCGAACTTGCGAAGTAGAATCGAGCCAAGTGTTGGACTCCGAACCATTCAACGGCTGCGGGAGCAATTCCGAACGGTGATCTACTTTTGGCTCGCCTGTGGGTGAGCCGGGGAAGAAGAGTCGAACCGAGTGTTGGACTCCGAACCATCGTGAGATTGGTTTAAGGGTTGTGGGAGCAGTTCCGAATGGCGAATTACTTCTAGTTCGCTTAGGAGCGAACTTGCGAAGTAGAATCGAGCCAAGTGTTGGACTCCGAACCATTCAACGGCTGCGGGAGCAATTCCGAACGGTGATCTACTTTTGGCTCGCCTGCGGGCGAGCCGGGGAAGAAGAGTCGAACCGAGTGTTGGACTCCGAACCATCGTGAGATTGGTTTAAGGGTTGTGGGAGCAGTTCCGAATGGCGAACTACTTCTAGTTCGCTTAGGAGCGAACTTGCGAAGTAGAATCGAGCCAAGTGTTGGACTCCGAACCATTCAACGGCTGCGGGAGCAATTCCGAACGGTGATCTACTTTTGGCTCGCCTGTGGGCGAGCCGGAGAAGAAGAGTCGAACCGAGTGTTGGACTCCGAACCATCGTGAGATAAGAGAGTTAAAAGCAGAGAGATGTGACAGTAGCAAGAACATGAAAAAAACACACTTCATTTATTAATATCCAATGGTCGGCTGCTTCTAAAGTTGCTAGCCGTTATTACAAGGAAAAAATGAAAGCAAAATACTACGAAAGAAAAGTCACTACAAGTAGCAGGAAAGGAATGGTTCGACATCTCGAGTTACTTAGAGAGGCGTTGTCGCTTTCTCTTAGTATTTTAGGAGATGGTCGGCATTCCAAGTCCTGGGAATCTCCCTGCCTTCGAGATCTTCTAGTCTGTATGCACCGGGACGGATTACTTTAGAGATCTTGTACGGTCCCTCCCAATTCGGGGCCAATTTGCTTTTCTGCCCGGGGAAGGAGATGGTCAACTTTCGAAGGACGAGGTCCCCTTCTTTGAGGTCCGTTGGGCGGACTCTTTTGTTGTATGCTAGCTCGATCCTTCTTCGGTAAGTTTGCTGGCGTATGGCAGCTCTCTCTCGGATTTCATCTATCAAGTCTAGACTTGCTCTGAGCTCTCTAGCGTTCTGTTCTTCTTCATAAGCTATCAGACGAGGAGAGGGTATCCCGACTTCCAGGGGGATGATGGCCTCGGACCCATAGGTGAGATTGAACGGACTCTCGCCTGTCGGAGTCCGCTTGGTGGTGCGGTAATTCCAGAGCACGTTAGGCAGTTGATCGACCCACAAGCCTTTGGAACACTTGTCTAACCTCTTCTTAATGCCTGAAAGGATCTATCGGTTGGCATTCTCGGCCTGGCCATTCGATTGAGGGTGGGAGACGGAGGAGAATCGGTATTGTATGGCAAGGTCTTCACATAAAGCTCGGAAGGCGGCCCCGGTGAACTGCGTTCCGTTATCTGTAACCAGGACCCTGGGAACGCCAAATCGGCAGATCACACTTTTCCAGAAGAACTGAACGACCTTATGTTCGGTGATTGTGGCCAGGGGCTCTGTCTCTATCCATTTTGAGAAATAGTCGACTGCCACGACCAGGAACTTAAGCTGTCCGGGAGCTGGTGGAAACGGCCCGAGTAGATCCATCCCCCACATCGCGAAGGGGACGGGGCTTGATAGGGAGGTGAGTGGTGCTTTTGGAAGGTGTCGGATGTCAGAATACTTTTGGCAGGAGCTGCATTGCCGAACGTGTCGTTCAGCGTCCCGTAGGAGAGTGGGCCAAAAATACCCGTAGTTTAACACTTTACGCGCCAGGGCTCTGGAACCTGAATGCGCCCTGCCGATTCCCTCATGAAGTTCTTGCAGGGCGTAGTCGGCTTGCCGGGAGGAGAGGCATCTCAGGTAGGGCCGACCGTCCACCTGTGTGAAGGAGCGTTTATACAGGACGCCTCCGATTAGCGTGTAACGCTCGGCTCGGGTCCCGACTCTCCTTGCCTCCTTCGGATCCTCGGGGAGGAGTCCGTCCCTTAAAAATTCGATGAGTGGTCTCATCCAGTTATCTTCGAGGAGGAGAGGCAACGTTTCAACGGAGTCGGGTGTTTCGTCCTCTATGCTCGGCTTCAGGAGGACTTCTATCAATACAGTCTGTTCGAGTCCCTGAAGGGATGAGGATGCCAGTTTGGATAGGGCGTCGGCCTGAGCATTTTCTTCTCAGGGGATCCTTTGGATGAGGGCTTCGTCGAACAGCGCCATGAGGCTTTAAACTTTGGCCAAGTACTTAGCCATCCTGTCGTCGCGGGCTTCATACTCGCCAAGGACCTGATTGACGACCAGTTGGGAGTCGCTGAAGATCCGGAGGCGTTGTGCCCCAGCATTTCGGGCCATTCCAAGACCGGCTATTAGCGCCTCGTATTCGGCTTCATTATTCGAGGCTTTAAAGTTTATACGGAGGGAGTACTGGAGGATGAAGTCATCCGGGCCTGCCAGAATGACCCCTGCCCCAAGTCCCTCACTACAGGAGGATCCGTCAACATAAACCGACCAGACCGGTGGTCCTTTCTCAGCTTGGCTGGACTCAGGGATAGTACTTTCCACAATGAACTCGGCAAGCGCCTGAGCCTTGATCGCGGTCCGAGGCCGATAAGTTATGTCGTGTTGGCTCAGCTCGATCGACCATTTCATAAGGCGACACGAAGTCTCGGGCTTGTGAAGAACCTGCTTCAGCGGCTGGTCGGTAAGAACGACCACCGAATGAGACTGGAAATACGGGCGAAGCTTCCTCGCGGCCATCACCAAGGCATAGGCCATTTTCTCTATCTTCGGGTATCGAAGCTCAGCATCCCGGAGCACTTTGCTGACGTAGTAAATGGGCTTCTGAGCCCGGTCTTCTTCTCTGACTAAGACTGCACTGAGCGTCTGCTCGAAGGCTGCCAGGTAGAGGTACAGCGGCTCGCCAGGTATTGGTTTGCTGAGCAGAGGTGGATTAACGAGGTAAGCTTTCAGCTGGTCGAAGGAGTCTTGTTGTTGCTGCCCCCACTCGAATCCTTTAGCCCCCCTGAGGGCTTTGAAGAATGGGAGGCACTTCTCCCCGGACTTTGACAGAAAGCGCCCTATGGCGGCTAGGCGACCAGTCAACCTTTGGACTTCTTTGACATTTCGAGGAGGGGCCATGTCCAATATGGCTTTGATCTTCTCCGGGTTTGCTTCAATTCCTCGTTGGCTAACCATGAAGCCGAGGAACTTCCCTGATGAGACGCCAAACGCACACTTGTTCGGGTTGAGTCTCATGTTATGCTTTCTTAGGACATCAAACGCCTCTTGTAGGTCGGTCACATGATCAACGCCTCGGATGCTTTTCACCAGCATGTCGTCAACGTATACCTCCATGTTCCGGCCGATCTGAGCCTGGAAAACCTTGTTAACGAGGCGTTGATATGTTGCTCCTGCATTCTTTAGACCGAATGGCATGACCCTGTAACAATAGAGGCCTTGGTCGGTTACGAAGGACGTCTTTGGGATATCCGGGGGGAACATTCTTATCTGATTGTAACCTGAGAAGGCATCCATGAAGCTGAGGAGCTCATGTCCCGAGGTTGCGTCAATCAGAGTGTCGATACTCGGTAGAGGGAAGGGGTTTTTGGGGCAAGCTCGACTGAGGTCGGTGAAATCAATACAAATCCTCCAAGTCCCATTAGACTTTTTCACCATCACCACATTCGATAACCAGTCAGGATAGTTCACCTCCTGTATGAACCGGGCCTTCAAAAGCTTGTTCACCTCTTCTTTAATAGCGAGCTGACGCTCGGGGGCGAACTTACGTCTCTTCTGCTGAACCGGTTTGGATCCCGGATCCACGCTTAGGCGGTGGACTAAAAGTTCTTCAGAGATACCGGGCATATCTGCTGCTGACCAAGCGAAGAGGTCTTGGTTGCTTCGTATACACTGTGTGATACCGGGGTATAGGGCGGACGGGAGAGTCTTGCTGACAAAGAACTTGCGGGTCGGATCGTGCTCAGCGAAGAGCACTTCCTCCAACTCGTCCACCGGCTCGGACGTTGGTCGGGCAGCTTCTGGGGGGATTTCCAAAGTCTCCAGGGACAAGACAGGTCCGAGAGTAGAAGTCATATAGCACTTGCGGGCTTGCTCTTGATTGCCCCTGACTTCTCCCACTCCAGCCCCGAGTGGGAAACTTCATCTTTAGGTGATATGCAGAGGGAACGGCCTCCAAAGCTGCTAGGTCGGGTCTGCCTAGGATGATATTATATGCTGCGGGAACGTCTACGACCATGAAGTCCATCGCTTCTGTACGGGTAGTAGGAGTTTTGCCAGCGGTTACATCGAGGGTGATCACCCCTTCAATAGTCACCGGCACTCCCGTGAACCCATGGAGCGTGTAACCTGCGGACTTAAGTCTGTCTCGGGAGAGTTTGAGGCCTTTAAACGCGGCGAGGAAAAGGATGTTAACGGAACTGCCGTTATCCACTAGAATCCTTTCCACCTTGAAGTTTGCCATGTGGAGACTAATGACGAGAGCGTCGCAGTGTGGGGTGCGAACTCCTTCAAGATCTTCGTCGGAGAAGGTGACGGGCACTCCGAGGCCCTTGGGAGGAGGGGCGGACTGGACTGAATTGACCTCTTATAAATGCCTTTCTGGAGGAGTTTGAGGAGCCCCCCATTGGCCCCCCTGAATGAGGTGGAGGACTCGCTCTTCTTCCAAATCGGGCGTCTCTTCTCGTTCCGGACGTTTGTTAGCCCCCGAGGCGGGGGAGGGAGTTCAGCTCTGTCCTTCCTCACGAACCTGCTCAGTTGCCCCCTCTGGATAAAGGCTTCTATTTCGTTCTTCAAGGCACGACAATCGTTGGTGTCATGCCCATGGTCCCGGTGATAACGGCACCATTTCTCTTTATCTCTTCTTTTGGCAGGGGTGTTCATCCTCGGAGCAGAAGGTATGATTCCTTCCTTTTCGACTTCCATCAGAATAGTTGAGACATTAGTGGTGAAGGGAGTGAACTTTTCGAATCCGGGGGGTTGTCGGCGCTGGCCGGTATTATCCTTTTGGAGCTTCTTGGCTCCTTCTTCTTCCGTTCCCTTCCTCTTGAATTCGGAGGAAGACCCTTCCCAGTTGGGTCGTTGCTCAGCCTCCTCAGCCCGGATGTACTTCTCACTGCGAAAGAGGAGGTCGGAAAAGTTCTGTGGAGGCTTCTTGGCGAGGGAGGAGCGGAGGTTGGAATTGAGGACGTTTGATTGAAAGGCTGCAGTAGCGACCGACTGGTCGAGGGATGCTATAGATCTGGCTTCTGCTGTGAACCTCTTCACGTAGTCTCTCAATTTCTCCCCCTTCTTCTGGTGGAGGTGTAATAGGGAGATGCTGGTCTTCTCAGCCCTTCGGCTGCTTACGAAATGGGTGATGAAAAGGGTCTCGAACTGCTCGAAGGAAAATATTGAGGCGGGGGCAAGGCGAGAGTACCATTCTCGAGCTGGTCCTTTGAGAGTTGCTGGGAAGGTTTTGCAGAGAAGGGCATCGGAAGCTTGGTGGAGGAGCATCAGGGTCTTAAAGCTTTCGATGTGATCAACCGGGTCGGTCTCCCCGGTGTAGGTTTCGAACTGAGGAGGTTTGAAACCGAACGGCACTGGTGCGTCCACTATGGTTCGGGAGAAAGGGGGCGGCTAGGACGTAGAGTCCTCCTCCTAAGCTCCTCTTCACGGTTTATCTGACCCAGGCGCCTCTCTACCTCATGCAGACGGCGGTACATGGTGTCGTCCCTCCGACGATAATCAGCCGAGCCTCTAGACTCGTCTTCGTATGAGGGAGAGCGGGGACTACGGCGGTTGTAACTTCAAGAGCGACGAGGACTTGGGGTACGCCGGGAGTTGGTAAGAGCAGGACGAGGAGATGGGGACCGTCGGCGAGGGCTTCGGACTGGAGGAGGAGATGGTGATCTTCGGCGTGGACTTTGGACTGGAGGAGGAGATGGGGCCTTTGGCTCATTAGGGTTCCGATGAAGGTTGAGGGCCTGCAGGACGGTAGCTTGGAACTGCTGGAATTCGGCACGGGTGATGGGTGCTTCACTGTTCCTAGGCTGTTGCCGACCCGCAGGGGAGTATGGTCTTCTCCTGTGGTGCTCGGGTGACTCCCTCCTTCCCCTCCTGACGGGGGACCTTCTGTGTTCTCGATGGCGAGGAGACCGCTCCCCTGGACGGTGTTGGCGGGAGCTTCCCTCACGGGCCCGCTTCTCATCCAGGTGGCGGCGTAGGTCATCGTCTTTCTGGGGGTTGAGGACGGTGTTGTGGTGACCAGAGGCTCAGAGATGATGGGAGGCCATGGAGTCCGAAGAGGCGTTGTGGATGGAGAAGTGATCCTGGTGAAGGGGTTGTTTCTGAGGGTTAGGACCCTTCGGGGTGGCTGATTGGGAGGAGGAAGGTCCTGTTGGAGTGGGTCTTCCACTGTAAGGGGAAGTTGCCCCTGTTGAACGGGATTAGGGAGGACTTCTTGCTGCTGCTCAGGGTTGGGTCCCCGGTTGGACCCCCTTGACCTGACTTTCCTAGGAGGCATGGCTGGAGAAGATCTGTTCAGCAGGAAGAGGAGAGGTTTCTATTCGTTAGTTTCCCACAGGCGGCACCAATCTGTTGCCGCTAATTTCGGTGTGGGGGCAAACAGATAGAATTTGTGGATCCTTAGGGAAACTGAATAGTAAACCTGTATACCTGTTCCGTCGAAGTTTGATCGTCGATCCCGTCGTACACCTGCAAAAAGTGCGAGACACCGGGGTTGTTCCCGGCGACGCACCCTCCGACGCTCAAGTCAGTAACCAGAAATGATTATGAGAGAGCGCAAAAACTGGAGAAAGATGGATTACCTCTTAATGGAGATAGGTGGAGGGTATTTATAGGCGTCTCAGGGAACAGATTAGGCATGTGATTTCTGTATACAGATAAGGAATGTAATCCCTAATTCTCAGTGAAAGGATAGGTATGAATCAGGGCCGTTGATTAACATTAATCAGGAACCCTAATTCTATCCTGCTGGACCGGGTTTGCTGCGGGTTGAAACCCGCACCCAGTTGAGGTGGATCCGTTCGCGGGTTATTGGATCTTGTTGAAGAGGAGACCCAGTACCCGTTTCAGACCCGTCTGTAGGTGAAATTACTGTCTTGCCCCCGGACTTTAGGATTCGTGCCCAATTTGGGCGGTCTCGATTAGACCCCTATTTTTAGCCATATCAAATGATAAAAATCATTTGTTGGGATTTGTCACGTACTCGTATTTCGTATTCCTTTTGGGAAGCGGGGCATGACAGATTTTTAGTGGTCTACAAAGAAATTTGGCATATCATCTGCAACTACAAGTCAAACTATACTCCATTTTTCCTTCTCAAGCTTGACAAGGAGAAAGCTCCTGAAAGAGTCAACTGGACATTCATTCGAAGATACATTCATAAGCTGAATTTCTACCAACATTTTATTGGATATTGTCTTCATTGATCTATCTGTATCTGTATCTTCCCATCACTCAGACCTATTTGGGAACAAAGTTAAGAGGTAGAAGGTATGGGAACAAAGTTAAGAGGTAGAAAGTATGCTAACTTTAGTTGTCATATCTTTTATTGCTGCTGTTGTTGTTGTTGTTAATAAAGATGACATTGTCATCGCTTCATTAATAAAATATTAACGAAACATAGATGAATCGTTTACAATACAGATAATCAAAATCTAACCAAAATCAACACAAAACATAGATGAACCGTTTACTATACAAATAGTCAAAGTCTAACCAAAATCAACACGATAGGAAATACTAATACATTGAAAGTTGAAAATAAGATACAAATAGTGCATCACATCCATCCAAAAGTCTCTGCCCCTCCCGTCCTGACATTTTCTACTCCTCCGTACACAGTCTCTTCTTTGTTTCTGCCTGACCTGCCAAAGCCTGAATAAATGCAAAAAATTTATGCATCATAACAGAAAGTCTATATTCTATATTACGGAAGCAGAGCTCGTTATGATCTAGCCACATGCCCCATATAGTAGCAGTAGCGGACATATCCCAGGCAACTCTATCCTCCTTCCTAACAAACAATGTTATCCCTCCATAATCCCCATACCTGTATGACTGACTTAGGACAATCTAAACTCCCAAACCATAAACAGACCACCTCATATGCTAGCCTGACCCTAGGACATGAATAAAATGTGGTTTGTGTTTTTGTTTAAATTTGAACATCTAATGCATCTAACATTGATCTGCATATTGTGTTTCTGCAGGTAAACCTTTGATAAAATAGTGTCATTCCACACCAGCCAAAGAAAGCTTTCACCTTCAATGGCGCATATGTACTCCATATAATGTTCGCCTCCCTGCTCCTTAGCCCGCTGCCATTCAACCACTTGTACATATCCGACATTGAGAAATTCTCATTCGGGGCTAAGTTCCAACTTCTTATGTCCTCTGAATTGGTGGTGTATTGACCTTCAATCCAAATGAAATTATTGAGATTTTGCAACTGAGTAATACTCTGTTGCGACAATTGATCAACAACCTGAATCCTTAATTTATCCCTACTCCACACATCAACGACTAATGTGTCAACATTAACTGTCACCCTTGCTGTCTCTAGTTGTCATATCTTTACCTCCAACTTAAAGTTATTTCATAGTTAAGAAAAATTAGGGGGTAAGGGTGAAATTTAAATAACAAATTTTTATTTTCACCTTTTAAGGTAAGATAAATATAGTCATCTTAACTTCAAAATGAGTCTCAAGCATGCCAAGTTAGGATAATTAGAGTTTTATAAAGTTATGAGAGATATCTCCAATTATTCTAACTCAACTTTGTTTCTAAACATAGCCTCATTTCTGTACGGTGGCATCTGTTGCTGCGAATTTCGGTGTGGGAACAAATAGATGATAGGTAGATTCTTCTATAAATAATAAAAGCAAACATGTTGACTTCTTGCCGGTGTTGAACATTTCTTGATACTGCTGCTGGCCAGCAAAAAAGTTCGAAACACCGGGATTGTTCCCAGTGACGAACTCTCCGACGCTCAAGTTAGTAATCAAGGAGATTATGAAAGAGCTTTCAAGGAGAAAATACTGATTACCTTTTTATGGTGAGGGTAGAGGGATATTTATAGTCGCCTTCAGATTCAGTTTCAAGGTAATCATTTATCTCTACTTCCCGGTATTTTTGCATAAAAAATAGAGTTTCAATTTCTTCATGAAAAGAGATTTGGTTTAAACCGTCTCTTAGGGTTAGGGATAATCAAGAATTTATACAACTCTTTAAATGGCATGGGGTTATCTTTAAACGTCACCTTAACCCACAAGGACAGACCCGTTTTTGGATTTTTGAGCTTGGAAAAGACACTTCCCATTTTTGAACCCATTTGTAGCGAAAATTACCGTTTTTACCCCTGAGAGCTTTGAGATTAGTGCCTGGTTTGAACAGTTCTGATTTATTTATATTTTTAGCCATATCACAAGCCCCTTACTCCCGAAGACTATGTTTCACATCCTTTAAAAAAAAGTTCGCCGTTTTTAATGGCTTACAAAATTTATTGAATTTCTTGGGGACGTTTGAATCTCGCTCGGAGCGTAACGATGCTTTTCTGAGTTTTTAAGGTTGCGTTTGGTTCGTTGTTTTGAAAATTCATTTTAAACATAGTTTTTGGAAGAAAAAAAATTATAAAGTTGTTTTTGTAACGCCCCGGATCCCCGTTATCGGATATCCGTGACACAACCAGAATCTTTGCCTTCAAATGCATCCCAACACAGTAAATAACGCGAAAATTTAAACACTTTTATTGCCATCAGAGTTATTACATCAACGATTACAAATATCAATCTGTCATATCAAACTGTAACGCCTCCCCCCCTTTTCTTTTGACTTCAAAATTCAATTCTTTCAATTTCTATATCACTTTAAACATAAACTAAGATAGTTATATTTCAAAGAAAATTTTGGCAGAATTTCCTCAGAAATTTCTACCCCAAAACACAAAAAGCTTACGAAATTCTACTCTAAATTCCGTAGCTCGCATCACATGCAATAATATCATGGGCTCCCTAGGCCAAAATGAGCAGAATCACACAGGCAATATATATATCATGCTCTGGGGGCCAAACTCATAATAGGATATCAAGTATCAATTAAAAATCATAAATTCCTTTGAAAACGTAGTAAAGTTTTTAAAAAATAACTTATAAAACATACCACAAGGCCCGGTACTTCACAACGAGATGGGTACGGGTCAAAAAAATATCATGTCACTCCACACTATACTTATCATCGTCATCCACATACTTATACATCAAAAATACAATTTAAATCATAAATTTCACTATTCACATAATGAAACTTAAACAACAATTTTAAAATAAAAGCTCCATTCCGCAGAATCTACACCTCACCTCTGCACTACTGAGAAGCTATAACAGTAGGGGATCTAGGGTAGTCCAGGGACTCCCTAACCCCCCAAACACTAAGAGGTTAGCCATTTCTGGTGTAAATATAATTTACTAATTAAGCAAATAAATTAAACTTTATAAGTAAAAACAGAACGAACTTACGAATACCAAGATAATCAAATCTTACCTGAAATCTGAACATGTAAACATCATAAATGAGATTTCACATCAAATACTCTCTAAGTCATTTCCTGTATGCATATCCATACCCGCTCACAACATACTTATCTTTAGTTTAGAAATCATTCCCAAATTAGTCGCTTAAGGCCCATCACTTTACGCCTTATGCAAATATTCCTATAGCTTTATTTTTCCAAAAATCTTTACATTCACAAATAACTCTACTTTCACATAAACTGCACCTTATTTACCATTCATTTGCATTTACAGACTCGCGACTTATATTCTTTCCCAATCACATATCACATAACGCATTCATTCATTTCTTACAACATATATCATCACGTCTCGCAATCATCACCTTCACACTCATTATACACTTTAACTATCGCACTCACTATTCATCATGAATGGAAAATAAACGTGTATCCTGATTTCCTAGTGTTCGTGTGTGCCATGACTTGAAGTCTAATACAAAACACATAATACAGAATAGATGCACTTAATCTAATGTAAGCAAGACTCTGGACACACATGCATCCCATACTACATGTGCCCAAGATCAAGCCGTTTCTTCCAATTTCAGGGAATTGAACTCTCGTTATGCAATGCATTCTAATTCGGTCCACTTCATGTTCCTGAAAGTATGACATGGTTGAGGTGTAAATAAAAGACATAATTCGGGACGCTACCCTGTTGTCACCCATAATTCTCACATCGGACCCTCCTCGAAAGCTGTGATGAATTTAAAGATATACCACAGCATACCTATGGCGCCGTATTTCACAGGACCGCAGCCCATACGACCCGTTCGTGTCCACCAGCATACGCCCGGACCCCATTCAATAGCCGTGACGAACTTAAAGATATACTGCAGCATACTTATGGCGCCTTATTTCACAGGACCGCAACCCATACGAATCGTCCGTGTCCACCAGCATGTGCCCGGATCCCATTCAACTGCCGTGACGAACTTAAAGATATACTGCAGCATACCTATGGCGCCGTATTTCACAGGACCGCAGCCCATACGACCCGTTCGTATCCACCAGCATGTGCCCGGATCCCATCCCGTCCTTACCACGGTACCTCAGGAATCAACAGTGCAAGATATGCACCGCAGCACGTATCCCTAATGACAGGAAGAGACAACCCCATAATATCACCACCTAGTGCTAACTCTCAGAACGAGTTGGATTATAAGGAATCACCCATAACACCAATTAGGTCTTCAAGCGAAACAATAAAAGAAAACATAATCAATGCAGTTTACTGAAAATATGTTGTTATTCAAATCACTCGGTGTCGATCAACAAAGTCGAGCCTGACTGGTCTGTCAAAGTAACAACCATCACGGAATCACATCCACTGTTTCCCAATACCTTCACAGGTCAGCGACCAAATAATCCCGGCCCGTGACCCTCAGCGAGTGGTCTAACAGTACCCCAAGGATGCAATACAATTCAAATGAAGGTAAGCACACACATAACCATCACTTCTTGACCATTGACAGACTCAGGCATTGAGACACCAAACACAAACTGACTAGAGCTATATCCCAACTCACTCATGTCCACCATGAGTACTAAGCACATGAACTTATCTAAGTTCCAAATGAAATGCTAAAACATCATTAAAACCCCGATAACTCATGATCACCACACTGCAGTATGCAGAGGGCTCCTTACCAATTGTTCAATGAAATAATTCAAGAAATAGCAGTAGCTGTGACCCAAGCTACGCTCATCGGAATTCAACAAGATCAGACTTCTAGAATGGTAGGGAGATCCACAGCAATTTCCTAGTGAGAGATTCCTTCAAACATTTAAGAGCTCAAGTCCCCGAGTCAACTTAAACTTGAAGTTTAGTCTAAACAACAGGTTGCTAACTTCCAACGTCCATAACTTTCAACACACAAAATATGGAATTGCTTGATACTACCCATTCTGGAAGATAAAACCCTAGGCTACAACTCTCCAGCTAGCCCTTTCCTCGAATTCAATTCTCCTGATACTATAAAACCTCATATAATCTCAATAGTATATTCTTCTTGCACTCGCTGCAGCTTTCCAATACCATAAAAGTTTGCTCACTCATCGGAAATTCTCGATTCCGGGTCCTATGAGAAGGTGGGAGTGTCTACTTCAACTTCCTAGTTGAACACCTCTTTCAGACTCTATCATTTGAGTTCTCGAAAACATAAGTTCCACCAGGTGTACAAATAGGGAGAAACTTGTTTACAGTGTTCTAAATGGCGTCCGCCTCGGACGCCTAGGCGCTCAAAAAGAGGAGAACGAACTGCATATGCAATAGGCGGTACTCTAGGCGTTGATATGGCAGTTAGGCGTACAAGGCGCCGCTGAGGCGGCGCCTAGGCGGCTGACAGATTTTTTTGTAATTTTTTTTTAATTCTTAAAATAGTCTCTTCATCTTCAACAGAAACAACCCTCTTCATCTTCAACAGTAAAAAGCCTCTTCATCTTTACATTAAGGTGTTACTAGTTCACGTTATATTTGAAATTTTATATGACTGATTATTGTTTATGTCATTATGAATCTAAAGTTTACACCATAATCGTTGTTGAACTTCTAAAATCATTCTGGCCTAGCATCACTTGTGAATTGTGATGCATTTAAAAGATTTAGACTACAAGCAAAAATAGAGAAATGTAACTTTTAAAAGGTTAATATATAAATATTTAAAAAATAAAAACAAAACGCCTAGGCACCGCCTAGGCGCCGCCTAGGCGTCCTAGGCGGTAGGCGGTCCTTGGCCGAACCGCCACCGCCTGACGCCGTTTACAACCTTGCTTGTTTACTTAGCCAATAATGCTTTAACTAAGACTGGATTCGTTCCATCCTTGGAGAATCATAATTCTCAACCTATAAACTGAAATTACAAAATTCCAGATGGATTAGAAAGCTATGACTCCCTACTACGACTCTCTAGTTGGTCAATTTCCCAAATTTCTCATCAACACAAACTAGTCAACTTGTACTAGGCTGAACATAGCCCACTTGAAAGTCAATAATAAATCAACCTTAAGTCCAATGCTCATGAAATTTGAGATTCTCAATCTACACATATATCATTTCATTGTGTCCAAAATTTGCATTCAGATTCATCTCCCACAATGAATCATGACTCCTCAAACAATGGTCAATATTTCAGCTGTTATATCTGCAGGGTACTTACTGCCCTTTACTTACTACTTTATAAACCTCATCAAATAAACTCTATAAAAACTCTAAAATTTGAGAATCATCAACTAGACTCATACCCAAAAGCTAATCCCAAAATTTCATAGCAAGATCATACATACACAACTGGTTATGACCTTTTTAACTTCAGTCCAAAAGCAATCAGCTTCGGTTCTGCCCTTTCAGACCAGCTGCACTCCACAAATTTTTTGAGGTATCAAACGACCTCGAAAAATTATGAAATTTTAGACTATAGTTGTGGACACATACAAGAGTGTCCACAAGATTTTTTTAGCTAAAATTACCCAAGCTACATTGAGATACGAAATCGGAAATACACAGCAACTCGTAATTTAAAATTTTCACAACATACCATGTACGTAATATAAAAGATATCATACTCACCTAGTATACCACGAAGATTCGAAGCGCTAGCAAGCCATCCCGTATCCACAGTCGCTAACATATCCTATTAGCAAATCTCAAGTCAATTTAAAGCTCAAGGCATGCAAACCATTCACACATAGTAATAACACAAATCCTAACATTCCGCAGGCATTTAATTAAATGCATGGGATGCACACGTGCGAAGCACACGAGAAATTCAATAAATAAATAGATAAATAAATAATATAAGGAAATATTTCATATAAGCCCCCAAGTTTCAAATATATTTCAAATAAACCCCAACTCTCACTCTTTAAAATACTAACAATCTAAAATACATAAAATTGTCTCATAATAACCCTCCAAAAGTATAAAATAAAGTAGACAATATATCTGATATTTCTCAATAACAATTAATTGTTATTAGAAAAGTACATAATCGCGTGGAATTCTCAATTGCGCACAGATTACGATGCAAAATAGCCTTATGCTGTTTTTGCGGGGTATTACAGTTTTTTGTGATTTTCGAAAAGGTATTGTTTGGTAAACTTTTTCATAAAATAGTTTTCTTTTCCAAAATTAAAGTATAAAAGGTGTTTGGTAAACTAATAATATAATATATATATATATATATATATATATATATATATATATATATATATATATAATAATAATAATAATAATAATAATAATAGTAGTAGTAGTAATAATAATATATGTATGTAACAATAATATATTATAAGTATATATATAACAATATATTATAATAATAGTATATTATATAATAATATATATAATAATATATAAGAGTAATATATTATATATTAATATATATAATAATATATAATAGTAAGATATAATAATAATGTAATATAATAATAGTATATATAAAATAGTACATATAAAATAATAAAATATTATAATAATAGTATATATAAAATAGTATATATGAAATAATAATATATATAATAATATTATATATAAAATATTATATATTACAATAATAATAATAATAATCTATATAATAAAACACAAAGAAAGCTATCAAGTGGTTCTCCTTCAATCCCTTCAAAAATTAAAGGCCCAGATCTAACCTCACAAAACATATTTTCCCCCCAAAAGTTCCCTCCAAAACTCAAATTCAAATCCCCACCCAAAACAACTCTTATATTTATTTAATTTCTCTCTCTCTCTCTCTCTCTCTCTCTCTCTCTCTCTCTCTCTCTCTCTCTCTCTCTTCTATTCAAAAAATTAAGAAAATAATTTTTTGTTTAATTTTTTAAAAAATAAAAAATTGAAAAACTAAAAAAATTAAAAATTTAAAAGCTTTAAAAATAGTTTTAAAAAATAAAAAAAAATCATATAATATGTTTTTTGCTGGACCCCAAAAGTTTCTCATATAATATGTTTGCTACTTCAATTAATTTGCTCGACCTCCAAAATTATTTTATATGATCAAATAAGGTACACCATTCCGAAGACGTGCCGTAGGCACGTGTGAACGGGCAAACCTAGTAATAATAATAACATACTATTATATATACATACATATACATACATACTGTATACATATTGAATACGTACATAATGTATACATATATACATATACAAATACAGTATGTTGGTAGAGAAATGAAAAAACTAATTTCAGAAATTAGGTTTTTTATGTTTTCTAAAAACGCATTTTAAAACGACACATTTCGGGAAAAAAATTCAGAACCAATTTTGCAAAAACACCTATCCAAACATGAATTTTTCATTTTTAATTTTCAAAAAACTGAAAACAGTTTTTAAAATGCTATCCAAACATAGCTAAGTTACTTGGAAATATTTTCAGAATTTCCAGATTTTATATTCAATTTCCAAACTTTAATAATTAATTTTTTGAATTTTTAAATTAATTATTCTAATTTAATAATTATTTTTTCCAGAATTTTAAAAATATTTTTCGAATTAATAATTATTTTTAGAGTTTTTAATTAATATTTAAAAAAAACAAATTTTTAAAAAATAATTAATTCAATTTAATAATGAAATAAAAGAATTAAATAAAAGAAATTACATTGATTTAATCATGGCGGTTGATCACGAGATGGCTCACGCATTAATGAGACTGAGCGGCCATGATGAGATGATCTAGCGAGGAGGCGACGTGGCTCGATCTGAGCCGCTGATCACCATCAGCCTTGCGCACTGATGCATCTGAGAGGAAGGGGACGACGTGGCTTAATCTGAGTCGCTGATCACCATCGAGCGCAGATCGGGAGGAGGGCCACTTCTCTCATTTCTGATTAGGGGGAGAGTTTGCTCGGGGGCAACATGGCTCGATCTTAGCCGCTGATCACCATCAGCCTCGCACACTGATGCATCTGAGAGGAGGGGGCCACGTGGCTTAATCTGAGCCGCTGATCACCATCGAGCGCAGATCGGGAGGATGGCCACTGCTCTCATTTCCGGTCGGGGGCGAGTTTGCTCGGTTTTTGACACCGAACGACGTGGATGGCTCGGCTAAGCGACACGTGTGCTTTGACCATTGACAGTTGACCAGCTAACGTTTTTTTCGTGATTTCATAACCAGTGACACGTTTGCTCGGCGCCTACCCCCAAACTTTGAAGATGGTTCGGCGAGGCGACACGTGTCCCGTTGACCGTTGACCAGTGAACGATTTTTGCATAATTTCATTATCGGGGACACGTTTGCTCTGCGCCTACCACCAAACGTTGAAGATGGTTTGGCTATGTGACACGTGTCCCATTGACCGTTGACCGTTGATCAACCAACGACTTTTGTGTGATTTCACGATCGGAAGCAGGTTTGCTCAATGCCTGCCACCGAACGTTGAAGATAGTTCCGCGAGGCGACACGTGTCCCGTTGATCGTTGACTGTTGACCAGTTAACGACTTTTGTGTGACTTCACGATCGGGGGTAGGTATGTTTGGCGTCTGCTACAGAACGTTGAAGATGGTTCGGCGAGGTGACACGTGTCCCGTTGACCAGTCAACGACTTTTGTGTGATTTCACGATCGGGGCAGGTTTGCTCGGCACCTGCCACCGAACATTGAAGATGGTTTGGCGAGACGACATGTATCCCGTTGACCGTTGACCAATCAACAACTTTGTGAGATTTCACGATCGGGGGCAGGTTTGCTCAGCGTCTGCCACCCAATGTTGAAGATGGTTCGGCGAAGCGACACGTGTCCTTGACTGTTGACCAGTCAACGGCTTTTGTGTAATTTCACGATCGGGGGCAAGTTTGCTCGACCCCTGCCACCGAACGTTGAAGATGGTTAGGCGAGGCGACACGTGTCTCATTGACCAGTGTTAGTGCTTCATAGCATGTCACCTATTAAATGATTGTGTGTGTCTGCATGTGTGTATAACGATATCGTAACTTGCTTAAGAAAAATTATATATAGAATAATGTTACTTGACTGAGTTGCTTATAGCGAAACAGTTATAATGATTGACCCTTCCAGGGACGAGTTAATTTAGCATCAATGGTTTCAATGATGTTCTTTTTTGTTTGCATTATATTGTGCGGTTGGATAATTGAGTTTTCAAAATATATGGACTATCAGAGCATAAGAATTTCTAGTAGTTTAAGGTATGTATGAAGAAATATCTGGACTATCAGCTCGTAAGAATTTCTAGTAGTTTAAGGTATGTATGAAGAAACCAAAATTTAAGAAATGTTATTGGCTTTGGGATACACGTTGAAGTAGTCATTGTTAAGTGTAACAATTAAATGAGATTTGGACCTTATTTTAGTATATGCTATACGAGTTTTTGATAAGCATAATATGATAAGCAAAAACCAAATGTCATGGACATTGAAACAGTGGAAGCAGCGGAACTATTTTCCTTTGTAAAAATATCATCAAACAAGTATGATGTACAAGATTAGTTGTGATCAATCTCAACTTAAAAGCTCATAAATTTAAGACAGCATCATATGCAAGCACAAAAATCGATCATTGAATGTGAATTAAGCACACTATAATGGTCTACTTGCAAAGTCATGTTGGAAATAAATTAAATGACAACGAAATTTTGAACAGAAAAGTTTTGCAATTAATTTAAAATAGCTCAAACAAGAAACGAGCCATTATATACTATAAAACGAAGCAAAGCAATTGGAATCAATTTGTACAAAGATGCTGCTAAACCATCAAAATGGAGACGGTAGAAAGAGTGAAAATGGGCAGATAGCTCAATTGGCAACAAATTACTTAACAAACACAAGAGTTGTTACAGAATTAACCCTCTTCAAAACTCAAGTGAATACTCACACTGGCATTCCAAAAATCCAATAAAACTTATTCACAATCTCTATCAAATAAATCACGAGCATCTTCTGCTTTAGACTAAAGTTTCTTTAATGCACTGAAAGAATGAAATTGCAAGGGTTATCTACAATACAACTGTGGACGAGACAATGCACATTACACATATACATGCAAATGCTCAAGAGAGAAAGGGTGTATGCATGTGGGTGGGTGAGTGGGGGTTGAGTGCAAACGTTTACAGTCAACTGGTGCAAACCAGTTATCAATATCTGAATTACTGTATAATGCATGGTTCCTTCTGCATCAACCCTCAAGCAATTATAAAGTAGATAGACCATACAACGCTTAATCATCAATGTGTCTCCTGACCAATGTCCAGTAATGAGGATTAGATGTCCTCTCATTTCTCTACACAATCCGACAAAAATCGAGGGCTTACAGCAAGGTTTCTTGATCAATTTATACATAACTAAATCATCTTCACCATTTAGAGTTCAAATATTGAAGCATCAACAATCATCTCCTCCAACAACCTCGAAGAAAAATACTCATCCATAAACCATCAATTTCTTTGAGAACTCAACAGCCAAAGAGAAATTTCACCAATCAATCATTCTCTACCGAAGACCCTTTATAATTTTCTCGATCCGATTGAAATCTGTCAAAAGAATGATCTTTTATCCCCCAAAACGATAGAGAAATTCGACGACCCAGCCTCAATCGGAATCAAACTAAACAGAGAATCTCAACAATTATCTAAATGAATTGCATCAAGCAAAAATTAGCTAAAGCCCCGATCTCAATCTGAATACTACATTTAGCTCTGCGGACCTAGATCAGTCATCGGATGCATGTCGACAAGAGTTTTCCAACACAATTAACCAAATTGAGCTAAAACCTAGGGTTTTGAACAAGTCATCATCAAATCAAAATCAAAAACCAACAATCTACCAATAAATCGATGGATCGAACCATTCTAGAGTTTCTACGGAGGTTAGGGTTAGGGTTTATGTTCCAGGCCGTTCACCATCGGCGGCGACCACGGCCGGAGCTCTCTTCCTCGGCATCCAAGCAGCAGTTCCTGCAGCAATGGGAAAGAGGGAAAAGAGACGATGAACAGAAAACAGAAAGTATTTTCATTCACAAGATCAAATGATACATCACAGGGTCTATTTATACACTTGAACCCCACTCAAGCACGGACGAAGCGCGTACTTGGACAATCAGTTAGACCGTTAGGGAGTGGGACCCCTTTCCTAACAGCAAACCAACTTTCGCCAGCTGGCGAACCGTTGAACTGTTTTACAATTAACCCCACAAGACCTACAATTATTTACAACTGACATACTGATACATCTCTGTTTCCCTTCTTCATATTCTCCAATTAACCAACCAACTCATCAACTTGACTGACGCTCCATTGTCTCCGACTACTAATCAGTTCTAACAGATTCTTGAACTGTATCAATACTTTCCCCTTGAAAAGGTGATTCCAAGATTGTTCGAAAATCTGGGAATCGCCAATAGATATCCCAGTAGTGTTCCCAAGTTGCGTCAGTAGCAGTCGAGTATTTCCATTGTATGAGTACTTCAGACACAGCAATTCCTCGTCTTGGTACCATGCGTCTAGCTAACAAGTGTTCTGGGGTAGGGGATTCTTCAACAAAATAGGCAGGCAGGAAATTTGGAGATGACACTGTAGAGTTGGTGCGAGCAACATGAGATTTCAACTGAGATATGTGGAACACATCATGAATACGAGCATCTGTAGGCAATTTGAGTTGATAGGCAACTGCACCGACCCTTGCGATCACTTCATAAGGACCATAGTACAATGGAGATAACTTCTGTATACGATGTCCACCAATAGAACTCTGTTTGTATGGTTGGATTCTTACATAAACCCAACTGCCAACTTCGAACTCTCCATCAGACCTATGCAAATCAGCTTGTGCCTTCATCCTATTCTGAGCTTGTATCAAATTGTCCTTTAACAAAATGAGAGCTTCATCTCTGGAAAGGAGGGTGTCTTCCACGGATTGTACTCTCGCAGTCTTGGGGACATAAGACAATAGAGTGGGAGGAGGTCTACCATAGACAACCTGATAAGGAGAAAGCAGTGTGGAGCTATGCTCATGGGAATTGAAGCAGTAAGCAGCCCAATCTAACCACTTCGACCATTCCTGTGGCTTGTAAGCAACAAAGCACCGCAGATATGTCTCTAAAACTCTATTGACTACTTCCGTTTGGCCATCAGATTGAGGATGGAACGCCGTACTCATACAAAGCTTTGTACCTTGTAATGCCATAAGCTCCCTCCAGAAATTTGAAGTAAAAATCGCATCTCTATCACTTACAATAGTCTGAGGCAAACCATACAACTTGATGACATTATGAAAGAGAGCTGCAGCCACTTCCTTAGCCGTATATGGGTGTCGAAGGGGAATGAAATGGCAAAATTTTGATAGCCTATCTACTACAACCAGAATGGTAGTATAACCTGCACTTCGAGGCAACCCCTCGATGAAATCCATACTCAAATCATCCCAAATTTGCTCTGGTATGGGTAAAGGTTGAAGTAATCCCGCAGGGGATGTGCTCAAATACTTGTTTCTCTGACATTCATCACAAGAACGAATGAAATTTCTGAGGTCCTTCTTCATACCCTGCCAAAAGACTACCTTCTTCAGCTGCAACCATGATTTATCAATACCCAAATGTCCCCCATAAGGTGTACAATGTATTTCTTCCAAAAATAACTGCCTTGCAGTTGATGTAGGGCTTAATAGAATACACCTCTTGAAATAATACACCCCATCCACCAAAGAAAGTCTATCATCTTCTCCTGTGGTTATCTTCCTGCTAACCTCCTTATAATATGGATCATTGAGAACCAATTGCTTAACAAGAACCAACCAAGTAGGCTGAACCACTGTAATAGAAGCCAAGGTAGCTTCCCCTTCTTCTTCAAATTGTCGCGAAAGACAATCTGCAGGGATATTTTCTCTCCCTTTCTTATACTCAACCTCAAAATGGTACCCATGTAGCTTAATCAGCCAAACATGCTGAGCCTCAGTATAGTCTTTGTTCTAAGAGATGCTTTAATGGCTTATGGTCAGTTCGTATGACAAATTTCCTTCCCAACAAATACTGCCGCCATTTCTTTACAACTAGAAGAATAGCCAGCATTTCTTTTTCATATGTAGATAACAGCTTGATCTTACCTTTCAGCTCATGACTCAGATATGCGATTGGATGTTTTTGTTGTAGAAGAACAGCTCCTAAACCAGTACCAGAAGCATCGCATTCCAATTCAAAATGAATATTGAAATTGGGTAACTGAAGGACAGGAGGTGAAGATAACTTTTCCTTCAATAGAAGAAAAGCTCCTTGAGCTTCTTCTTGCAAGCAAAAAGCCCCTTTCTTAGTTAATTTTACTAGAGGCCATGCAATTGAGCTATAATTGGCGATGAATTTCCGATAATAACCTGTGAGGCCAAGGAATCCCCTCAGAGCTTTAATCGATTTTGGCACTGGCCACTCTTGAATAGATCTAACCTTTTCTTGATCCACTGCGACACCTTGAGATGATACTACATGACCCAAGTATTGTACTTCAGATACTCCAAAAGAGCACTTGCTAAGCTTAGCATATAACTGATTATCTCTTAAGATTTGTAGGACCATAGACAAGTGTTGTTTGTGAGATGCCAAATCACGACTATATACTAGTATATCATCAAAAAAGACTAACACATACTTCCGCAATTGGTCTTTGAAGATGAAATTCATAAGTGATTGGAAAGTCGAGGGTGCATTGGTCAAGCCAAAAGGCATAACAAGGAATTCATAGTGTCCCTCGTGAGTTCGAAAAGCTGTTTTGGGCACATCTTCGACACTCATCCGTATCTGATGGTAACCACTTCGTAAGTCTAGCTTGCTGAAGATGGTCGCCCTATGAAGCTCATCAAGCAACTCATCTATTATGGGAATTGGAAACTTATCCTTTACAGTTACCTCATTCAAAGCTCTATAGTCGACGCACATACGCCAACTTCCATCGGCCTTCTTTACCATAACAATAGGTGAAGAATAAGGACTATGGCTTGGTTGTATAACCCCTGATTCCAACATCTCCTTGATCAATTTCTCAATCTCATTCTTCTGATGCCACGGGTGTCTATAGGGTCGTAAACTGATGGGCTTACTTCCAGGGAGAAGGACAATATGGTGGTCACAGCCACGATGAGGAGGTAGACCCATACTCTCTTTGAACACCTCAGAGAATTGGTCCAAAACCTGCTGAAGGAGAAAAGGGATTGCTGCATCATTCTTGTTATCTTCTAGTGTCTTTGGAGTACCAACCATCTGCAGGAACCATCCATGTTTAACTTGCAACAAAGCTTTTGAAATATTTTTGGGTGTAGACAACTCCAAATCTGGAGGAGTAATTCCAATTAGGGTTCTTTCTTGATCATTCAATCGGAAACTAAGTCGTTTTTCCTTCAAATTCCACACGACATCCCCCAATGTTTCAAACCATTGGGACCCCAACACTAGTTGGCAGGTATCCAAGGCTACCACATAACAATCTGCAATTATAGGAATACCTTGACACATAAACTTGACTTCTTCACAAAGACCCCAACACTGCAGTTGTTGTCCCCCAGCTATAGTGACTTCAAGATGTGCCTGCTGGTTAATAGGTAACTGCAGCTTGTGTGCAAGCTGTTTATCAATGAAATTATACGTAGCGCCAGTATCCAACAATGCACAAACAGAGTGAGAGGATATAGTTCCCAAGATTCTGAAGGTTGTAGGTCGATTAGAGCTACAACCTTCAGAATCAATTTATACATAACTAAATCATCTTATACATAACTAAATCATCTTCACTATTTAGAGCTCAAATATTGAAGCATCAACAATCATCTACTCCAACAACCTCGAAGAAAAATACTCATCCATAAACCATCAATTTCTTTGAGAACTCAACAGCCAAAGAGAAATTTCACCAATCAATCATTCTCTACGGAAGACCCTTTATAATTTTCTCGATGCGATTGAAATCTGTCAAGAATGATCTTTTATCCCTCAAAACGATAGAGAAATTCGACAACCCGGCCTCAATCGGAATCAAACTAAACAGAGAATCTCAACAATTATCTAAATGAACTGCATCAAGCAAAAATTAGTTAAAGCCCCGATCTCAATCTGAATACTACATTTAGCTCCGCGGACCTAGATCAGTCATCGGATGCATGTCGACAAGAGTTTTCCAACACAATTAACCAAATTGAGCTAAAACCTAGGGTTTTGAACAAAGCATCATCAAATCAAAATTCAACAACCAACAATCTACCAATCAATCGATCGATCCGGTCTAGGGTTTCTACGGAGGTTAGGGTTAGGGTTAGGGTTTACCTCTTTGGAGTGGTGGAGGCACTCGAGGTAGTCCTCTCTGAGGAGAGCGCAGTCCTTGGGCTCCCGCCATCGCGACATGCACTCGCTGAAGTCCATCCAGAAGTCGTAGCAGCGCCCCTTGTTCCCTGTAATTCCCCAACCCGACGCCATTGTTGACTTGTTAATCTCGAGCTTTGTTGGTGAGGACGATGTAGGAGAGAAGGGAGATCGAGTCGAGATTGTTTATGAGTAGATGGACGGTTGGATGGGGGTTGGGGAGTTTAGTGGATCTGAACCGTTGGTTTGTGTTGGGCTGTTGGGTTTGGGATCTCGGTCTTGTTGGGTTGGGTTCGGACATGGGCTTTTTACTTAAATGAAGTTTGGACGAAAATCTCAATAATAAAAACAAAAAACCCATTTCTTGGTCATAACATTTCTATTTCTATATATTTGTTCAGTTTTTTTTGTTTTTTTTTTTTTCCTTGGTAAAATTCACACACATTACCTTTTAACTCATGCATTTCTAAACTATTATACATGTTCCATTAATTAGATCAATTTCATCTAAGTAAGTTTTGTAGTGTTTATGCCGGTGGTGTACTGATTTAATGTATGATTATTTTATAATCCTCCTTTGTTCTCCTTTCTTTTAAAAAAATTTCCTTTTGCTCATTTGATTTTTTGTAAATCTTCTTTGTTCTCGTTTCTCTTTCTAGTTGATTGGTGGTGTACCTTGTTATTTTTGGATAATCATTGTTTCCTTTTTTGAACCGTTGGTTGGTATGTGTTTTTTAATTTTCGGACTCTTTCTATCAAAATGTTGTATTTGTTGGAGGTTTGGGATTTCATTTTATTATTTAGCTTAATATCTTTTTTCACTAGCATATATGTATTTAGGTTAATTGTGCTATAATCTAGTTTGTAGGGACTAATACCTAGATTTATCATTGTCATGTGTAACGTACAGATCATTTTTGTAAAATGGGGAGTTCTCTTAGCAAGTGTATCAAACCGCCGCTACTTGGAAAGAAAAAAAAATCGGTATGTATATTCATATCCACATATTTAGTTTGACTTAAAAAAAATGCATATGGGCCTCTTAATTTCGTACTATGATGAATCTGATGCTTTTTATTTATTCTAGTCTAAAAGTTTGAATTTTTTTTCTTTTCTTTTTGTGCTAGACAAACGTTAAGTTTATTATTTCCGAACTTTTAAGTTTATATTTAATTTATTATTATATATTTATAATGTTTGTTTTATACATACCTCAGAAAGTTTTGGATTTAACATTTATTCTTGAGTTTGATTTTCGTCTGAAAACATATTTATTTTTCACCGATATTTTCTAAATAAAGAATATCTTGTGCATAATATGTCTGTTTTTTAGCTTTCTTTTCCCATTCATGATTCAACTTGTTAAAATCAGTTAGCTATATATATATATATATATATATATATAGAAAACGACCTGAAATTATGATTAATGAAAAAAAACCATTATAATAAGTTATAAAAAGAAAATGACTATCAAGATATTTATTTTTTTCCAAAAGTTGAACTAAATAATTCAACTCATGAAAAACATCCAGTATTGACAACTCCACCATGAGAGCTCCCCACCCATCTTCAAACCAACGCATCCCTTCGTCCCATCCACCACAGAGATCCTACCGCGACTACTCCCCAGATATGACTAAACGCGCTCGAGAGGAGGAGGCAGACTACCACCATCACCAGAGATCAGGCTTCGAGAGGCGTCCAAAGGGTAGGAGTCACGAACAACACAGAGCGTCGCCTAGCAGGGGTAGAAGGGAGCGAGATGAAGAATACAGAGGAAGAACTCAGCGTGTGGAACGTCATCACCATGAAGACGAAAGCCCGCAGAGAGCGAGGAGGAGTAACGCGAAGATTAGTCCATCGAGGCCTGTCACGGAAGAGAGGAGTACGATCAGACGTTCGTACGCTGAGGTCACCCGCAGACCCACACAAGAGGGCGAGGCGCATAAAGAGCGAAGGAGGCCGGCATCACCGCCGCAGGAGCGTCAACAAATTAGAGAGGAATCGAAGGGAGAATGGGTTCTAGTTAAGAAGAAGAAATCCTCTAAACCGAGTAAGAGTCACAGTGCGTCGGATTCATCGAGAGATGTTGGGCGAGCGAACTGCCATAAGTGTGCGAGGCCCGGCCACTCCATCAGCAAATGTACGTTCGACTGGTTTTGTTACAGATGTCGAAGCTCAGGCCACATCTCGACTGCTTGTCCGAAACATCGATCTAACTCCATCCCGACTCCTAAGATTGGAGCGGCGCCCGTTTCGGAAGGGAGTAAAACCCAAGAAAGCGCGGTTCGGGAGCGACGCGTCATCCAAGTCTCCATCTCTCCAACGCCATTGATAGCGGATTTTGAAAGAAGGTTCAACGGCGGCATACTGATTAAAGCTCAGACAGGAGAGCCTACTGTCAACGACGTGTCGGAATTGCTCCAAGCTGCATTGGTCACCGAGCCTACTCCAACCTGGGTGATTCAAGAAATAGCGATCAATTCCTTATATGCCTACTGCAGCGATAAAGAACTGGCTAAAGAAACGGTAAGAGTGAAGGGTCTTGAGGGTAGAGATGCAAAAGGGTTAGAGTTCTTTGTCACATTTAGATGGTGGACACGAGAGCACGGAGCTATGAAGTCGGAGAATTTGCCACTGGTATGGATCAGACTATACAACCTTCCGTTCCACTGTTGGGTTCGATAGAGTTTTCACAACGTTGTGCGTCAGTTCGGCATGCTGATCGATATAGACAGACAGACGTTACTACATTCAGCTCGTAAGTTTGCTAGAATCAAAGTGGGGGTAGCAAATAAGTCTGATATTCCTTCTAAGATCATTGCGGAATTCGACAACACATTCTATGAAGTCGGAGTGGTGGTCGAAGCTCAGAAGAATGTTTCTTTTCGAGACTTAGCGTTTGGTAGTGAAGGGAAGAAGAACGGTCGAGATTGTTTGCTGGAGGAAGAAGACAATGCTGAGCCGTCAGATGCGAGGTTCACCAAAGCGCAAATCCAATCCAGCGGTGCAACTAAGATCGTACCAGTCTTAAATGAGCGCCAAATTCAAAATCCACCTTTGCTGCGCACAGTTCGAGCCCCTTCGACTAGCCCTACTGCTGAAGCGACTGATGTGAACAGGCCTACGGGAGGGTACAAGTGGCAGAGGGCGCCGTTGAAGCTGTCAAGCTCCGGAATTCCAGCAAAAGCAACGATCGAAAAGTTGAAGTCGAATGAAGCGATGGCTTGCGGCGATTTGATATTACAAAGCGATACTGCAGAGAGGCGAGGGGGGATTTTGAAGTGCGGGACCACAGCAGGGAAAGGTACGGTAAATGTACTGGGCTTGAGAGAATTGGACTGGGCAAAGTTCACACAGCAAGACATAGAGGGTTCTGTTAGGGCAGCTATAGAGGCTTTGATTAAGTCCAAATTTTGTGAGGGAACAAAGCCCATGGGCCTGGTTGAAGCTCAGGATAAAGAAGGGATACAAGCTATTGGGGTTTTAACAGAAATCAGCAGTAAGGAAGCTACTGTTGGGCCAGATTGTACGGAAACGTCGCAACGGATTATCCTAAATTCAGATATCGATTCAGTAGGGGAGACCATTGGCGCGTTAGACGGTATTCGGGAGGATAATTTCATCTCAGAAACAGAAACAGACTACGACGACAAAGAAACAAAAGGCAGTGTGGGTAGCACAACGAAGAAGATCACAGAATATCAGAGGAAAGGAAGGAGACAGATGGACAGCATTGAAACTAAGAAGCAAGATTTAGAGGAAGAGTCACTCAAAGGGAAAAACACGATGGAGGAAGACAATTCAGATGCAGGTACGTCGAAAGTTAATTTTTCTGTGATTAATTCATTATCTGATGAGACTCTCATTTACTTTGCAACTCTGTACGAGCTAGCCATGGGTTCCACTAGAGTAGAGCAATTAGAAAATGTAGCCTTGATTAGAGATGACCCAAGGATAGCAATTAACTAACCCCGGGGGTAGTGAGGAAGGGTAAGACGTTAGGTGTTTAATCAGTGTTAATGGTGTACACTTTTTGGAATGTTAGAGGGATGCGGCAAAAGTTAAAGAAAAGAGCTATAGGAGTGACTTTAGGCAAAATTAACCCGGACATAGTCAGACTCCAAGAAACCAGATTAGATTGTCCTTCAGAGGAGGATTTCAAGAACTTGAGAGGTACGACAGATTTCCAATGGAGATTTAAAGACGCAAGGGGGTTTTCCGGAGGAATTGCAGTGGGTGTTAATTCAATAAATTTGAGATTATAGATGACCATATTGGAGAGTTCACGGTCTCAATTAGAGTTAGGCGTAGATGTGACGATTGGGTGCAAACAATTTCCTCGGTTTACGGACCGTATGATAGTAGAAGGCGTAAAGATTTTTGGGCAGAACTATGATTAATCAGGAACAAATGGAGCGGACCGTGGATGATCGGAGGAGATTTCAATATTACTAGATTCCAGAACGAGTCGAACGGCGACGGTCACAATCGAGTGGATCGAAACGCCTTCAACGAGATCATAGAAGACTTAGAGTTAGTGGAATTAGAGATGACCGACAGAAAATTCACTTGGTCGAACATGCAGTGTAATCCGATTCTTGCCAAGTTAGATAGGGTTCTAGTGCCAAACGAATGGGAGGACGATTATCCCTTAGCTAAGGTAAAATCTGCATTGCGATACACATCAGATCACATCCCACTGGTCATTGACAGCAAGCTACAAGAAGGGAAGAGGATTGGCGGCTTCAAATTTGAGAAAGCGTGGACCATTTGCGACGATACCAGGCAAATCATCGCGGACTCTTGGAAATTAGACACTATTCAAGATTCGGCTGTCGGAATTTGGGTTGAAAAGTTGAGGTGCCTTCGTAGGAGACTAAAAGGGTGGGCCAGTCAAAAGAAGAGAGATATCAGCAATAGAAGCATTTCTGTTGCTAGTAGAATTTTCGAGCTAGAATCGTGTCAAGAAGCGAGAGATCTGTTGGAGGAAGAAAAAGACGAGCTCTTCAGCAAGAGGCTGGAGATTCAACAAATCAGGAAGATGGAGGAGATGTATTGGCAACAAAGATCAAGGATCCAATGGCTGAAAGAGGGGGACGCTAATACGAAATTTTTCCACAAGATGGCAAACGAAAGAAAAAGAAAAAACCACAATTTTACAGGTGAACGGGAGGTGGACTGAAAATGAGGCACGCATAAGAAAGTTTCTTGACGAACACTATCACGATATCCTCGGAACTAATTCTTCTGGAAGATGCGTGTTAGCCCCCGATATGTGGTCCGACTCCAGAATAGAGGGAAGTTCGGGTATCGAAGCAAGATTTACAGAATCGGAGGTCCTCGAAGCCATTAAGAAGCTGGGGCAGGATAAGGCCCCCGGCCCCGACGGTACGCCGATCTTCTTCTACAAAATTTATTGGGATATCATCAAAGAAGATCTTATGAACATTTTCAACGAGCTGTACGATGGTACTGCAAATCTAGAAAGATTGAACTACGCTACAATCATTTTGATTCCTAAGAAAAGTGAGATTGTCTCCTATGAGGACCTTAGGCCAATCAGTTTACTGAACGGTTCGTTCAAGATCATTACGAAAGTTCTTGCACATAGATTGTCACCGCATCTGAACGACGTCATAGCTCCGTCGCAAAGCGGTTTCATCAGAGAAAGGGACATTATGGATAGCATCGCTTCCGCACATGAAATCGTTTTCAGAGGTCACAAAGGAAAAGCGGATGGTTTTCTCCTAAAATTAGATTTCCAAAGAGCGTATGATTCCATTAATTGGGATTGTATTGAGGAGACTCTAGATCGAAAAGGCTTTGGTCCCAAATGGAGATTATGGATGAACATGTGCATTCGTGGAGGAAAATCGTTCATCCAAGTGAACGGATGGCAAGGGAAAGAGATTAGGTGCAAAAGAGGGTTGAGGCAAGGGGATCCGCTTTCGTCCCTTCTCTTCGCAATAGTTGCGGATGGGTTAGCGGAGATGATAAGACACGCCCAGGAAAACAACACTATCAGTGGCGTTCAGATTAAAGGTATAGCTCAGCCAATGGCAATCCTACAATACGCGGATGACACTCTCCTATTCGGAAAAGCTACCTTGCCAGAAGTGGTAGCCATCAAGGCAGTTTTAGGGTGTTTCCAAGGGTGGTCGGGGCTAAAGGTAAATTATCACAAGACTAGCATTATTCCGTTATCCGACCAGCTCACTTTGACTGCCGAAGAGATTGCGGAGGTCTTTAACTGCAAGAATAGCGAATATCCAATTAAATACCTAGGATCGCCAATTAGACCGGGAGTGCTTCAGAAGGAGGACTGGTATCCACTAATTAGCAAGATCGAAAAAAAACTATCAGGATGGCAGAGCTGGTTTCTATCTCTAGGAGGAAGAATAATCTTGTTAAATTTCGTTCTCTCAGCAATACCGCTGTATCTAATGTCTATTTACGAACTGCCTAAGTGGGTAATTCAGAGAATCGATAAAGTTAGAAGAAGATTCTTATAGAAAGGAACGGACGAGGGGAACAAAGGATTTCCCCTGGAAAAGTGGGGGAGAGTCTGTAAGAGAAGGGAATTTGGGGGCTTGGGAATCATGAACTTACATGAAATGAATAAAGCTTTGCTGAGTAAGTGGTGGTGGAAGATTACTACCAAGCATAAAGGATGGTGGAGTTTCTCATTTGATAAGTTTTGCAAGAGAAAAAAATATCGGTATGGAGGAAGGAGTCCCTCAGCCAAGGTGTCCCTTCTTTGGAAAGGGATAGCTAAGCAGGGGGAGATTTTCCACACTAATACAAGATGCAGAGTGGGAAACAGCAAAAATACTAGATTCTGGAAAGATAAATGGTGCGGACAAACAACTATGCAAAGCCGATTCCCTCAGGCGGCGGAAGCAGCTCTGAATCTAGATCTTACTGTGGAAGACGTGTGGAAGAATGGGAAGCTCAAATTCGTTGTATCTAACAACATCAACGAACGGAGTGTAACCCAATTCGAAGCGTTAAATAAACTAATCTGCGAGGAAGGGGGACAACAAAATAACCAAGAAGACGAGAGATGGTGGGATAGAGACGAGTCGAAAGTTTTCTCTGTAGCTGGAATGTATAAGTGGCTAAATGACGGGGGTCATAGATGTAAAGACCAAGCGGTTATTTGGGGAGCTCACGTACCTTTCAAAGTAAAAAATTTCTGTTGGCTGGTACACAAAGATGCCATTCTATCGAAAGTAAATCTACGGAAAAGGAACATGCTTGTCGATGTTACTTGTGATTTGTGCAGGAGTTCAGAGGAGGATGTCAATCATCTTCTATTCCAATGCTCCAAAGCTAGGTTAATCTGGGAGGTTGTTTGTAGGGGATTTGGGATTGAGCGGGTACCGAATTCAATAGAGGACATTTGGGGGGGGGGGGGGTTTAGAGAGGGTCACATTAGGGCGGGGGATATTAAGGCGTGGGATATTGCAATAGCAGCTTCGATGTGGAACCTGTGGCTAGACAGAAATGATTTCATTTTTAGAAATATCTCATATTCATTAAATTTATCCATGCATAAAATTTTTTCTCTGATTCACGATTGGGAAGGTGCGGAAGAAGCCGCTAAGAGGAGGAGGATCATCGAAGAGGAATAGCAAAGAAGGAGATCTTAGGTGGACTTTGCCTCTTCAGGGATGCGATAGATTGTTCATGCATTCAAGAGAAGGGGCGAAGGAAGAAGTTATTTTGGTTTTTATATAGGGCTACCTTTATTTTGATGTATTTCTATGCTGTTGTTTTTCGTTCCTTTTGATGTTGTCAGTTGTAGCAGGATGTTATGTACTACTTGGTTTCTTTAAATCTCTTTAATGAAACGATGACTGTTGTCATCTTTTATCAAAAAAAAAAAAAGTATTGATTTCAGGTATTGGCAGGTTGACAGTTAGCTAAATTATCCATACAAAAAAGGCCTAGAAATTGTGAACTTAGGAATAGAAATTGTGAACTTAGGAATGTTCAAGTGGCTGCTTGGAATTTGATACTGATTTTAGATGGAAAAAAAAAAATCAAAATAGGAAATCAAACGAGAAGGAAAAAAAAACATGAGTTTGTTAAACATGCTAATCACATACATTAATTCTATTAATTAGGATAGTTTTCATTATGTACTTTTGTAACAAAAAAAAGTTTCTAGCTTCTTATTTACATCAAGATTACTATCAACCATGACTTGCACTCAGTTTGTTAACATTAGCATGAACCTCCACTGAAATACTATCTTCAATGTGATTTTTTGTAGAAGGGATACTTTTTGGGTACCACCATCATGGCCGCAACCATCTGTGATGGTGACGGAGTTGTTTTAGCTAGCGACACAAGATTAACAGATAAGGGTAAGGAATTTTTTTTTTCTTTCTAAAGATAAAAGATGACTCCGTCATCGCTTCATTAAACAGATAAGCTGTAAGAAGTTATAGTTAAAATTATTACTTTGTTGCAGAGCAAAATTTACTTACTGATGGGTACACTGAAAAGATAAGGTCTATTATAGATGATATGATATATGTTGCTGGCTCTGGCAATGTAAGTTTCTTTTATATATATTAAAAGTAAATATTTGAATTATGCTCATACCTAACAAATATTCATTTTAATTTTTTTTATAAATTGTTTTCAATAGATGGATGACTATTCAGCTTTAGTGGATGCGGTCAAGAGAGAGTATCATTTGTAATACTCAAATCTTCTTTACTCCGAGTTTTTTATTTAAATATTTTATAAAGTGATATATCTATATAATTTTTATTTGAAAATAGCTATCGAGGAATTAGGATAGAAGAAGTTGTTAGACGGTTTCGAGAAAAGATGGGTCAGGTATTGTTTTCAAACAGTTTCTTGTTTCTTTAGAAAGTCCATTAATGTGGCCCATTAACATACAATTGTAATAAATAACTCTCAGATAAGAAGTGACTGTGAGGTCGTGATTGCTGGGTTGGATAATACTGATTATGCTAAAGTTTTCAAGATTGAAAGTAACGGAAAATGTTCCCAGGATGGAGTTCTTGCTTCAGGTAATGATTTTTTAAATTTTTTTAGAAGGTATTTTGCTAGTATTAGACTATTAGTCCTTAACATTTCTTATACATATATCTGCTGGTCTAAAATTATGATTTTTAGGATGTATGAATTAGATGTATAGCTTCAAATCAAAGTATTTACAGACAAAATCAATCTTTTGGAAAATTTAAATAAAAAACATTAATCTCTACTACTATAATGGGAGAAGGCATTAGTGTAATTTGTCCTTAACCCAACCCGTGCAATGCACGTGCTGGTAGATTTTTTTTTTCCTCTTTTCATTCCCCCAGTTTTCTCCACGTGCACAGCACGTGTATAATACTAGTAACATGTAAAGGGATACAAGGAAAAGTGCATTATAATGCATTGTGAGTGGGTGATATCGATGCTAGCACATCCCTGACTCTGGATGGACTACGGGCATATGCTCTCTCTCTATATATATTTATGGGGCATAAGATATGTCATTTGTCCACCCTCACCCCCAACACCAACACCAACACCTACTGCAGTCGATCGTCTTCTTTTCTAGCATAATTGATAATTGATTAGAATATTTTTTCTTATAACCGTTTACAGGGTCAGGTGGCTCTCTTATGAGAGGTTTACTCAATGACCGTTCTGACAGTTGTGATTGTGTTTTGGTAAGTATAATGTTTGATTGTTATCCTACAATCAATCTCTGTTGAACACTAACGAGTTAGTTTTATTGTAACGGTTTTAGGAAAAGATGTATCATGATTTGCAATCATCCAAATATCTCGATAAATGTACATCTCGACGCCTGCGATATTTCGTGGTGATAATCTCTTTTCATATATGTTAAAAAAATTATAATTTGTCTTGGGCCTAGTTAATCTGTTTTTCGTTTTTGTGTAAACAACAGATATGTCGCAACCAACAAGTTATCTGTCGGACTGTACAGCCTCCTGAATTACCTTATAAACCTACCTGTGTATTTGAGGTATATACATGTTATTGGTGTTTTAACTTCTTTGTGTTATTAAGGTATAATCATATAGATTCAATAAGAGAGGAGCCAACAAGCTATGGAATTGGCAATTTCCCATGGACTCAACTCAAGGAAGGGGTCACATTAACTAATTCCTCCCTTGGTTGAGAGCTTCTAGAAGCTATTCCAGCCTCTTTATGTTGGCGTGTTAAAGAATTACATACCGCAGTGTGGCAAAATGAACATTATTACATAAAACATCTTTTGAATTATGAAGAAATCTAGTCAAATATTGGTTAAATTGCAGTTGAATCTTTTATGTTTCCATCTTTTAACGTCTCACTTTGCTTCTCCAACATTATGTTTGTTTGACACCAGGGAGGAATCTTAGTCTCTGTTGGGGGGTTAGATGTGGTGATGGACAATGCAGAGTAATGGGACATCCACCTACGACCAAAGTGGATGTGCTTATACATATCATTTATATAAACTAGTTACCTATGTGTAAACCTTTTATATAAACTAGTTATTTATCACATGCGATGCACGCGTGAGACTATGTATGTATTGGTTTTTATTAATCTTTAAATTCAGGTGAATGGATGATATAAATTTAAATTTTAAACAAGTGTTTTATATTTGGCTTGAGTAGTTGACACTGTTGACTTCAATTGGAAAGTTGATGTGTGTCTAATTGTAGAAGTAAAGATAATCCTACATATGAGATAATGTTTGATGTGTGTGTGTCTAATTGTAGAAGTAAAGTATGAACATTAAGTCTATTATATTTCTGATTTCACTAATACAAACAACACTCTTTGCTGCTTAATATTAATATATCTGATACTATTTAAAATTTTATCGGTTCATGATTGATATGGGCTAGGAATGACGTGACGTGGCCCATCCTGGGCCACAGGATCCCCTCAGAATACGTGCACCTCCTGATTCTCCAGATTCGCCACGTCAGCGCCGGAAAACCGCCCGGACCGCCGCCACGTCAGCCCGGATACCGCCCGGGCACCTGCCACGTCAGCCCTCAACTGCCCGGATTTCCACCGCTTCAGCCACACGGGCAACCGGGTCCAGACCCGGCCCCAAACGGGTCCGGACCCGGTTGGGATCTTCTATAAATACCAGACCCCTACTCCTTCTCCAGGTAATCAATCTTTTGCCACCAAAACCCTAGTTACTGTTACTCTCTCTTAGTGACTGGCTAGATCGTCGGAGGGTCTGTCACCGGGATCAACCTCGGTGTTCCGAGACCGTCTGCAGGTACACAAGACCCTCGGATCCGAGCCTCAAAGATCTGAGCCCAGCATCAGCCTCCACCTCAACACCGCCTACGTCGGTACCGTTCGCCCAGCCAAGGATCGTCTGCATAGGTGTCTCCTCCTTCAATACAAATCGAGTAAGAACTCACGCCTGGTGCATCAACACGTTTCCCAAAAACAAACCGCATCAGGATGGCGCAGTCTGTGGGAAACGGCCTATCGTAGACACCATTTCGAGCCTCGCTTCCAACGGTACCCCATTAGACGCCTTCCCGAGCTCTGCCCCTGTCGGCATTCCTGTCGACCCGAGCTCACATGGCGCCCAAAGTCGCAAAAGCCGTTACCTCCGCACGCCGACACGACGTGCCTCCACAAGGTATCGATGCCAATGCTCAGGGACCAAACAACAAAAGGGTCAGCCAAGGGCTCCAGCCGAACGCCTCCCGCCCGGTCCAGAGCGACCTACGGAGGGTAATCTCGAACCGCCAAGCCAGCCGTGGCAGGGGAGGAGTCGCTTCCAACTCGGCTCCGAACCATCCCAGGCCGTCGTCCCAAGGAGCTCCGAACCACCCCAGACCCCCGTCCCAAGGGCGGGAGCCCGCGCTCAGCCGGGTCGGTCGACAACCGTCTGCCCAACTAAACCGGGCCGAGGGAGCCCCGGTTACCCACCAGAAATTCCAGGACTTCCGACGGGAAATCTTGGGTGCCCTCCGAGGAGTCCCGGTCAACGAGAACGCCCGCCGTTCTCACGCACGGTCGCAGGCCGAGGCTACCGTGTCTCGCCACTCCACCATTCCCCCAGAGTATGATGGCGACATCCTAAAGCGACTCCAAGAAATGGAAGAGCGCCTCGACCACGTTGGTAACGGCGATCCAAGAGCAGCTCAGGGGTACAGGCCGGTTCGTCCTCCCTTCTCCGCCCTCATCCTGCAGGCGGAGATACCCCGCAATTTCCGTCCGCCTCAGTTCGAGACATATGACGGCGAGGGCGATCCTGCTGATCACATGGAGGGCTTCAAAACCCTCATGATGATTCACAGCGCATCGGATCCCCTCCTATGCCGAGCCTTCCCCGCAACACTCCAGGGCTCGGCTCGAGAATGGTTCTCCAAGCTCGCCCCCAGTTCCATCTATTCTTTCGACCAGCTAGAGGGCAGCTTCCTCGCCCACTTCGTAACCAGCCGAAAGGCCGAAAGAACGAGCGCATCACTACTTGGGCTCCGGCAGAAGGAGGGAGAGTCCCTCCGGGTGTTTGTCCGAAGGTTCACCGCCGAGGCGAGATCTGTTTCATCCCTCGACCCCGGCGTTGCCTCGGCAGCCTTCCCCCACAACGTCCGACATGGACAGCTGAAGGCCTCCCTGGCGAAGAAACCACCGATAGACTTCCCCGACCTCCTCAACCGGGTCGAAAAGTATATCCGAGCCGAGGAGGCCCTCAACCCCGAGGACCAGAAGGAAGCTCCCGAGAAGGGGAAACGCAAGGCCGACGAGATTGAGCCGGCGAAAAAAGCCCCAAGAGACAGGGGCTCCGCAAAGAAGGTTCCGTCGATCCCCCGCTTCGAGAGGTACACCCCACTGACGCAGAACGTGTCGACAATCCTCTTAGCGATTGAAGACAGCGACCTCGTCCAGTACCTCCCTCGACCGTCCAACAACACCAGCAAGAAGAGGGATCAACGGTTCTATTGCCGTTTTCACCGGGACAACGGGCACGACACGGATCACTACCGCGCCCTGAAGGATGAAATTAAGGCCCTCATCCAACGGGGGTACTTCCGAGAGTTCAAACGAGAAGGTGCCCGAAAGCCGAGGGACAATAGAAACAGGAGGGATTCCCCTCCTCCTCGAGGGCAACGACAGCGTCCCGAGCGGGATCCCTTATAATCCAACTCGTCTGAATTGGTATTAGGGGTGATTCCCTATAATCCAACTCGTTCTGAGAGTTAGCACTAAGTGGTGATACTAGTTGTCTCTTCCTGTCATTAGGGATACGCGCTGCGGCGCATATCTTGCACTGTTAATTCCTGAAGTACCCTGGTAAGAATGGGATGCTGATATCCTGGCGGATCGGGGGTAGTTTAGACCTCCGAGGACGTCATGTTCTATGTTGGTGGACACGAACGGATCATAAAGGATCTTTGCGCAATGGATATACTGCGGTATATCTGTAAGTTCGTCACAGCTTTCGAGGATGGTTCGACACAGCAATTATTGGTGACTTCGGAGTAGCGCCCCGCATTATTTCTTTTATTTTCACCTCCTCAACCATGTCATACTATCAGGAACAGGAAGTAGAACAAATTGGAATGCATTGCATAGCGAGGGTTCAAATCCCTGAACTGGAGAAACAGCTTGATCTGGGGCACATGTAGTATGGGATGCATGTGTGTCCAGAGTCTTGCTGACATTAGATAAGGTGCATCTGTTCTGTACCTTGTGTTTGAATAGACTTTAGGTCATGGCATACACAAACACTAGGAAATTAGGATACACGTTGAATTTTCCATTCAAGATGAATTTGTAAGTGTGATAGTTTGAGGATCGCTGTTTCCTTATCAGTATTGCGTCAGTAGAATTACTGACGTACCCCACCTTTTAGGTATATGGATATCAGGTCACGAGTATAGGAGAGCCCAAGATCAGCAGGGCATCCAAGTAGTGACAGTATGCACGTCTACCCTTCGAGCGGGTGCAGAATTATCAGGGTCGCGTAGCAGAAGGCTCAAGCCGAGGGGCAAGTCCCAGAGGGGGCAGATAGACCACTCAATGGAGTTTCGGCCGTTACCAAGGGATTGCCGATCTGAAAGACAGCCAATGGCTTCACAAGAAATGTTTATTAAGTATTCTTGTAGTCAGTTGTAATAAAGTTATGTAATTTGTATTCCTTGTCCAAGGACAATTTGATATTTGTAATTATTAATGTAAAAACTCTGATGGCAATAAAAATGTTTAAATTTCCACGTTATTTACTGTGTTGAGATGCATTTGAAGGCAATGATCTTGGTGATGTCACGCATGTCCGATAACGGGGATCCGGGGCGTTACATGTACACTCTTGTCTAAAGTTCGCACGTCTAAAGATCGGGGTTCAGGACGGAGCCCTCATCCCGTCGAAGATCCTAGTTGACTTCGATCATGAAATTTACGAAGTTAGGAATTGCCGGAGCAGAGCTGGCTAATTTGGATGGCAGGGATGCCACAGAGGTAGAAGATGCACTGAGTCCACTGGATCTGGGGAGGTTAATCCTGAGCGTCCATCGAGTTTACAGATCTCTCCATCATCCAAGTTGTTGATCCAAGAGAGTCATAATCTGGTGCTTCCAATTCAAAATGTGGCTTTAAGAAGGGGCCCACTACAGAGGACATCTGTTGCTAGCTGGTGTGAGGTATAGAAAGGTGGAAAGACACATTTCGAGATAACAGAAGAGTATGGGGTCAACGGTCAATCGACAGATGTGACCTTTCGTACGTTGTAAGAAGGTGATGGAAAGCAACGGCTCCATTCAGTGGAAGGGTCAGGTGTCAAAGGTCACTGTGCTTATGTGACTTATTGTACGAGGTCGCAAGTCATACCTAAGATACTCAAACGTCAAGACGGGGAGGGGCTCGAGGTAAGCAAGACATTGGGAATAGCAAACAATAGCTGGTTGCATTTTTTTGAAGCAGAAATTGAAGAATCGGTTAAGTTGGCATTAAAAGCCCTGATGACTAATAAAGGATCTGAATTAGCACAGATTGGGTCAAAGCCAAGCACTTTTTACGGGGGCCCATTGGGGGGAGGTTCATATCCATGAACAAAATACGAAATGCACACTCAATCCAACCATTCTGGTATCCGAACCCATAGAACAGACGACTGATCCAGACTCTAGAGGAGGGATTATTGGAGCGCTACACGATGTTAGAGAAGACAACATCATCTCAGAAACAGAGACAGAGTATGGTGACAAGGAGATTAGGGGAAGCATAGGCAGCAGTTCGAGCAAGAAGTTTGCTGAGTATCAAAGGAAAGGAAAATGCAAGATGGATAAAGGGGGGAGTCAAGAGCTCAATAGGGAGGACGAAACCATACAATCCTCTGAAGCAGCGCTTCAGGATTCGCCTGGTGGAGGTATTGGTTCTTCCGACTTATCTGTTCTTAATTTATTAAATGATGATTCTCTTATATATTTTGCAAGTCTGTATGGTTTAGCCATGGGTTCTAATAGATCAGAGCAACTTGACAAGGTTGCTATTATTAGAAGTGAGTCTAATTACAATTGCATAGATCCTTTCCAAGGGGAGAAGGGGATAGGGAGGGGTAGAGGGTAGGAGTAATTAATTTTTTATGGTATACATCTTCTGGAACGTAAGGGGGATGAGGCAAAAGGTTAAAAAAAGATCCATTAGTGTTACTTTGAATAAAATTCGCCCTACTATTTGTGGGTTTCAAGAAACCAGATCAGAAAATCCAACGATGGAGGAATTCCTAACTCTTAGAAGAATGTCAGATTTTGAATGGAGATTCAAACCGGCGGAGGGTTTTTCAGGGGGCATAACTGCGAGGGCAGATGCAAAACTTTTTGAAATTATAAATGAACATATCGGATTGTTCTCGGTGTCTATCAGATTAAGAAGGAGAAGCGACGACTGGGTGCACGTGGTGACGACTGTGTACGACCCTTACGACTCGAGAAAATGCAAAGATCTATGGAAAGAACTCTAGGAAATCAGAAATAAATGGGCGGGGGCATGGGTAGTAGGAAAGGACTTCAACATCACCAGATTTCAACACGAACATAGAGGTCAAGGCCATAGTCACAGAGAGCATGAGTCGTTCAACATACCATAGACGAACTGGAACTGCTCGAACTAAAGATGAGTGGTAGGAAATTTACTTGGTCAAACATGCAACGAAGTCCTATTTTGGCAAAGCTAGATAGAATTTTGGTGTCAGTTGAGTGGGAAGAAGCATTTCCGCTGGCAAAAGTGAAGTTGACAACTAGATACACCTCCGATCATTTGCCACTGATCTTAGATTGTGGGCAGATTAATCCATACAAGAGTTATCCTTTTAGATTTGAGAAAGCCTGGACGTCTATGGAGGAGACACGACAAGTCATAAAAGATTCTTGGTCTGCTAACACCAAAGATTGTTGGCCGTAGGAATTTGGGTGGAAAAAAGTAAGGCGGCTTGGCAATAGGATTTACGAGCTGGAAACTTTACAAGAAGAGAGGGATCTTTTGCACTCAGAAAAAGACGAGATGGAAGAGAGCAGACTGGAGCTGCAATGGATTGGAAGTATGGAAGAGATGTATTGGAGGCAACGGTCCAGAATTCAATGGCTTAGGGAAGGGGACGCGAATACAAAATTCTTTCACAATGTGGCAAATGGAAGAAGAAGGAAAAATCACATATCAGGACTGATGGTGGACAGTTCTTGGTCAGAAAATGAGGTGATCATTCAAGACACTTAAACAAGAAGTGCCACGATTTATTGGGAAGAAAACCCACCTCTAGATTCTCTCTCTCGACGGAGATGTGGAACTCATCCGTGCTTGATGGCAGTGACGGTATTGAGAATAGATTCACAGAAGAGGAAGTACGAGAAGCAATTAAGAAGCTCGGATAGGACAAATCACCAGGGCCAGATGGGTTGCCAATTTTTTTTCTACAAACACTACTGTCAAATCATACAGGAAGACCTCATGAACATCTTTAATGAGTTCTATGATGAAAACACACAGCTGGACAGACTCAACTATGCCTCGATTATTCTAATCCCTAAGAAAAGCGAAGTCCGCTCGGATACCGACTTCAGACCGATTATCTTGCTAAATGGATCGTTCAAAATTGTGACAAAGGTTCTGGCCCAAAGATTAGCACCCCACCTTCATGAAGTGGTCAGCCCATCGCAAAGTGGGTTCATCCGAGGAAGAAACATCATGGACAGCATAGCGTCAGCACATGAGATAGTGTACAGGGGATATAAAGGAAAATTGGATGGCTTCCTACTGAAACTAGATTTCGAAAAAGCCTATGGCTCGGTACATTAGGAGTGCATTGACGAAGCACTGGAGTTAAAAGGCTTTGGTCAGAAATGGCGGGCCTGGGTGAAAACGTGTGTCCAAGGTGGAAAATCGGCAATAAATGTCAACGGCTGGTATGGAAAAGAGATCATATGTAGGAAGGGACTTAGGCAAGGGGACTCCACTGCTGTTTGCCATTGTAGCAAACGGTCTGGTAGAAATGATTCGACGGGCTCAAGAGCATAATGTCATTAAAGGGGTTCGGATAAAAGGAGTGGCACACCCAATGACAATTATTCAGTATGCCGATGACATAGTCTTATTCGGAACGGCCGAAAGGGAAGAAATTGTAGCTATCAAGGTAGCATTGGCATGCTTTCAAGGCTGGTCGGGCCTAACTGTAAAGACTAATGGCATACCAATTAGTGAAAACCTTTCGATATCGGCAAACACTATCGCCACCATGATGGGATGTGAGAAGGGGGAATTCCCAATTAAGTATCTGGGCATGTCAATTAGGCCAGGGGTGCTGCGGAGAGAGAACTGGAATCCCTTGATTGAAAAGATAGCTAAGAAACTGGGAGGATGGAAGAGTCGATTTCTATCACTAGGAGGAATGATTACTCTTCTAAATTCGGTTATTAGTGCTATCCCACTTTATGTAATGTCAGTGTACGCGGTTCCAAAGTGGACGATTCTTGTGGAGGGGAACTGATGAAGGATTCCCAGCCCGCCGAATTCTCTTTTCTTACACACTCTCCCCCATTTTACCAGATGAAGGGTTTCATCTGTTAAAATGGGGGAGAGTGTGTATAAGAAAAGAGAATTCGGCGGGCTGGGAATCCTTGATCTTCATGACATGAACAGAGCTCTACTAAGTAAGTGGTGGTGGAAGATCAATAATCGGCATAAAGGGTGGTGGTGCCATTCTTTCAATCTGTTCCGAAGAAGGAAGAAATATCGTTTTGGAGGAAGATGCGGGCATAGGAAGGTTTCGCCAATATGGAGAGGAGTGGCTAACCAAGGGGAAATATTTCACACAAATACTACATGCTCTATAGGAAATAGGAAGAATACTAGGTTTTGGAAAGACAAGTGGTGTGGGAAAAGGTCCTTGAACAACCTCTTCTCACAGGCAGCGGCGTTATCAGAAGACAAGGACGCAATGGTGGCAAATGTTTGGAGAAGCAAGAAACTAAGGTTGACTGTATCAGCTTGTCAGTCACCTGAGAGCACCCGTCAGTTCGAAGAACTAAATAGGCTAGTCCAAGCAGAAGGAGGGTATACGAGCAATGAGGCAGACGAAAAATACTAGAATATCGACGAGTCTAAGCAATTTTTCGTGTCATCAATGTACAGATGGCTAAATGACGGCGGTATTAGAAGCAAAGAAGAAAACATAATCTGGGGAACCAAAGCTCTACTGAAAGTGAGAGTGTTCTGCTGGTTGATGTTCAGTGATGCTATTCTTTCCAAGGTAATCCTAAAGAAAAGAAATATGCCCATAGATGTCAAGTGCGAGTATTGCTTACAGTCGGACGAGAATGTAGAGCACATTTTTTTCTTGTCATAAGGCGAGAATTACTTGGGACGTTATCTGTAGGGGGTTTGGATGTGACGAGCATCCTAACGCGCCTACAGATGTGTAATACCCCGCAAAATAGCATATGGCTATTTCTGCACTGTAATCCGTGCACGTCTGAGTATATCCGTGCACGTCTGAGTATTGCACACGATTACATATTTTCCGAGGAAATTATCAGTTAAATCAAGAGACTTGAGACATGCAAGCTTTTCTGAACCCGATGAGGTAAAGTCGGAATATCTTCTCGATCAAACTATGGTTCTGTCCCGATTGTTTCGACCAGATAATTGTCGGGAGAAAATTATAATTTCTATAAAACATGTATTTTATGGAGTTTAATTTATATGTATTAGTTATTTCAATTAAGCTAGTGCTTGGATTGGATGTGGATTGAGATTGTGCACTAGGGTTAGAACCGGGGTGTGGTGACCTAGGGTTCCTCGACCTAACCTAGGGTTAGGAACTCTAGCATCATGATATCTTGGCTTGATCTTGATAAAGATCCAATGGTGGAAATATTCCACCATGTGGAAGTTGACTTGGAGAATGAGAAACTTCCATAAAGCTTCAAGGAAGCTTCCAAGAAGTTTCTAAATTCATGAGTTGGCTTTTCATCTTACCATCCATCACCATCCACTCCATCTCCACCCTCCATCCCTACCATGAAATTCCGGACCCATTTTCCCCAAAACCCTAACTCCCCATTCCCTATAAATATTCCACTCCATCCTTTCTCATTCATTGGTCTTCTTGTTTAGTTTGCTTCAAAAAAGGGGGGGGGGGGGGAGGAGAAGGAGAAGGAGAGAAAGGTGGAGTCTTTTTGAGTAAGGAGTTGTAGTAGGGTGGAGTAGTAGGGGAGTTGGGAAGGCTAAGTTCTTCGAGTGCAAGGAGCTAAGTGAAGCAAGCGAGCAAAGCTAGGAGCCAAGCTACAAGGAGATTCTTTTGCAAGCTTCATGTGGGTGATACTCTAACTCTAGTTTTGATTTCTTTTGTATATGTGGAATTTAGCATGTGAAAGTAGATGGAGAAATTTTGATTTCATGTATGTGAATGACATGCTAAGAAGAAGATAGTGGTATGGTATGAACGACTCAATTCTATAAGCTTTCGTTTAGAAGCATGGTTGTGCGGGTAAGTTTGGGAATTTCTTTTTCCCAAACAGTTTGGAATCATAGCGTTCTAACCCATAGCGTTCTAACCCAACTGGAATTTTGTAATTCCAGTTTGTAGGTTGGAAGTTATGATTTTCCAAGTTGGGATAGATTCGGCCTTGTCGAGGTAATGTTTGCTAGAGAAATCAACTTTTCCCTTGTTGTGCACCCGATGGAAATAGGTATCTTTGAGGACCTTAAGGATTGATTCTGAGGACGTGTCTTACTAGGAAGTTAAAGTAGACATTCCCGCCTTTCCATAGGAGCCGAAATCGAGCAATTCCGATGAGTGAGCAACTTCTACGATGTTGGGAAGATTCAGCAATTGCAAGAAGAAATATACTGCTGAAAATGTATAGGGGACTAGGGGTTGCTTGGGTGCCAAGATGATAGAATTTGAGGAAATGGTCGTCTGGAGAGTTGTAGACTAGGGTCTCACCTCTCCAAGATGGGAGGTATCAAGCGAATCTGAGCTGTGTGCTGAAAGTTATGGACATTGCAAGCTTAGTAGCCTGTTGTTAAAATGACCTCAAGCTTAAGTTAACCCGTGAACTTGAGTTCCTTAAGAAATTTGAGGGAGTCGTTAACTGGGGGATTGCAGTGGATCTCCCTACACTTCTAAAAAATTCTGAGTGCGTTGGGTTCCGATGAGCGTAACTGGGGTTACAGCTACTGCTATTTCTTGAACTGTTCCATCAGACAACTAATGAGGAACTCTCTGCATACCGCAGTGTAGTGATCAGGAGCTATCAGTTTTAATAATGGGTCTTAGCATTTTGTGTGGAACTTAGATAAGTTCATGTGCTTAGTACTCATGGTGGACATGAGTGAGTTGGGGTATAGCTCTGGTTGGTTTGTATGGGTGTCTCGATGCCTGAGTTTGTCAATAATCAAGAATTGATGGTTATGTGTGAGCTTACCTTCATTTGAATTATATTGCATCCTTGGGGTGCCGTTGGACCACTCGTGGAGGGTCACGAGCCGGAATTATTTGGTCGCTGACCTGTGAAGGTGTTGGGAACCAGTGGAGGTGATTCCCGTGATGACTGTTGTTTGACAGACCGGACAGACTCGACATTGTTGATCGATACCGAGTGTGATTTGGGTAACAACTTGTTTTCAGTAACTGCATTGATTAGGTTTTTCTTTATTGTTTTTCGCTCGAAGACCGAGTTGGTATTAGAGGTGATTCCCTATAATCCAACTCGTTCTGAGAATTAGCAGTAGGTGGTGATACTATGGGGTTGTCTCTTTCTGTCATTAGGGATACGTGCTGCTGTGCGTATCTTGCACTGTTGATTCCTGAGGTACCGTGGTAAGGCCGGGATGGGATCCGGGCACATGCTGGTGGACACGAACAGGTCGTATAGGATACGGTCCTGTGAAATACGGTGCCATAGGTATGCTGCGAGTATATCTGTAAGTTCGTCACAGCTTTTGAGGAGGGTCTGATGCAATGATTACTGGTGACAACGGGGTAGCACCCCGAGGTATTTATGTTATTTATCTCCTCAACCATGACATACTATCAGGAACAAGAAGTAGACCAAATTAGAATGCATTGCATGACTAGGGATTGAACCCTATATTCAGAAAAATGAACTCTTTGAAAAGTATATAGTATGGGATACATACATTTCCAGCATGCGTTCCCAACGAATCGCATTAGAGTAAGTACATCGTGTGCATTCTTGTTACGTGTATTAGATTAGACCATGTCATGTTCTGGCCTGGAACGTATGTAGTATGGGATGCATGCGTATCCAGAGTCCCAAGGTTGCTTGTATTACAATAAGGCAAGTGATCAGTGCATTAGTTGTTAGACCATGGTATACACGAACACTAGGAAATTAGGATGCATGTTTCCCTTTTCATTCAAGATGGTTTGTGGTTGCCAGTTTGGAGATCGCTGTTTTCTTATCAGCATTGCGTCAGTAGAATTACTGACGTACCCCACATTTTAGGTACATGAATATCAGGTCACAAGTACATGAGAGATCAAGATCAGCAAAGCATCCAAGGGGGGATGGCAGTATATGTGCCTACCTTTCGAGTAGGTGCAGAAATATCAGAGTCGCGCAGCAAAAGGCCCAAGCCGAGGGACAAGTTCCAGGAAAGCAGGTAGACCACTCAGCAGAGTTCTCATAAATGACCAATCGATTGCCGATCTGGAAGACAACTGACAGCTTTGCCAGAGGAGCCTGAATAGGACATTTTGATATTGTAATTATTGATGTAATAACTCTAATGGCAATAAAAGTGTTTAAATTTCCGTGTTATTTACTGTGTTGAGATGCAATTTGAAGGCAAAGATTCTGGTTGTGTCACGGATGTCCCGTATTGGGGATCAGGGGCGTTACAAGATGTGTGCGGTAGAGTGAGTGATGACCTAATTAGGATAGAGAATAGACAGGCTTGGGACATAGCGGTAGCAGCAACAGTCTGGAACCTATGGCTAGACCAAAACGACTTATGCTTTCACAATTACTCATGTTCATTCTCAATTTCAATGCATAAAATTTTTCTTCTAATCCATGATTGGGCAGGTTATGCTGGTGAAAAGAAGAAGATGAAGTGGACTGGGGAGGCTTAGCGGCGGTTACCTTTCCTTTATGCTTTTATGTAATGAATGTAATAGACTGGATATGTTGTGTTTCGTTTCTAGTGGAGGTGTAGGAGCATGAAATTGGGAGCTTTGGGCTCCTTCTTTTGGTTGTATTTTGGTACTACTATGTTTCATTATTTTTTATTAATGAAGCGATGACGTGGGTCATCTTTTATAAAAAAAAAAAAAAAAACACCAAGGGTGGCCGTGATGTAACTATTGGTTGTTTATTTTCTTTATAAAAAAAAGAATCATGTATACACACGCTGATAGCATTGAAAGAAAGTACATGAAAAGAGAGAAGAGGGAAACTAACTATAATTCGACATTACCTAAAAAAAAACTATAATTCGACATTGCTGGGCTGGAAGAAACACTTGGATGCCTCAATCTTTAAAGTATTCTTAGAGTGGCTATGTGCGCCTATGTGCACCTATGTGATGATTCTTAGAGGGCGCCTATGTGCGCCTATGCTAATTTATTTCGGATTGAGTGGCTTAAACTTTGCCTAATAAATGTGCTATAATAGATGAAAAGGGATTTGAATTTGGATTGAATACATATATTAGTGAGAAATAATGTATGAAATCTAATCTATTATTTCCAATCAGGCATAGATCTGTAGCACAATCTATATAATAAAACACAAAGAAAGCTATCAAGTGGTTCTCCTTCAATTCTCTCAAAAATCAAAGGCCCAGATCTAACTTCACAAAACATATTTTCTCTCCAAAAGTTCACTCCAAAACTCAAATTCAAATCCCTCACTCAAAACAACTCCTATATTTATTTTTTAAAAAAATTTCTCTCTCTCTCTCTCTCTCTCTCTCTCTCTCTCTCCCTCTACTATTCAAAAAATTAAGAAAATAATTTTTTTAAATTTCTTTTTAAAATAAAAAATTTAAAAACTAAAAAAATTAAAAATTTAAAAGCTTTAAAAATAGTTCAAAAAAATCAAAAAAATTATATAATATGTTTTTTGCTGGACCACAAAAATTTCTTATATATTATGTTTGCTACTTCAATTAATTTGCTCGACCTCCAAAACTATTTTATATGATCAAATAAGGTGCACCGTTCCGAAGATGTACCGTAGGCACGTGTCAACGGGCAAACCTAGTCCTTTTATATCACACAGCATCTTATATGTGAACAAAGTTTTTTATTTTAAATGTTCTTAGAGTTTCGACAATTTTTGTTGTAGTAACAAATTGCATAGTGCAGGTTTGATTGATATTACAGTATAATAAAATAAAATAAAATAATAAGATAAGATAAAAGTAAATAGAACAAGAAAAAATAAAACTTTTAAGCATAATTGATCATTGATTAGAATGCTTTTTTTTCTTATAACCGTTTACTGGGTCAGCTTACTCCCCTACAATCAATCTATTAAACACTAACAAGCTTGTTTTATTGTAATTGTTTGTATCATGATTTGCAGTCATCCAATTATCTCGATAAATTTACATCTCGTTGTCCGTGATATTTACGTGGTGATAATCTATTTTCATACATCTTTCTTTTTTGCCATGGACCTTGTAATTTGCCATGGACCTTGTAATATGTTTTTCTTTTTTTGTGTACAACAAATAGGTTGCAACAAAGAAGCTATCTGCCAAATTGTAGAACCTCCTAAGTTACCCTATAAACCTACCTGTGTATTTGAGGTACATGACATTAGTGTTTAAACTTCTATGTGTTATTAAGGTATATAGCCAATAAAAATAATAATATAGAATCAATAGGAGAGGAGGTTTTCAAACACGAGAGATCTTCTTTCCCTGACCCCCCATATAGCTAGGGCATTGGCAATAGCCCATGGACTCAAGGAAGGGTCACATTAACTAATTCCTCCCTTGGTTGGGAGCTTCTAGAAGCTATCCCAGCCTCTTAATGTTGGTTTGTTAAAGAATTATGATGCTGGTTGTTTTCGGTGAGGAAGCAATATGTGTGAATTCTTGTAATTTGTAAAGAGGACAGGTCTCAACTGTAGATCCGATCTGTTATTGGAGGTCAGCTCGGAAGAGTAGCTGGTGGCTAGCTAGGCGGAATACCTGCAAAGTGCCTAGAAACACCGGGAGAAATCTCGGCGAAAAGCCCTCCGACGATCTAGTCAGTCACTGGAAAGGGTAAGAAAACTAGGGTTTATGTGAGATATTTTAGATTACCTTTCTCAAGGAGGAGGGGGCATGGTATTTATAGGCAGTGCAAACGGGTATCTAGCCCCGATGGACAATATTAGACCCGTTTGTCTGTGGGCATGAAGTTGCAGAAGGCCCGTTGGACTTTTCGACCTCATGATTTGAGATGAGCAAATATCGAGGAGATCCGACGGCCCTGATCGGGCCACGTCACTTATACCCACATCATAAGCCCCCTACTCCTGGAGGGTTGTATGCATCAGCCGTTAAGGAGTAGTCCCTTCTTGTGAGAAGATCGGAGGAGAGTGTTTTTGTGAAGATGAGGTGGTGAGCTCCTGAACCAAGTGTTTGGGTTGGTGTCGAGCCGAGCGTAAGGGGTCGGTACCGAGCGCTAAGAGCGAGTCGCTTTCTGAGAGAAAGTTGTACGCCTTCTTGAGGCGCGTGCCGAGCTCATCGAGTCTAGAATCCATAACATCTTACGGTTTCAAAATCCAATTTATAGATTGTGAGATTTCATAGTCCATCGATTGTAGAATCCAGAACAACTTACGGTTTCTCAATTCGATGTATAGATTGTAAGTTATTGATGTTTTAGTACTGTGACATTTTTACGCATAGCTACTGTCTCTAGAATGTATCGTGTGAATATGCGTTGGAACCAAAGTTATTGATGTTTTAGTACTGTGACTCTGAATTTCTAGAATGTGCACGAAACATCGAAACCAGCGAAGAATGAATTTTTACGCATAGCTACTGTCTCTAGAATGTATCGTGTGAATATGCGTTGGAACCGGAAGAGAGTCTACTTTCTAGAATCTCTAATGGAATCGGATTTACTTTCATGTAGCAACAGTAAAGTGAATTTGAACGCAGATAGGTGCTGCCGTCTAAAAATTCATCTCGACGTTTTTGCATATAAACCCGTTATTTTTCATATTTAATGAACTGAACTATATGTATTATTGTTTTTGTAATAAAAACTTGCATCAATATAACAGATTGATAGATTTTCTCATATAAAACATTTTATGCCACTTGATAATTCTATGATAACAACTCTCGATACATGTACCCGTTTTACATCTCATACCCATGATTACTGCCCTTGATATTTTCCTTGATTCTTAATTAATTGTCTTGATTACACCGTTCCACTGCCGTACCAACTGCATATTCATAATTAATTATAGTAAAAAAATAACAAGCCGGGGTTATAAGGGTACGACTTTATAATGGACAATATAGGGGAGTATACTCGGAAGGGGGCCCGTGTTTCCCGTATTAGTGATTCTTGATTCTTGTTTCTTAATTACATAATTCTTGATTACACAATTCTCGATTATATGATTCTTGATTACATGTCTTCATACTATCACTGGAAGACTCGAGTACATAATGTAGCGCCCCGGATCCCCGTTATCGGACATCCGTGACACAACTAGAATCTTTGCCTTCAAATGCATCTCAACACAGTAAATAACACGAAAATTTAAACACTTTTATTGCCATCAGAGTTATTACATCAAAATTACAAACATCAATTTGTCATACCAAACTGTAACGCCTCCGCCCTTTTTCCCTTGACTTCAAAAATCAATTCTTTCAATTTCTCTATCACTTTAAACATAAACTAAGATAGTTATATTTCAAAGAAAATTTTGGCAGATTTTTTCCTGAAATTTCTGCCCCGAAACACAAAAAACTTACGAAATTCTGCTCTAAATTCCGTAGCTCACATCACATGCAATAATATCATGAGCTCCCCAGGCCAAAATGAGCAGAATCATACAGGCAACATAAATATCATGCTCTGGGGGCAAAACTCATAATAGGATATCAATTATCAATTAAAACCCATAAATTTCTTTGAAAACGTAGTAAAGTTTTTAGAAAATAACTTATAAAACATACCACAAGGCCCGGTACTCCACAACGAGATGGGTACGGGTCAAAAAATATCATGCCACTCCACATTATTACTCATCATCATCATCCACGTACTATTACATCTAAAATACAATTTAAATCATAAATTTCACTATTCACATAATTAAACTTAAACAACAATTTTAAAATAAAAGCTCCACTCCACAGAATCTACACCTCACCTCTGCACTGCTGAGGACCTGTAACAATAGGGGATTTAGGGTAGTCTAAGGACTCCCTAACCCCCCCCAAACACTAAGGGGTTAGCCGTTTCTGGTGTGAGTATAATCTACTAATTAAGCAAATAAATTAAACTTTACAAGTAAAAATAGAACGAACTTATGAATACAAGGATAATCAAATTTTACTTGAATCTGAACATGTAAACATCATAACTGGGATTTCACATCAAATACTCTCTGAGTCATCACTTGTATGTATATCCATACCCGCTCATAACATACTTATCCTTAGTTGGAAAATCATTCACAAATTAGTCGCTTAACGCCCATCACTTTATGCCTTATAACAAGTATTCCTATAGCTTTATTTTCCCATAAAACTTTACATTCTCAAATAACTCTACTTTCGCATAAATTGCACCTCATTTACCATTCATTTGCATTTACAGACTCACGACTTATATTCTTTTGTACTCATCTTCATTCATAAACATATTCTTTCCCAATCTCATATCACATAACATCGCATTTATTCATTTCTTATAACATATATCATCACTTCTCGCAATACATCACTTTCACACTCATCATATACTTCAACTATCACACTCACAATTCATCTTGAATGGAAAATAAATGTGTGTCCTGATTTCCTAGTGTTCGTGTAGGCCATGACTTGAAGTCTAATACAAACACAGAGTACAGAACAGATGCACTTAATCTAATGTTAGCAAGACTCTGGACACACATGCATTCCATACTACATGTGCCCCAGATCAAGCCGTTTCTCCAGTTTAGGAATTTGAACCCTCGTTATGCAATGCATTAGAATTTGGTTCACTTCCTGTTCCTGATAGTATGACATGGTTGATGAGGTGTAAATAAAAGACATAATTCGGGGTGCTACCTCGTTGTCACCCATAATTGTCACATCGGACCTTCCTCGAAAGCTGTGACGAACTTAAAGATATACCGTAGCATATCTATGGCGCTGTATTTCACAGGACCGCAGCCCATACGACCCGTTCGTGTCCTACAGCATGTGCTCGGACCCCATTCAACAGCCGTGACGAACTTAAAGATATACTGCAGCATACCTATGACACCGTATTTCACAGGACCGCAGCCCATACGACCCGTTCGTGTCCACCAACATGTGCCCATACCCTATTCAACAGCTGTGACGAACTTAAAGATATACCGCAGCATACCTATGGCACCGTATTTCACAGGACCGCGGCCCATACGACCCGTTTGTGTCCACCAACATGGATTTGATGGCCTCGAAGGTTTAATCCCCATATCTGCCAGGAAATCCCATCCCGTCCTTACCACGGTACTTCAAGAATCAACAGTGCAAGATACGCACCGCAGCACGTATCCCTAATGACAGAAAGAGACAATCCCATAGTATCACCACTTACGGTCTCAGAACGAGTTGAATCACCCCTAACACTAGTTCGATCTTCGAGCAAAACAATAAAGGAAAACCTAATCAATGCAGTTTACTAAAAATATGTTGTTATTCAAATCACACTCAGTGTCGATCAACAATGTCGAGCCTGTCCGGTCTGTCAAAACAACAATCATCACGGGAATTACATCCACTGATTCCCCAATACCGTCACAGGTCAGTGACCAAATAATCCCGGCCCGTGACCCTCAGCGAGTGGTCCAACGGTGCCCCTAAGGATGCAATACAATTCAACGAAGGTAAGCACACACATAACCATCAATTCTTGATCATTGACAGACTCAGGCATCGAGACTCCCAACACAAACCGACCAGAGCTATATCTCAACTCACTCATGTCCACCATGAGTACTAAGCACAGGAACTTGTCTAAGTTCCAATTGAAATGCTAAAAACATTATTAAAACCCGATAGCTCATGATCACCACACTGCGGTATGTAGAGGGTTCTTCATCAATTGTCCGATGAAATATTTAAGAAAAAGCAGTAGCTGTGACCCAAGCTAAGCTCATCGGAATCCAACACAATCATACTTTTAGAAGGGTAGGGAGATCCACTGCAATCCCCTAGTGGGCGACTCCCTCAAATATTTAAGAGCTCAAGTCTCCAAGCTAACTTAAGCTTGAAGTCAATCTCAACAACAGGGTGCTAAACTTACAACAACCACAACCTCCCAACACACAGCTCAGATTTGCTTGATACCACCCATTCTAGAAATCTAAGACCCTAGTCTACAACTCTCCAGCGAACCATTTCCTCGAATTCAATCATCTTGATACTATAAAACCTCATATACTTTCAATAGTATATTCTTCTTGCACTCGCTACACCTTTCCAATATCATAAAAGTTTGCTCACTCATCAGAAATTCTCGATTCCGGGTCCTATGGAAAGGTGGGAGTGTCTACTTCAACTTCCTAGTTGAACACCTCTTCAGATTCTATCATTTGAGTTCTCGAAAACACTAAGTTCCATCAGGTGTACAAACAGGGAGAATCTGGTTTACTTAGCTCTACCTATAAATTGGGATTACAAATTTGAGTTCCAGATGGGTTAAAAAGCTATGTCTCCCTACCACGGCTCTCTAGTTGGTCAATCTTCCAAATTCTTAACAAATAGTTCCCAAATTTCTCATCTTCACAAACTAGTCAACTTGTACTAGGCTGAACATACCCACTTTGAAATTCAATGACAAATCCACCTTAAGTCCAATGCTCATGAAATTTGAGATTCTCAATCTACACATATACCATTTGATTGTGTCCAAAATTTGCATTTTGATTCATCTCATACAATGAGCTACGACTCTTCAAACATAGCACACAGTTATAGCCACTCCTTCAGCCGAGTATTTACTACCCTTTACTAAATAATTTTGAAACCTCATCGAATGACCTCTAAAAATTCTAAAATTTGGGAATCATCAAATAGACTCATACCGTAAGATACTCCCAAAATTTCATAGCAAGATCATACATACACAACTGGTTATGACCCTTTTGAACTTCAGTCCAAAAGCAATCAGCTTCAGCTCTGTCCTTTCAGACCAGCTGCACTCCACAATTTGTTTTGAGGTATCAAACGACCTAAAAAAATTATGAATAGTTGTGGACACATACAAGAGTGTCCACAAAGATTTTAGCTCAAAACACCCAGCCTACACTGAGATACAGAAACGAAAATACTCAGCAACTCGTAATTTAGAATTTTCACAACACACCATGTATGTAAAATAAAAGAGATCATACTCACCAAATATCCCTTGAAGACTCGAAGCGCCACCATATATCCAAAGTCGCTAATATATCCTATTATCAAATCTCAAGTCAATTTAAAGTTCAAAGTATGCAAACCGGTCACAGATAGTAATGACACAAATCCTAACATCCCACAGGCGTTTAATTAAATGCATGGGATGCACACGTGCGAAGCACGGGATATTCAAAATCCTATGGGATTTTTATCCCCCAAACAATAACTAAAATTACCCCTAAAATATCCTAATGTCTCAACAAAATTTCTATTACTATAAAAGAGTAATTCTCATACATTTTCTCCCCCTTTATAAACCCCAAACCCTAATTTATTAGCAACTTACAAATTCTCTAATAACTTGCTAATTTCTCGCCTCTACTACTCCTAACATCTCCAAATCTTCCTACCATAATATTCCTATTCAATAGAAATTAACCAAACTTAATTTTATACAATAAAACAAATTAGGGTATACCTTTCCGAAGCCCTCTCAAAAAATCGACGCTACCACGAGGTAGAGCACCCTCCAATTAGCCATCCCCTCAAATTAATTTGAAAACGACGAAGAAATTGGGTGAATTTAGGCAGGGGAGTGATCGGCCGAAAGGTGGGTTTCAGTGGGATTTGGTTTTGGTCGGGAGGAAATAGGAGAAGAAAAGAAAAGGAGGAGAGAAGGAATATGGGGGGGGGGGGGGGGGTTATATAAAAAAAATTATAATATAAATATATATTTACATATATTTACAAATAGGGCCCCAGATCTCCAAAATATTTCAAATAAACCTCAACTCGATACTTTAATAATACGAACAGTACAAAATACATAATCGCGCGCAACTCTCAATTGTGCACTGATTATAATGCAAAATAGCAATATGCTATTTTGCAGGGTATTACACATAATCTTATAGAATTCATTACTTAAGTCTAAAAGTCACATGATTGGTATGCACCGAACTTGTGGTATGGGACACAGGATTGCGTACATTAGACAAGTTAATAAAACAGATAAACTCGAGATTTCCACTAAGCATGATTCTTGATTACATGATTATCGATTAACTGAGTCTAGGTTATCAACTGATTATACTTTAAAGTCTTGAATACACTAGTTTACAGTTATTACTTACATGATCATATCGTCTCAGTTCTTTGCTTCCTTCCATATTATATTTACACGGCTACATCTTGTTTCTTCCATATTAAATCTTGTTATATTATCCCTTTTACTGCTTATTGCTACTTGCTGCCCGAAGCTTGCTCTAACAGGTACTTTTCTATTTTTCTTTGAGTTAATGATTATACAGGTACTGATGGACCCGACAAACAGACTCTCTAGACGATCGTTGCTGCATTATTACTACTTCATGTTGTTTTTCTTTCAGTCGCTATTTTATCTAGTTGTTATAGCAAACTGTTTATCGTACTGTTTTAATTCTAGCACCTTCTATTCCGAGGCATCTTGACCCGATGTTGATGTATTACCCAGATGATGGTTATTCTATTTCCAGCTCATATGATCATTATATTTGCCTATGTGAATGTGTTGTAAATATTCTGTTGAGCTTATAATTGTACAACTTATGGATGATGTACATCATTCGCTGGATCTCAGTTGCGTGCCTGTATTTCCATATAGTGGGAAGTAGGGCGTGACACAGGCAGTTGACGGTGTGACTCGACGACGATCGGAGTGGCGACGGCGTGACTCGAAGGCGATCAGAGTGGCAACAGGCGATCAGCAATGGCTGCGATGCTGGCTTGCGATCGCCGATCGGAGTGACTCAAAAATTTGAGGAGAGAGGAGAGAGGAGCAAGCGATGCTAGAGCCTAGCGATCGGAGTCGACAGAGTGACTCGAAAATTTGAGGAGATTGGAGATAGGAGCAAGCGAATGAGCGATGCTAGCATCGCCGATCGGAGTGGCGATCAGGCGATGCTGGGGGCGACAGGAGATGAGGAGAGAGGAGCAAGTGATGGGTGGAGACGTGGAGTTGCAGCCTGCGGGTGACTGGTAGAAGATGAAGATGAACAAGGTAGATGATGAAGAGTTGCCGATAGAAGAAGAGTTGCTGAGATGGTGACTTGGTAACTTGGTTCAGACTTCAGAGTAGATAGAAGATGAACAGGTAAGGAGTAGGGTAGAACGTAGAAGATGAAGAGCCAGAGTAGGCCTTTATTAATTATTCTTTAGATAATTTTTTTTAGGCCTAATAAAAGACCTAGTTTTTTTAGGCCTAAAGCCCTATCTTGGGTTGCTTTAGGCTTGGGCCGGGCCTGCCAGGAGATTTGTCAAGGCTGTAACAAATGAGCGATAGGAACCAAACTCTACAAATTACAGCACAGTATGGCAGTCTTGATAAATAACTAGCAACAATGTACGGTATAGGAGCTAGAAAATCTTATCTTGCATATGGAGATTCCAATACGAAATTGTTAATGTCACTGGCCAAAGATAATATATAGATAACATTCTCGCTACAAAGAAATTTGGCATACCATCTGCAACTCCAAGTCCAAGCTCTACTCCATTTTTTCCTTCTCGAGCTTGATAGGGAGAAACTGAGAAAGCTCTTGAAAGAGTCAACTGGACATTCATTCGAAGCTCTTGAAAGAGTCAGCTGGACATTCATTCGAAGATACATACATAAGCTGAATTTCTACCAACATTTTATTGGATATTGTCTTCATCAAAATTGAATCAGTTTCCAAACAACCCAATTGTTAACTATCGCCCAACATCTACAATGTATCTTACCAATGGAATTTGGCAAGGTAGCCCAATTGCACTTCTCATCTTCCTCTTATCTGCATGATTTGTGTGAACATGGAAGGATCAATGGTTCTCTATCTCCTCTCATCCCTTGTACCTGTTTGGGAATAAAGTTAAGACGTTGAAGGCATGCTTACTTCAGTTGTCAAATATTTACCTCCAAATTAGAGTTTTCCAAAGTTATGAGAAATACTAGGTTTGCCCGTTGACACGTGCCTACGGAACGTCTTCGGAACGGTGCACCTGGTTTGATTATATAAAATAGTTTTGGAGGTCCAACAAATTAATTGAAGTAGCAAACATATCATATGAGAAAGCAATATATCTACCTTCCAGCTCAACCATCGCCTTCTTGATCATTAGCTTGAACTTACCAGGAATACATATAGTTTGGAAACACTGCATAGAGTTTTTTTTTAACTTCAACATCACTTTAAGATGCTTGTAATAGTTATGCAAGGACATTATCATATAGGTTTTATAGAGCTTACTCTAATCCCATAACCACTATGAGCATGTCTAAATACAATGGTAACGGAAGTGAATGTGTGAATGTATCTACAATACTAATAATCTAAACATTTCTTTGTCTGAGACTCAGTTTGCAATTAAAATATCTCTTATTATTATTTCAACCAAAATGAAATACATGAAGTTCTCAAAACTCTAATCCAAACAAATCATTTCTTTTATCTCCACTTTGTCTACCCATTGCATCTTTATAAAAAAAATCAAAATGGATAAATAACAAATTTACTTTAGCTTTCTTTCTTGAGTGGAGAGTTTGCACTGTAACCCCTGTTTTCATTAATACGTATTTTAAAAGTATTTTTCTGTATTTAAATCCTCAATATCTTATAACTATTTTCCTCTAATTGATTTTATTATTTAAACTATTTATGAGCCCAATTGTTTAATTGTTATTTTAAGTCCAATTCTATATTTTGATTTTTATTATTTAATTTTAATCTGAGCCCAAAATTTAGCCCAACATCCTAATTATTTTATTTAAATATTTTGAGCTCTTTTTTAAGCCCAAGCCCAAATCCAATAACCTAGAACCCATATAATTGTACAGATTAACCCTATACCCACCCGTATACAAATTCTTCACTCATCCCCACTTTCCTACTGTGTAAAGCCACTTGCAGTTCTTCTATAGTAGAGGCTATGAAGTGTTTGGCTCACAAGAGAATCTGAGGATAGTAGATTCCACCACCACTTCATTAGAAGTGCTTCGTTAAAGACTTTCAAATCAAGTACACCCAAACCTCCTTAGGTTGATAGATGGTATGTAATACCCTGATTTTCATTTATGAAAATTATTATTATTATTTTTTTGTACGTATTGTGCACGTGCAATTTTGCAGTATAAAATTTTTAAAATTATTTTCATTACATAGACAAGTGAGTATACATATATCTGTATGTCTTTTCTAATTGTTTTTATTAAAGTCCATTTTTTTTAACAAACATAAGTTTCTTTTATAGCCTAACTTAATTTATTTTTAATGTAGGCTAATTTGGCCCATTAAACAAAAGCCCATGAGTTTATTTTCTTTTTAAATACAACTTGTAATGTAGACAATTTTTATAGATTATTTTTATAAAGAATAAAATGTACAACTTTTAAAATGGGGGACTATTGGAAACACGTGCATTGCACGTGCACGTGTATTGTGCACTTTATTTTTGGCCGGATTTGAATGGGAGGGGAAAAAAAAGAGAAGTGGAGTTTGTGGGAGGTAGTTTTGGGATCATGGGTGGTTACTACAACTTTCCCTTAAATCTTCGCCTTTGATCCTTATCTCCTAGATTAATCCTAGCACTTTATTTGTCCCAAAATTTAGTATAAATACCCCCCCCCCTTCCCCCCCCCCCCCCTAGCCTAGTTATTCTTGCACTCTTCATTCTCCAAACCTATAGTAAGAAAATACAATTATTAGTAGTGCATTATTAGTAGGGAGTGAGAATAAAAGATTGAGAGAGAGAGGGAATTGTTGTGCTTGCATTCAAGGAGGCCGGCACTTGGGAAGGCTCGGGTTGCACAATTGAAGGCTCGGGTTGCACATCAAGGAGGAGGAGGAGCACTCGTTTAGCAAGCTCGAGAAGGACTCTTTCGTTTAGGAGGTGTTGTGAATTTTTCTCTCCAAATAAGGTGGGTGGTTTTCTATATTTCTAACTAGATACCATGTTAGGGGTGATTGAAATGATAATGCATGAAAGAAACTAATAAGAGTACACTTAATTGGAAAAAGGACTTGCTAGTTGATTAAATTGATGCTTGATAGATTGCATGTTATCTTGTCATGAATCTTCAGTTGTATGCGAATCGTTTTGTAGTTATGGAATATATAAATTAGAATTGTTGTTAATATCAAAACTAAGTACAAAATGCTAGTAGATGAAATTGTTTGTTTTGTGTGCTTAGATGGACTTTCGTGATATTGTTTAGAATGAATAAATTACAATATGCTTTTGGGTTTATGAAAGAGGGAAAAACAAGGAATTAATATAGAAATTTTTAATACTAAGTTGTGTGAGAAATGTCAAAATGATTTATGAAAATAGTAGTATGCAATCTAAATTAATTGTATGAGAAATGTGTGTTTAATTACTGAAAAAAATTATTTTAAAATACTGGAGTGTTAAATTATGTCAAAATAGACGTTCTGGAGATTTATAGGAATTTTAGTGAAAGCAAAACAAAAATAAGAGCTTTTGAACATCGAAATGTTCTAATGAACAGAGAGTTGAATTAAATAAAATGCGAGTTGTAGTTATGACAACTATAGCTCAAGTGGTCGGTGAGCCCTTTGGCGCTAGAGTAGCGCAGGTGGGTGTGTTATGAGGTCGCTGGTTCGATACTTGTGGCCACCTTTCTTTTATATGCGTTTTAAAATTAATTCAGTTTTCGAACAGAGAGTATATAACTCTCTGTCTTCTCTTTATATCGTTGAGCGCAAATGTCCAGTTGGCTAGCGCATGCGGCTGTCTTCTCCTAGGTCGCGGGTTCGATTCTTTGTGCGGCCAAAATGTTAAATTTTTTTTAAAAAATGATTTTTGGGTTTTCTTGATGTGTACAAATTCTGAAAAATATACCGTTATTATTCTAAAATCATATAGGACTTATGAAAAAATTAATTGGGAGTTATTGGAATGAAATAAAGTGTATTTTGGAAGTAAAAGTGTATTTGGAACTATAATTTCACACTCGTATAATTTCATAAAAAATGTGTTTTCACGAAGGAATTGAGATAAGTATAAAAAAGGGGAAATTCTATAGAAAGAAAGTATAAATGTGAAGTTTTATATGAGTTATTCTTATTAAAGAATAGTGTGACAATAGTGAGTTTGTGAATATTCACTTTGACTAGATATTTTGTGATATGATTTTAAATGTGGAGATACATGTTGGTTATGAAATGCATGATGTTTAATTGAACTTCATGTATGATTATTGACTCATGAAAAGATTAGAAATCATGTGATTGAAAAAGAGAAATGTTCTTGAGTTTGACAACTCAGATTGTGAATTTGTGAATTGAAATTGAAAATTAGGATGTAGCCAAAACTCCGCCGGCAAGTAAAAGTGATGAGATATGATTGTTGAAATTGAACAGACCAAGTTTGGGTCAATGTGAAATGAAAGAAAATAAGACCGGTATTAGTGAGAGGGCTAACTCTAAGAGATTAATTTTGTTCATGATTTCATTAAATTAAGAATTAGTACATAGTGAAGAGGTGATGAAAGTGAGAGAAAAACACAAGTATGAGGGCCTCGAGTCTACGATGTGGGTGTGATTCACAGTTTGTCTTCACGATGCGTCATGATATGACGTGGGCACTACTCCGGAATTATCGGGATCTTGGCGACGCTTGTGAGGTGTTTGGTGACTGCGAGAGGATCGTGTGCCATGAAGGAGGCTGAATTGTCCATAGATAGTTTTCACGATGCGTTGTGACAAGACGTGGGATTCCCCTCCAGTTTTTCTGTACATGAGTACTCATAGGACATCTAGGATACTTACCGTAGTTACAGTAGCAGATTAAGTCATGATGAGGGATTGAACCTTACAAGATGAAGAACAATTAAGAGGCTTTCCCTCGGACCTATGTAGTATGGGATGCATAGAATCCGAACAAGTGCGCATTAGTGTCATGTAATATAAATAATTGCATTAAGGACTAAGTGCACAATCACAACACGACATCAATAGGGTATTCCCCTTGGTTTGATATGTGAACAAGTTTGTGTTTGTTAAATATGTAAAATCAATTATACTGTTTCCGGCATAGAGAGGATGACCGTGTATAATATTCGTCGGTTGAATAAACTGACGTACCCACAGTTTTGTATGCAGGATAAATGACATGATAAAGATTAAAGGAGAACTGATACTTAGAGATTATTCAAATGTTGTTGTACTTTTATATAAATATTGTAAATTTGCTTCCGCTGTAAAATGTAAAGTGTAAAGATTCCCTGTAACTCTGATGTAAAGTGAAAAGTTTTAAATTCCTTGTAAAATTGTATGAAAGAAGTGTAAAGATCCTGTGGAATCTCGAATTTAGTTGAATTTTGGAATTCGGGGTGTTACATGGTACGATTCTTTGTGCGGCCAAAATGTTAAATTTTTTTTTAAAAATGATTTTTGGGTTTTCTTGATGTGTACAAATTCTGAAAAAAATACCGTTATTATTCTAAAATCATATAGGACTTATGAAAAATTAATTGGGAGTTATTGGAATGAAATAAAGTGTATTTTGGAAGTAAAAGTGTATTTGGAACTATAATTTCACACTCGTATAATTTCATAAAAAAATGTGTTTTCACGAAGGAATTGAGATAAGTATAAAAAAAGGGAAATTCTATAGAAAGAAAGTATAAATGTGAAGTTTTATATGAGTTATTCTTATTAAAGAATAGTGTGACAATAGTGAGTTTGTGAATATTCACTTTGACTAGATATTTTGTGATATGATTTTAAATGTGAAGATACATGTTGGTTATGAAATGCATGATGTTTAATTGAACTTCATGTATGATTATTGACTCATGAAAAGATTAGAAATCATGTGATTGAAAAAGAGAAATGTTCTTGAGTTTGACAACTCAGATTGTGAATTTGTGAATTGAAATTGAAAATTAGGATGTAGCCAAAACTCACGCCGGCAAGTAAAAGTGATGAGATATGATTGTTGAAATTGAACAGACCAAGTTTGGGTCAATGTGAAATGAAAGAAAATAAGACCGGTATTAGTGAGAGGGCTAACTCTAAGAGATTAATTTTGTTCATGATTTCATTAAATTAAGAATTAGTACATAGTGAAGAGGTGATGAAAGTGAGAGAAAAACACAAGTATGAGGGCCTCGAGTCTACGATGTGGGTGTGATTCACAGTTTGTCTTCACGATGCGTCATGATATGACGTGGGCACTACTCCGGAATTATCAGGATCTTGGCGACGCTTGTGGGGTGTTTGGTGACTGCGAGAGGATCGTGTGCCATGAAGGAGGCTGAATTGTCCATAGATAGTTTTCACGATGCATTGTGACAAGACGTGGGATTCCCCTCCAATTTTTCTGTACATGAGCTCGTACTCATAGGACATCTAGGATACTTACCGTAGTTACAGTAGCAGATTAAGTCATGACGAGGGATTGAACCTTACAAGATGAAGAAAAACTAAGAGGCTTGCCCTCGGACCTATGTAGTATGGGATGCATAGAATCCGAACAAGTGCGCATTAATGTCATGTAATATAAATAATTGTATTAAGGACTAAGTGCACAATCACAACACGACATCAATAGGGTATTCCCCTTGGTTTGATATGTGAACAAGTTTGTGTTTGTTAAATATGTAAAATCAATTATACTGTTTCCGGCATAGAGAGGATGACCGTGTATAATATTCGTCGGTTGAATAAACTGACGTACCCACAGTTTTGTATGCAGGATAAATAACATGATAAAGATTAAAGGAGAACTGATACTTAGAGATTATTCAAATGTTGTTGTACTTTTATATAAATGTTGTAAATTTGCTTCCGCTGTAAAATGTAAAGTGTAAAGATTCCCTGTAACTCTGATGTAAAGTGAAAAGTTTTAAATTCCTTGTAAATTTGTACGAAAGAAGTGTAAAGATCCTGTGGAATCTCGAATTTAGTTGAATTTTGGAATTCGGGGTGTTACATGGTACGCCAATTTGTGCAGGCTATGCCTCTTGCATCAGTGTCAACACCACACCAAAAGAATCTGCTACGGAGTTGGTCGATGCGTTTGATCACCCATAGGGGTAGTCTGAAGAAGGATGCAAAGTAGACGAGGAAAGCACTCATAACGGCATTGATGAGGATCAACCTTCCTCCTCTATAGAGCATTTTACCCTTCCACACCAAAAGTCTCCTCTCAATCTTGAGAATGAGTGGTTGCCAATAATGCTTACTCAATTTGCCTTTGGAGAGAGGCATTCCTAGATATGTGAAAGGTAGGCTGTCCTCTTTACTTTCAAGGATAGTTGAGAAGGCATGTTGCTTGGCCTGTGACTTGCCAAAGTATACAATCGAAGACTTCTTGAAGTTAATAGCCAGCCCAGCGACATTTGCAAAAAGTTGCAGAGTTATCTTGAGGTTTAGAATCTCTTGCTCGTCACCTCTGCAGAAGATCAGGGTGTCATCAGCGAACTGAAGGGCGGAGAGGTTAGATAATTGGCCTCCGATAGGTAGCTGCGAGAATGTGCCATTCCTTCGTCCACAATAGACCATTTGAGCTAACACATCCACCACCAAGATGAAGAGTATCGGTGATAGTGAATCACCTTGCTTGAGACCACGCTTGGAGTTGATCTATCTGCCCCTCTCCACATTGATGATAACGGAAGACTTTGCCGTTCGGAGGATCATATCAATCCATCTACACCAAGATGGTCCAAATCCTCTGGCCTTAAGAAGTTGTAGAAGAAAATCCCAGCTTACAGTATCAAAGGCTTTAGTAAAGTCTATCTTGAAAAGGAGTGTGTCGGAACTTCTTCTACTGCAAAGATTTATTGTCTCATGCGCCACCAGGAAGCAGTCAACCGTTGATTTGCCTTTGAGGAATGCACTCTGAGAGGACGATACAAGTGAGTGCAAGATTGGACTGAGTCTGTTGTCAAGGATCTTGGTGAAGATCTTGAATGAGCAATTGAGCAAACTAATCGGTCGGTAGTCTGTAACCAAGTTGGCTCCCTCACACTTGGGTATGAGAATGATGTTTGAGTAGTTCATTATCCCAAGGTCCACATCCCCCCTATGCACTGAGTGCATCATTGCAAGCAAGTCATCCTTGATGATGTCCCAGAAGGTGTGATAAAAGCTCATTGAGAATCCATCTGGGCCAGGGGCTTTATCGCTGCTCATGTCAAACACTGCCTTTCGGAGCTCCTCCAAAGTGATGGGGTCATCAAGATGGCTCAAACATACATCGTTCGAGGGATAAAGGGATTGCCAGTTAATTTGAAAAACTGAACTAGTAGCAGTGCCGCAGATATCTTGGAAGTGACTTTCAAAAGCCGTTCTGATAGTTGAGGGGGAGGTTGTGATGTTGTTATCAAGAGTAAGGCTGTGGATGTAGTTTCTCCGTCTTCTGCCATTTGCAAATGAGTGAAAAATTTGGAGTTTGCATGTCCTTCTTTGATCCACTGCACTCTAGATCTCTGTCTCCAGTACACAGACTCAGCTTTGATGAGATTCTGAAGCTCAAGTTGAGTGGTTGTGAGGGAGTCAGGGGGGGTAGATAGTTGTTCTGCGTCAATCTCTAGCTGTAGGAGTTGGTCATGGAACTGCTTCTTGCAGGCGGGGATATGGCCAAAAGTTTCAGTCTTCCATATGCGGATGCACCTTCTGAGTAGGCTAGGCCCAGTTTGCAGGCGAAGATGTCAACAGGGTTGCCCTTGCAAGAGAAATGCTGCCACCATCCACTTACTTCAGAGATAAAGGAGGGGTGAGTAAGCCAGGCTTTCTCAAATTTGAAGTAATTAATCTACCGTTGAATGACCTAAGTGTCAAGAACAATGGGGCAGTGATCTGATGAGTATCTTTGCAGGGAAAACTGAATGCAGGCTGGGAAGTAGAGTTCCCATGCAGCGGAGATAAGAAACCTGTCTAGTCTGGCCATCGAGGGGGAAGCTCGGAGATTTGTCCAGGTGAATTTCCTCCATGAAAGTGGGAGGTCAATAAATGCAAGGTCTTGAATGAATTCATGAAAACATCTCATGTCTCTGGAGGACACCCTACCCATTGACCTCTCCGCATCAGAGATAGTGACATTGAAGTCCCCACAGAGAACCCAAGCATCTTTAAGGAGACTACGTCTCTGTTTGATCTCATGGAAGCATAAATCTCTGTCATCAAGCTCGAAGGGGGCATATACTGTTGTAATCGACCATGAAACATCAGAGCAGCGGCATCTATTTGATCTCATGGAAGCACAAATCTTTGTCATCAAGCTCGAAGGGGACATATACTGTTGTAATCGACCATGAAACATCAAAGCAGCGGCTCTTGAAGGATGCCAAAATAGAAAATATATCACAGGCAGAGTAAGTGCATTCCAAAACATTGTCATTCCACCCGAGAAGTATACCACCATAGCTGTTGAGGGAATCTAACTGAATCCAGTTAGTAATGATATTTCCGCCAATTGAGGAGAGTTTATGAGGTCCTGGGTTGCTCAATTTAGTCTCTTGCAGGCAGACGACTGAAGGAGAGCAATTTCGGATGCCTTCCTTAATGAGCGAGCATTTATTAAGGTTGCCCAACCCTCTCACATTCCAGCTTGTGATCTTCATGAGGAAAAAATGCATCATAGAGCACCAAACACTAAGAAATATAGCTAGAAATGATCCTCAAGCTCCAAGAGCTAATGCAGCTAGACAGAGTGTCCTAGTTGATCAGTATGATCAACAAGGGCCTTCTGATTGCTCTTAAGGACTTGCACTGAGTGTGGCCCCTTAGCCTCCACTCCAATTGATTCAGCTACTTCTAAAATGTCCGCATTTGAGAGGAGATCAAATGGATTAAGATGTGCATTTGTGACAGAAGCAACTGAAGAGGAGATACCTGAGGTTTTCTTCTTAATTGTAGTTGAGAGATGCTTCATGAACGACCTTGTACTCTTAATCTTGGAAGCTGATCTTGATCGCTTCTGCCTCTTCGATGGGCCTTCAGAGAAGCCCGGTGGGACTGGCACAGAGGAACTTGCAGCTTTCCTCATTGGCTTTCTAGTGCGGGAACGAGTGCGGAAGCTCTCCGCACCAAGCTTGCTAGTACCTGCAATAAAAAATCCTTGCTCAGCTGCATTGAATTTGCTTAGCTCCTCATGCACTGACTTTCTGAGTGCACCTTCAACTGCAGGTTTGATCTTGGTGAACAGTGAAAGTGGCAAGGTGACTAGTCTCCCCTTCCAGAACATTTACCTCACTTCTTCATTGGAACCTTCTTCAGTTGAGATTGCCTGATTGTCAGGGGATTTGGTGGGGGTAATTTGTGGATACTTTATTAGTGTTTTCCGAAGATTCGGTAATATGAACAATCTGTTGTGCCACCTTGGAGGGATGCAGAATCAAGGGGGGGACCTCCACGGATAGTATTACCAGTGAAAGGATTTCTAATAACCAGTTAAGGGAACACTTCACGATAGTATTTTCTCATGTAGTAAATAAATTAATGTTGCATATTTGCCAAGTTATTTTAGGTTGCTCGTCAGCTTACCTATCCTGCTATGGTTTGGAAGCCCAAATTGAGGCCACCAAATAATCCATCTCTCACTTGTGTACACCTTAAATCAAAACCAATAAAAATTCATCAAATAAATCACCAAATTAAAAAAAATTAAACCCAAAAATAAAACAATCATACCTTTCTAAACTTAAATCCCATGCACACACAAAATTCGAGTCAGTAAAAAACTGAGTAATCCCCTGCACACAAAAAATTAAAAACTAGAATGAGAATTCGGTTAATGAGATGAAATTAGAGTCGTCGCATCACATATAGAGGCTCTCGATTCGGTGGAGAGGAGTCACCGATACGGAGTCGCTTGATATTCGCGCTCGATTTGGTGGAGAAGAGTCACCGATACAGAATCAACAGCGGATCAGATATCGACGACGACCTCTTGATTGGGGTTCGACATTGGATTTGGGTTTGCTTTGAGATTTTCAAATTTTCAAAATTTTTTAAAAATTTTAAAAATTTTTAATTTTTTTAAATTAAATTTTTTTCCAAATTTTCTAAAATTTTAAATTTCTAAAATTTCAAAAAATTTTAAAAATTTTAAAATTTTAATTTTTTTTAATTTTTAAAATTTTAAAATTTTATATAAGTTTTGGTTTTTTTGAATTATTTTTAAAGTTTTTAAAATTTTAATTTTTTTTTTATTTTTTAAAAAAATTTAAAAATTTTATTTTCTTAATTTTTTGAATAGAAGAGAGAGAGAGAGAGAGAGAGAGAGAGAGAGAGATAATTAAATAAATAAAGGAGTTGTTTTGGATTTTTTTTTTTTTTGGGGGGGGGGGGGGGGGGGGGGGGGGTGGGGGATGTGTTTTGTGATGTTAGATCTGGGCCTTTGATTTTTGGGAGATTGAAGAATAGCCACTTGATAGCTATCTTTGTATTTTATTATATAGATATCTAGTTATCCTATCCTAACTTTGTTTCCAAACATAGTCTCATTTATTATTTTCTGTACGGTGGCATCAACTTCTGAAATCCATCAATTTCATCGGGTTTGGTCTATTTAGAGAAAGGAACTGCTTAATCTTAACTAGTTTTACCCTGTGCAAATTGCACAGACCAAAATAATTTTGAGAGACTTATAAAATTGTATGTAATTCAAAAATTTAGAGATGTCTTTTAATTATTTCAATTAGAGCTGATCACCATGGCCAACAACGTAGTCGGGAGTCCCCACGACCAACGAAGTATCCGAATTGCTCCAAGCAGCGCTGATCACCTCGCCGACTCCAACTTGGGTGATTCAAGAGATCGCGTCCAATACTTTCTACGCGCACTGCAGCGACGAGGCTCTTGCTCAAGAGACGATCAGAGTCAAGGGGCTAGAGGGTAAAGACGCCACCGTTTAGAGTTCTTCATCACTTTCAAGTGGTGGTCATGAGATTTCGGGGCGTTGAAGGCGGAAAACTTCCCTCCAGTGTGGATCAGACTCTACAACCTCCCGTTCCATTGCTGGGTACGATCGGGGTTTCAAAACGTCATTCGACAGTTTGGTATGCTCATCGACATTGACAGGCAAACTTTAACTCATCCCGCTCGCAAATTCGCAAGAATTAAAGTTGGGGTTGCTAATAAGGCGGATATCCCATCCAAGATAATCACTGAATTCGAAAACTCTATCTACGAAGTTAGAGTCATCGTCGAAGTCCAAAAAAATATGTCATTTCGAGATTTAACGATGGGGGACAAAAGGAAATTCAACGATCGAGATGCAGCGCGAGAGGTAGACGATGAAGCATATCCGTCAGATGCGAGGAATCTGATCCACACATCAAGCTTAGGTGCCAAAGATGAATCTGAACCGTCTATATTTGAGCGCCAAGTTCAAATGTCCAGTAACTTACTCAAGATGAAATTGCCACCGTCCAAGCCATCTAACCCCACTATCGACATACTCAAAATCCCAAGAGGGTACAGCTGGACAAGGGCCCTACTTCAGATCCATCAATCAGTTAGCGACAGCAAGTCAGACTGTGGGAAAATTGCAGAGACTAGAGGCGATGGGACTTACGCGGCGATGGGATCGCATGCGGCGATGGGATGGTTCTGCGAGACGGGACAGCTTGAATGATAAAAGCAAAAAAATGGGGCATCCTAAAACATGGAACAAACATGGGGCTAGGTCAGGTGTCAACTTCTCAACCCAATCAGCAAAAAATCTCACACAAAGTACTATTATCTTCAGACCCCGAGTCAGGCGGTGGTATTATTGGGGCGTTAGACGGAGTTCGAGAGGACAATTTCATCTCAGAAACGGAGACAGATTGCGATGAAAAAGAAGTTAGAGGCAGTGTGGGAAGCACATCCACCAAGAAGATTACAGAATATCGGAGGAAAGGAAAAAGATAGATGGTCAGCATGGAAACTCAGGAACACGAAAAAGACGAGGGGCCTTACAAGGGGAACAAAGCACTGAAGGAAGATATGACAGGAGAAGGTACCTCTACAGTTAATTATTCTGTGTTAAATTCTTTAACTGATGAGTCCCTCATTTATTTTGCTAGTCTTTACGGTCTAGCCATGGGTTCCACTAGGGCTGAACAACTAGAAAACGTAGCAATCATTAGAGAGGACACAAGAATAGTTATTAACTAACCCTGGGTTTCTTTGTGGAGGGGAGAGGCATTAGGGGTTTTAACTAGTTCTTTAATGGTTTACATTTTTTGGAACGTTAGAGGGATGCGGCAAAAATTAAAAAAAAAGAGCCACAGGTGTTACTCTTAGCAAAATTTGTCCTGACATCTGTGGATTTCAAGAAACTAGAATAGAGTCCCCAACTAAGGAGGATTTTACTTCACTTAGAGGTATGGCAGACTTTCACTCAAGATTTAAACCGGCTATGGGGTATTCAGGAGGAATAGCGGTGGGGGTAAATTCTTTATTATTCGAGATTATTGAGGATTTCATTGGAGCGTTCACGGCCTCAATTAAAATTAGACGTAGAAGTGATGATTGGATCCAAACTATTTCTTGTGTTTATGGACCGTATGACAGTAGATTTCGCAAAGAGCTGTAGACGGAACTAGGGTACATCGAGAACAAATGGGGAGGGGCTTGGATGATAGGAGGAGGTTTTAACATCACTAGATTCCAGGACGAGCATAAGGGTAGGGGCCACAGTCGCTCCGATCAAGACTCCTTCAATGAGACTATAGACGATTTAGAGCTATTGGAACTATAGATGACTGACAGGAAATTTACTTGGTCGAATATGTAGCGCAATCCTACAATAGCCAAGCTAGATAAAGTGCTCGTGTCGAACGAATGGGAGGATGTACATCCGTTAGCAAAGGTCAAAACCGCATTGCGATACACTTCAGACCACCTACCACTGGTGATCGATTATAGGCAAGACGAAAGGAAGAAGTACTTCAGTTTTAAATTCGAGATAGCTTGGGCCATCTGCGAGGATACCCGACAAGTCATCGCCGATTCATGGGGTGCCTATACCTATCAGTCCTCAGCCGTCAGAATTTGGGTCGAGAAGACAAGGCATCTACGTAGGAGATTAAAAGGGTGGGCCTGACAAAAAATGAGTGACAATAACCTGCGAAGAGAGACAGTAGGGAACATAATCGCCACTTTGGAAACCTTGCAAGAGGATAGAGATCTGCTGGAGGATGAGAAAGACGAGCTTGCTAGCAAAAGATTGGAGATCCAGCAGATTGGGAAGATGGAAGAGTTGTATTGGCAACATGGATCGAGGATACAATGGCTTATAGAAGGGGACGCAAACACAAAATTTTTTCACAAGATGGCTAATGGAAGAAAAGGACAAAACCACATCACCGGATTCTCAGTTAACGGGACTTGGACTAAAAATGAAGGGCGCATCAAAGAGCATCTCGACAGACATTTTCATGAACTCTTAGGGCGTAATACATGTGGCAGATGCGCGTTGGTTCCGGATATGTAGAGCTCATCCAGAATAGAAGGTAGCTCGGGTATCGAAGCAAGACTCTCAGACATAGAGGACTTTGAAGCCATTAAGAAGCTAGGGCAGGACAAGGCCCCAGGGCAAGACGGACTCCCGATTTTCTTCTACAAAACATATGGAAAATCATCAGAGAATACCTAATGAACATTTTCCACGAACTATACGACGGAGTGGCAAATTTGGACAGGATAAATTACGCAACAATTATACTGGTGCCGAAGAAAAGCGAGGTTATCTCACAAGAAGATCTCAGACCAATAAGTCTGCTTAATGGGTCGTTCAAAATTATCACGAAGGTTTTAGCACAAAGATTGGCTCTGCATCTTAATAAGGTCATCGCACCATCGCAAAGCGGGTTCATAAGCGGAAGGGATATCATGGATAGCATTGCATCCGCCCACGAAATTGTATTCAGAGGCAACAGAGCAAAAGTGGATGGATTCCTCCTGAAATTAGATTTCCAGAGGGCTTACGATTCCGTACACTGGGATTGTCTGGACGAGGCCCTGGACCTAAAAGGCTTCGGCACAAAATGGAGGATATGGATGAAAATATGCATTCGAGGAGGAAAATCGTCCATCCAAGTAAACAGTTGGCAAGGGAAAGAGATCAGATGCAAAAGAGGGTTGTAGCAACGGGATCCTCTATCCTCACTTCTCTTTGCAATAGTGGTGGATGGGCTGGCGAAAATGATAAGAAGAGCTCAGGAAAACAACACCATCAAAGGGATTGAGATTAAGGGAATCGCATAGCCAATGTCGATTCTACAATATGCAGATGACACAATTCTTTTCGGAAGAGCTAACTTACAAGAAGTGGTGGCCATTAAGGCGGTTCTGGGGTGCTTCCAAGGGTGGTCCGGACTGAAGGTTAACTTAAATAAGACTAGCATAACCCCCATCTCCGACCAACTGTCAATGCCAGCTAATGATATTATGGAGATTTTAGATTGCAAGATGAGCGAATATCCAATTAAATACCTTGGCACGCCAATAAGGCCCGGAGCTCTATTGAAGGAAGATTGGAATCCCCTTATCGAAAAGATCGAAAAGAAATTATCAGGATGGCAGAGTCGATTTCTATCCCTCGGAGGAAGGATCATTTTGTTAAATTCGGTTCTTTCCGCGATCCCACTGTATCTTATGTCCATTTACGAACTGCCTAAGTGGGTTATCAACAGGATTGACAAACTTAGAAGAAGATTCTTATGGAAAGGCACGGACGAGGGCAACAAAGGTTTCCACCTGGTAAATACGGGGGTCTGTGTATCATGAACCTACATGACATAAATAAAGCGTTGCTCAGTAAGTGGTTGTGGAAGATAACAAACAAGCACAAAGGTTGGTGGAGCTACTCTTTTGACCTATTCCGCAAGAGAAGAAAATATTGTTGTGGAGGCAGAAGCCCGTCAGCCAAGGTCTCGTTCCTCTGGAAGGGCATAGCGAAGCATGGAGAGATTTTCCATACCAACACCAGATGCAGAGTGGGAAATGGAAAAAAACAAGATTCTGGAAAGACAAATGGTGTGGTCAAACAACTCTGCAAAACCAATTCCCACTAGCGGCGGAGGCAACGCAAAACTTAGACCTATCAGTGGCAGACGTTCGGAAGAATGGCAAACTAAAGTTCATGGTATCTCACAACATCAATCAAGAGAGTATAGCTCAATTCGAAGATCTGAACCAGCTCATCCGAGCAGAAGGGGGGACAGCCAAATAGCTTAGAAGACGATAGATGGTGGGATAGAGATGTTTCAAAAGTGTTTTTTGTCTCATCTATGTATAAATGGATCAACGATGAAGGGACGAGATGTAAAGAACAATCTGTCATATGGGGGGACTCACGTGCCATTCAAAGTCAAAGTTTTCTGTTGGCTAGCTCACAAAGACGCGACTCTGTCAAAAGTAAATCTTAGGAAGAGAAACATGCAAATCGATGTTATTTGTGGGATGTGTCTAACTGCGGAAGAGGATGTGAATCATATCCTCTTTCAATGTCCCAAAGCTCGTCCAACTTGGGAGGTAGTATGTAGGGGTTTCGGGTGTAATAGGGTACCTAACTCAACCACCGACATTTGGGGGACTCTTAGAGAAGGTCACATGAGACTAGAGGATAAAAAGGCATGGGATATAGCAATAGCAGCATCAAAGTGGAACATTTGGCTAGAATGAAATGATTACATTTTCCACAACAGTTCTTACAGATTCCCTAACTCAATGTATAAAATCTTTCTTTTGATCCATGATTGGGCAGGAGCTGAGGAGGCGGCAAAGAGGAGGAGGATCAACGAAGGTGAATAGCCAAGGAGGAGAGCACAGAGAGGGGGTCCTCTCAAGTAGCCTAGGGGCACCAGGCCCGGTCTACTATCGATGTGTGCTGCTGTCTGGGTCCAGTTGGTTGATTTCATGTCTATTTTGATGTTTATCTCTTTTTGTTGTATTTCTGTTTAGTAGGTGTATCGGTTATGTTGTTTATTGTACTACTCTGTTTCCTTATTTCAATTAGAATATAATCAAAAAAACGAAAATTCTACAGATTAACCAATTCATATTTTTAAACCAAGCAATTTTCAAACCAACCAACATCATTATATATTTCTATTCAATTGAAAGGAAAGAGAGAAAAAGTCAAATAATTACCAAAGTTGGGTTGTGGCTTTTCTTGGACTCCTTGATGTACTCTGCTATCTTCTTCTCCACAACGTGCTTCTCAACCACATTCTCTCTTAAATCAAGCATTCTCTCTAAAATCAATCATAATCAACATTAGAAATACATGGAGGAAACAATAATTGATAATTAACTATATCAAAATATGACAAATATACAGATTAACCAATTCACATTTTAAAACCAATATCATTCTACATTTTATATTCTATTGAAAGGAAACCCCAAAATTTTAGATGTGTAATTTTTCAACAATTCCACCACCAAGAAAATGTAAACCCTAAGTCACTAAATTTAGAGATGCCCTTTATTTTTTAATGCAACAGTATCCACGCATTTTTTGCGAACATCGTAATCAACTTTCTTGACCACTCATAATCAGTGGGAATAACATTATCTTGCATTATAAGGTGACAAAGTTGTTACAACATCATCTTCGGTTCAGATAGTAATTTAAAATCACAACTAACAACAACTAACTAAAAAAGAAACCCTAAAGTCAACAAACACAGTAATCCAAATTAAATCGACAAACAACTAATCTACAAATAAAACACAATGAATCAAACAAATCACTCACAACTCTGTTTTCGGTGACAGTAGTAGCAAAGAATGTATGATCAATTTGAAATCCCTGTACAAAAGATGCGGAATAAAAAATGCACAAAAATGAATCAAAATAGTCTAAAAATTCACCCAAAATTTTGAAAAATTTGCAAAGAGGGGGGGGGGGGGGGGGGGGGGGGGGAATGATCGGACATCTGGCAGCATAAGGCATGCAGCGTAGGGCGACGCGTGGCGAGTAGAAGGGTTAGAAGAGGTTGGGGGTTGGGGAAGAGGAAGGGTTTGAAGAGTTTTGGAAGTGGGGGAGGATGAGTACGTGATGTCGTATTTTTTCTTTTTCTTTTTGTACGCGTGTTGAACATGTTAGTCCCTATTTTTGCTATCTTTACTCCATTTCAAAATAGAGGAAGGGGATGTGGTGTAGACCTATTAGTATAATATATAGATATAATATGAATATCACAACTCATGAGTTGGTCAGATTTAGCTGGAGATGTGATTAGTTCCTTCATCAACTAAATCTACTTTGTGAATGACACAGTAGGAGCTTCAGTTGGCGCAGGTCTGACCTGCAAGCATAAATATTGCACTCAACTATTAAGGCATCAATTTAAGGAACAAAAAAGAGGTTACTGTTGAAGAACGCGAAATATAATTACTAACATTATCATTACCCCCACATCAAAGAGGCTGGATCATCTCTTCTTTTTGTTGGGATTACTCTGCCTTAGGAAATACTTCTGAGCATGACTGGCTACTTGCGTCGGAGTTCTTGTGGTCACTAAGTTAAAATTCCTGTCCAGTCTCCCTACCCAAGCTCTTCGAGTCATGCTAGAAATGTTCAGTGTTCTTCCTCCATCCACGGTACTCCTGATTCATAAAGGAAGGAAAACTCCGTTTGAGATCAAATCAGATTCACTCTACAATCACTTTGATTATGAAGAAAACACAACATTTACTATTGTCAATTAAATTATATACCAAGAGTAACTTGAGAGACTAAAAGCAGTTAAATTTTGTTCAGCCTCATTGCTTGTTCATCCAGTAACAAAAAATATTTGCCCAGGGTCTATTAATGTACTAATTTCTTTCCCTCAGTAACAAAAAATATTTGCCCAGGGTCTATTAATGTACTAATTTCTTTCCCTCAGTAACAAAAAATATTTGCCCAGGGTCTATTAATGTACTAATTTCTTTCCCTCCTTTTACAATATTCATCCAAGTTAGCACCTTTGTTAGCTCCAGTGTAAAATAATTTAGGCCTTTTAATCAACATAATTTTTTGTTATCACCTTTGTCCCTATTTTATACACCTTCCTAAACCATCCCACCGTTCACAAAAATAGGAAAATCCCATTATGATTCTAATTAGAGTATAAAAAATCAAATTAAAGAAACTTTGGTTGCGACCTTGAAAGACAATATAATAGAAGTGTACTAATTTTGATAAACATACTACTTGATTTCGATTGAGGAAGACAAAGTGCTTTCCTCTGACTTACGCTGCACTGGATGGAGCAATATTGTGCGCCATCGTGTCGATCAGAGGGGAAGTTGCACTGGATGCAATGACAACCTAATTTATGACCAAAACAAAACATTCTTTTTTTCATTTTCACCTATCATATCATCACAATAATTAGAAGGGAAAACTATTACTCAACAGAAAATGAGAGCTTTGGTTTCTTCTCATCGAGATAGGGGCAGACAAAAGAGGGACTTTCGTCGTTTGTGGATCACTCGTATAAATGCAGAACTGAACGGAGGGGATGGAACTACCGATCCTGGAAATGACAAGGGCTTGGGGAAAGATGCTATGCTTGAGTCACCGGAAATGGTTGGTGACGAAGAAAATCATGGGTAGCTTTGTTGAGCTTGAGAGAAAAATAGAAAAATCTTAAGTAAAAGAGAAACTTACGATGGAGGGTAGAGACGGCGGGGTCGGGACGGGATCGACGACGGACGACGACGATGAAGGGTAGAGACGGACGGGATCGGGGCAGGGTGGACGGCGGGCGGCGGTAGGGACAGACGGGTGAGGAGGTGTGGGTGGGTTTTGGGGTAAGGAGAGTTAGGGTTTATGGGTTTTGGGGAGATGTGAAAGAGGAAAGGTTTTTTTTTGGTGTTTTTTAATTAATTCTGTTTGGGCAATTGGTGTGGGCTGCACGTGTCAGTTCCTACGTTTGCTCTCCTTTCTCTATTTCAAAATAGAGAAAGGAGAGATGGGATAGGCCTATTAGCTTAAGATATATATAAATATATAAATAAATGTGTGCTCATAAAGAAAAAGTACCTAAATGTGTTCATGGTTGAGTCTGTATTTCAATTCCAACACAATTCGCAAGCTGAAACTGGCAGTAGGTTGTGATCGTGGTTAACCAAAGACACTCTTGGAACAACCATTTGATGATGCACTAAAGAAATTATAGGCGTCGAGAAGATTAAGCAAGAAGCAAGTTATAGATATTCATTATATCCGATATCTGAACAAGCTTTCAAGCTTAAAAAAAAATAACAAAACTAATTCAGCAAAATAGATACCTGAACAAGTTAACAACTATTACTAGGATTTTATCCAAAAACTATTACTAGGATTGAAAGCAGTTGAAACTGCTCTGGCCCTAGCACTAATTAAAAAATAAATAAATAAACAATTTGTGTTGGCTCAAAGTATATAGATGCATAAGTAAATGTAGGAATTGATGCACAAGTAAAAGTAGGAATTGAATGGAATTTACCATCATTGAACAACTTCAGGTGTCCTCTAGGCTTAATGAAATAAGATGTATGTGCAATCCAAATCCATAATATTTAAAACCATCAGTTCAGAAATATGTATATCGTTTCAGAAACTTAAACTATTTCTCTAATCAAAGACTTCACTGAAGGTTTGTGGGGGAAGACAGAGACGACTACTAACTATAACATAATATAGTTTAGAAATCCTTGACAGACTGTCTTATCATAGACTAGAACAAAGTTCCGTCTAGGAAGCTAACTACTAAGCATTAATCCCCAAAACACACCATCCCAGGTGGTGGTATAAAGCATCGTAAAAGGTGAGCTCTCCGTACCTTGACCTACAAGAAAAAAAATAAAGATAAGATGAGAATAGAATAAGTACGATAATGCAACATAACAGTAACAATAACAGGGGCAAATTATTTATACATATGTGTTTCATTAATAATTACAAATAGCCCTTTTCAAAATTATTTTTTAATTCAATTTCTTCCAAATGATAACTGGGATTAACCATTTGATTAACAACAAATGAAGCGGGCGTAGTTTTGGGTCCTTTTACTCTAACCTTAGAACTAATTTTGACCTGCATCACCATAGTTCTAGTAGTAATCGTCTCCAACCACTCAGGAATTGTGTCGCCACTGCTTTTCTCCATCACCTAAAATGCATTTTTAAGTACAGTTGCAGGAGATGACACATGAAATCACTTTGTGGTCATGTCGGGAGAGATTGGTGAGTCTTGGATGAGTTCAGGGACCTTTGTTCCCCAATGATGAGAGCTTATCCCTGATACTCTCATTGCCATCCCAATATTTGTGTTAGATCAATGTTATTCTGTTGATTTTTGTACTCCAGTGTTGTTTGAGAAACTCTAGACGTCAATGCAAAATTATTTCTCAATTGTTGGTGATAAAAGTAGTGAGCGATGAACAGATGAGTCCCTGATTCCATTATCAGCTCTAGCTCCGTCATATATGCACTTGATTACTACTTTTCAAAGGATAGAAACCATTCATATGGAGGTGATGGTTGTCCAAATTGTGAGACGAACTTTTGAACCCCGTCAACAGCATTTCAGTTGATGACAGGATGTTATTTAGAGGTGGAAAGGGGAGTGCAAATAACTATTGTAAGAAAATGGGACATATGAAAAAAGATTGTTAGAATATAAATATGTCAGACTAATTTGCCACTCGAGAATGTTAGAATATAAATATTAAACCCTCACACTAACCACAACTTCGAAGTTTTTGGTCTATTGGTAGGGTCTCTCACATAGTATGAGAGCAACCCAGATTTGAATCCCGCTGACTACGCAATATTAAATGTGGATCAAAAAAAGAAAATACGTTCCGTATAGTCTAGTCTCAGTCCATAAAGATGGCTCTCGGCGTGCACAGGCATGTTATTCAACATTCAGGTTCTTCAACAATATCCTCTCCTTCCCATAATCTCAAACTAAACAATATACTTCATGTTAAATAACATATGTGCAAAGCCCGTCACTTTAAAATTAACGGCCCACTAATGTCGTACTCACCCTAGGTGGTTTGCTTTGTTGGCCAAGAATACATGTGGGTTACCTGCTTTGACCAAATAGTACAGGTGGGTTTCTCGCAATTAACCATATTAAAACAGTATAGATTAATTAAACAGTGCTATTAACAATCAATTTAGCTTGGAACAAATATATATATAAAATGTAGGTCTTTCTCTCACCTTTGTATTGTGCAAATACAGATTGGAATCACGAAACACTCCATCCACACTCTCCTTTTTTTCAAAAATCAATAGTGCCAACGAATAATCTGAACCAGTTCTTGAAACAATCTCACTCTCCAAAATCTTGCCATATTTGGAGAAGAAGCCCATTACGTCATCTGAAGGTTGTTGCAAAATTGAAAACGAACAATTAGACAAAAAAAATATTTGAATTAAATAAAAATGTCCATATATTTCATCAAACTTACCTTTTCCCATAGTAACAGGTAGCATGCTAACTGATATGGTCCGGTCGACAGAAACCTGCAATCAAAAACTTTTTCACTTTACATCAAGAAGCTTCCACTCTTTCAGAGAGTTAAGATTCCAATATGCAGCTAATTTGATTTTCCTTTCATAGATTTAACTTTTACAGTAGTGAAATACAATAAATTTCCGATGTTTTTAGAGTTACAAGAAATCATTACATTTGCAGCAAGTTCTTTTTTAAGAATCTTAAACTAGGCTTATTTATTTTATAAATGAAAGTTTTCCCATAATATGCTTAAACTAAGTGTTTGCAATTATCACTTTAGTTTATGTTAGTTTGATAGGAAAATTATTTTAGAATACCGTTATACCCCTGGGCGCACAGAGTTGTAACTTCTATTTTACTGAATCAACAAAAGCATGGAAATTTCCTTACACCCCGGACTAAGTTATATACCGGTTGTTTGCTTCGTGCATGAGAAGGACATAAGCAAGATGCAGGTAGAGAACCAAAGGGCACCTTTTTAATGCATGAAATTGCAACGGTGTGAATTGTGAATTCTTTTTTAATAATTTCTTACTTGTGAGAAATTCTTTCTTGTAAATAATTGTGACACAATGTTTGTCATCTTAATATTGTATATATTAGGATCTTTTGAGGAACTAAAAGTTAATTCTCTCGTAGTATAAAAATATAATTCTCAGAATTAATGTGATGATCATTTATTTCAAATTTTTCATGCCAAATAGATTTTTTTTTGATACATAACATGCAGTGTGACCTTAGAAATACAGACAATTTCAAAGTTAGGTCTCGATTACATGCAGTAGTAAGTAACCCATCATTAGATACATTGGTCATAGGATCAGTAGTATGCCTCTAATCTGACAAACAAACAAAAAAAACCTCACATTCCCAAGAAAATAGGTAGAATAACTAAAGGTTCTCTTTTGAACTTATTTGTAATTTCACTTGAGAATAAAACATCCAACAGTGAAAATAATTAATAGGGCGATTCAACTTATTTACCCCTCAGCTACGCGAATTTTAATATTGGACAGCACAATATGGCTTCCACCTATTATGTACCCTTCTACTAGTTTTCTCAAACCTAACTATTGTTAGCCCCCTATCAGCCATGTCAAATGTCTATATTGCCGCCTATTGTTAGAAGAAATCTATACAGTTGTAAAGAGGAGAGAGAAGGAAGCAAGGAGGAAGAAGAGGCAGACTGCAAGGAGCAGGGGGCTTGGCATGCCAGGGGGCAGTAGGGAAGAGGAAGGGGCAGGGGACGATGGAGAGGGATTAATAGGGAGAGGCTGTTAATGGGCCAGGTTTGGCTGAATATGGGCGAGGCAGAACGGGAGGTTGTGGGAAGGAGGTAGCGGGAGGGGCAGGCAGAGGAGGTACGGCAAAGATTTAGGTGGTGGAGGTACGAGGTGTATAAATGGAGGATGGTCACAGGATATTCATATAGATTTGAAGTCCTGCAACACCAGGGGTACATAGTAGGTGGGCCACATTGCTGAAGGAAAATATGAAAACACATGTTTCTTAGAGGTAGATTCAAACTTTTATTAGAGGTAGATTTGAAGTCCATAATTAATAAAGATTTCAGATAAAAATTATTCGATTTCATATAAAGAATTATTTGTCGTTTTGCTTAATAACATAACTAGTACAAAAGTTCCATTTTTTAAATATTTAAAAAATATTCTCTTCCTAACTGTAAAGTTGGCATACGTTATTTAAGGAATCAACATTTTCAAGTAAACTATACTCACTTGTTTCTCGTTTAAACAATGGGATTCAGCAAATTCTTTATCGACTTCAGGACAATCGCCTACATGGAATCCAAAACCAATCAGTCTAGATGGCATGAAGTCGTCTATGATGAAATAGGACTCCTTATACCAGCTGTGCTTTCTGAATAGCTCATCGAATCTACCTGTTAATATCATATGACCATATAAATTTGTGTAAACAACTACCCACATCATGGCCCATGGAGGAAACAAATTTACTCAAGTGCTATGTAAATTGCTACAACTTAATAATTGTTCAACTTCAATATGCAAAATAATTAAATATGAAATTCCCACTTTTGATGTTCTCGTCATTTTTTTAATATAAAATTTAGACAGGATGATGTAGACCACAATTATGCCAAACAGATAAAACTTGCGATTTCAACAACAAAATGTAATTGGACGATGCAATCTAATACCAGTGGAGTCATTTCATTGCTTTTTGGGGTTATTTTTCCCCTTACAGGTTTCTTAATTAAAGACTATTCTCTATAAGGTCCCTAAAACCGAGTGTCTAATATAAGGATCGGCAATTGACCTTTGTTAGAAGCAACAGGTCCATTTGTTACCTATTCTATCCAATAGCATAACTAAGATAACGTCACACCGGACTATATATGGTTTAAGCAAACATAAATGTTAGGATGTAGTTCCCTAGTTTTTATTTCTGATTGTGGATCTCTCAGCATCAACAGTAGTAGGGTTGATTTCCATAATAGAGTAAATTAAGTAAACATAAAAATGTTCAACTATAGATTGAAACAGAGTGTAGTAAACAGTACATCGTGCTAGAACAGGTCCATTTGTTACCTATTCTATCCAATAGCATAACTAAGATAACGTCACACCGGACTATATATGGTTTAAGCAAACATAAATGTTAGGATGTAGTTCCCTAGTTTTTATTTCTGATTGTGGATCTCTCAGCATCAACAGTAGTAGGGTTGATTTCCATAATAGAGTAAATTAAGTAAACATAAAAATGTTCAACTATAGATTGAAACAGAGTGTAGTAAACAGTACATCGTGCTAGAATTAAAATAAAATTTTGACATCAAGTTCAAGTTGATGAGTTAATTCAATAAGGAATAACTAGATAAATACAATTTTTTGGCAATACAACCAAACTAACAGGGAGTTTGTTAGTCACTAGTGACATTGAAAGTGAAACTACGATTAGAGTTGAAACTGCAACTTTCTTAACAAAGTTGTTGAAGAAAATGAATTGGCGGGCACGCCGGGCAGTGAATAGTATATAGTTCGCCGTGATGGGAAGGTGTACAACTACACTCTAAAGAAGCTTCATATGAGATAAACAACAACAACAACAACAACGACAACAAAGCCTTTTTCCCAACTAGTTGGGGTCGGCTACATGAATCTTGGTTTTTCATTCTGCTTGGTTTAGCGCACTATCTTCTGTAAGGTCACAAGCTATTATATATTTTCTTACTGTTTCCACCCAAGTAAGTTTCGGTCTTCCCCTATCCCTAACTCTGCCCTCAATACTTATCAAATCACTCTTTCTAACGGGGGCACTAGTAGGCCTTTAGCATGTCTCGTATATGCTCGTTTCTAATTCTATCCTTCCCGGTTTTACCACACATCCATCTTTGCATCCTCATCTCCGCTACACTCTTTTTTTGGACATATTGTTTCTTTGAATCTTTGTTGCCCAACATTCTGCTCTATACATCATTAATGGTCTAACAGCCGTCCTATAAAAATTTTTCTTCAACTTCAAAGGTATATATTTGTCACACAAAATACCACTGACACTTCTTCACTTAAGCCACCCTGCTTGGATCCTATGTATAACATCTTCACAAATCTCCCCATCTTTTTGTATAATCGAGCTTAAATATCGGAAACGGTTTCTCTTAGGTATCTCTTGAGCATCAAGCTTCACTACTTCCTCAATTGTGTTCCGAAAAGCTTCATATGAGATAGATGGTTTAAAATAAAGAATTGAAACAGATTCGAAGGGCAGAAGCCAATTCGATCTCATGACGAGCCAAAGTACGATTCATGACATACGAAGGCTTGGTTACAGTAGCTTACTAAATTATCTTTTCCATAAGCAAGTTTCACACCTGAACTCTCATGCTCATGATTCCATTCAGAATCCACAAGAAAAGCGCATTAATGCAATTATTGTTGTAGAATGGGACACGTTCCTTATGATTGTGGACTAAAGAATAATACTAATTTGGTGTGGATTAGTAAGACTGCCAATGCCAGTCGCAGAACAACCTGGGTACCACTCTTCATGTGATGTGGGGGTGACAATGCCCAAAGTCTTAAGTAAAGGTGGTACCTTGAATCTTGATACGGGTTGCTTAAACCGCTAACCGGTAACGACAAATTCTTTGCAACCCTATCAAGGGAAAATGGGAAGGATGTCATCTTCGGAGAAAAACAAAGCAAGAACTGCTGGCAGAGGTAATATACTTGTTGGTTCTTGTTTCCATAGATGATGTTCTTCTTGTTGATGGCTTTGAAACTAGGGATGGCAATTGGACCGGGATGGCTCGCAACACGCCCGGCCTGTATCGGGCCGAGAACTGGCTTGGATAGCTTAAAATAGGCAAGCCGGTTCAGGTCCAAATTCTCCTCAAAAAATTTGGGTGGGCCTGGACTGGATAATGGCTCGAGCTCGCCCGGGTTCAGGCCGACAGTTTTAGTTAAACGGTTGGCCCACCCAGGCCGACCGTTGATTTTGGCTGGTTTTGATTTTTTTAATGGTTTCATTTAATTACAAGATTACCCCTCTATGGAAATCTATAAATACCCACCCATTCCATACCATATTCTTCACTAAAGATCTCCAAACAATTCTCTCAATCCTCTCAAATCATTCCAAACAATTCTCTTAAGTTTCCAATCTTTTCCAAATTAGTTTTTAACAAGAAGTGAAGAAACGTTCAACAAGCTACTACTCTTCTAATCTTTGAAGAATTGTTCAACAAGAAGCTACTACTCTCTCTCAACTCTCAAGCTACTATTGCAATTTTTGAAGAATTCTTCAACAAGAATCTACTACTCTCTCAACTATCAAGCTACTACTCTTGCAACAAGTATTATCTTCCCAAATTTCTTTTGCAATTCTTCAAATATGGATCATTTTTATAGTTCAATATTCGTTAGTTGTAAAATTGTTTGCTTGTTAATTTCTTATGTATTTTTCTTCTTCATACAATCAAATGGTATCATCACGTTCACGTCGAAGTAGCCAAAATAGTGCACAAGAATCCACATCCCGCACCGCTTATATTTGGTAATTAGATTCCGATAGTATTAGAAAAGAAGAGAGTTATTCTGAGTTTTCCCAATCCGCTAATCCATAAACACAATTTGATAAAATCCTTGTTGAAGACACCGAAACCCAAAACACAGAACACCGACATTCTTCCCGAAAACATAGAGAATCTACTTCCGATGTCCACAGTCATTATATATGGGAAGAAGATGCCCCCAATTTGAAAGAGGAAAAAAAAGAGATGTAAGTATTATAGAATAGCTTATAGATGGGTAAAGGGTACCGGGATGGGTACACTTACACGCCATTTAACCAATAAACACCCAAAACTGAAAAAAGCTTACCCAACAAAAGATCAACCCTAAGACCAGTCGTCAAAAGTTTTAGTTATGATCATGATCTATTTCATAGTGAAATGACAAAACTAGTTATTAAGGACGAGTTATCGTTTTCTTATTCCAATAGTAGGAACCTTGAGGCCTTTAACCAAACCGCTCTAAACCCCAATTTTATGAGAATTCCTATAATTACCATTAAATCTGACTGTTTTAAAGTTTATCAAAACCTTAACGATATTTTACTTGCTACTTTGATTAGTTTAACTTGTAGGATTTCGTTAACCACCGACTGTTGGAAAGGAATTAACGTCGTTAACCACCGACTATTGGAAAGGAATTAACGATGTTCCAATGATGTGCGTAACATGTCATTGGATTGATAATGATTGGATCCTCTAAAAGTGGATCATACTTTTTGAATATATTATGTAACCTCATAATGCACATGCTATCACATCACATGTTATACAGGCATGCACTATTTTTTTATTACTGTTGAAATTCTAGCAAATGGTGTTGATCATGCCTCGAATAATATGAGAGCAATTTCTGCATTGAAGAACACATTACATCCTATGGAGCCTGAATTTTTTTCATATTAGATGTGTAATACCCCTAAATTCTTACAATATATATATACATTGATATATATATATATATATATATATATATATATATATATATATATATATATATACGCATTGACATTACTATTATTATTATTATTATTATTTCATACACTATACTATTATTTTATGTTAGTATGGTTATTTTTTTTAAAAAGAGCCTAATATGTTTCTTTTAAAAAGCCCAATACTTTCTTTCTTAAGCCCAATCCAATAGTATTTAGGGCTTAAGTGCAATTATATAAAGTTTGAGGGGTTATGTGCAAAAGTAAGGGACACCTAAGCTATTCTACACCCTTCCACACTCCTCTCCTTCTCTCTTTTCCTTTCTTTCAGCAGGCAGCCAGCAGCAGACAGCAACAACTGGCAGCATTTTACCCCCTTTTCTCTATATATACATGCTACTACTACTATACTACTTTATTATTACTACTACTTACTACTCCTACACCTCTCTTCTCTCTCTTTTCTCTCTTCACTGCCGACAGCAACCAGCACCAGCAATTTTTCTTTCCCTCTCTCTTTTTCTATATATTTACTTCTATTTCTACTACTACTTACTACAACTACTATATATTATTACTACTGCTACTGCAGTACTACAACTACTACTACTTCTTTAAACTACTACTACTACTTACTGCTGTCTACTACTTTTACCACTACCACTTCTACTACTATCACTTCTACTACTACTATTTTAGCTACTACTACTATACTACTCTACAACTACCTTTGAATTGGAGCAAGAAGTCAAGGAAGGATCAAGAAGAAGCAAGGAGGAGAAGGAAATCGAAGACTTTTCACTAAGCAAACAAAAGTGGGTATTCTCCATTCCTTTTGTGCTCAATTTATGAATTTAATGATTGATGCTTGCTAGAGATTGTAGTGAGTGTTTACTTGTGTGAATTTTATATGCATAAATATACTAGTGAATATATAAAGATTTGTTCTTTGTGTTAAGAATGATAGTATAAGTGTAAAGATGTGATTTTGTGGTGTTGTAGAGTAAATTGTCTAATTAAATTTTCATCCTTAAATGTTTAAAGTCCCTTTTACTAGCAAGTTGGTATCTTGATTAGCAAATTTACATTGTTAATAAGCTACTAGCATTGTACTAATAATGTTAGTAAGCTTAGTCGAAATGATTAGTAAGATAGTAAGTTAATATGTTAGTGTGGTAGTGAATTAGTAGAATAGAATGCTAGAATGCCATGATAGTGAGAAGTTAAAAAGTTAGAAATGTAGACTTGACCTCGTAGTAACCCAATTGCTAACCAATTGTTCATGGTAAGTAAACATACATTGTTAGTAAACTACTAGTTTTGTAAGCTACTAACATCGTATTAGTAAGCTACTAATGAGTTAGTAAGCTTAGTTATGATGTTAGTAAGCTTAGTTGTAATGTTAGTAAGTTAGTAAGTTAAATAGATTAGTATGGTAGTAAATTAGTAAAGTAGATTGTAGTAAAGTAAAGAGCTATTGGTGGTATCGAAGAGATTGTAGGAATGAATACGGTGACTGATGGAATACCGTATGCATGTGTATGCGGGTATGCATTCTTGAACATTTACATATGGTATTGTGGTGCACATTGAGTGCGTTGGTTTGGTGTATGTGTGGGTCAACTCTTAGCATGATTGGAGGCTAGGATGAACCCTAACTAAATCGAGATGAGACTTGTTGAGATTCAACTAGGTTGGATTCACTTAGAACCTAGTTAGTGTTATTTTCATTGTGATATTTTATTGTAAATGTGAACAATGAGACATTGAGTACTAATAATTCCACCTAGAGACTAAGTGGTGATTAATGAAGGATGAGATTTTGACCTAAATTGAGTAAAGGTGTTAGCCCTAAGTAGTGTGACTCATGATTGGTAAGGACAGACACTAGTTGGGCGTTGTACTCTCCTGTCAAGGGGACACGTGCGGCGTGGTCTCGTCAGGGACATGTACGACGTGGTCTCGTCTGTTAATTTCTGGGATTTAGTGATAAGGACTGTATGGTGGAAATTAGGGAATGGACCCTCCAAATCCACTTAAGGTTCTATGTTGTTCAATACGAACAAGGAGCAAGAGTGTAACTCTAAGTCTCTGGGCGGAGTAGGGGTGACCCTATCGATTCGACTTATGTTCATGATAATTTTGGTAGGGGCAGGAGTGGAGAAGGACCATGATTCCGGCAGAGCTGATGATCACCGGCCTGACCGGAAATAGAGAGGGACCACGATCCCGTCGGAGTGGAGAAGGACCATGATCTGAACGAATAGGGTGATCACTGCCGTTCAGAGTAGAGAAGGACCACGATCCGACTGCAGGAGCGGAAATGGACCGCATGTGCTGCAGACTCTACCAGTCACTAGATGAATGTCAGAAACAGGAAAGAGTACAAGAGTAGGATACATGGCGAGGGATTGAACCCTATTATTTGGAGAATACGAACTCGATTTGGGGAGTATGTAGTATGGGATGCATACGTTTCCAAATCAAGTTTGCATTAGATTAAGAGCATGATGTGCATATGAATTGTGCATTAGAATCTAGATCATGACATACACCGACACTTGTGGTTTGACTTTCACATTTTTCTTCTGCATCGAATATTGATTGTTACGGATTTTGGAGATTGTGGTTTTCATCCGCGTTGCGTCAGTTGTATTCAACTGACGTGCCCACATTTGCTAATGCAGGATCGCTGATCGTGGAGCAGGAGACTCGAGCTGCGGAAAGCATCCAAGTGTAGGATAAAGTTTTCTTGCGCAATGTAAGTTTCTAATTTCCTGTAATTTTTCCGTGTTATGTACTCATTGAAGTAAAGATTCTGGGTAAGTGTCACGAGCTCCCAGTGTGTGGAACTCGGGGCGGTACAAGATGTGCATAACATTTTCTAAATTTGTGTGCAAGATGCATTGAAGATGGCTGAGACATCTTTGAGTGCACTAAAAGAATGTGTGCATTTCATAGATTTGAGTAGTCCTAATCTTCAAGCATTCAAACAATGGTGTAAGCTTAAGGAAATGAATTTTAGGAAGTCCTTATAGATGTGAAACACCGATGGAATTCTACTTTCAATCTACCTGTATTTGTTTTAGAATACAGAGATGTTATAAATGAATTTCGTATTGCCAAAAGAATGGAAAATTTTCAAATGAGTGATTACACTTGGGCTTATATTCAAAGTTTGTGCGCAATTTTAGAACCTTTGAAAATTGCAACTGTTCAAATTTCAAAATCTTAGGAGTCCACTTCTAGTGGAATTTTAGTTACAATATTTAAGATGATGAAATCTTTTGAACGAATGTTGAATGATGCTTTCATTTGCCATATTGTTGTTCCCTCTTATGATAAATTTGTTAAATATTTTTGTCCTCTTCCTATGTTCTATTGTGTTGCTAGTGTTATGGATCCTCGTGTCAAGTTAGATGGTATGAAAATTTTGATTAATATGTTTTATAGTATGATAGAAGATAATACTTTTGATTCTGATGAATTTGTAGTCAACTTTGAGTTAATATTGAATAATTTATATAATATTATGATATAGAATTTGGATCTACTTCACACACAACACACACCTAGTACTACATCTTCTTCAAGAGGTAAGGATATTGTAATTGATGATACAAATATATTGAGTTTTATGCAGGGCCGGCCCAACACTTATTGAGGCCTAAAGCGAAGTCTGAAATGATGCCTTTTAATAGCTTATAATAAAATTTTGTTAAAATTAATATATTTTTATTTAAATGTTATCTTTCGGGCTTTTTGAGGTGCAAAATTATTTATTATATTATTGTAATCAATTTCATTTAACATTTCTTTTTTAATTGATAATAAAGCCAATCCATTTAATCTTTGTTGAGACATTGTTGATCTTAGATAAGATTATTTTAATTTTAGTTTTGAAAAACTTCTTTCCACCGAAGCAACAGTTACGGGAATCATTAACATTATTCTATAAGCAATATATGCATTTGGAAAAGAATCAAGTTTTTAATATAATTAAGTATGTTAATTGGTGTATCATTTTCCACTTGTATAATTTCTTTTAAAAATTTCAGTCCTAAAAATAAATCTAACCCATCAATATCTGAGTTGTCATTATGTTTTAATGATCGTTCAAGGTTAAGACAATCTTCTTTTAATTTTTCAATTTCCAATGACCTTAATTTCTCAATACTAAATAGAAAACCAAAAATATCTTAATATATTTTAAATTGTTCAAATCTACTTTGGAATGAAGTAATTGCTTGATCTATTATGTACAAGAAGTAGTCAGTTTTAAATGATTCTTCAGGAGATTTTAAAACTTCATTGTCCATAATCTCATCAAATTGTTTCTTTCTATGAATAACACGTTTTTCATGAAACTGGGGTTCTATATCTATTTCAATCAGTGTTCTAAATGGTGGCCGCCTCGGATGCCTAGGCGGTGCCTATGCACTCAGATGGAGGAGAACGAACCGCCTTTGTCATAGGCGGTGGTCTAGGCGGTTAGACGCGATTAGGCGACCATTTTGTTGAGTAGGCGTCCGTGGCGCCGATCAGGCATCCGCCTAATGTCCAACGCTTAGGCATTTTCTATTTTTTAAAATTTTAAATACTATTAAATAACACAAAAAAGAGAACTACTATTAATCTATTAATCTGTTATATACTATGTATGGATCTTTAATAGTAGTGGAATTGTTTTTACTTTTTTTGGTATTATTGGTGATAGATTGCACATATTACACCTATTACACATTAAAATAGCACATGTTACACATATTGGCATATTGCACATATTACAATTAGGGCTGCAAATGAGCCGAGTTGAGCCGAATACCTTGAGGCTCGAGCTCGACTCGTTTATGTATCGAGCTCACTTTCAGGCTCGAGCTCGGTTCGAGCTCGACACGAGCCGATCTTTGACCGAGTATGAGCCGAATACTCGCGAGCTTCTGCCTAAAACCCACGTACCTTCAAGCTCGAGCTCGGCTCGTTTACGTATCGAGCTCGGCTCGAGCTCGACAAGAGCTGAGCTTTGACCGAACTCGAGCCGAGTAGCTCGCGAATAGCTCGGTTGGTTTGCAGCCCTAATTACAATTGGACAATTGTTTTTTTAATTGCACATATTACACATTAATTGCACAAGAAAGCTTTTTTGATGTATAAACACCCATTAATTACACATATTACACAAGAACATGATGAATATTTGTAATTGGATTGTATAATTATAGGGGCTGAAATTAACTAAATCGTCAAAATAAATTCAATCGCCTAGGCACCCTAGGCGCTAGGCGCCCCTTAACCGAACGGCCACCGCCTAACGCCGTTTACAACCTTGATTTCAATAGCAATTTCTTTAGCAGAAATTATAGCATTTTCAAATCCATCTTCCCTATATTTTTCCAAAAAAGAAATAAGACCTTTCAATTGTTCTATAGCAACATCCATCAGCATATCCTTTGATTGAAAGTTTTTACTAACTGAATTTACCACGAACAATATCTCATACCAAATAGTCATGCCTAACAAAAACTCAAAATTTTGAAGCTCATAAGTCGCTAAACATTTAGCTTCACTTTTTATTTTTGGTTCATCATTAACTTCGCCTAATATCAATAAAGCATCTCTTATTTGTGAAGTTTGAAATCTGAAAGCTTTTATAGTTTCAACACGACTTTCCCAACGTGTTCGTGACAGTGATTTAAGAGTTAGGCTAGGGATATGATCTTGTAGAATTTTCCATCTTTTAGTAGAAGAAGAAAATAGTGTATATATATGTTGCAACACTCCAAAAAAAGATGTAGCTTTAGGATAACAATTAGCCATATCACAATGTACCAAATTTAAACTATGAGAACCACATGGAGTATAAAATGATCTAGGATTAATGTCTAAAAACCTTTTTTGAACACCTTAATGTTTTCCTTTCATATTAAACCCATTATCATAACCATGTCCTCTCAAGTTACTAATATCAAGTCCAATAATATTTATTTCATTAATAATAGCATCAAAAAGACCTTTTCCAGCTGCATCATCTACTTTTAAAAATTCTAAAAACTATTCAATGATTTGTACTGGGGTTGAAAAAATATCCACACATCGTAATACAATAGACATTTGTTCTTGATGACTTATATCAGGAGTACAATCAAGTATGATTGAAAAATATTTTGCGTTCAAATTCAAATTTTTGTTTTAATTTCATTTGCTAGCAAATTTATTAATTCATTTTGTATTCTATGTCCAAGATAATGATTATAAATTTCATTATCTTTAATTCGACGAATGTGTTCTTGCATTATAGGATCAAATTCTGCAATCATTTCAATTAGGCATAAAAAATTTCCATTATTTTCTTGGTAAATCTTTTCTTTTGTCCCACGAAAGGCCAAGTTAATTTTTCCAAGAGTTTTAACAAATGCACTAATTCTAAATAATACATTCCTCCAATGCTCCATATCTCTATTTATTCTTTCTTGAACATGTTTGTCAATTGTTTTATTTTTTAACAATCTCATTTCTAAATCAATCCATGAACTCATATTAGTAATATGCTCATTACTTATCTCATGACTCTTCAACTTAGAACTAATATCTCTCCAATCCCTGCTACCTTCATTTGCTAATTTACTTGTACTTGAAAGATCATTAAATAATTTACAACAAAAACAAAATACTTTCTCCAAATTTTGGGAATATACCAATCATCTTCTTTCACGCTTTTCTCTGTTAGACAACTTTTGAATGTAAAGTGATGAAGAAAAATGTCTTGCAAATTCATCCTTAGAAAATCTATATCGGTAACTTTAATTGGACCATTTTCTACTAATAAATCTCTCAAACTTGTATCAATATTTTTTCATTGACTTGGATCAAATATATTTTTAGTAGTGGATTCTTCTAATATTTCATCTCTATCTTCACTATGAGTATGAGAATCAGTACAGTCTTGCTCATTAACCAATACTTCTTCGCTATTTTCATTTTCATTTGTGTCTACATTGTTGTCTTGCTCATTAACTAATACTTCTTCTCTATTTTCATTTTCATTTGTATTGGTAACTTGTTCATTAAAAAACACTTCTTTTCTATTTTCAATTGTGTCTACATTGTTAACTTGTTCCTTAACTAATTCTTCTTCGCTAATTTCAGTTTCATTTGTGTTTGCATTGTTAAGTTGTTCATTCAATGAGCAACCACCTATATTTTCGAATTTACCTTTTTTGTTTGTTTTAACAAATTTATCTAAAGCCCCTTTTCGTGATTCAATTAAAACTTCAACTCTTTTTTTTAGTTTTGAATAACCTGATTCAAATTCTCGAGTTGACATTTATATATTTAAAAATAAAAACAATGAAAATTAAGACTAAATTAAGAGACTATAGAAATATAGAATTCAAATAAAAGAGGAGATTACAACAATAAAACCTGGCGGGAGAACGAGGCGGGGACTGTGGTTGTGTACTGGCGGGAGAATGAGACGGGGACCTGAGATGACGGGGACAACAGGGTGGTGGACCTGGTGGTGCACAGGGCCAGCGGGGTTGTTGACGGGGCAGGAAGGCACAGACGACGATGGAGGCAAGGCCGACAAGGGGGCTCGATGGTTCGGTGGTGAGGCTCGACGGCGAGGAAGAAGACGACAGGGACAGCGGCAATGGTGGAAGGGGGTTGCAGGTGGAGAGAGAGAGGGTGAGCGTCGAAGAGAGAGAAGGGAGAGGAAGTCGAGAGTGAGAGAGAAGCGACTGAGAGATGAGAGAAAGACGAAGAGAAAAGATTGGAATCAGATGAAGAGTGAGAGTGAGAGGCCTTTTTGGGAAATCAAAGAGGCAATTAGAAAACGAGAATTCTGGGAAACCAAAGAGGCAGGTGAGGTATGTGAGGAGGCGGGAAGCCTTTATTCTTTAGATAAATTTTTTTGGGAGGCCTAAAGCCCTAGCTTTGGTAGCTTTTGGCTTGGGCTGGCCCTGGTTTTATGACTAAGACTAATGCACTTAATGAACTCCAATGGTATAATGCAGAACCTCCACTACCATTTGAGCAAGAAATTGATGTGGTCCTTTGGTGTAAAAACAAAATGACATCATATCCTTTTATTTCTCATATGACAAAAGATAGACTAACCCCCCCACCCCCCACCCCCCGATGTCCACCGTCGCATCGGAAAGCATTTTTTCTCTCTCTTGGTGGCAGGTTATTGAACGAGAAAAGTAATTGCATGACACCGGAGATTTTGGAGATACTAGTGTGTAGCGAAGATTGGATGAAAGCAGAAGAGAAGAGTCAAAGAATAACATAAGGCTCAAGCAATAGCATCACTCCAGAAGATGAATCATGAAAATAACTCCTAAAGATAGAAGACCGAAGATAACCCCCGAAGATTGAAGAAAACTAAAGATTGAAGATTTGTGTAGTAAAGAGTTTTTTGGGGGATTTTAGAGAGATGGGATCGTGGGTTTATATTAAGTTGAAGTGTACAATAGTAGTCATCTGCCATCTCTTCAACCTAACTCTAGGATATCTCAAACTCTAAATTCGCTCTTATCATGTAATTTTCAAATTAATCTTCTTATAAGTATTATAACATGTTTTTTATTTTATTTTGACTATTGTAAATCATTCCAATGTTGAAAAATGAAGAAAAATAATACATACTTTTTTCATATGATTGATGATTCTTGTACATTTGAATATCATATAATATTTATTATTTTATTTGTTCAGAAAAACTGAAAAATGTGTGAAAATAAAATTAAACAATCTACAAGTATAAAATAAAATATAAATAAACACAAAAATTTCAAAAAAAAATCGGGTTGGTCCGGCCTAGGATTCGAATGGTCGGGCGGGGGGTCGGTCCGGGCTGACCTTCCCCCTCTCTGAACCGGCCCAAGCCAGGACCGGTTCCCGAGCTAGCCCGGCCCGAACCCAAACCGCTATAGCGGTGGGCTCGCCGGGCCTCGACCTGGACCGGCTCGCCTAGCCTGGTTGCCACCCCTACTTCAAACACAACCATTCAATGTTAGTCAATTTCTGTAATGATTATCATGTGAAGTTTGATAAGAATACATGTTTGGTAGTTGATGATCCATGTTTTTTTTCTGCCAATAAATGCAAAAATATTTACATAATCGAACTAATGAGCTTTCCAAGAATCGAGTTAGATGTCTTGTAATTAGGAATGATGAATAATGGCTTTGGCATAGGTGGCTAAGACAAAAAAACATGACAATGGACAACTAAAACCAAAACGTTTACAAAGAAATAGTAAGAGGAATTCCAAAGATCAACTTTGAAAAAGACAAGTCCGGCTATGCAACCCAATTTTGTTAAGCAAACAAAAAATTCACTCAAAGCGAAAGAAATTGGTATGTACTAGTAGACCTCTTGAACTCGCATTTTTTTTTCTCATAATGATGACACCCGGCATGCTATGCAAAATTTTTATGAGTGTTTTAAAATTTAAGAAAAATCGCTATGTTTTACTATACATGGTGATGACGAAGAATAAACTCAAAACAATATTTTAGAACCCTTTTTGAAGAAAACAATATAAACCATGATTTTCTTGTCTTCGCACACCCCAACGAAATGGGGATGTGGAAAGGAAGAATCACTCCTTATAGGAGATGGCCCGAACGATGATAAGTGAACCTGACTTAAGGCATTTTCTTAAGATATTTTTTTCAAAATAGTTAGCTATTGTGCATTTAATAAAAGAACGCGTATAGAAGAATCTATAGATGTTGCGTTTCTTGAGATTAATTGTAACTCTCTGTTTCACCTATATGTATTATCCTACGTATCATTTTATTTTGGTCATCTGCGGCATTTTATTTCTTTTGGACTCATTATCATGCGTTGTATTAATTATGAGTTCATGTGAAGACCCATTCCAATTACTGAGTACGGATTTTGCTTTAATCTCAACCCTCCAATTCTAAATATCCTAATCCTAATTATTTCCCCACTAAGCAAACCCACCGACTGCCAACCCCACCCACCCCATCATCACCATTGCTGCCACCTCCACAACCCGATACCACTTTCTTCAACCTCCACCACCTCCAAATCCAACCACCACCCGAACACCCATCATCTCCCCGAACTCCAATCCAGCCCCGACACCGCACCCGACACCTCACTGTCGTTGCTTGTTGTCCCTTGCTGTCGCTTGCCACCATGTTGCTGTCCTCACTTGTCGAAAGCGGAGCACGAGTCCGAGCACGAACCGAAGCACAAGTGACGAGCAGCGGAGTTCCTACGCACACGAAGAACCGATATTCATAATGAGGCAAGCAACCATTGAACTCTTAACAAGTAGCCTTCGTTATCATCAAATTTTTTATCGTCAAACTCTACTGTCTGTTAATCCTCTTCGTATTAATTCATCGTGTTCTCCAATTTTATTCATATATCCATTCATGCCATGTTAAGTGTAAAGTATTTTAATAACTGACTTTGTACTGAGATTAGACACAGTTTCCAGTAACCAAAGTTGAGTTTATATAGGCATGTTGTAGCCCTTCGAGTGTAGAATCCAAAACATCTTACGGTTTTGCAAATCGATTTATAGATTGTGAGATGTCGATGTTTTAATACTGACACGTCGTAAATTCCATATTACTGTTTGAAGTGTATCGTCACGGTATATTACGTGAAATAACAAATTGTTGGTGGAATTTTGATCTGATATAAACGTGAGTGTGAATAGACATTGTTAGGGATCAAATCATGATTTAATAATGATTTTTCATTGGAATTATAAACATGAGAACTTGACCCTATGTTGCTGTCTGAAAACTAGATCTGTATAGAACTGACTAGTATCTATAGCTAGTGGGATTAGAATATGTCAAGTGAGTAGGTGTTGGATTCAGAAGAGAGTCCACTTTTTGGAATCTCTGACAGAACTAGATTTGCATTCCCGTAGAAGTAAAAGTAAGTTTTAGTGTAGACTATACTGTTGTCCAGATTGTAGTTAGTGTGCCTTAATTATATATTTTGTTATTGTTGTGTTAATAAATTTTATCGATATAATAGGTTCATAGATTTTCTCTGTTTCATGTATTGCATTCATCTCTTGATTACCGCCTTCATACCACCGTTTCCACACTGACTGCACCGATCACATGTTCATGATAATATAATAAAAGAATGACAAGCCGGGGAAATAAAGAGTACGCCTTAGTAGTGGAAAATATAGGAGAGTAATCGGAAGGGGGCCAGTGTTTCCCGTATTACTGATTACATGATTCCATAAATTCCTGATTACAGTTACATGATTTCCAATTACAAGATTCCCGATTACCTAATTACATGATTCCCGAATACATAATCCAGTAGACTTCACTATTTAAGTCCAAACGTTTACTTGATTGTTATGCACCCGAACCTGTGGAACGGAACGCATGATTGCGTGCATTAGATAGGTTAGTAAAACTATAGGATTACAATTTACACTGAGCATTGACACAGATACCGCTTATCGATTGAAACTATAGATTTCCGATTCATGTATCCCAATTACCAATTGATTATACCTTACAGTCCTGATTAAATTTGCTTACAGTTGTTACTTGTATCATACATGATCATGTTATTTCAGTATTTACACTGCTATTTCTGCTTGCTTTAACGAACACTCCCCACAAAACCAGATGATGATTATACAGGTAACAATGGTGAAATAACGGAGGGACTTGGTGAACATGCCTTCTAGACGACTGTGATGGAATTACTGTGTTATCATTTTTTTATTTCCAGTAGCTACTTTATCTAGCTAGTCATAGTGAAGTGTTTATTGCTTTATATTTATTTTAGTATATTGCACTTCCGGGCAGTTTGACCCGAAGTTTATGTATTTCCAGATGATGGTTATTTGTGGATAGTTTAATTTCATGTTCATGAGATCATTGCCTGTGTAGATGTGTTTATATATATTTTGTTGAGCTTATAACTGTACAACTTATGAATGATATGAGTTGGAATGCTTGCATCATTCGTTGGGCCTTAGTTGCATGCTCGTAATTTCCTAAACTGGGAAGCGGGGAGTGACACTAATCCTCTTGAGAAAAGGAGGCTTCCTATTTGTCGATGATGATGATGATGATGATGATGATGATGATGAGATAGGTACTCGTATTTAAATTCCAACCCTTCAAAGTGATGAAGCACAAAAAGAACCAGTTATGGAACCCCTTTCGGAAAATCAATATCAAGATGAAGAAGGATGGGATGAAAACACTTTAACTCAACAAAAGGAGACCTCTCATTAACAATGTGAATGGCAAATCATGTGAAGCCAGCCCCCCAAAACTAATAAGTGATAAGTTAAAAGGGGTAACCATTGTATCAAAAGCAAAAAATTTACATGTTTTTATGATTAATTTCCATGAGTGTGAGTCTTGCAAGACGATGATTAGATCATTACTATGAAAGAGGAACTCAATGAATTTGAAAGAAATCAAGTACAGAAGTGTAATACCCCTAAATTCTTACAATATATATATATATATATATATATATATATATATATATATATATATATATACACACACATTGCTATATATATATATGTATATATGTATATATATAAATATATATATATGCATTGACATTACTATTATTAATTTTTTCCATACACTACACTATTTATTTTATGTTAGTATGGTTAATTTTTTTAAAGAGCCTAATTTGTTTTCTTTTAAAAGCCCAACACTTTCTTTTTTTAGGCCCAATCCAATTGTATTTAGGGCTTAAGTGCAATTTCATAAAGTATAAGGGGTTATGTGCAAAAGTAAGGGACACCTAAGCCTTCTATACCCTTCCACACACCTCTCCTTCTCTCTTTTCCCTTCTTTCTGCAAGCAGCCAGCAGCAAACTGCAGTTGTATTCCTCCCCTTTTTCTATATATTAACCCCTACTACTCCATTTACTACTACTACTACTAACTACTCCTACCTTTTTCTCCTTCTCTCTTCTTTCTTCACTGCCGACAGTAGCAACCTTCTTTTTCTTCTCCCTTTTTCTATATATTTATTACTACTTGCTATTACTTCAACTACTACTACTTACTACTACTACTTACTACTATTACTACTACAATTACTACTGCTACTACTTCACTACTTTTTCAACAACTATCACTTTTACTACTACTAAAATACTACTCCAACAGTACTACTACTGCAGTACCACTACTGCAGTACTACTACACTACTTCTACTACCATTACTGTTGACTACAACCACTCCTACTACTTCTACTGCTGTCCTAGTGTTGTCTATTACTTCTTCAACAACTACCACTTCTACTATTATCACTTCTACTACTACAACTCCTACTACTACTACTACTATACCACTCTACAACTACTTTTGAATTGGAGCAAGAAGTCAAGAAGACCAAAAGTTGCAAGGAGGAGAAGTAGCAACTTGAAGCTTGCAAGCAATCAAAGTGGGTATTCTCCTTCTCCTTTTGATTTCTTTTATGACTTTATTATATAGAAGTTATGTTTGTTAAAATTGTTGAATTGAAGTAGTGAGGTTATGTTAGAAGTTTTATTGTTAGGATGTTGTTGGTTGAGATTATTAAATACTTTAGTTTACATAGAGTAAACATAGCAAGAAAGATGCATGTTTACTCCAATCATGTTTTAACTCATTGTTTGATTATGCATAATAAGGTTGAAATGATTAGGTGAAATAAAAAGTTATAATTAGGAAAGAGACACTAGTAGAAATTAGATATGCTAGTAGGGTAGAATTGATGAGGAAGTTGCATGCATGATTAATTATAGAGATTCTATATAGATGTAAATTATATAGAATGATGATTGTATGTTAGTAGATATAAATTATATAGAGTGACGTTGTATGATTATATGCTTAGCCCTTATAACAAGGAAAGCTTAAATAAAAGAATTGTGGGAAGTGTATGCCTAGTTAATATAATTATTTAATTAGCTTGTAGAATAGAAAACTACTCGTTCATGATGGTATGAACTACTTGCGAGTTAGTAATGGATGGTAGAAGTAGTAATTCAAAGTAGAGTTAGTAGTCACTTAAAGTAATGGTAGTAAGTGGATAATGGTAAAAAGCCATAGTCGGATACTTGATTAACTGATTTATGATAGTATAGTAATGGTGTTAAGAAGGAAAAGCCACCTGTTGTTGCGTGCTTAGCTAATTAGAAACTCATGATAAGTAAAGTAGATTGTAGTAAAGGAGAAGATTGTAGGCATTGAAGACTTTAGTAATACAAATGGTGGTAGTATGCATAAGTGTATGCATATGGTGGTATTTGTTGCCTTAAGTGCACCAATATTGATACGCATATGGTGATATTTAGTGCACCAAGTGCCCTTTGTCCTACATATAAGTAAATGCATTTAAGTGCATTAGTTTTATAACAAGTAACTAAACCAACTACTCTTAGTTTAATCCATACTCGAGTTAGATAATTAACTTTTGGATCTATGTTTAAATCACCTAGTAACCAACTATCATTGAATACCTCTGTGACCTTTATGACATAGGATAGAGTGAGATAGCTAGATTCCTCAGGAAAGACCTTAGTTCACAATGAGAGTATGCATATGATCTTTACTGAAACCTGCTGCACTTCAAATCTCAACTAAATAATTTGGTTTCGAAGATGTAATGCCTCGAGCCCGGCTCAGCTACGCACGCGGCGACACGTGCGCGCACGCGAAAGAACGAACACAAAACTCTAGCCACGCCCACCACAGGCACCATCAAAAGGTGGGTATAACCTATAGGTAATCCTTTATCATTTGGATCCTAATATATTCACTTACTTTAAGTATGGGGTGTTACACACACCCCGCTTAAGAACTCAGCGTCCTTGCTGAGCTCAGGACCCGCAAGCTAATACAGGATTGCCTTTTCTAGTCAATGTGGAGTGGAGTACTGTGCTAGCGTACTGCCCCCGGTCTCTACCTGAAGGATTTCGGGGCACAAATGCAGCAAAAAAACCATAGATAAAAATCCGAAACCCTAACCCTAGGATCTGTGTACAAGACATGGCTGATTATGGAGAAACTAAATTTTACCTTTTTGGAGCTTTACGAAGGCTGAAAGATGGAGGTCCTCAATCACCACGCAACCCTTGTAGCAAGATCCGCGTCTCTAAAGCAGTCCACACGAACGTCCGATCGTCCAACGATCAAGGGAGCCGGTACTAGCCGATGAAGCTTGCCTCTATCTCTCTCTCTCTTGCCTCTCAACAATTGGAGCGGCTAGGGTTTTCCCTCTTGCCTCTCAACAATTGGAGCGGCTAGGGTTTTCTATGGAAAACGAAGTTGCCAAAAGATCAAATCTTAAACCAATACATCTCTATGTATTTATAGGGAGAGAATGAGCTGGGCTTAACCATAATCGGTTTGGCTTCTGATAAGACCAATCTGATTTGGTTTTATCATTAAAATTCGAATTATACTTTGATTAATTAAGTCTAACTCAATTAATTAAATAACTAATTTCGAATCATTTAATTTAAATTCCGAATTTAAATTAAAACTCCTTTTAAACGTTCTAAGTGTGTGACCCTTTAGGTTATTATTACGTTGGCAATAATTTTATTATCTAATAATAAAATTATAAACAATGAGCGGCATCTAGTAATACATCATTGCTACCCAAGTAATAATAATAATTGGTGATTCAATTAAACCTTTCGTGACTAATGTCTCCATGTAATATAATCCTTTTAACCTTGATATTATAGATTAAACTAGAGGCATGGTTCGTGTCATCCTCTTAATAATTTAATCTTTATTTTCTTGATCGATGAGTAGACTATTCCAACAAATCAAAATTTGAGCATGGCCATGCATTTCATAGTCTCACTCAAACAAGAGGCCAATAATATCACTCCTAAAATTAGGAGGGTTAAATTCCATCTAGATCATTCACATTTCTCACACGGTTCATAATGAACCCAATACTATCTTTATCATTACCCGATTAAAGATAACTTTTGATAGAATCAAAGTACATTAATTCTCGTGTAGAAATATAATGATTTCAGGTCAGAGGACCATTACACCATTATCACGGTGAGATAACTTATGACACATTTATTTATTCCATGGTTGAATCTCACAGTGAATCTGTCCAGTACAATGTACTCTTACATTTACCTATGTATTGATTTTAGTATCTCTATACTAATGACCCATGAGAGGTGGTCATCAATCAATCAACATACTAGTCTCAATGTATTATTACTGTCCTAATAATAATAATACTCGACTAGGGACATTTAAGATTATTATACTATATATAATCTCATGTTCATATAGTTCGTATTAATAATCTAAGGACATTTATCATGCTAACATTTATAACGCAGTAAATACGAAGCATAATAAATTATTAATATAATCAAATAGAACATAATGTCAATAATACTGATTACATAATATCAATGTATTGCCTCTAGGGCACCTACACTAACACTACCAGCGTACTGTCCTTAGCTAGGCGTACCTCTAACCCACTCTGACCCACGATCGGTGTCGAAAGTCGGCTCTGATACCATTTTGTAGCGCCTCGAGCCCGGCTCAGCTGCACACGCGAAAGAACAAACACAAAACTCTAGCCACGCCCACCACAGGCACCATCAAAAGGTGGGTATACCCTATAGGTAATCCTTTATCATTTGGATCCTAATATATTCGTCACTTAAGTACGGGGTGTTACAGAAGCTGAAATTTTGCATATGATCATCATTACCAATATGGTCCAAGGGAGGCAATAAGAACGAAATTCCTTGTGATCTTCTTTTACTTCATCCTTGAAGTGTACAAAGTCAACATGGCTTCGTTAATCAACTGCACTACTAATGCTTCTACTAAATCTAGTTGAGACTATGTAATCCTCATGCACCATGTTAAGCCCAAGCTCAAGTAAAAGTGGGTTTACTCCCACATTAGATAGGAGTAGGGATGGAGTTATGTATATATATGATAAAGTCAAAAATGCAAAGTTGCCTTCAATACTAGCTAATTTTAGGTGAGACTTTAGCTTTGTAGTGGGGTCGTGAGAAACCGGATAGTGACTACGGAAGTGTTATTGAGTTCAAATACACACGCTCAAGTAATTATGGTGTACCCTGGATGTTACATTTTTCACACGACTCTCATTCATAAGTTTTGTATCAATAATGGTCTGTCCATTTCACCCACTCACCCTTCACTGCGAACACCACCTTGATCTATACAACATCAAGCTCATGAAGAATTCGCAAAGGATCCCCTCGGAATAGGGGAAATATACCGTTGGCTTAAGCTCAAGAAAGCAAAGAAGACGAATGTGGAGAAATTGGAGAGCAAAGGGAAATAGAAGGCCAAGAGATAAAACTCTTTCGAGTGTACATCGAACCAACTGATTGATATCCAGCTGCTTCCCCACACAAATCGATCGCAACAACTGCTTTCTCTCTCGTGTTACTCGTCAAAGTTCATCTAAATCATCTCTGACTGCAAACAATGACGATACTTGGGACATTCACGATATTGAGGACGTTGACAATGAGGATAATGACTAATACCCATTATTGATGATTGGGTTATGAGAATGAAGTTTGAAGTGTTTTTTGGTTTCTATAATATGCTATAAGAATTGTGATTGTTCTTAGTTTATGATGGAACTCGTGATGGAACTTGTGATGGTTTTTCTTGGTTATGATGCATGTTTCGAGCTTTAAAACCAATTGATCCTATGATGGTTATTAGATATGAATGCATTCTAGTCAATTATAACAGTGCATGCTTGATATAGTGTGATTGACAATGCTTATATACATGCCAATTCTACAAGAACCTTGTAATTGACTATTTGCATCACTTGATATTGTTAGTGATAATACACTTCACATGCTCCAAATTTATATTGAATAACTACTTGTGAGAGTGGATTAAGAGGGAGATATGTACTAATTCTGTATTTTGTTATGAAAAAGGGAGATATTTTGACCTTTCTTCTGGTGCTGACAAAACACCTAAATTGTGTACTAACAATATGTTGTCGTGTTAAGCATGATATAGATAGTTTAAAGGCAAGGAAAAAACAAGGAAAGATTTAAGCAAAGAATCAAAGTGAGTCTGCAAAGCTTCAAACACAAGGAATATCAAAGCTATATCAAAGCAAGGAACCGAAGGAGCTTGGAAGGTTTCAAAGGCAAAAACATTTAACACAGTATTAAGACTCTTATCAAGCATCAAGTAATGATCAATTAACAAATTGTAAAGGTCAAACAGGCCTTAAAGCTCTCAGCTATCCCACTAACTCAACTATCAAAGCAGTCATTTGAACAAAGGAGTCAAACGTCCAACGGAGATCTTTGATTCCTTGGTCGGTTGACCTACCTTTGCTCGGTCAACTGACAGGGAGAAAGAGTTGCTCTCGGATTCAGCTGTTAGTCAAATGAATGCAAAGTTGACAGACTAAGAAGATAATTGCTCGCTCTCCTTTGGCCACTTGACCAATTACTTGGTGAAACCCTTGATTTCGCTCAACTTATTTTGGCAATATAATTTTGACATCTTTATATTACTATTCTTTTGCTTCGACAGAACCGACTGATACTAAATTTTAGAGTAGATTAGGGGGTGTAAGGACTTGGTTTTTGGTATAGTGGGACTCTCATGGCTTAGAAATGCTATTAGTGTAGTCGATCAGGATGCCAAACCACCATACATCATATGTCTTCTATAATTGCAGGTTGGCTTTGCTCCTTTTCTATACTCTAGTTATTGCTAAGTTTTTTTTATTCCACATATATGAACCCCCCCCCCCCCCCCCCCCTCTCTCCCCGCACAATCAACACACACACACACACACAAGATTTGGGCCATCACCGTCGTCATCTTTTACTAACACCATTGACATTGATTCATTGTTATCATCAGATCGTCACAAATGCACAAACTTCATCATCCTAATGTTTTCTCTTTTTCAAAGCATCACCATCAATGTCTCATCATCTAATAATATTAACAGACCAATCTCCACTCACTGACAATTTGCTTCGTAACAATGCCCATGCTTTCATTTTTATCCTTTATCAAATGGATCCTCTTTGGGTGGCCATGTTAATAACCACACAAATAAACCAAATTTTACTTGTCTAATAATAATCTATATCTAGGAATAGAGCAATTATAATTCTTTGCCAACAATAATTAAATAAGAAATTGAAATGGAGAAGAATGCTAAAGATAATGATAGAAAATGCTAACAAAGTAATTCTTGCAACTAAGATATATAAAGAAAAAGCACCATTAGAAAAGTGCACAATAAAATTAAACTAACCGATGATCTCACTAAATAGACGCCAAGTAGGTCTGGGTCCAACAAGTAAAGGTCCTACAGTAAGTGGATACTCTGTTAGACGATATAAGGAAATTAACTTCCAGGATTAGAATTTCGGTTTAGTTTGCAACTAAAATCAGGGGAACACATGAGCTAAGACTAGAATAACCAAAGAATCTAGACAGCCATATAATTCTTTTTGTTACAATATCCCCATAATTTCTTATTATATAAGGAAGGTTTAGTGTCCTGATTTGTACCTAAAACTAAAGAAAATTTCAGTTTCAACAGTTTTATTATGGATTTACAGCCATATGATTAGAAGGGTACAAGCCGATTATTAGTTATGAGCCAACCACATGTTAGTTTCACAAACAAGTTAGTATAAGGGGACATAATAACAAACAAAGCATGTTTTGAGTATTAAAGGGGGGGGGGGGGGGGGGGGGGGGGGAATAAAAAAGGAAAAAGAAAAGGAAATTAAAAAAACATACAAAGAAGATAATCAAATCAACATTAAATAGCATTATACTTTCCAAGGACAACCAAATTGTGTGCTGTATCAAGAAGAACCAAATAGTGTATATTTTAAAGTAAAAAACAAGAATTCTGAACTTGTAAAAGCACAGGAACAACAAGTAAAAGCACAAATGCAAAGTTGAAATAAGCATACCATGAGGTATCATGGTTACAAATGGATTAGTATCCTCATTTCCTGCATGGGAAAGATTTAAGTAATGACGATCATATTATATTTAGAAATGATGAATTGGATATCTTGCTAAAACTTCAAACATTTAAGAAATATCATAAAACCGTTTAAAATAAAAGGATAATCATAGTAGACTAACACATTTTCACGTTCTCTGAAATAAATACCGTACTGTACAGATGGTACATCACATGTACCTCCTAGATACTTCCATTTGTACGAAAAAATAATAGGTGGCATTTACGACAAACACACAAGACAATTTTGTCCCCCCTAAAATTAACAAGAAACCCTCTTCTCAAAACACGCTCAATGTTTATAAAGAAAACTATAATTATCTCTCCACTAGGTACTCTAGACAGACATTTTCTCTTCAACCTACAACGTCCTTCACCCGTTGTAGTTGAAAAGCCTCTTCCACACACAATTGGTTGCAAGTGGCAATGAATCCTGATGAGAACCCTTCCCATACTCGCATGCGCACTCCTCTCTCTCTCTCTCTCTCTCTCTCTCTCTCTTCGAGAAGTGGAAACCGCCAGTCAAACATCACCTCCTGTCACTGCCACAGTAGACAACCAGAACGACAGTTGGGACCCCTTCACTAAAACATGTACCATGCTCTATGTCGTCATTGCACCGGCCTCACCTTTCTTAGAACACTCATCTCCCAGTTCCTCACGCTAAGGGTCATAGTCAGTTTAGGAGGGCAAAAAGGGATCTATCCCCATTACTTCTATCCAACAGATGCTAGGATGCAATAAAGGAGATTTTCCCTAAATCTATTTGGGGATTCCTATCAGACTGGGGAATCTAGTAAGGGATGACTGGCAACCGCTAATCGAAAAGATCGAGAAAAGATTAGCTAGTTGGAAAGGGCGCATGCTCACATTAGGAGGAAGGATTAACCTGTTGAACTCAGTTATTAACAGTATTCCTGTATATCTCATGTCTATATATGAATTACTGGGTTGGGTAATCAACAGAATTGACAAAAGCAGAAGGAGATTTTTATGGAAAGAGGCAAACGGGGGAGGAAAAGGGTTACACCTCATAAGTTGGGGGAGTGTTTGCAAAAGGAAAGAGTTCGGGGGATTGGGAATCATCAATCTTAGAGATATGAACAAAGCTATGCTCAGTAAATGGTGGTGGAAGTTGGCGAACAGGCGCAACAAATGGTGGTGTAAGTCCTTCATTAAGTATCGGCCGAGGAAGAAATTCAGATACGGGGGAAGAAGGGCCTATAGTAGGAATTCCTTTTTATGGAAAGGGGTATCCAAAATGGGAGACATTTTCCATAGCAACACTACCTGCAGGGTAAGGAGCAGCAAGAACACAAGATTCTAGAAGGATAAATGGTGCGGAAACAACACTCTCATTGGACTGTTCCCGTCAGCAACAAACGCAGCCCTAAACAGTGATACCTTGGTGAGTGACGTTTGGCGCAACAACAAGCTTAGACTAGAAGTCAAGGACTCCCTAGATCAAGATTCTATCACTGAACTCCAAACTCTAAACAACTTCATTCGTATAGAAGGGAGGTATACCCAAGAGGCTGAAGATGAGAGACAATGGCTATTGGAGCCGAGCTTCAATTCACAATATCTTCATTATACAAAAGGCTCAATGATGGAGGAAGAAGAAGCGAGGTTGCTGACATTATATGGCACATTAAAGCTCCTACTAAAGTTAAAGTCTTTCTCTGGCTGGTGGCTAACGACGCTATTTTGTCGAAGGTCAATATGACGAAACGTGGAATCGCAATGAACATTACTTGCCCTAGATGTCAAATACAGGACGAGGATACGAATCTCATTCTATTTAACTGTCCTCGAGCTAGAATGGTATGAGAGATTTTGGGTCCTAAATTTGGGATTTTAGAGTGTCCTGGATCGAATACGGAGGTTTGGGGTAATGGTAGAACTAACAGGATTAGGAAGGAGGATAGATTAGATTGGGACATTGTTGTTGCCTCTACGATTTGGAACCTATGGCTAGACCGAAACGACTTCTGTTTTTGCAGTATTAATCATAGATTTTCAGTTTTGATGCACAAAATTTACCTCTTCATTCATGAATGGACAGGGTACCTCGGATCCAAGAAGAGACTACGATTGGAGGAGTAGTAGTAGCTGATTTTCAGTTTCGGCGACAATCGGGTTATGCTTTTCATATGGGAGACTGTGGCTTAGGTGTTATTTGTATTTGTTGTTGTTAGATCGCCTCGTGTTGGCTATTGAGGCGTTAGCCTCTGTTTTGGGAGCTTTTGATGTTCGATTTGCCTTCGGGCTTACTATGTACTATTATATGCCTGTTTCGTTAATTATCATTAATGAAGCGATAACTATAGTCATCTTTTTATCACAAAAAAAACATTAATAGGTAACTCTCCTACAATTTTATAGAATGTTAGGTTAGGAAACCCCGATGAAAAGGGTGTTAAGCAGCTTTCCTCCATAGATCTATTGACGGGGCCAAAGAAGATTGAGATGGACATTTGTGAGAAGATTATGTCATGGCCAAGCATAAGATTAAGAGTTTCAGATGAGCAGACATGAAAAAATAAGAAGATAGAGTTGGTACATACAGATATGTGGGATGTGGACCGGGTTAGAAATTCTCATACGGTGGTAAGAGATACTTCGTCATACTCATCAATGATGCCACTAGAAAGGTTTGGGTCTATGCACTCTGAGAGAAATTGAAGTGAAAGCACTATTGGACAGAGTTGAAAATGAGTTGGGTGTCAAAATGAAAGCAATCGAGTCAAACAATGATGGTAAGTACACTAGCACATAGTTTTGGTGAATTTCCAACATAGGAAGGTATCCACTGGATAAAGACAGTTCCTAGAACCACATAAGAGAATAAGGTAGCAGAATGAATGAACCGCATGATCCTCAGGAGAGCGAGATGCATGAGGCTACATACGGGGCTAGCTGCCCATTTTTGGGCAGCTACAGTGGACACAAATTTGCATTTGATCCACCGTTCTCCATCGAGTCCCCTAGATGGAGGAACTATGATAATGTAAACCTGATAATTATTTCTATTTAAGAATGTTTTGGTTGTATTGCATATTTATTAATTGAGAGGGAAAAAATGAAGAAACTAGATCCAAAATCCAGAGTGTCTTCATTAGTTACGGTAGCAATAAGTTTGGGAACAGACTTTAGGACTTTATCGATAACAAGGTTATTAGCAGAATAAGTGTGGTATTCAATAAAGTATAAAGACATGAACACAAAGCAAGACAAATACAACTAACTCAGAACCCGAGTTTGTGGAGTTTGAATTGGGATCTAGTGGTGGGGGCCCTACAATGCAACAACAAGTACGGGTACCCAAGGAAGCATAGGAGACAAATGGTGAGGCTATTGAGGATGAGGAGGATGTCAAAGATAAACATGTTATCTAGGATGAGTAGGCAGTTACAACCAATCAGGGAACCAAAACCAATTACTGAAGCAAAACCTGCTTTGAGGAGTTCGTCACAACAAAGTAAGCTGAAACAAATATTTGATCCATCACCCAGCACAATTCACGACCATGTTCTGTGCACAAATTCAAATGAGGCACAGACTCAAGACAACACTCTGAAAGATGAGGATCGACTTAAGTGGGACTCTTACATGAAATACGAGATGAACTTCTTCCTACAAATATTGAGAGGAAATGGTTGCAATTCTTGACGCCTTATCCGTTGGTAGTCTTATGTATGTGATGGTGTGTCCAAGGCCGGATATTGCACAGGTGGTGGAAGTATTCAACCTTTATATGAAGAAACCGGGCAAAGAGCATTGGAATGTGGTATATGAGATTCTTAGATACCTTACAGGCACTTCAAATCATTCACTATGTTATTGGGGTGATTCAGGTCACTAATAATCCACAACAATGGACATGGAAGATGGATCAAATATAAAAAGTTAAGGTGATGTTTCTTGGAAGATAACTCAACAACTTATATCTTTCACTCATAAAAATTTTAAACCACGGAGATCGTGTTGAATGTGAGGTCTATCATGAAAACCAGTAATCTCTGATAGACAGTGTCCTTGTGAGCAAGACATGTGAGCTAAACATAAGAATTCTCCTAAAATTGGAAGCTCAAAATTTCTTAATAGTTCCCAAAATGCAGAAGCCAGAAGGTGGATCGTTTCCCATCGCTACATCGTAGATGTATGTGAGATTAAATCAAAAACACTTATCGAAATAAATGCCTAAACCTACACACACACAAAATTTAGAAATTTCAAATTCTGCAGTGCACCTTCATAGCTTGGACGCTTATAAATGCGCTTACAGGCTCCTCCCACATTGGAACTGCTAGGACAATCAGAAGAAGTTGAATGTCCTCTCACAAGATGTGCAGGTCTCATCTGGAAAAGCACAAAACACATAGGATAAAAGGAAATGAGACAATAAATAAATAAATGCCAATGTTTGAATCACACTTATCATTATCCTGCAATGCAAAACAATGAATATGAATGACTGAACTCACTAGCATTTATAGTGAGTAGGTCTTAACAATATTAGAATACAAAAACTCGGCAAATATTAAAATTCTCTAGAATATACACAAAAATAATTAACCATATAGAAAATCAGGATTTTCAAAATACATAAAGAATTATATGGCTAATAGAGGATATGTGTGACAATCACTAACTTAAAACAAAAAATGAGTAAAAGAACATAGATAATGCACTTAGTGAAAATACTTTAAATCAACCTCTTCATCAATATACTAAATTTATGTAGAAAGATGCCACAAGCTTTCCGTTTAACAAGTACAAACTTGAGTAGTTTGTTCAATCTTTTAGTGAAATAGTTATACAATAGAATGTATTCAAACCAGATAAATTTTGTGAATAGTCAAAATGCAACGAACGGTATGGCCAGAAGAGGAGTAGAGTGATAGGTCACTAGCTTAATGAAATTTCAGTAAAAGATGATGTGACAAATTCCACTGTAAAGGTTACAGATAAGATTGTACTAAAACGACTCAAGTCAAAAATTAAGCAAAAAAGTAACAGAATCAATACGTTAGAAAGAAAGAAGCAGCTAGGACCAGTAGAGTACGCAAGAACTAAAGAAGTAGGTCTGGTCTCCAAAAAGTTTCAACAAATGTTGCCCGGCCAATTCTTTTGTGAAACTTAGGTTAATTCTTTTGCACAGAAAATTGTATGACAACAAAAAATGATGATATTGCAAACAGAAAAGGAAACAATCAACATAAGATATCTCACAAGTGTTCTTTAGAGTCTATAACCAGCCAAGCTTATCCACGCATAAAAATAAATGGAGATAGCATATTTCTACTCCCTCCTCTCTGCACACTTAAAATTAAAGGTTTTATGCATATTTTGCACAATTTGCGCCCAAAGAATTGGAAAAAAATAAAGGCTTTCATTATTATAATAATAATAATAACAAAAATAATCCTTAACTTTGGGTCTTTTTCAATTAACTAACCCCATCTAGCAAAATTAATTTTCAACACCCTCACTTTTTAATTAACTCCCTGAATTTGTGCTTATGTTACAACAAAACTACCCTAAACTTTTATTTATGAAACAAACAACACTCCTGTACTTATACATTTAGCGAGTTGAGGGATTTATTTATTAATTTAGCTAGTTGGCGTTAATTAAGAGAGTGCCAAAGTAGAGGGTTTCTTTTTTCTTAAAGAAAATTATCCTAAGGGACCTCTACTTAAGAAAAAAGAGAGTTGAGGGAATATAATTACGTGTGCATATATATAAAGAGAGAAAAAAGGAGCCTCCTATTCATAGGAGGTGATTCCCTTAAAAAGAGTGAATATAATTACCCTGAGGGACCTCGCTTAGATGATCTGCTACGTTCACTTTGATTTTTTACCATAATATATAGGAGAGGATTCAATAAGATTTGTGAATTTCTTAAGGTGGGCAATTCCCCTAAGATTTGAAATTTTGTGATGAGGACATCTATTCTGTTTAGTTTAGTATTTTATTTCAGTACCATATATGTTTTTGGCAATTATAGCCATATGTAATCTTTCTTTTATGCATTAGAATATTTTTGAATTTTTTAGAATATTTTGAGATTTTGTATCAAGATTTGTTTTGAGTTGAGCCTATTTATAGGCCTTTAGATTAATGAGAAAGTATGCCATTATTGATTAAAAATTTATTGTGTTGAGTTTTGCTCTTCCGCTCTCCTTTGTGTGATACAATTGAGATTCAACTTATTAGGGTTTGTGATAAATCCTAATACAATTTTCGGGTTTGTGATAAACTCTAAGATCTACCCCGCATTAAAATCCCTCAAATAAAATTACCCAAACCCTAAATTCCCAAATCCAACACCCTTCTCTCCCTCACCGTGCTCTTTCTTCTTCCCCAAATCCCGACCAAAAAAACCAAGAACCCACCTCTCCGATCACCTTCCCCGTTCAACTCCGGCAACCACTCCCGATCACCTCCATCCCCGTCCTTCGTTCGCGCCCCCCCCTCGTCGGTGCCACTACACCATGACCCTCTTCCCCATTCTCCACCATCAGCCCAAATTCCGCCCCAGATCGAAACCCCCTACTGCTCCTCCCTTTCGATCGACGACCAGCACCGCAGTCGACCGCCCAGTCGACGACGCCCTCGCCCAGACCCATCGCCGTCCGCCGCCCCCTTGGCCCTTGCTCCTCTTGCTGCCGAGCCCCCTCTCTCTTGCTGCCATTGCAGCTTCTATTGTGCTCTTCGCTGCTGTTCAACCCAAGATCTACGCCGAGTCTTCGAACCCTCGGTATACTCTTTCTACTTTTAAATATTTGTGTTATACTGCTCTATTATCTATTATATTATCTGATTTGCCTGTCGTTCACAAAAATAATTGAGATTGAGTGTTCCACTTGCCTAATTAGAGTACAAATCAGTATTGAATCTTTTACTTGCTATGAACGCTTAGGAATTTAATTATTGATTGTTAAAATGGAATTATTAATTGGGATTGTTAAACGTGATTCAGTTCTTGAAAATCCATCAAACCGATGAACTGTTTAAAATTTCTAACTTTGATCCGCACTACGTATTGGTAAAATTAATCCATTAAGAATCTTGAAAATTCTCTATTTTAGGGTTAGTTTTACATCATTTTGTCTTATTAGTATTGAGATTAGGAAATTTTAATTGAACTTTTTCATTTGTCCACCTTACTGTCATCAGTAGTTCGATAAATTTACATTTTCCCAGCTCTTTGCTCCAATGAAGAAAAAGGCGCAAGTGAGTTGGACCTGTTACCATATACCCACTAGGCCACTGACAACATACCAAATCTTTGATTTTGCACATTGAAGAAAAGGTAAATGAGGGAAGGGATTCAAGATCTTCAAAACTCTTCATTCTCTTCATAATTTCCATCATCATCCTCATCCCAATTTATGCTTTAATGTTGTGCAGTCATCAGCCATAGTCGAAGGCATGCAGAAGTTTGTCCAACATGTATGCTCTGAATGTTCTCCAAACATAAATTGTGAACATGCCAATTTTCAGAACAAGAATCTCTTCCAAGTGTTCTTCAAATGACTTGAACTTGTATTTTTTGGGTTCCTCCTCCATTGGCTTTGATATATTAGGTTGGTTGAAACAAAAGACTTCATATTCGCCAATGTTAAAGAAAATTTCTTGCTCTGACATTGATAATATGCATGTGTACGAAAAAGCAAGTGGTTTAGACTTTGGAGGGTACTTACCCATGCTTCAGCGGGTTGCCAAATGAATGATTTTTCAATACTTAAAAGAAATTGAAAAGCATGGGCAAGAGGACTCAAACTACTTGCTTACTTGCAAATGACTTAGAATATAAAAACAATGTTGAACAGTGAGTGTCGTCTATGGGACTTTCGAATTGATGTATAAGTTGGAATACTTAAAAAATCATCATTGAAAGATTTTATAGGAAATTGTATTTTCACTAATCTTGTTTGATTCCTTCTAGTGAAGAAGTATTTTCCTAAAAGTACTTTTTTGGATGGAGAAAAGATTGTTGAATAAGTTAACAAAGGAAAATGAAAAGAAGAGAAATTAAACAATAAAGATTAAAAAGGTATTCAATTAGTTTTCACGAGTTTTCCAACATATTCCACACTTTTTTACGAGAAAAGGTTTGAAGAAAAAAAGGAATGTCACGCCATATGATAGAAAATCTTTCCAGTGTTTTTTTTCTCCATCCAAATGAAAAAATAGGTATGAAAACTTGCATTCCACGCATTCCCAATATTTTACATCCATTTGAACCACCCCTTAGTTATTACAATCAATTTATACGGGGGAATTTCCAACTTTAATCCATAAGGAATGTACAGAATATAGTGTTTTACGAAAAAAAAACAAACAATTGACAAACATATGCATGAGTTTCTTTCACTCATCAATTGCTATGTAAAGAACAATCACATAATATTAAACCATAATTTACTATAGATAGATAGATAGATAGATAGATAGATATAGATATATACCTGATGTATAGCATCCTTGATCATATCTTTTGCATCCTCGATTTGTTTTTTGTTACCAGTGATCCTTAAAGTGGTTGTATCAGGAACTTCGCGCTCTATAAGAGGATACGGCCTCCACTAAAATTGATATCAAGAGAGTGAGAACAGTAAAATTTCCAAATATAAAGCTTTAACATGCAATAATACTTTCTGACGCATAGTTGTTTTTTATGATTACTTAATATAACCTGCAAAGTAAACCTTACCTCAACAGAAGCATGAGATTTTTTCTGCAAGTACTTAATAGCTGCTTCACCTACACCATCAATTAATTCTACCTGTATAATATCAAAACTAAGAACTAATAGTATGAGTAGCGAGGAAAAAAAAATTGAGTAATAGTGGGATGAGAATTCACCTTGTTGTTTGGAATTTGCATCTCAATATACATCCCACCATCAGATTGCTCAAAAGACGAACCTCCTGCATCATGAGACCCAAACTTTAAAAAAATATGTAGCTAACTAGTAATCATCCAGACCCGAGAACCATATGGTACTAAAAAATTTATGGACCCAAACTCGAACCGGCACTGGATAGGGTCTGGTTATAAAATACAGGGGAACTTGTCCGAATACTATGATATCAGAACGACAAGATTAGACAACCCAAGTAATGAATGGTATTAGCCAGCACCCAGCGGTAGTAGAACCCAACAAACAAATCCTAAGCTTTTAATTTTCTCAATTTAGATGGATGGGTATCCATATTAAGTTAAAATGTCATGGCATGAACAATAACGTGTTTACGCAAAACCCTAGTCGAGAACATTCATGTAAAAGAAAATTGACCTACAAACCCTAGTAATCAAGAACAGATAAACACTGAAAATGTGATGATGATCAACATCACTATCTAAGCTTTGCCTCTTCGCCTTCATTTTAATCTTGGCACCAGCCTCACCATTGTTCTTCTCCTCTTCATCCTCCTCCAATTCTTCGATTTCTGGTGGTTTGATTTCAGTTCGTTCCGCCACTTGGGGGAAGAGCTTTACGGTCTTTATTGGTGATGGAGGTGGTGGTGGTGGTGGTGGACGTCATATTTTTTCACCCAGTAAGAGAGCTCTGATGATGTTTGGCATTGAGGAGACTTAGTACTAGGTGATAATTTGCTTTGGAAATTTGGCTCTAGTTATTGGTCTGGTTCCTTATATTATTTATTTGTAAGGAACGAAAGGCTCATGAAAAAAGCATGGGCACTCTGCAATAACAGAGACTGCACACTAATTTTCATCAGTGCTTCTTTAACCCAGACTGCTGTATGGTAAAAAATGGTCATTTCAAAAGGCAATGCAAGATGTTTTTTGAAGAAATTCAACAAAACGATCAAGCCAACAAACAGTCGGTGAAAACTTCGCTGCTGTAATTTCTAAAGCAAATGTTGTTGGTGATGATGGAGAATGATGGATTGACTCGGGTGCGACAAAGCATATAAGAGTCTATTCCAATAGTATGAAAATGTTGACAATACAGTTGAACTCCTCGTGGGCAATTATTCAAAAACAAAAGTTGCAGGGAAGAGCAAAGTGATTCTCCAATTGACCTCGGGAAAGAAGATGACTCTCAATGATGTACTTCATGTTCCAAATATTAGGGAAAATCTAATTTCTTTGAGCCTACGTAACAAACTTGGTTTTAAAGTGTTGTTGGAAAGGGAGGTGTTTATGTCGGTCAGGTTATGTAACTTTGTAGCGATGATAGCGAAGCAAAATCCAGAGTGTCTTCACTGGTTATGGAGCGATGAGTTTGGGTATAGACTTTAGGACTTTATTGATAACAAGGTATAGCAGAATAAGTGTGGTGTTGAATGAATAGTTCTTGTATAAAGACATGAACATAAAGCAAGACGATACAACCAACTCAGACCCCGAGTTTGTGGAGTTTGAATTGGGCCCTAGTGGTGGGCCCCCTACAGTGTAACAATGGGTATGATTACCCAAGGAAGCATAGGACGCTCATGGTGAGCCCACTGAGGATGAGGAGGATGTCAAAGATAAACGGGTTATCTAGGATATATAGGCAGTCACAACCAATCCGGAAACCAAAACTGATCAGTGAACTAAAACCTGCTCTGAGGAATTCAGCACAAGTGAGTAAGCTGAAACATATATTTGATCTATCACCCAGCACAATTCACGACCATGTTCTGAGCACAGATTCAAATGAGCCAAAGACTAAAGACAACACTCTGAAAGATGGAGCTCGATTTAAGTGGGACTCTTACATGAAAGACGAGATGAACTTCTTGCTACAGATATAGAGCGGAAATGGTTGCAATTCCTGACGCCTTAGCCGTTGGTAGTCTTATGTATGCGATGGTGTCCCCAAGGCCAGAAATTGCACAGGTAGTGGGAGTTTTCAACCGTTATATGAAGAAACTCGGCAAAGAGCATTGGAATGCGGTATATAAGATTCTTAGATACCTTACAGGCACTTCAAATAATTCACTACGTTTTTGGGGGTGATTCAAGTCACTAATATTCCACAATAATGGACATGTAAGATGGATCAAATATAAAAAATTAAGGTGTTGTTTCTTGCAAGATAACCCTAGAACTTATATCTTTTATCCATAAAAAATTTTAAACCACGGAGATCATATTGAATGTGAGGTCTATCATGTAAAATAGTTAACTCTGGTACACAGTGTCCTAATGATACATGCGAGCGAAACATAAGATTTTTCCTAAAATTGGAAGCTCAAAATTTAGTAGTAGTTCAAAAAATGCAGAAGGAAGATGGTGAATCATTTACCATCGGTGCATCATATATGTGAGATTAAATAAAAAACACTTATCGAAATAAATGCCTAAACCTACACATTCAAAATTTAGAAATTTCAATTCTGCAGTGCACCTTGATAGTTTGGACGCTTAGAAATTCCTTTACAGGCTCCTCCCACATTGGAACTACTAGGACAATCAAAAGAAGTTGAATGTCCACTCACAAGATGCGCAGGTCTCATCTGGAAAAGCACAGAACACATAGGTTAAAAGGAAATGAGACACTAAATAAATAAATGCCAATGTTTGAATCACACTTATCATTATCCTGCGATGCAATACGATGAAAATGAATGCCTGAACCAACTAGCATTTATACTGAGCAAGTCTTAACAATATAAGTAACAAAAACTCGGTAAATATTAAAATTCTCTAGAATATACACCAAAATAATTAACCAGATAGAAAATCAGGATTTCAAAATACATAAAAAATTATATGGCTAACAGAGGATATCTGTGAGGATCACTAACTTTTAAAAAAAAATCAGTAAAAGAATATAGTAATGCACTTAGTGAAAAAACTTTAAATCAACTTCTTCGTCAATATACTAAATGTATGTAGAAGGATACCTCAAGCTTTCCGTTTAACAAGAACAAACTTGAGTAGTTTGTTCAATCTTTTAGTGAAATAGTTACACAATAGAATGTATTAAACCAGACAAAAAATTTGTGAATATTCAAAATGCAAAGAATGGTATGGCCAGAAGAGGAATAGAGAGATAGGTCACTAGCTTGATGAAATTTCAGTAAAAGATGATGTGACAAATTCCACTGTCAAGATATAAGATTATACTAAAACAACTCAAGTCAAAAATTAAGCAGAAAGTAACAGAATCAATATGTTAGCAAGAAAGAAGTAGCTAGGAGTACGCAGGTACCAAAGATGTATGTCGGGTTTCCAAAAAGTTTCAACAAATGTTGCCCGTCCAATTCTTTTGAGAAACTTAGGTTAATTATTTTAGGGAGAAAATTGTATGACAACAAAAAGATGATATTACGAACAGCAAAGGACACAATAAACATAAGATTTCTCACAAGTGCACTAGAGTCTATAACCAGCCAAGCTTGTCCACACAGAAATAAATGGTGATCGCATATTTCTACTCCCTCCTCTTTGCACACTTAAAATTAAGGGCTTTACACAGATTTTGCAAAATATGCGCCCAAAGAAATGGAAAAAAAGAAAGGCTTACGTTTATAAATAATAATAATAAAAAAATAAAATAAGATAAATCCTTAAATTAACTAAATCCAGCTAGCAAAATTAATTTTCAACACCCTCACTTTTTAATTAACTCCCTGTACTTATCCTTATGTTACAACAAAATTACCCTAAACTTTTATTTATGATACAAACAACACTCCTACACTAATACAATTAACGAGTTGATGGATTTTTTTTATTAACTTATCCAGTTAGGGGTGTTAATTAAGAGAGTGCCAAAGTAGACGGTTTCTTTTTTCTTAAAGAAAATTATGATAGGTATACGTGTTCATATATATAAAGAGAGAAAAAAGGACCCTCATATGCATGGGAGGTGATTCCCACAAAAAGAGTGATTATAATTACTCTGAGGGACCCCCCTCAGATGATCTGCTACGTTTACTTTGATTTTTTTACCATAATATGTAGGAGAGGATTCAATCAGATTTGTGAATATCTTAAGGTGGGCAATTCCCCTGGGTAAGATCTGAAATTGTCGTATTAGTATTGAGATTAGGAAATTTTAATTAAATCTTTCATTTGTTAATTAAACCTTAGTCGTTCGATAAATATACATTTACCCAGCTGGTTGTTCCAATTAAGAAAAATGCGCAAATGAGTTGGACCTGTTACCATATACCCACTAGGCCACTGACAACATACCAAATATTTGATTTTGCACATTAAAGAAAAGCAAAATGATGGAAGGGATTCAAGATCCTCAAAACTCTTCGTTCTCTCTATAATTTTCACATCATCCTCATCCTACTTTATGCTTTAAATTGTGTATCGGTCATCAGCCATAGTCGAAGGCATGTAGAATTTCGTCCAACATGTATGCTCTGAATGTTCTCCAAACAGAAATTGTGAACATGCAGTGTTTCAGAACATGAATCTCTTTCAAGTGTTCTTCAAATGACTTCCATGAAATTACTAGGGTTCAACTTGTATTTTTTGGGTTCCTCCATTGACTGATATATCACGAAGGTTGAAACAAAAGACTATTTATATTCGCCAATGTTAAAAGAAAATGTCTTGCTCTGTTTGGACTTGGGAGGGCACTTGCCCATGCTTCAGGGGGTTGTTAAATGAATGACTTCTCAATACAAAAAACAACTTGGAAAGCATGGGTAGGAGGACTCAAACTACTTGCTTACTTGCATATGACTTATGATATAGAAACAATGTCGAAAAGTGAGTGTCATCCATAGAAGTCTCACTTAGGGGACGTTTGGATTGATGTATAAGTTGGAATACTTAGAAAATCTTCATTGAAAAGATTTTTAAGGAAGATTTATTTTCACTAATCTTGTTTGGTTGCTTCTAGTGAAGAAAATATTTCACAACAGTATTTTGTTTGGATGGAAGAAAAGATTGTTGAACATATTAAAAAAGGAAAATGAATAGAAAAGAAATTAAACAATAATTATTAAAAGTATTAAATTAGTTTTCATGAGTTTTCGACCATATTCCGCACTTTTTTACGAGAAAATCTTTAAATAAAAAAAAGGAATGCCACACCACATGGTGGAAAAGCTTTCTAACGTTTTTTTCCCTCTCCATCCAAACAAAAAAATATATGCACGAAAGCTTGTATTCCACGCATTTCAAATATTTTACATTCATTCAAACACCCCCTTAGGATTACAATCAATTTGTATGAGGGAATTTCCCGATAGTTCCTGAGGCTTCCAATGTACATAATATAGTGTTATATGAAAAAACCAACAGTTAACAAACATATACATGAGTTTCTATTTCACTCATCAATTGCAAAGTAAAGAACAAGCACATAATATTAAACCATAATTTATTATTATTATTATATATATACCTGATCTATAGCATCCTTGATCAGATCTTTTGCCTCCTCTATTTGTTTTTTATTACCAGTTATCCTTAAAGTCGTTGTAAGGGGAACTTTGCGCTCCATAACAGGATATGGCCTCCACTAGAATGATAACAAGAGAGTAAGAACAAGAAACAATAAAAATTTCCAAATATAAATGTTTAACATGCAATAATACTTTCTGGCCCATAGTTGTTTTTATAATTACTCAATATAACATACAAAGCAAACCTTACCTCAACAGAAGCATGAGATTTTGACCGCAAGTACCTAATAGCTGCTTCACCTACACCATCAATCAATTCCACCTGTATAATACCAAAACTAAGAACTACTGGTATACGTAAGCAAGAAAAAAAAAAGAGTATAGTGGGATGAGAATTCACCTTGTTGTTTGGAATTTGCATCTCAATATACATCTCACCATCAGGTTGCTCAAAAGACAAACCTCCTGCATCATCAGCCACAAACTTTAAAAAAATAAGTAGCTAGCTAGTAATCATCCAGACCCGAATGGTACTCAAAATTTTATGGACCCAAACTCGAACGGCAGGTGGATAGGGTCTGGGTATAAAATACAGGGGAACTTGTCCGAATACTATGATATCAGACCGACAAGATAAAACAACCCTAGTAATGAATAGAATTAGCCAGCGCCCAGCGGTAGTAAAACCCAACAAACAAATCCTAAGCTTTTAATTTTCTCTATTTAGATGGATGGGTATACATATTAAGTTAAAATGTCATGGCATGAATAATAACGAGTTTACGCAAAACCCTAGTCAAGAACATTCATGTAAAAGAAAATTAACCTACAAACCCTAATAATCAAGAACAGGTAAAACGTTGAAAATGTGATGATGATCAACATCACTCCCTAAGCTTTGCCTCTTCGCCTTGATTTTTGCCTGAATCTTGGCACCGGCCTCATCATTGTTATTCTCCTCCTCATCTTCTTCCAACTCTTCGATTTTGTATGGTTTGACATCAGTTTGTTCCACCACTGGGGGAAGGGCTTTATGGTCTTTATTGGTGGTGGTGGTAGTTGTCGTACTTTTTCACCCAGTAAGAGTTCTCCGATGATATTTGGCATTGAAAGAGACTTATTTGGATTGGAGTACTAGGTGCTAATTTGCTTTTGAAATTTGTACTCTAGTTATTGGTCTGGTTCCTTATGTTGTTTATATGTTAGGAAAGAAGGGTTCATGAAAAAAGCATGGGTACTCTGCAATAACAGACAATGAAAAAAGCATGAGACTGCAAACTAATTTTCATCAGTGCTTCTTTAACCCAGACTAAAACATGGTTAAAAATTGTCATTTCAATAGGCAATGCAAGATGTGTTTGAAGAAAATCAACAAAACGATCAAGCCAACATGCAGTCTGTGAAGACTTCGCTGCTGTAATTTCTAAAGCAAATGTTGTTGGTGATGATGGAGAATGATGGATTGACTCGGTGCTACAAAGCATATTGCAAGAAATAGGGTCAATTCCACTAGTATGAAAATGTTGACAATAAAGTTGAACTCTTCACGGGCAATTATACAACAACATAAGTTGTACGGAAAAACAAAGTGATTCTCCAATTGACCTCGGGAAAGAAGGTGACTCTCAATGATGTACTTCATGTTCCGTATATTAGGAAAAATCTAATGTCTTTGAGTCTACGAAACATACATGGTTTTAGAGTGTTGTATGAAAGTGTTGGTCTAATTTTATCAAAGGGAGGTGTTTCGGTCGGTAAGGTTATGTAGCTATGCACAAGTTTAATTTTATAAGATCATAGATGATTGTTCTAAAGGTGAGGCTTTGGATAAATGTAAAATCTATAAAGCAGAGATGGACAATAAATTAAATTGGAAAACTAAAGTTCTTATGTCCAATAGGGGAGGTGTATACATGTCTAATAATTTCAGTAACTACTGTTAAATTCAGGGTTTATCCATCAAGTAACAGCTCCTTATCAAAATGAAATGAAGGGGCTGAAAGAAAGAATAGGACTACAGTAGAAACGGGGAATTCTATGTTAATAACTTTCTTGTTTAAATATGAATATATGGGGTGAAGCATTAATGATTGCTTGTCACATATTAATAAAGTCCCTCTTAAGAAAACAAATATTTATCCTCATGAATATTTAAAGAAGAGAACATCTTCTCCTGGATACTTCAGGGTATCAGGATACAGAGCATTAGTAAGACTGCCGGACCCAAAAATCTCTAAACTTGACATTAAAGCCTTGGAATGTGTCTTCTTATGATAGGCCAAAATAGTAAGGAATAAAACTTCTTTAATATGGAATCTTAAGAATCTATATATAAAAATGTTTTTTTTGGAATCAAGAGATGCCGAATGTTCTGAAAATTCATTATAGGAAAAAGAAAATTAATGACAGCGATATCGAGGTTAAAGAATTTGTACAGTGACATCCTAGAAGAAGTAAAAGTAGAATTGAAAAGTCCTCTGGTCCAGAAATTGTGTTCTATCGAATAGAAGGAGATAGAAAAAAATTATATTTTATCACCGTCCGAATATAATGTAGGGCATGATTGTATGAATATATAATGTTGAAAATGACCCTCTAGCCTTTAGAGAAGCCATGGTTTCTCGAAACTCTGCATTTTAACCAGAAGTAAAAATGATCAAATGGATTTTACTATGACAAATAAGAAATGGGTCTCAGTAGATTTGGGCTCTGGGAGTAAACTTATAGGATGCAAGTGGATTTTTAAGTATACATTAACCTAGATGGTTTATTTTACAATTAAAACCAAGACTTCTGGACAAAGAATATAAGCAGAAGGAAGGCACTGACTATTTCAATACTTACACACCAGTCGCAAGAATTAGTACTACATGAGTTTTAATTTCATTAGCATCCATATACATATTAGTCATATACCAAATGGATGTCAAAACCGCTTTATTTTCAAAGGTCAAGAAAGAAATGGTGACTTGGATGAGAAAGTATATATGCAACAACCTGAACGGTTTATTTTCAAAGGTCAAGAAAACAAACTTGGTAAACTCATTAAATCTTATACAGCTTAAATCAAGCTCCTAAACAATGGCATGAAAAGTCCTATGAGGAGGTTTTAGAGTATGGTTCTAGAATAAATGAATCTGATAAATGTGTTCAGTCTAAGTTTAAAGAAGGTAGAGGTGCTATAAACTTATAATATGTTTATATATGAGCTTTCTGACTCCTCCACGTTGCTTCCTACTCCCTCATTTCAACTATTGTCAGCTCCTCCACCACCGAAGGCCCTCTTTCCTCTGTTCTCCTGTGCTGATGGTTTGTTGTGATCTCTCTCCAGATCTGATTTCCAAAAAAGCTAACCTGGAATGCTTTCCTCCTGTTTCTCTGTTTGGAGGTTCAATATCTAACTCGACTTTAGACACATTCCTTTGCAATACTTGCAATGTTCTGGATTGGACTTGGGCTGTTAATGCTTGTTCCAACGGTGACATTGTTATCAAATGTTCCTCGCCAAAATTTTTACTTGACTTGGTGGATAAAAAATCCTTTGCCATCGGATCAGTTAATCTTTTAATCCGTAAGTGGCCTTTTTTGGGTACAGCTCTACCTCTTCTCCAATCTCATCCCACTAAAGTTTCGATTTTGGGTCTGCAGCCTACTGTGATACCCCTCGTTTGGCTGCTGACACGACCAAGTGTATCAGTAAACTCACTTGTACTTATTCTACCAATCTTTTGCTTCTGGATGCCTTCAAGTTGAAGCTGAATTTTTATGGACCAATTCAGATGAGAGGGTCTCCGCTTACACTCTTAGGATTGGTGATTCTTCGTTCTCAATCCTATCATGACCCAATATCTTCTGCTCCTTCAACAATGGCTGTTTCTGCCCCTCGTCTGTTAACTTGGAAGCTTCTAATTTTATTGGCTCGTTTAATGAGGGTTCCTCATCTAAGCCCAACATTTTAGCACCCCGAGTTCCGCCCACCGGAAGCTCGTGACACATACCCAGAATCTTCACTTCAATGAGTACACAACACAGGAAAGCATAGGAAATTAAAAACTTTATTACCTTAATGATATTACATTCATATCCTCAACTTGGATGCTTACCGCAGCTCGAGTCTCATGCTCCCACGATCAGCTAGTGCTGCACACTAACCGACTGTGGGCACGTCAGTTGAATGCAACTTACGCAAAACGGATGACACCCGCAATCTCCAAAATCCTCAGCAAACAATATTTGATGCAACTGAAAATGTGAAAGTCATACAAATAGAGGTGTCGGTGTATGTCATGACCTAGAATCTAATGCATAATGCAATGCACACGATGCACTTAATCTAATGCACACTTGATCGGAAACGTATGCATCCCATACTACATCTTCTCAATCAAACTTGAACCTACTCCTAATTATAGGGTTCGATCCCTCGTTATGCATCCTACTCTTGTACTCTCCCCTGCTCCTGACATTTCTAGTGACTGGTAGAGTCTGCAGTTTATGCGGTCCACCCCCACGACTACAGTCGGAATATGGTCCTTTCCACTCCGAACAACAGTGACCACTTTGTTCGTTCAGTTAAGTGGTTCCTTCTCCACTCCGCTAGGATCAGTGATTCCTTTCCACTCCCGGTCATGCCGGTAATCATGCAACTCAGCCAGAATCAGTGGTTCCTTTCCACTCATGTTCTACCAAAATTATCATGAGCATAAGGCGAATCAGTAGGGCCACCCTTACTCCACCAAGAACTTAGAGTTACACTCTTGCTCCTTGTTCGTATTGGTAACCCAGAACATTGACGAAAACTTAAGATCCATACCCTAAGTTCCGATAGAACTTGTGACTCACGTACGCGTCTCACTCTTATCACTAAATACTAGAAATTAATAGTCGAGACAACGCCGCACGTATCCCTGACAAGACGACGTCGCATGTGTCCTCTTGACTGGTGAGTACACACCAACTTGTGCTTCCTTATATACTATGTCACAAGATCAAGAGATACTACAATTTCTTAACTTAACCACGCTCCATTTCTTACTTAATTTGCTCTACTTAGCTGCTCATTAATAGTTGAGTACTAGGGAACCTACCTAGTTCCATTATATTAGTCAAATGTATGAATTGCAACAAGATCCATCTTAACTCATTGGAATTCAACTTATCTTTCCAAATTACTAAAGGTTAACTCAAACATACACCAACCTAGTGTTCTTAACGTGCACTAAACGTCGCCATATGCATACTTACTCATTTAATTCTTTCATGCCTACGATCTTTTTCCACAACTATAAGTGACTACTACATACATAACTTACAATTTTCCCCTTACAACTATAGATGATTACTACTAGTAGTCTCTCTACTTTACTACTATGAACTACTACACGCTACTAACTAAGCATACCACTACAAGTAGTCCATTTTACTATTTTACATGGAACTTTTTCGTGCAATTCTAACTCCTACACATCATTTACTTTCACATAAACTTCTTCAATTATTTCAACACATCCAAACTACAACTAGTTCTACATATAACTCTACTACCATCATTCACTACATGTAGTCCACTACAATTACTCTATATACAACATCCACTTATGAAATTACGATTAATACATATCGTTATTACATATAAATTTCTACAACCTGCTTAAACATAACTAAATTAATAATCTCAAGAGTAAAACATGAGTTGTGAGCAACATACAACACTAGCAATCTTCCATTCAATTTATTTTCTTACTATGTTATTTATATAACTATATAAATTACCATTCTACATAAAAGTTACACATAAAATTTTTACATATAATTTATAACTCTTTACATATTATTTACTACAATTATCTATGTTTCTTTCTATGAGCATGTAAAAATTTTCCAATCAACACTTCAAGCAACCATCCATGAAAATAAACTAGGATAGGGAAAATAACCACTTTTATTTGCAAGCTTCAATATTGTTGACTCCAAATAGCTCCTTGGAATTATTGTTGGATGCTTGAAAGTCGTATCAGTGTAGAGAGAGGGAAGAATTTTGGATATAGAAAAGCTAGAATTTTATTCAAAATAGGCTAGGGTTTATCAAAATGAATTAGGGTTTGAAAAAGAGTATGAAAAAGAGCTTGGGTTTTTTCATACACTCATATATATATAGAGAGGGTGAGAGAGAGATGGCTGGCCACTTAGGTGGAAGGGTAGGATGAGTGTAGTAGGTGGGATGTAGGGTTAGGATGAATGTGGTAGATGGGATGTAGGGTTAGGATGAGTGTGGTAGATGGGATGTAGGGTTAGGATGAGTGTGTTTAATTATGTATGGTTGGGCTAATTGGCTTAATCCATGTAAATTAATATAGCTTGGGCTAAGTCATTTAACCCCACTAGTATTATAACCATATATGTATGTAAAAATAAAGTAATAACAAAAATAGTGTATGTTTCAAAAATAGTAATACAATATATAATGCAATAATATTTATATAAAAATATTGTCGTACAAAATAATTGTTAATTATTTTGGGGGTATTACACATTGCCCCTTCCAAACTTCATTCTCAGATCAAGAGTAGTTCTAAAGGCAAGTTTCGTGGGCAATTCAACTACCCTCCTAATCAAGAGGGTGTTATTGCTGCTAAAGCTACACGTTCTCCTTTAAAGCCTCCGAACCTGGTCTGGATTAACCCGTCTCTTTCCACTCAAGCTTCTCTAAAATCCTCTCTAGTGCAGCCCACTGTTTTGACATATCTATTGTCACATCTTCAATGCCTCTTATGAAATCCTCTACACCTCTACTTACTACTCCAGCCATGCCATTGCAAATCAGCTCAGGTTCTGTTTCTAAGTCCATCATCCATTCTTCCTTAGCCAATGTCAGCTCTTAGCCAACCTGGAGTGCAAATCCACACTACTCTTCTAACTGGGATAAATACACATCCATAGTTATTGCCTCTTCATCTTCCAAAATTGCTGATACTCCTCTCCCTTCCAAGGGCCTGACTGATCAAGCTTCACAAGTTTCAACCCATTGGGTTGACTCCGACAACCTCCTTACAAATGAGGAAAAAGAACTTTCTGATACTATCACCAGGTGCAAGGTACTCCTATCCTCTCACTCCGGTGCTTGTTCATTTTATTCTTTGTTCAAAGATGTCATGGTATTCTCTTTAGCTTTTAATGTTAATCCCTATACTATTTTACAACATTTTAGTTCTTATTGCTTTAAATTTACAGCCTTTCAGTTATCTTCCAACTCTATTAATTTGGCTTTACCGTCCTTAGTATGAGCTAAAGTTCATCTTTTATCTTATCCTATTGATATTACTTCTTCTGTTACTGGTTCTCTAGAATCTTCTGAGAACTCGAACTACCTTGTTAGTTCCGAACGGATTCCCATCCTTGAGGAAAATCTGAATATCTTCATCTCTCCTCCTTCTAATACTCCCTCGATTTCTCTTTTGAAATCTAAATGGAAGTACTCCAAGAAGAATTATAACTCCTCACTCATTTGTGTGAGCGCTTGCATTCGGGCCAAGAAAGACGTGCATTTATCTTCCTCATCCAAAGCCACTTTAGCTGCTCAAATTCAAAACCTTGAAATTCCTCTGATTCGCATGGATCTCAATCCCAATGAATCCCTAGGGTCAGTCTATCAAATTCAATTTGACACCTTATCTAACATGGAAGTGGTAGATTTGGCGTCCCACATGGGCTTTGTTTTAGACCCCTCCAACTCTGATATTTGTCACTCCATCCGTCATTCTAAATTTCTAAAACTGGTGTAGACTACTATCATCATGATTAACATTCCTAGGAATATTCGTGGGTTGGGTAGCTCCCACAAACAAGAAGCTATCTCTCATATGATTTCCTCTATTCATTGTGATCTAATTTCCATTCAGGAAATGAAACTTGATTTGATTCACCCTGCTATTACTCGTTCTCTAGGGGGCAATATGATGTCGCAATGGATTATGTAATACCCCTAAATTCTTACTATATGTATATATATATACATTGTTATATATATATATATATACATTGACATTATTATTTTTTCATACACTACACTATTATTTTTATGTTAGTATGGTTATTTCATTTTAAAAACCTAGTATGTTTTCTTTTAAAAGCCCAACTTGATTTCTTTTAAAAGCCCAATACCTTCTTTCTTAAGCCCAATCCAATAAGATTTAGGGCTTAAGTGCAATTAAATAATGTATGAGGGGTTATGTGCAAAAGTGGAGGACACCTAAGCCTTCTACACTTCTCAACACACCTCTCCTTCTCTCTTTTTCCTTCTTTTTGCAGACAGCCAGCAGACCACAGCAGCAACAGCTGTGTTTTCTACCCCTTTTTCTATATATACTCCAATTACTATTATTACTACTCACTACTACCTTACTTACTACTCCTACATCTCTCTCTCTCTCTTTCTCCTTACTGCCGACAGCAACCAGCACCAGCAATTTTCTTTCCCTCTCTCTTTTTTCTTTATTTTTACTACTACTTTACTACTTCTTCAACAACTACTACTACCTACTACTTCTTCAACTACTAGTATTGTTACTACTATCACTTCTACTACTACTATTCCTACTACTTAGCTACAACTACTTCACTACTTCTACAACTTCTACTATGCCTACTACTACTACTATACCACTCTACTACTACTATTGGATTGGAGCAAGAAGTCAAGAAGACTAAATGTGCAAGGAGGAGAAGATAGCAACTTGAAGCTTGCAAGCAATCAAAGTGGGTATTCTCCTTCTCCTTTTGATTTCTTTTATGACTTTATTATATAGAAGTTATGTTTGTTAAAATTGTTGAATTGAAGTAGTGAGGTTATGTTCGAAGTTTTATTGTTAAGATGTTGTTGGTTGAAATTATTAAATACTTTAGTTTATATAGAGTAAATATAGCAAGAAAAATGTATGTTTACTTCAATCATGTTTTAATTCATTGTTTTGATTATGCATAATAGGTTGAAGTGATTAGGTGAAATAAAAAGTTGTAATTAGGAAAGAGACACTAGTAGAAATTATATATGCTAGTAGGGTAGAATTGATGAAGAAGTTGCATGCATGGTTAATTATAGTAAGCTTTATGTGGAATTTATACATGAGATTATATATAGATATAAATTATATAGAATGATGATTGTATGTTAGTAGATATAAATTATATAGAGTGACGTTGTATGATTATATGCTTAGCTCTTATAACAAGGAAAACTTAAATAGAAGAATTGTGGGAAGTGTATGCCTAGTTAATATAATTATTTAGTTAGCTTGTAGAATAGGAAACTACTTGTTCATGATGGTATAAACTACTTGTTAGTTAGTAATGCATGGTAGAAGTAGTAATTCAAAGTAGTTAGTAGTCACTTAAAGTAATGGTAGTAAGAGGATAATGGTAAAAGACCATAGTCGGATACTTGACTAACCGATTTATGATAGTATAGTAATGGTGGTAAGAAAGAAAAGCCACTAGTAGTTGCATGCTTAGCTAATAAAAAGCTCATGACAAGTTAAGTAGATTGTAGTAAATAACTATTGGTTGCATAGATGAGATTGTAGGCATGAATACGGTGATTGATGGAATACCGTATGCTTGTGTATGCGGGTATGCATACTTGGATATTTATATATGATAGTGTTTTGTGCACACTGAATGCACTAGTGTGGTGCATGTTGGGCCGACCTCTTAACATGATTGGAGGCTAGGCTGAACCCTAACTAAATCAAGGTGAGACTTGTTGAGATTCAACTAGATTGGATTCACTTTGAGCCTAGTTAGTGAATTAAGAAATTAATTTAGATGATTGATAAGGACAGACACTAGTTGGGCGTGTACTACTCACCTGTCAAGGGGACACGTGCGGTGTCGTCTCGTCTAGGACACGTGCGACGTGGTCTCGACTATTGATTCCTGAGATTTAGTGATAGAGATGTCGAAATCTAGGGGAATGGACCCTTAGCAGTACGTTATGTTCTAAGTTATCCATATGAACAATGAGCTAGAGTGTAACTCTCAGTCTCTGGCGGAGTAGGGAAAGGCCTGCCGATTCGCCCACTGTTCGGATAACTTATGGTAGAGTCTGGGTGTGGAGAAGGACCACCGATTCCGACAGGATTGCAGCTGAGCTGAATGATCACCAGCCTGTCGGGAGTGGAGAGAGACCACCGGCCGGCAGAGTGGAGAGAGACCACCTATTCCGATAGATCGGGGTGATCACCGACTTTCGGGAGTGGAGAAAGACCACCGATATGATGCAGTAAACGGAATAGACCGTATTTACTGCAGCTCTACCAGTTACTAAATAAATGTCAGGAACAGGAAGGAGTACAAGAATAGGATGCATGGCGAGGGATTGAACCCTATCATCTGGAGAATACGAACTCGAATTGGAAAATATGTAGTATGGGATGCTTACGTTTCCAAATCAAGTTTGCATTAGATTAAGAGCATGATGTGCATATGGATTGTGCATTAGTAACTAGATCATAACATACACCAATACTCCTATTATACGATTACCACGTTTCTTTCTTTCTACATTAAAGATTGTTTGTGAAGAATTAGAAAATTGCGGTTTTTATCCGTTTTGCGTCAGTTGTATTCAACTGACGTGCCCACAGTTGGTTTGTAGGAATTGATTGTGAGAACAAAAGAATATTGAGCTGTGGAGTAATCCAAGTGGGAAGTGAAACTTCTCTGAACAATGTAAGTTTTAAATTTCCTGTAATTTCTTTTCTGTGTTATGTACTCATTTGAAGTAATGATCTTGGGTTGTGTCACGAGTTCCTATATGTAGTATAGGATGCATACGTTTCCAAATCAAGTTTGCATTAGATTGAGAACATGGTGTGCATATGAATTGTGCATTAAAATCTAGATCATGACATACACCGACACTTGTGGTTCGACTCTCACATTTTTCTTCTGCATCAAATATTGATTGTTGAGGATTTTGAAGATTGTGGTTTTCATCCGTGTTGCGTCAGTTGTATTCAACTAACGTGCCCACAGTTTGCTAATGCAGGATTGCTGATTGTGGAGCAGGGGACTCGAGTTGCGGAAAGTATCCAAGTGTAGGATAAAGTCTCCATGTGCAATGTAAGTTTCTAATTTCCTATATTTTTTCTGTGTTGTGTACTCATTGATGTAAAGATTCGGGGTAAGTGTCACGAGCTCCCAGTGTGTGGAACTTGGGGTGCTACAGATTAGCCTTGATGCTATCCAGTCCTATGGTGGGATCCTGCTTGGCTTCAAAACATCTACATTCCAGTTAGTCTCTGTGCATCGACTTAAATTCTTTCTAGGAGTTGACCTTCAGTTGCTTGAATTTAATCGTATTCTTACCGTAGTTTTCGTTTATGGTCCCTCCACTGCAGACTGTCATCTTGAATTCTAGAACGAATTCCATTCTTTTTCTGGTTCAATTAATGGATTATCGATTTTCTATGGTGACTTTAACGTTACTAGATTTCACCATGAAAGACTTGGCAACTATTCTTCATTGAAAGACTCTCAGTCCTTCAATGATTGTATTCGGGATCTTGATCTCATTGATCTACCTATTAATGGTAGATCATGTACGTGGTCCAACATGGGGCTACTCCCCTTTATGGCTAAATTGGACCGTTTCTTGGTTTCTCAAGACAGGTCTCCTGTTTCCATAACTCTTTGGTCCAAGCCTATCCAAATCCATGTTCCGATCATGTCCCTATTGGATTGCATTCTAATTTTAACTTCTCCAAACCAGACAAATTTCGGTTCGAGAAATTTTGGTTGGATGATTAGATCTTTGCGAATCTGATTATCAATTGTCTCTCCTCAGTTGTTGGGTCCCATAGCCTAGGCCAGATTCTTCTCAGACTTCACGCAGTTAAACATAGTTTTTTTAATATGGCATAAAGAGAGATTTGGCAACTCTCATGCACTTAAGAATTTTTTACTCTCTACTATTCAATCTACTGATCAATTAAAAGTGGGTCATATTTCTGATCTCTATTGGAAGAAGAGGAATGATTGTAAGAACGAATTTAATAACATTTTCATCTTGATCATATCAAATGGGCTCAACGTACTAAGCTTAAATGGCTTCAAGCTGGTGATTGCAATACTTCCTTTGTTCATAACTTCACTTCCCACTGTCAAAGATGTAATCAAATTTCTTCCATTATTCAAGAGAACGTTGAATTACACTCTATTGACGAACTTCATTCGACATTTCTTTCCTTTTTTTGAAAACCTCATGGGCTCCTCCTCCTCTCCCCCTATCCACCTTGACAGGGATTACCTTTACGGTGCAAAACACCATGATCTTTCCTCCACTGAAGCTCTCTTTTCCTTAGATGAGATCAAATTGGTTGTATTCGTCATGCGCAGTGATTCTGCACCTGGTCCATACGATTTTCCTTCTCTTTTCTTCTAAAAATTTTTGGGATCTGCTTAAAGACGATCTATTCGATATGTTCACCGATCTTTTCAATGGACAATTATCCTTCGATAGGATTAACTATGCTCACATTGTTCTTATTCCCAAATTTATCGGTGCTAATAAGGTCTCGGCTTTCAGACCTATTAACCTTCTTAATGCACTTTTAAAATCAACATGAAAGTGCTTGCTCACCGTCTTAACTCAGTTATCTCTCCTTTGATTGATCCTACTAAATCAGGTTTCATCAAGGAGAAATTCATTTTAGATAGTGTTGCATGGGTGCAAGAAATTATCTCCGGTTGTCACCAATCTAATTCCGAAGGAATTCTCTTAAAGCTTGACTTTGAGAAGGCCAACGACAAAGTTAATTAGGAATTTCTTTTTGACATTCTTTTTCATCTCAAATTTGGCATTAGATGGATTTCGTGAAGATCATCAAGTCATCAGCAAACAAGTTCATGGATGAAATCCAGCCTTTTCTCGGGCACCTCCGCGGTCATCATTAATGGTATTAAAAGGAATAAATTCAAATGTAAAAGAGATCTTTGTCAAGGAGACCCAATTTCCTCACTCTTATTCTCTCTTGTTGCTAATGTCTTCAGTAAATTACTCCTTAAAGCTTGGGGAGCCAATATCATTGAAGGTCTAGGTGGATTTCGTGGCTTTAAGAGGGTGTTTAATCTTCAATATGCGGATGACACGATCCTGTTTGCTATTAACAACTACTCTAGGAGGAATGTTTTTATGTGGTACTAACAATTTAATAACTATCTTTGTAGCTCCAGAATGTTTCACCTGCAGGTCCTACCCTGCGCAATCTGGAGCTTTTTCTTTATATCTTCGAACAAGCTTCAGGCTTGTCTATTAATTTCCAAAAGACGTATGTCTTATGGCTCAGTGGCACCGATAATCGCCATTTGAAATTGCTTAGTTCTTTAACATCGCTTCTGCTTCTTTCCCTATTTCTTATTTACGCATCCCTTTGAGATGGGTAGACTGCTTAAGACTGGCTAGCTCCCAATGATTGACAAGGTTGAATCCAGATTGAATGCCCGGTCTGGTCATCAGTTGTTAAGAAGAGGTAGGCTGATTCTTATTAACTCTATCCTTTCGTATATCCCTCTTTATATGATGTCCTTTTTTCTATGTCCCGTCGTGGGTTATCAAAAGGATCGATCAGATTGGAAGAAATTTCTTCTGGTTAGGAGCATCTAATTTACAAATTGATAAACATCTTTGTAATTGGAAACTTTTTTGCAAATACAAGCGTGAAGGCGGTCTTGGTATTCTGAACCTTAGAAATCAGAATTTAGCCCTTCTCAGGAAATGGTTATGGAAGATCCTCAAACAAGATGACTTGGTTTGGGGTCATCTCGTGATCCATAAATACCATAAATGCCACCATGTTTGGGAACTCCATCATACTCTTTATTCCAGTGCCTCTCCCTTTTGGAAAGGAGTCTGAAGGTTGTTAATCCCTTCAAATGCGGGCTGTTTAAAATATGTGGTGAGGGTCACAAAATTAAGTTATGGTCCGATTTATGGATCGACGATATTCCACTCGCTTCTAATGTCCCTGATTTTTTTTCACCTTGCTGACAATCCCAATGCATCTGTAGCTGATTATCTTATTTGTAATGATCATGATAGGGATTGGCACATCACTTTTCGCAGATCTCTACCTATCTCCATGTATCCCCTTTATTTCAAGTTACTTATGCTATTGAGATCCTATTAATGGCATCCCACAGACGATTTTACATGGCGTTGGTCTAATTCTGGGTCCTATATGGTTAAATCATGTTATAACATCATCAACTCTTATTTTCCCTTTCTCTAATTCGATTTAGAAGTGTATCGCTCCACTTAAGGCCCGCATCCTCACTTGGCTGACTATTCACAATAAACTCCTCACTGTGGAGATTCTCAGCAATAAATCTTGCAATTGGCCAAAAATGCGTATGATGCAATACCGGCCACGAGAATTCCCGTCACATATTCATTAAGTGCTCTTTCACTCTTCCATTATGGAGCATTTGCAAGAAAGCTTGGTGCACGGAAGGCCCAGTTTCGTTTCGTGCATTCCTGGTGGGATTCTTGGCGATTGTGTCGCGTCAAGCATTCATCTCGTTCTGTGTGGGATCTGTCCATGATGGTGCTGATTTGGATCATTTGGAAGGAAAGAAACAACCGGATCTTCAACAACACTTCCGACATCATTGATAGTTTAATTGATGATCTACATTTCTTCACCAAATTATGGGTTCAGATTCTCCCGCATAACAAGTTGGATAAGTTTCGTTTATCCAATCTTGATAGGACGGTCAACACTTATTTTTATCCTGTTTAACATTGCTTCAGATTTTTATTGCTTTCATTTTCTATATTAGATGCTTCCTTCGCCTATCATGTCATGAGTTTTTTCCTTCTTTGCAGAGCTAGGCATCATCATTGGCAAAAGTGGTCGGCTTGCTTTCTTCTACTCTTTTTGACTTTTTGTTAGCAGGTTTGGTTGCTCTTGCCGTGTATTCTGCCTTTGCTGCACCTGTTTGTTTCTCTGGCTGTTGGTCACCTTTTATCTCTTCCTGTATTATATTCATCTTTGTTCTGTTACGCCGTTCTTTTGATTATGAAGTTGCTGACTCTCTTCTCTAAATCTTTAGTTTCCATTCAGTTCTTTTTTACAGGTTGTGTATCTTTGTTTTGTGTTTATGTATTCTGAACTGTTTTTTTTTTAGTCTCTGGTGGCTAGTAGATTCATCTGTATGATGTTATTGCGCTGCTGGTTGTTTTGGTTCGTGCTGCGTTAATTTTGCACGCCTGTTTGTTTGTGTTATTTGTATGCTGCCTGCTTCCAGGTTGGTGATTGCCTGCTTCCAGGTTGCTGAGGCTATCTTTGCAGGCATTCTCACTGTCTTTCGCGGCCTGGTGTTATAGTTCTACCAGCTTTAGTGTCTCGAGTGAATGGCAGCCATCTTATCTGCCATTTTCAATCTATGATATACTTTTTTTCCCTTTCATGCGTCTATGTATTACTCCTTGTAATCATTCATATTGTATGCTACTCTTTTGTTTCTTAATATATTATTTCGTGGCGAGAGTCAATCGACTCTATCCGATTATTATAAAATAAAATGTTTATATATAGAAGATATGTTAATATTTGGTATGGATGAGAATATAGTTGGTGAAACAAAAGCTTTTCTTTTACATGTTTCGAAAAAGAAGGATATGGGAGAAGGTAACGGAATATTAGGAATCCAAAATTATTAGATCCGCGGAGTCAATTTCATTGACAGTCTCATTATACTGAAAAAGTACTGAAGAAATTCAAATGTGAGAGCTCTAAAAGTATTACTCCCCTATATAATCCATCAATGGAATTTAGGGTAAATGAATAAAGTAGTATATCTCAAGTGTAATTGGCAGTTTAATGTATGCTATGCATTGTATTCGGCCAAATATAGCATAGCCTTTGCATTAAGAATTTTGTGTAGATATACTCATAATCGAGGTCAAAGTTTTGAAGTACCTTAAAGGAATAATGAACTATGCATTACTCTATAAAGGTTATCCTGGAGTAATGGAAGGGCCACAGTGTCGATTAATTTTCAGATTCTGGTGAAACAAGATCTACAAGTGGGGTGGATATTTACCCTAGAAGGAGGTGTCATTTCTTGAAGTTGAAACAAACAAGCTATCACACTCTACAAAGGAATTTGAGTTTATTGCATTAGATAGTGCAATAAGATAGGCAAAACGCTTCAGAGACAGATTCCTTTAGGGTCAAAGCCAATGCCTTCTATTTCTATTATAAGTGATAATGAAGCACCATTGTCACGGGCAAGGCCGCAAGGTTCAAAATCTCGTATCAGGAAAGCTAACGGGTTGCCAAAATTTTTGGGATCAAGCTCACTGTCGGTCGAATTGGCAGTAACAACTGATCGATGTATCAGATTTTTGGTATAGGTTGTACATTTAATAAAAATATTAAATTAAAGCTTTTATATTAATAAATAAATTGTTTTAATTATTTTTAAAAAAATAGTTGATCGATTATTATTTTTTACAAATTAACATCTAACTTAAAATATGTACTACTACTATAATAGTATAACCTAGGGAGGTTTGAAGTTGATCTCACTCAAATGTGCGTGAAACCAACTTGCATAATGTTGCAAATGTACACAAAAATGAATAGATTTTTTGGGATAAAAACATGAAGTAATGACTATCTTGCATAATGTAAAGGTAAGTTTCTATATCCTCTTCTTTCTTTCTTTTTTTTCAAATTGTGTACTTATTTTCCTCTTTTTTCTTTTCATTTCTCCTCTTTGAAATTTGTGCGATCAGTTGTCGTGTGGTTGCAGATCTTAGCAGATCCCAGCTTTGGATCTCTAGTCTCGATATTTTGGAGAAGGACCGGACAACCCTTCTCCAAAACAAACTCGAATCAATTGGACCGGATCGGGATTGTTTCGATCCTTTAAATTATGATCACAGGTTTATAATAATTTTAAGTCTACACATTAGTAAAAGACATGGCTGTGTAAGAGAATAATTAAAAGGAGTAATAACTATTAGTTGTTAAAAGAAAATTTGGCAGATCCTTGTACTAAAGACCCAGGAAGGGATGTGATCGTAAGGACTCCCAAGAAAGATGGGAGTGAAACCTATTAAATGAGAGGTAGCCTAAGTGAAACCAACAAATCTCTAGAGTAACATTTAGACTATCAGTTCAAAGGAATACCACATATAGCTGTAACCAAGAAATGCACACAACAGGGACAACAATCTCTATCAATCTCAAGATAATGCATGCTTGTATAATGTAAAGGAGGGTGAGAAATATTCTCTTAATAAGTCCAATTTCTAAGGAAAGATGCAGATCATACAAGTCCATCTAAATGGATTCACCTATGTAAATGTTGGTATGGGGCTGGTTTTGCGGCGTTCTCTTACCCGGAAAGGTTTTATTTGATTGGAATATGTGCAAATATATTTTAGATTTGGTTAATATTTGGTATGTGGTTAGTTAGATTTTATATGTGGGTTGATATTATCCATATGTGGGATGGTGGAGGGCTTCTTTACACCTGTTAAAGTAGTGCTTAGTTTACTCCCACATCGGTAAAAGAGTTAGTTTACTCTTTATCCTCTACTATATGTAGGAAACATTGTATTCGATTACAAATCCAACAAGTATTCTTTCTTTCTCTATTCTATATGTTAATATGGTATCAGACAATAAATTTATCTACAAAATATTCACACAAAGTAGAGTTCTCATGATCTTTCTTTTTCTCTTTATTAAAAAAAAGGAAGATAAAGTGGGGCCACCTTCTTCTTCTTCCTCTCAATCCCCACACTAACCCAACAAAACCCCAACCCTAAAACTCTCGCCACCATCCCTCACCCACTCCACTGCCATCGCTTCCCCTCCTCTTCCTCTCCTCCCGCCGCCCTCCCCTCCTCTCGCTCCTACGTCTCATCCCGCCGCCTTCCATCTCCTCCCGCCGCCCTCCTTAGCCCACTGCCACCATCCAGATCCAAACCCAAAACCCATCCACATCCAAATCCAAAACCATCCAGATCCAAACCCCAAAACCCATTCAGATCTAACCCATAACCAAACTGAACCAAACCATGTCAAACCAAGCTAAACCAAACCACCAAACCATCCAGATCTGAACCGAACCAGACTTGAACCCAGCCAGAACCTAAACCAAATCCAGACCAAATCCAAACCCTTTAGATGCTTCGTAATTTGTGTTGCTTTATGATGCGTGCCCGCACTTAATCTCCTCTCCAATCAACATCTCCACTTCAAATCCATTTTCAACCTTAGATTTAATCCAGATCTGCTCCAACTACAACTGATCCTCCTTCTCTATTGATTACTTGAATATAGCGCGCATGACCACCGGAAATCTCGTAGGCCAAGGTGACGGTCGCCGCTTCAATAGAATGTATGGAACCTACGGTTATGGCTGATCTCATGAGTATGAAACGTGTTGGAAATGTCTCGATCGTCCACCTGCTGCATATCAATCTTCCACAGTTCCACTGTGCAACATTCTCTTTCCACTACTGCTCCTACAGATGTGTCAATCTCCTCCCAATATACCATTTCTGGTAACATGATGCCTCCTTCTAGTAACTTTGTTCACACGGGTAATGGTTGTCATATTTTCTCACATCAATGGATAATTGATTCACGTGCTTCTGAACATGTCTTCTTTATTTCTTTCTACAAATTCTTTGCTTCCAAATTATCATGTGCATGTTGTTGATAGCTCACCCGTCCCTATTGATTGGGTGGGGAATATCTCCATTTCTCCAGACATTTCTCTTAAATCTGTTGTGTGTTCCTACCTTTCCTATTAGCTTATTATTAGTTCCTAAACTTTGCAAAGATTTAAATTGTTCAGTGAATTTTTCTTCTTATTGTGTGCTTCAGATATTACAACAATAAGGTGATTGGCACAGGTTGTGAACAACATGGGTTATACATCTTGTATTCTCTACTCTCGGCTTTTAGTTCTTCTACTAATCCTTCTTTGTGGCATCGACGATGGGGACATCCTTTCTCTACAACTCTCAAGCACATGATTTCCAATTGTGAACCTTCTTCCAAGGTATCTTGTGAGTAATGTGAATTAGGCAAACATCATCGAGTTTCTTATCCAGGATGTGTCAATAAATGCAGTAAACATTTGTTTAATTTAATGCACTCTGATGTTTGGGCCCTGTTGGTTTTTCCTATTGCCAAGTACTTGTACTCACCATCCTATTGCCAAGTTTGTTTTTTTCTTATAAACTAAAACTGAATAAATCTTTTTGAGCATTTACCTCTTCTTTGTATTTCATCTTTATTCCTAAGAATGTTCAGGATGCACTCAAGCACCCAGGTTGGACAGCAGCCATGAAGGACAAAATGCAGGCTCTTCAGCAGAATGGTACTTGGCAGTTGGTTCGTCTCCATGTGGAGGTAAGAGAGTTGGTTGCAAGTGAATATTCACAGTCAAACATTATCCCAATAGCACAGTTCAATGACTTAAAGTTTGCCTTGTCACTAAAAGATATACATAGAAATTTGGGTTCAACTATGCAAGGACATTTTCTCCAGTTGCGAAACTCACATCATATTCATCTCTCTTACATCAAATTGTTCTTGACTTCTTCATCAGCTTGATGTCAAGATTGCATTTCTGAATGGGGACTTGAAAGAGGTACTGTATATGCAGCAACCTCGTGGTTTTGAGAGACAGAAAGAGAATCTTGTATGTTCACTCAAAAAATCTTTGTATGGCCTCAAACAGTCTCCTCAGACTTTGGTTTGAAAAGCTTAATAAAGTTGCGTGCTCTTATGGGTTCTCTAGAAGCAAGGCAGACTATTCTCTCTTCACAAAGAAATGAAGTAAAGTCATTGTTATCCTATTAGTCTATGTTGATAATATCATTATCACACGCCACCTACAAGGTATTGCAGACATCAAGCAGCAGTTAGCACAAACATTTCAAACGAAGGATCTAGGTCATCTTCGATATTTCCTTGGCATTGAGATTGCATGCACGAAGGATGAACTCTTTCTTTCACAAAGAAAATATTGTTTGATATTCTTATTGAGACAGAAATGTTGGGATGTGGCCCCAGTGACACACCTATGGATCCCAATATTAAACTGTCCACCTTTTCAAATGATGCACTCTGATCCAGGACGATATCACAGGCTGATTGACAAACTCGTATATCTCGGTGACGAGGCCAGATATTGCCTATGAAGTTGGTCGAGTTAGCCAACTTATGCATGCACCGACCATCACTCATTAAGCAGTGACTCACATTCTTTGCTATCTTAAGAAGGCCCCAGGACACGGACTTTTTTTCAAGCCTGGTGACTCGCTTTTTTTACGAGGTTATTCAGATGTTGACTGGGCAGGATTGGTTGATTATAGACGCTCAACTAGTGGGTACTTTGTATAATTCAGAGGAAATCTGGTATTTTGGAAAAGCACGAAACAGCCCATTGTAGCAAAATATAGTGCAGAGTTTGAATACTGAGCCATCGGACATTTGGTCTCTGAAGCTTTATGGCTAAAAACTCTTCTTCGAAACTTGGCAATCCCATTTATGGCTAACGAGGCTGCTATGCATATTTTCGAAAAATCCAGTGTTTAATAAGCGCACAAAACATATCGAAGTTGATTGTTACTTGATTCGTGATGAAAGAAAGAAGAAGGTGATTTCATTCTCATATGTCCGGTCCGGAGAACGACTTGTTGATATTCTAACTAAAGCAATACCTCCTAAGCTTTTTCAAATCTTTATGAGCAAGCTTGGCTTTGAAAATATCTACGCATCAGCTTGAGGAGAAGCGTTAAAGTAGTGCTTAGTTTAGTCCCCACATCCGTAAAAGAATTATTTTACTCTTTGTCATCGCCTTTATATATGAGGCATTGTATTCAGTTATAGATCCAATAAAGTATTCTTTATTTCTTTATATTATACGTTAATAATGCCCAAGTGTTGTAACTTGTAAGCCTATAGGCTAGGAAGCACGGATACTCTTCGGGAATGCGTATCTCGTATCGAATACGTATCTGGTGGGATACTCGTAGGTAGGGCCGGCCCTGAGTTTCCGGGGGCCCGAGGCGAACTCTCGAAATGGGCCCCCTATACATTAAAAAAATAAATAAATAAATAAAAATTTATACAAAAAATTTGCACATTGTTGAAAGCAAAATATGCAAAATAAATAAATTTGTTTTAAATCACCCAAATTTAAAGTATAAAAAATCAATTCTAGTCTGCAAGCCTAAACCCAAATAATTTTTTTTAAAAAATGAAGGTTCAAATAATTATTTTTGGGGGCCCCTAATAACAATATTTTTTATTTACGCGCAAAATACGTGCTTATATTTACAAGAGAATTATAAATTTGGGGGCCCCTAAAATTGCAAAAATGTCGGGGGCCTAAGGCGGCCGCCTCACCCGCCTCAAGGGTGGGGCCGGCCCTGCTCACCGGATATGTATCCCAACAATTATTTTTTTAAAAAAAAGAAAAAAAATATTAGATATTGTCTGATACATCGAGATACTCTTGGATATTGTTTGAATACATATATATATATATATATATGGGATATGCTCAGTTGAAAACGGGTTCGTTTTCACGGGTTGGAAAACACGAATCTGAGCCATCGGATCGATTATGATCGCGATCAGCGGCTCAGATCGAGCCCGCCCATCACCCTATATGACTTAAGTGGCGGAGGGTTATTTTGGAAATTTCGTCCCAAATAACTCTTCGCCTGATTCGTTTTGCAAAAAATGATATAACCTAGGCCGTTGTTGGGAACAACGGCCTAGGTTATAAAAAAATTGAATCATAGGCCGTTGTTCCAAACAACGGCCTATGATTCAATTTTTTATAACCTAGGCCGTTGTTCCCAACAACGGCCTAGGTTATATTATTTTTTTTAGAATCTGTTCAGCGAAGAGTTATTTTGGGACGAAATTCCCAAAATAACCCTCCGCTCAACAATTGAAATGGGTTATGGGGAGGCAGATCTGAGCCATCGATCACGATCATGATCGATCCGATGGCTCAGATCGCTGTTTTCCAAACCCGTGAAAACAAACCCGTTTTCAACTGAGCATATCCCTATATATATATATATATATATATATATATATATATATATTCTCTACTATTCTCTTCGTATTCTCCTTTCGAATTCTAATTTCATTTGATTAAAAGATATTATTTTGTTTCATTTGATTAAAAGACGTCGACAAAATGATAGATGTAAGATGTAGTTCTTGCTATTATTTTGGTTGATTGACTACTTGTATTATTGTATAAATTGCTGCATCTTTATTCGCTCTAGTGTTTGAGCATTAGATTTCTTTAAGATGAGAGATTTAGAACAGTAGGATGTATTGAAGGATCTTGATTGGTTCATGGTTATGACTTATGAAGTTATGATAAATGTAGCTATGCTAACGATAGTATTGAATATATTTAAGACTAGCCTACTTTTATTTGAACATTTCGGTAATGTAATATTGGTATTGGTGTTGTTGGAAACTTGGAATGATCCACTAATATATTTTGTTTGACATTGGCTTGTATTAATTTTAATTACCATGTCCTTGTTTCTTATTTTTTCATGTTCGTATTGAATTGAATATTTTAGTTTTCTATTTATATATCTATAATATTATTTTTTAAATTATTTTAATTTAGCGTATCCTAACGTACTCGTATACTAGTTTTTGAGAAATCGGCGTATCTGCGTACCGGATACACGTACCCGTATCCGTGCTTCATAGCATATAGGTCTCTATGTTTTATATTACGTATCTCCGAATATCAAGAAGTTCAATAGTATTTATTCGCCAACACATCTCAAAGCACTTGTGAAACCTAGGTTTCAACACAAAGCCATAAATGTGAGGGTTTAGAAACATATATAAGATACTTTAGATGTTTGTCACGTCCGGTAAGTCACAGTAAGATCCTTAATTAAAGGTTGTGGCTCCTTTGTACCTTGACTAACTTGATTTGGGCTACGTAAAGATTCAATGTGAAATCCATCTTTACTCAAGTATAGACTGTCAATAACATAGAGAGTATATTCGGGCAATTTACATAATTTAAAAAATGGGGGACATTGTTTGAATTTTCTAAATGATTTAGGTGAATATATAGATATTGATCCATAAAAAATCAGACAATCAAACGAAGAGATTGTCAGATATTAATCCATGATGAAACGGTTAGTAATCTTTTCCAAGAGATGCTTTGATGGACTAAAAGGATGTGTCTTTTAGTGAAAAGATGCATTCTTTTAATTCACTATAAAGTAATCAGTCCTTGCCATTTCGAAACGTTCAATATAATTCTGATTTCTGTTCTCGTTCCCTTCATCCTTCACCCGAATTATCTTGCAAGCCAAATTTGTGGTCAGGGAACAAAGATTGTCTTGTCTAACACCTAATACAAACCAAACAAACCTACCCACCAAAAGCCCAAAAACAAAACAAACCAAACCAAATTCAAATCCGAATAAAAAAGGCATAGTAAATGAATTCATTGATCATTACCCCAGTTTTGCATCTTGGCCTGGATCTTCGCACCAGCCTCATCATCATCATCATCGTTCTTCTTCTCTTCCTCTTCCTCCTCCTCTTCAATTTCGGATTGTCTTATGGTCGTTGTTTTTGGTGGCATTTCCTTCTCCTCCCCAAGTAAAAGAGCTCGGATGACGTTTGGCATTGAAGGAGATTCGGAAAATGGAATGGTCTTGAAATCTGAACTCCCTCCCTCTCCCTCATGTTACTTATTTGAAAGCATGAAAGATTCATGAAAAAAGAATGGGCATTGGGCAATGAAAAGAGCATGACTAAAATATCAAGGACAGAACGAGAAGAGAGATGGAGAAGATGAAGTGACGGCCGTTGGATCTGATCAAGATTTGGAACTGGTATCTCAACGGCTCAGATCTAAAAATGGGCTGTGATGGCGATGGGCCAATTTGAGCGGAAAAGAAAGACTCAAATCCCCCCGCCGTTATTTGATAAATAATATGGGCCCAAAGCAAGCTAAGAGTATGATCAAAGTGGGCTGAATCTAATATGTTATTGGAGGCCCATAAAAGTAGATAAGAAAAGGCAGATGGGAAAAAGGTTTTCTAGGGGGAGATTAGTGGGCCTTGCATCAACGTGAACCATATTCCCTTCTTACTCTCTTAAACACGTATCCAAAGAGGGTAATTTTTGTGCGGACTGTGCTGTAAATCAAGGATCAATTAGCATTTATTTATTTATATATATATCTTAAGCTAATAGTACTATCACATTTCTCATTTCTCTATTTTGAAATAGCAAAAGAATAGCAAAAGTAAGAACTCACACGTGCAGTCCACACCAATTGCCAAAACAGAATTAATTTAAAAAATACCAAAAAAAACTTTTCTTCTTCCACATCTTCCCAAAACCCACAAATCCTAACTCTTCCTACCCAAAACCCACAAGAGAAATTAAAAGTATCTTAAGGAGAGTGCTGCAAGAGAAATCGATCAGAGATCGAGGATTCCTTTATATGGAAATGGAAATGATATTTGTTGGGTTTTTCCTTTTTTTTTAATTTTTAATTTTAAATATTAATGTTCCATGAATCATGATCCATCCACGTTCTCTCCACGCAATTGGGTATGTACATATACAATTATAGGTGGAAATGATTGGCATAAGAAATTGGTGTTAAATTCAAATTTGATTTTGTTAAATTTATTTATTTATCACTCACATCTAATTATTATATTATTATACTTTATACTTATATCTTAAGTTAATAGGTCTACCCCTCTTTCCTTTCTCCATTTTGAAATAGAGAAAGGAAAGCAAAAGTCGGGATTCGCACTTCCTAAACACGTGCGCATCACATTTATTAACACGTGCAGTACGCACATTTTCATTAAAAAAAGCCCCAAACCTATAAATATGGAACTTAATTACTAGAACTGAGCTTTGCTCATTAAGTGTTCGATGAAATGTCAATGTAGCACACAATATGTTTGTGAAAAAATAGTTCTGAAAAATTTTGCTCAACTAAATCAATTGTATCTATGAATGGAGTATGTAGTAATTTTTGAAACTTTAATTTACTACCTCATTTTCTATTCAATTTTTAATTTGTGTTTTTAAAATCCTGAAATTTAAATCTGGCGAAGAGTACAGGCTGAAGATTGGGATGATTTAGTATCGAATCCAAGAATGAGATTTGGTATGGAGGTAGATGGTGGAGTAGGATGAGGCGAACGGAGAGGTGGGGGAGGATATTGGAGAAGGGGACCTCGCGGCAATCGAAGATAGTGGAGGCATGGGAGATGAAGGATAAGGCATATGAATAGGGTGTGAATTTGGGAGGGGGAGGGGGAGGGAGGGAGGGGAGGGTTGAGATGAGACGGGCCAAGGCCTGACTGTTGCCGGTCATGATGTATACAAAGGCCGAAACTATGAGCATATTTTTTTATGATAAATTTCACTAAAATATACACTTGAAGAATTAATTTCTCTCAATTCTCGCACATTTTTTTAAAGTTCCATATAATTTTATGAGTTCCTTAAAATTATTTTAGTCTATGCTAGTTACTTCCTAAGTCGATGTGGAGCTCTTGGGTTTGTTGGAAACGGACGCACACGGTGTCCGTAGACTTCGGGTCTGAAAACTTCGGGTCTGAGTATTTTCCTTTGGTGGTTAGCCTAAGTAAATGAGTGATTGAGATTATATAGTTAAATGTCTGCATACAGGTTGTCTATAAATGACAACCTCAACTCTCCCATTAAAATAGTAGAGATATTAGAGATTAGAGATGATCATACCAATAATGAAAACTTCATAGGATCTGGTTTGGAGACTTGGAGTAGGTTTGGTAGACAGTGAGGCTGTGTTTGGATAGCATTTTAAAAACTGTTTTCAGTTTTTTGAAAATTAAAAATGAAAAAAATCATGTTTGGATAAATGTTTTTGCAAAATTGGTTCTAAATTTTTTTTCCGAAATGTGTCGTTTTAAAATGTGTTTTTAGAAAACATAAAAAACATGTTTTCTGAGATAAGTTTTTTTCATTTCTGAACCAACATACTGTATATGTATATATTATGTACGTATACAGTATGTATGTATATAGTATGTATACAGTATGTATGTGTATGTATGTATATATAATAGTATGTATATATTACTAGATTTGCCCATGGGCACGTGCCTACAACACGTCTTCGAAACAATACAACACACGAAAAGCCCTGTAAACAGTAAAGCAACAATTATGCAGTTCAAGTTTGAATAGTATGACAATAATTAGTTGTAAATAAAAGTCCATGTTTCTATTAGTATGTTGAAAATCCAACTTCTTAGAACTTTAAGGATGGAAAATGATGAAATTTAAATGTTGAAGAGATATTTGCTATTTTCAATATAACATGTACAATAAAAAAACCATAAAAATTCTGAAAATTTTACAAACCTAAAATCTTAAAATCTAAATTTTTAAGTAAATAAAGAAAGAATGGGAGAGGGAGAGAGAGAGAAAGAGAAAAATATGAAAAAGTGAAGAGAGAGATAGTAATAAAGTAATGAGTTTTTTTGTGGTTTTTTTTTGGGGGGGGGGGGGGGGAATTTAATTTTGGGGTTTGAAATTTTGGGCGAGAAAATATATTTTGGGAAAGTCAATCTAGACCATTGGTTTTAGGGGAGATTGAATGATAGTCACTTGATAGCTTTCTTTGTAATTTATTATATAGATGATAGCTTTCTTTGTAATTTATTATTATTATTATTATTATTATTATTATTATTATTATTATTATTATATACTATTATTATTTCATATATACAATTTCATATATACTATTATAATATATATACTATTTTATATATACTATTATTATAATATATTATTATTTTTATATATACTATGTATATTATTATTATTATTATTATTATTATTATTATTATTATTATTATTATTATTATATATAATTATTATATTTATTCTTACATGATATATTATTATTATTATTATTATTATTATTATTATTATTATTATTATTATTATTATTATATCCTATTATTATAATATATTATTATTTCATATATACTATTTTATATATACTATTATTATAATATATTATTATTATTTTATATATACAATTTTATATATACTATTATTATATTATATTATTATTATATATACTATTATTATTATATATTACTATTTTATATTATTATATATATTATTATATAATATATTACTATTATATATTACTATATAATATACTATTATTATAATATATTGTTATATATATATACTTATAATATATTATTGTTACATATATTATTATTATTATTATTATTATTATTAGTATTAGTATGATTATAATATATTATTATTTCATATATACTATTTTATATATACTATTATAATAATCTATAAATATTATAATATATATTATTATTATTATATATTACTGTTATATATTATTATTATAATAAATTGTTAAATATATAATTATAATATATTATTATTACATATATATTATTATAAGTATTATATATTATTATATATATGTATATTACTAAATATGTTTATTATAATAACTTATTTTATATTATTATATATTAGTATGTATGTATATGTATACAACATGCATATATCCGAATATATATACTGTATATAGTATATACATACAATCAAACCTATACATTCATTATACATTCATTATATATTGTATATAGTATATACATACAAACCTATACATTCATTATATATTGTATATAGTATATACATACAATCAAACCTATACATTCATTTTACATTCATTATATATAATAGAATAAAATATAGAGTATTTATGTATATACATATATATATATGAATACAGGTTATATATATACATACATACTGTATACAGTTTACCAAACACCTTTTATACTTTAATTTTAGTTTACCAAACAATATTCTGTTTTCGTAAATAAAAAAAAACAACTTTATAATTTTTTCCAAAACTATGTTTAAAATGAATTTTCAAAACAACAAATCAAACGCAGCTCAAAACAACAAATCAAACGCAGCATCTCACACCGACAGGGTAAAGTAGTAATTTTATTACCTCATCTTATTCTCGTTTCAGTACAATTTCATTAACATTAGAAACATCATCACATCAGTGTGTTTGGGAATTTCCTCAAGCAGCTGGTGAGCACACATCCCACTGAATTGAATTAAATGAGGAGGACATCACATAAATTGGAGCCCCCACTTTAAACATGCACATTCTCATCGATAGTGATGAGAGGGTGAGGGTAAGGACCGAGTGCACCGCCTTGATTAAGTTGCAACAGATGACATCATCGAAGCCTACCTAAAGGTAATTGTAGACCGTCCACAAACTTAAATGCATGTAACTATTGGTTGTTCATTTTCTTTTAAAAAGTATCATGTCTACGCTTGCTAATAACATTGAAAGAAAGAGGGAGAAACTCACTGTCAGTCGACATCGCTGGGCTGGAAGAAAAACTTGGACGCCTCGATCTTTGAAGTATCAACGATGAGAGTGTCTAGCCCTATGCTAGCTATAATGCTAATTTTATATCTGATTAAGTTGCTTAACTTTGGCTAATAAATGTGTTATAATTGATGAAAAGGGATTTGAATTTGGATTGAATGCATATATTAGTGAGAAATAATGTATGAAATCTAATCTATTATTTCCAATCAGGCTGTAGCACAACCCCTTTATATCACATGACATCTTATGTGTCAAGAAAGTTTTTTTTTATTTTAACTGTTCTCGGAGTTTTGATCATTTTTGTTGCAGTAACAAATTGCATGGTAGCATGGTGCAGTTCAGATTCATATTACAGGATAATAAAACTGGATGGACCATGGGCATACGATATATTTGATTGCGTTTTGGTAAGTATAATGTTGTATTATTCTCCTACTCTCCTACAATCAATCTATTAAACACTAACGAGCTAGTTTTATTGTAATTGTATTTTTTTTTTTGAAAGAAAAGGTGGAATCTGGCGACCCTGTTTCATTAATCAGAGATTAATAAACAAAACTCAGAGTACTGAGCAAACAACAAAATCCTAGAAAGAAAACAAAAAAACATTCTCCACCAAAACATGGTGGGTGGGACAAAAAACAGACTGAGCATAAAAAAGCCAAAACTAATACATCTTTCCCCCCAACAAGCCCTGGGGTGGTGGGTATCACTGTCTCACACTGCTCATGCCTCAGTCAATCGTCGGGCCAATCTTAATCTCCTCGTCGTCAAACTCCTGTACCTAGAACACTATGGCGATCCTGCCCCTGGGCCCTGCTGCTGCCACATTAGCCCAAAATGAAATTAGATGCATAATGTGATTTAAGTTGCCAGAGATGATATTGCAAGTTCTACGGAAGTAAAGGTTGTTTTTATCTAGCCAAAGCACCCAAGTCATAGCGGCAATCGTGATAAACCACGCCTCTCCCTCGTTCCGTCGCGAATAAGGACCCCACCCATAGGTCGTCGTATGAATTAGGGTATTGAGACGTCCCTAGTGCACTGAGGACCTCGACAATAATCGCTTTGCTCCTAGGACAGTGAAGGAATAGGTGGTCTCTAGTCTCCAGGTTGACCTGGCAGAACCCACAGTGAGCATCCAGATTTGGTTGGCGCTTAACCAGGTTCTCCCTAGTGAGGATCGCGTCGTTAGCACTAGCCATGTGAAAACTTTTATTTTCAGGGGCGCTTTCGTTTTCCATACAATGTTCGACCATTTTGGTTGGCAACCCTTAAAGTGGACGCGGTTGTACAATGAGCGGACTGTGAACTTGTCGTTCTTCTCCAGGTCCCAGGTCTTCTTGTCGAGCCCCTGAGTGCAGCCAATTCCAGTGTTTGAGATGTATGCCTGGAGTTCCGTCAGTCTGCGGTGGGAATCCGTGTCAAGCGGATGTTTGAATGCTGGGTTCCAAGCACCTCTTTTCCAGGCTACTGCCACCGTGCAGTGTGGTAGAGTTGCTTGCTCGTATAAGTCTGGAAACATGGATCTGAGTGGGTGGTCCGCGCACCACTTATCCCACCAGAATCTAGTGAGTCTGCCATTACCTATGACTGACTTAACACAGCTATTGAAGGGTTCGTATGCCTTGGTGATACCCTTCCAGAAGTGAGATACTCTGGGGCCTATCATGAAGCCTAGATTTCTAGTTCCATTCCCATGCATATATCCCTAGACAAACTGCTGCCACCCTTCTCCATTGGGATGAAAGTCGATAATGCCCAGGCCTCCGTGAATCTTTTTCATGCATGCCTTCTCCCACCTAATGAGATGATATCCTCCTCGGTCTGGGTCCGCCCCTTTCCACAGAAAACGTTTTCTTGTCCGGTCAATTCTTTGAATAACCCATCGTGGCATCTCGAAGAAGGAGAGGTAATAAGTAGGAAGGTTTGACAGGACTGCATTGATGAGTGTTACTCTCCCTCCTAAGGAGAGGGCTTTCCATTTCCATCCTGCTAGCCGTTTATCAACCTTATCAATGATTGGTAGCCAGTCCGCCTTTTTGAGTCTTCCGAGTCTCAGTGGAAATCCAAGGTACTGAATGGGGAACCTCTTGACGGAGCAGTTAAGAATAGAGGCATGCTCCAGCGTCTCTTCTGGGGGTAGGGCAATGGGAATAAGGGCGCTTTTGTGGAAATTAACTCTGAGTCCAGACCAAGCCTCAAAGCAGTATAGAATTCCTTCGAAAATGATAGTTTCCCCTAGGTCTCCATTGCCGAAAAGCAGAGTGTCGTCGGCATATTGAAGTTTGGAGCAGCCTTGCCGTTGTACCCCTTTAGCCACTGGTACAATCCAGCCTGCTCTACTACATCTGGTCATCATTGATCTGAGCACGTCTGCCATAATGGTAAAGAGGAGGGGGGATAGTGGATCTCCCTGTCTGAGCCCTCGCTTGCAGGGGAATGGGTGACCTGCTGAACCATTGATCAAAATGGCTGTTTTGCTAGTGGTGAGACACGTGTGGATCCATCTGATCCATCTGTCCCCGAACCTCCATCCAGCCGGTGCTTCCGATAAACAATCCCATTCCACTGAGTCATAGGCTTTCTCGAAGTCTAGCTTGAGGAGGTAGCTCTTTGCATTGGAAGCGTGACACTGATGGATAGTCTCTTCAGCTGTGGCAATACTGTCCTGAATGCATCTCCCCTTAATAAAGCATGTCTGGTCCTGACTGATGAGGCCGTCCATTACCATACCCAATCTGTTAGCTAGGGTCTTTGTAATGATCTTTACCGAACAATTAAGTAGGCTTATGGGGTGGAAGTCACCAATGCGCCGTGAATCCTCTTGTTTGGGGATGAGCACCACCTCCGCATAATTGATTCTCCCCAATTTTAGTTTATGCTCATAGAAGTCTTCGAACAGTTTTAGCAGGTCTCCTTTGATTTCCTTCCAAAATATTTGATAGAACATGATCGGGAATCCGTCTGGGCCTGGGGCTTTATCTTTACCCAGTTGTTGGACAGCCTTCCATACTTCCTGTTCGGTGAAGGGTGCTTCAATGGATTGCACTCCAGGACTTGGCTCACCTGCTTGGTCCTGCCAGAAGTCATGCCGGAGCGGGGTTCTGAACTCCGCTTTGCGCCCAAAGAGGCGCTTGTAGTGGGAATGGAAGGCCAGCTTAATAGCGTTCTCGCCTTGAATTAAACTAGAGTCCGAATTGATGAAGTGGATGAGGTTAGTTCTACGCCGTGCACTGGCAACTCGGTGAAAAAAAGTGATATTTGCATCTCCCTCCTTGAGCCATGTGACTCTCGACTGTTATTGCCATCTGATTTCCTCTATCCTGTAGAGCTGATCAATGTCCTGTCTGAGCTGGACCAATCGCATCCGTTCTTCCAGTAAAAGGTCCCTAGGTTCTTCCGTCTTCTCGAGTTCCTCAATTCCTTCAAGGAGGGACTCCTTTGTTCTCCAAATTAGAGCAAATCTGGTCCGGTTCCACTTCCGAAGCTTGCCCCTTAGCCAACTGATTTTTTCACACCATATCACAGTTGCCTCAATGCCCCTAGTTAGGCGGGACCAGCACTCGTTCGCCGTGGGTGGAAACCCTGAATTTCTAACCAGGCCTTCTCGAACCGGAATTTTACTGGCTTTCTAGGTTGATCCTCCCCTGAAGATAGGAAAATTGGCACGTGATTCGAAGTTGGCTTAGGGAGGGACTTAGCAGATGCTAGAGGGAATTTGGTTTCCCATTCCGTGGAGACCATGACCCTATCTAACTTGGCTAAAGTGGGCTGCACCTGCATGTTTGACCAGGTGAAAAGTCTATCCAAAATGGGGATGTCAACCAATTCCAGGTCTGTGATGACCTCGTATGTCAACCAATTCCAGGTCTGTGATGACCTCGTTAAATGCTTCTCTATCTAGGTCACTGGCGCCTCTGCCTCTGTGCTCAGAGGCAAATCTAATGATATTGAAGTCGCACCCCACAACCTACGGGTGGGGCCAGTGTGTTTTGATAGATCTCAGTTCCGTCCAGAAGGCCGTTCTAGCAGTGGACGTGTGGGGCCCGTACACCACCGTGACCGATTGGAGCCATTGGTCGGACTTTCTCTGTAGCAGTACCGATAGAGAGAATTGCTCGTGCAATTCGTCAACACAACAGAAGACGTTGGGATTAAAACCTAGAGCGATACCCCAAACGCCCCAACTGAAGGTAACATCCTCCATTCGGAGATTCGACAACCCCCCACCCGCTTGAGTCTAGACATGTGAGACAATTTGGTCTCCTAAAGTCCCACGACGTTCGCCTTAGATCTGGCTATGACTTCTTTAACCATTCTCGTGTAACGCCCCGAATCCCAAATACAACTGAATTCGAGAGTTCTACAGGATCTTTCCGCATCATTTAGTACAATTTTACAAGGAAATTTGAACTTTTCACTTTACATCAGAGTTACATGAAAAATATTACACTTTACATTGTACAGCGGAAGTAAATTTACAACATTTAAATAAATGTACAACAATATTGAATAATCTTTAAGCATCTGTTCCTCTTTAATCTTTATCATGTCACTTACCTGCATATAAGACTGTGGGTACGTCAGTTTATTCAACCGACGAACATTATACACGGCCATCCTCTCTATGCCGGAAATAGTATAACTTATTTTTCATATTTAACAAACACAAACTTGTCACATACCAAATTAAAGGGAATACCCTAATGATGTCGTGTTGTGATTGTGCACTTAGTCCTTAATGCAATTATTTATATTATATGACACTAATGCGCACTTGTTCGGATTCTATGCATCCCATACTACATAGGTCCGAGGGCAAGCCCTTAATCGTTCTTCATCTTTAGGGTTCAATCCCTCGCCATGACTTAATCTACTACTGTAACTACGGTAAGTATCCTAGATGTTTTCTGACCTACGAACTCATGTCTAGGCGCCCTGGAGGGAATCTCATCGCACTGACACATGACTCATCATGCAGGCATCCTGTGGTAATCCAGCTCCTACCATAGACATGACACCACCCGTAATCTTCAAACATCCCACGAGCGTCGCCACCGGGACGGTACTCTGGAGCAGTATCCTCGCCCTGACTCATCATGGGACATCCTGGGATACGCTCTCGCCGCTGATCCAGTGGCCCTCATACTCAATGTTTTTCTCTTACTTTCATCACGTCTTCACTATGTAACTAATCATTAATTCTAATGAAATAGAATCATGAACAAAATCAAAGCACTAGAGTTAGTCTCTCCACTAAACCGGACTTATTCAATCATTCACACATGACCAACCTTGGTCTTTCATTTCAAATTTCATTTTATTTCTTTCCAAATACCGGGGGAGACTTAGCTACTCTTTTGTTTCAATTCTCATTCACAAATTCTACACATGACCAACCTTGGTCTTTCATTTCAAATTTCATTTTATTTCTTTCCAAATACCGGGGGAGACTTAGCTACTCTTTTGTTTCAATTCCCATTCACAAATTCTAAAGTTGAGTGTTTCCAACTCATTAGTTCACATGTTGAGTTGTCATACTCAAAATCTTTCTATTTTCCAATCATGTCTTCCAAATCATTCAATAGTCCATAATTATACATTAAATTCAACTATTCATCATGTAACTCATGAAATATTATTTTCACATTAAAAACCACATCGCTAGTTATACGATCAAGGATGAATATTTACATTTCATAATTTGTCACATTATTCTCCAACGAGAATAATTCACATTACTACACATAATTCCTTTTTATTCGTATTTCCTTTCCAATATTCCATTCTAAATCTTTTGTAAGCTACAACTTTATACAAATGCAAGTGTAGAATTTATTGTTCTAAATTATACTTTTATTCTCTAAACATGCTCCACTTCATGCAAATAATCCTCAATTTATTTTTCATAAACTCCCCATATTTTTAAAATAATAAATATAATTTTTTTTTCCATATTTTTTTTTGATTACCAAAACATCCACACAAAAAATTTGTTTTTCCCACAACATAAACAACAGCCGAAAGCCAGGGTCGAACCAGCGACCACAGGAGAAACAACTAAAGGCACAAGCCACTAGGCCGAGTGCTACACCCGTCTAAAAGAAGGGAGAAAAACATTAAATGCTCTTCGGCCGAACGGATTCTTTCAAAATGTTGGTGTCAACGGGATTCGATCCCTCAACCTCAGAGAAAACCCCCACACGTACTGTAGCGATTAAAAATGATCCGACCACTCGAGCTATGGGCTCGGGTTGTCACCATTACAACTTAAACTTTATTTAAATCAAATCTCTCTGTTATTTAAAATATATCGATGTTCATGAAAATTTCATTTCAAGTTCTTATTACTAACATACTGTAAAAATTCCAGATTAATCATTTTCATCATGAATTACATGAATTACACTCCAGTATATGAGAATAATTTTCTCAAATAATTAAACATATTTTTCCCAATAATTAACACATTTCTACCATACAATTTGGTTAATTTGATACTACCACTAATACATTCTTTTTCGACATTATAATTTCATTAATCCCTATACTAATTTTCTGCCCTTATTCATTTCCCAAGCATAATAATTGCATCTTAATTCATTCGTTACAACGTCATAACAAAAATTTTCCAATTTAGCACATAAAGCGACATTATCAATATACTAATCTTTGCTCATAATTTTTCATGCTACTAACGAAGGTTTCTTTACACAATTCATAGTCATATTCATATCGCACACAACTTGAATTTTAACAATAGAAACACATACAATTTGCATATCAACAATTCAATCAATTAGAGATCATTTTTCCAATTAAATGTGCATTCTTATTAATCATTTTCATGCATCATTTTTCTAATTAAATCTAGCATGCATTCCTATTTAGAAATAGGGAAAATTTACCCACCTTATTGAAGAAAAGTGCAATTAGCAACCTCCTCAACGAATGTCCTTGCAATGAGAGTGCTCCTCCTCCTAGTCGACGCGCGCACAAGTCTCCAAGCACACCACACCGAGAGCTCCCCTTCTTGGATGCCGGCCTCTCCTTCTCTTCTTGTTGCAAGCACAAACCCACACAATCTCTCAATCTTTTACTCACTTACTAACTACTAGATAATATAATTGAACTATAGGTTTGGAAGAATTAATTTGCACAAGAATACTAGCCATGGGAGAGGGTATTTATACTAAAAAAATGGGAGAATGGATGGCTAAGATTGAAGTAGGAGTTAGGAACAAATGGCTTAGATTTAAGGAGGAGTTATACTAACCACCCATAATCAAGTAACCACCACACCATGATCCCACTCAAATTTTTGGTTTCCCTCCAAACTCACAACCGGCCAGGCATAGGAAGTGCACTTTGCACGTGTACGTGCAATGCACGTGCAAGCATTTGCCTCCAAAAATTTGTACATTAAATTTTATATAAAAATAACCTTTAAATTGTATCCAACATTACAAGTTGTATTTAAAAATGAATTAACTCATGGGCTTTAGTTTATGGGCCAAAATAATAATTTTAAAATAAAATAAATGACTTAAATTTTGGGCTTTAAGAAAAAGGCTTTTTGTCTAATTGAAAGAAGGCTTTGTAAAACAAATAATTAAAAAGAACATATTTAAATATTTATACTCATCATAATGAAAATAATCATAACATTTAATTCAACCAAAAATATTGCACGTGCACACTACTTGCAAAATAAAAAATAATTTTTCATTAAATGAAAAATTGGGGCATTACAACACTCCCTCCTTAGAATAGTTCCGTCCCCGGAACTACAGTCAAGAGTGAGAAACAAAATACAACACTCACAACAAGAACAAAAAGATACAAAGATACAATCAAGCAAAAAGCTCAGGATAGTCCTTCAACATCCTCTCCTCAGACTCCCAAGTAGCTACAGTCAAGAGTGAGAAACAAAATACAACACTCACAACAAGAACAAAAAGATACAAAGATACAATCAAGCAAAAAGCTCAGGATAGTCCTTCAACATCCTCTCCTCAGACTCCCAAGTAGCCTCTTCAACCAAATGGTTCCTCCAAACTACCTTGACCATCAGTATCGTCTTATTCCTCAAGACTTTCTCTCGACGATCAACAATCTCGACAGGAGACTCGATGTAATTCAGATCCAACTGCAAACCTTCCGGCACTTCAGGCAAATGATGACTCGGATCTGGAATATAACCTCTCAGCATGGACACATGAAAGACATTGTGCACCTGAGATAACTCTTCCGGTAATTCAAGCCGGTAAGCAGTTTTCCCGATCCTTTTCAATATCTTGTACGGGCCTATAAACCTCGGGGCTAACTTCCCGTCTTTGCCAAATCGAACCACACCTTTACTGGGTGATACTTTCAGAAAGACGAAGTCACCTTCCTCAAACTCAAGGTCCCTTCTCCGGTTGTCTGCATAGCTTTTCTGCCTGCTCTGAGCTTCTACCAACCTTTTCCTGATCAGATCAATCTTCTCAGAGGTTTGCTGTACAAGCTTAGGCCCAAACAACTGACGCTCCCCAACTTCAAACCAACAAACAGGTGTCGTGCACTTCCTGCCATACAGAGCTTCGTACGGTGCCATCCCGATGCTAGTCTGAAAACTGTTGTTGTAGGAAAACTCTACCAAAGGTAAATGCCTTTCCCAACTGCCTCCAAAGTCTAGTACACAACACCGAAGCATATCCTCAAGAATACGGTTGACTCTCTCGGTTTGCCCATCAGTTTGCGAATGAAAAGCAGTGCTGAAATCCGTCTTGGTACCCAAAGCTGTCTGAAGACTCCTCCAGAAATGCGAAGTAAACCGCGCATCTCGATCAGACACAATAGTTGACGGAACACCATGAAGCCAGACGATCTCGCCAACATACAACTCAGCTAACTTGTCCATCGAAGCAGTGAGTTTCATCGCCAAAAAGTGAGCAGACTTGGTTAGTCGATCGACTATAACCCAAATCGCATCATTGCCTTTAGGACTCTTAGGCAATCCCGTGATGAAATCCATACTGATGTTATCACACTTCCATTCCGGAATAGGTAACGGTTGTAATAGACCTCCGGGTCTCTGATTTTCGGCTTTGACTTGCTGAAAAACCTCACACTTCGCCACAAATTCAGCCACATCCCGTTTCAAACCTGACCACCAGAAATGATGTTTGATGTCTTTATACATCTTAGTACTCCCAAGATGTACTGACAAAAGAGTAGCATGCACCTCCTGAAGAATACTCTCTTTCAGGTCCGCCTGATTTGGAACACATAGCCTATCTCCGAACCACAGCACTCCATCCCTGATTTAAAATCCGGGCAACCTGCCAGCACCAACCTGCTCCTTCATCTCCAAGATATCAGCATCAACCTCTTGACTTGCAATGATCCTTCCATTCAGTGTAGGCTGAAGCCTCAACTGAGCTAAAGATGCTCCCAATCCTTGCAAGACAACTTCAATACCTGCTCGATCCAATTCCTCAATCAGATGCTTCTGAGTTGTAATCAAACTGGATAAACTGCTCTTGCGACTAAGTGCATCAGCAACAACATTAGCTTTCCCAGGATGATATTTGATCTCAGGTCGCATGTCCTCAAGCACTTCCAACCATCTTCGCTGCCTCAAATTCAGATCCTTCTGCTGAAATATATACTTCAAACTCTTGTGGTCCGTGTACATGTTCAATTTCTCACCGTACACGTAGTGCCTCCATTGCTTCAGGGCAAAGATAATCGCAACCAACTCCAGATCATGAGTCGGGTAATTCTTCTCATGCGGTCGTAGTTGCCTAGACCCATTAGCGATTACTCTTCCGTCTTGCATTAAGACACAACCAAGCCCACGATGTGAAGCATCGCTGTAAACATCATACTCAACACCTGTTCTAGGCAAAGCTAAAATAGGTGCAGTAGTCAGCTTCTCTTTCAACTCCTGAAAGCTCGCCTCACATTGCTCAGTCCACTTGAAGTTCACATTCTTCTTGGTCAGACCAGTAAGCGGCACGGCTATCTGGGCATAACCTTGAATGAATCTCCTGTAGTATCCAGTCATTCCAAGAAAACTTCTGACTTCCTTTACTGTAGTAGGCCTAGCCCAATCTCTCACTGCCTCTATCTTCTGAGGGTCAGTTGCCACTCCCTCCTTAGAAAGGATGTAACCTACGAATGCCACTTCAGATTTCCAGAAATCGCACTTGGATAACTTGGCATACAACTCCTGCTCTTTCAGCTTCTTCAAAACTGCTGCTAGATGCTCGGTGTGCTCCTCTTCTGACTTGGAGTACACGAGGATATCGTCGATAAACACCACGACGAAAGAATCAATGAACGGCCTCAGAACTCTGTTCATTAAATCCATGAAGATTACAGGTGCATTCGTCACTCCAAATGGCATAACTAAGAATTCGTAATGCCCATGTCGAGTTCTAAATGTAGTTTTGTGCACATCTTCAGCTTTCACTCGAACTTGGTGATATCCTGATCGAAGATCTATTTTGGAGAAAACAGTTGCTCCTTGTAGACGATCGAACAAATCACCAATTCGGAGAATAGGATACTTATTCTGAATAGTGACCTTATTCAGCTCTCGGTAATCGATACACATTCTCATCGATACATCCTTCTTCATTACCAAAAGCACTGGTGCTCCCCAAAGTGACGCACTAGGTTGAATAAAGCCTTTCTCCAACAGTTCCTCAATCTGCCGTTCCTCATCCTGTTCCACTGGAGCCATCCTATACGGTGCCTTAGAAATGGGTGCACTTCTCGGTTGAACAGTGATGTTGAACTCTACATCACGATGTGGGGGTAACCCAGGAAAATCATCCAAGAACACAGTCGGATATTCCCGAACCACAGGAATCCCTTGCACTTCCACAGGAGTCTCTTCCTTGCGGATAGCTGCCACCAGCCTAGAACACTTCTTCTTCCCTTGGAAAGTGACTTCAGGTCCACCTGGAGCCTTCACTATTACTGTCTTGGTCTTGCACTCGATGCTTGCACTGTACACCGACATCCAATCAATGCCAATGATAACATCGACTCCCAAGATAGTCAGCTCGATCAGATCAATCCCAAAGATTCGATCCCCGATCATAATCTCGCAATCCGCATAATACCGATCAGTGGTTAAAGTTTCTCCTGACGGAGTAGCTACTGCTAAGATCTTGCCTGGAAAAATCTTTGGTTCAACTCTCAACACTTTAGCAAATTTAGGAGACACAAAAGTATGAGAGAATCCAGTATCGAACAACACAACAGCTTTCATTCCATTAAGATAAAGTTCTCCTGTTACATAATACACACTCATTACGTAACAGTTCACTAAATAGCGGGAAAAAGAAATAACATAAACCTCTGATCATCTGCCCCCGTACCATTGATGACATGATCTACCTCATCAGCATTAGTTTCCGTCAAGGCAAATACTCGCCCTGGTTGGTACGGTCTCTTCCCAGTCTGCTGCATTGGTGCATTGCTATTACCATTCCGTGGCTTGGGGCATTAGGATTTGTAATCTCCCGTTTCACCACAGTTGATGCAAGTTACCGCAGGAGGTTTCACCACATTGTTCCCAGGTCCTCCAGCCACACTAATAGCGTTCACCCCTGTCGGTTTGAACCTTTGTGCAGATGGTTGTCCCTTGAAACTCCCAGAATTGGCGGGCCTCTTTCCAGACTGCCAGTTGTTCCTCCGGTTCTGAACAACATGAAACTGCTCCATATCTGCTTCCGTCGCTGCTGCTCTCTTGACCAACTTGTCGAATCTTCTGATATCAAGAGGTATCATTCGGGACCTCAAGCTCGGCATCAATCTATGCTCAAACTTACGAGCCTTCTTAGCCTCATCCATCACTAGTTCAGGAGCATACCTAGAGAGATGAGTAAACTTGGTCTCGTACTCTCTTACTGACATGCCACCTTGTTGTAGTGACGGAAACTCCATAGCCTTCTTCTCTTGAACATCGGAGGGAAAATAGTGACTGCGGAATTCAAATTCCTCCCAGCCAAGAACTATGCCTCCCATGGTCCTCTTCATCGACTGCCACCATACAGCCGCATCCTTCTCTAGTTGCAGAGTCGCCAACTTGACCTTGCTGCCCTCAGAGGTCTCCAGCACTTCGAAGATCGTCTCTACTTGACGAATCCAGTTGTCAGCCGCATCAGGGTCTGACTTCCCTTCGAATACAGGTGGTTTCATTCGTTTGAACGATTCCACTAGTTTAATCGCTTCGGGCACCGGATTCGCAGGTCCCCTTCCTTGGTTCTGATTCATGGCCACGGCGTTGAGCGTATGATAGACCCTCGCAAGTTCCGTGTAACGCCCCAAATTATTTTTTTTTGACTCCAAACTCAATTCTTTCAATTTTTATGTTACTTTAAACATAAACTAAGAAAATTATATTTCAAGGAAAATTTTGGCAGAGTTTCCCCTGTAAATTTTGCCCTGAAACACAAATAGCTTACGGAATTCTGCTCAAAATTCCGTAGCTCACAATACATGCAATAATTTCACGGGCTCCCCAGGCCAAAATGAGCAGAAACACACAAGCAATATAATATAATGCTCTGGGGGCCAAACTCATAACGGATTATCAAATATTCAATAAAAACCATAAATTTCTTTGAAAACATAAAGGATTTTTCTAAAAATTTAGAAAAACCTTTTTGAAAACCAACCACAGAGCCCGGTACTCCACAACGAGATGGGTACGGGTCACAAACATACCATACCACCCCACACTATACTCATCATCATCATATACACGCATATACATTCATATTACAATTTAAATCATAAATTCAACTATTCATCATAACTAATTAGTACAAAAATTTTAAAATAAAACTTCACCCTACCATCTGCGCCTCACCTCTGCACTGATGAGAACCTGTAATAGTGCACATAAATTGCCATACATACGAATTTATATCAAGGTATCCTGCCAAACTGTATCCATCTGTATAAAACCATAACTTCACTATATGCATCATATTAACATGTAACTGTGTATATATATAAATATATATACATACAACTCCTTTAATTCACACTCAATCACATAGCAACATATTAATTCACACTCCATTACTTTTCATTTTGAACTCTCCAATGCTAATACTCTATCTTTTCACAATTTCCATCACCTCATCATTTCTTTATTTACATTAATAATCACATCAGGTCACTACCTCCTTTTCTTCATACTATTCAACCACGTATTTCATTCACCATTTATTTTCATTTATACACACGACTCATATTCTTTCCTACTTATCTCATAACCTTACTTCACATTCATTCCACTTTAAATCATCTTATTCATTTTCATCGTATATCCTCATATGCTTTCATTTTAATCGCATAACCTTCCCCATGCTTAGTCTCCTAATAACACATTCACCCCACGTATCATCACATTATTCAGTCTCCTAATACCACGTTGGTTCATTGTATGACAGCATGTTCATCCAATTCGAGATATCACACTTAACCATAATTTACAGCACATCACGTAACATATTAACTTTTATTCCCATTAAAATTTACCCTTTACTTTCTTTTCATTCCAATCTCATCATATAACTTACTTTCACCCTCACCTTACGAATTACTTTACTTTTATTTCCAACTCACAATGCATCTAGCATATCAACAACCCACTCATTCTTTCTGAAAATTGTGCCTAGGCAGGTAGTTCCCACTATTTCCTCCGAAATAGCAGGCGGGTAGTTCCTAGTCACAATTCCATGACACTCCAACTTATAACACAGCATACTTTCTTTAATAACCATTTTCATTACCAACCTCATAATACAGGTATTGATCTTATTGTATTATAACACGTATCACATTATGAACATGTGCATATCTTCTCATAATATCATATTAATTCATGTCTTATAACACAAAATATAACACCTCAGTGCACATAACAATTTGCTTACATTTCATCACAACATTATCATATCACTTATAACACAAAATACCATTAACTTCACTTTCATTCTTATAACAATATACTCCATATACCCAAACACAATTTGGATCACAACATATCATACCCTAAAGCCGATAGCTTGGGTAATCATCACCGCACCCCAAACACACAGTTTGGGTAATATCACATCACATCTCAAGCCGATAGCTTGGTTATTAATTTACTTCAATCACTTATCATCTTCACTTTACTTAATTCTTTATTTCCATTAATCATTACCACTATCATACCAGCTCACCCTGCAAATTATGCCAAGGCAGGTAGTTCCCACCATTTCCACCGAAATAGCGGGCAGGTAGTTCCTTGACACAATTCCAAGGTATAACAACTCATATCATACTGTATTTCACTTAATAATCATTTACATAATATAATTACTTCATACTGTTCATATTAACACACACCTCTTTTACTATTCCATTTTAGATTAACCACATACTGCAATTATCTTTTCTTTTCATACACAACTCATAACTCGTATCTCTTCATATTCATTTCATTCACAACCACTTTCTTTACTCTCACATTTTTCTATTTACACTTAGTTATTTTATTAGTTTGTCGACTAGTGAGCCACAGTATCCCAACATACTGAAAGCCGACAGCCCAGTAAACACGCGGCCTGATGCTCACACAGAGTCTTACTCGTCCGAGGCTACGTCTTCCTCCTAGCCGAACTAGCGAGGGAACACCACACTCTCTCAAGTCCCACCTGAGGTATCATCTATCTCTCCGGTCTATCCGGAGGTATCTGCTCTCCCAGGTCTATCCTGGAGTATCAACTCTCTCTCAGGTCCCACCTGAGGTATCATATCTCTCTCCGGTCTATCCGGAGGTATCTGCTCTCCCAGGTCTATCCTGGGGTATCAACTCTCTCTTAGGTCCCACCTGAGGTATCATATCTCTCTCCGGTCTATCCGGAGGTATCTGCTCTCCCAGGTCTATCCTGGGGTATCAACTCTCTCTCAGGTCCCACTTGAAGTATCATATCTCTCTCCGGTCTATCCGGAGGTATCTGCTCTCCCAGGTCTATCCTGAGGTATCAACTCTCTCTCAGGTCCCACCTGAGGTATCATATCTCTCTCCGGTCCCACCGGAGGTATCTGCTCTCCCAGGTCCCACCTGGGGTATCATCAAGGGAAACCGGGCCTCAAGCCGATAGCTTGGGTGATAAAAACCACTTACCCCAAACATAGTTTGGGTCCACTATTCCCAAGCCGGTCCTTGGGCGTTAGGAGGTCTAGCCCAAACCCCAGGATTGCTGTAGGTACTGGTCAACAAAGCCATCTGTTATCAGCATTAATCATTTCATCTTTCTTTATCAACGCAAGCATTTCACTTTTGAATCACAAACTAGTCATGTCTTTGACGTTAACCACATGAATTAATAACACATTTTATTAGCACGTACCATCTTATCTTTTATCTTACCCTATGCATATCCGGTGTCCACAATATTAACCATCATATCATTATACCACAGTATGCATACACCCTGTCATTCAACAATTAAAAACATCATATCATATTATTGCATAATATTAATGCGCCAAAAATATTTATTTATCCATAACATCCCACATTAAGGATACCATATTATTCATTACCTCATTATATCATATATAGGCATATGCCAAGTTATAACATTATTAAAAGAACTACATTATGTTATTCCATATCATAAGAGTATCAAAACATATAATTCATCTTCTTATAATATCATACTATTGTTCATTAATTCACTTTGAACATAACTATAGTGTAAACATATACCCACTTACTAATTTCATCAATTATCATATCACGAGTCAATACCATGATACATATATAACACAAACATACACCACATGACTCGTATCATCATGTTATCGCATCGCAATATCACATCATATACACCGTGCGTTCCATCTCATCACATCAGTCATGAGATCACACATCACACATCCCCATACATTCACATACATAAATCTAATCATTACAGCCCCGAAGCATATCGATATTTATCTACAAACAACAACACACTCCCATACATATATATATATACTAATTTCTTACACCTCATAATTTACTCTGTATCATACTTATGTACTTTTCTATATTCAATCTACTTCATACGTCACACACCAATCCATATTTTAAAATTTTCATAGCACATTATGCATATAAAATAAAAAGATCATACTCACATAGCATCCCGTGAAGACTCGAAGTGCCAGCACGCTGTTCCACCTCCAAATTTGCATACATATCCTATTATCAAATTTCAACGCAATTAAGGCTCAAATCTAAATCAACCACAAGAAATAATAACACTAATCCTAACATTAATTAGGCGTTTTATTGAATGCCTGGGATGCACATGTGCATTGCACGTAACATTCGAATTACTACGGGATTTTTATCCCCAAATAATTTCTAAAATCACCCCTAAAGTATTCTAATGGCTCACAATAATTCTACTACCATGAAGAGAAAATACTCACATGTTAACTTCCCTTTTTATAATACCCAAAACCCTAATTTATAAGCAAATTGTAAAATCTCCAAGAATTTGCTCATTTCTCACCTCAACCATCTCCAACGTCTTCTAATCTCCCTACCATAAATAAATTAACCACACTAAATTTCATACAATAAATAAATCTAGGGTTTACCTTTTCGAAATCCTTTCGAAAAACGGACTCCGCCACGATGTAGAGGACCCTTCAATTAGTCATCCCCTAGAACTAATTTGAAAATCATGGAGAAAGTGGTCGGATTTGGGCGGGGGAAAAGGATGCCGAATGGGTTTCGGGTGGAGTGTTGGGGTCGGGATCGGGAAAAGAAAAAAAAGAAGAAGAAGAAATAAGAAGAAATGGAAAGGAGGGGGGGTTATCAAAATAAAGAAATAAATAAATAATAAGGAATCTTACATATAAGCCCACAATCTCAAAAATATTTCAAATAAGCCCCCAACTCTTGCACTTTAAAAATACTAACAATGTAAAATACATAAAATTGTCTCATAATAATTCTCTAAAATTATGAAATAAAGTAAACAATATTTCTTCACACAAAACTTGACTCATAAACTCCAATATATCATCTACACCAATCTAACAAAATATTCATACCAATATCAATATTTAAAAATAAATTACGATAAGATATATCTCAAAAATAATTCTTACCACTATAAAAATATAAAAACAAATATTTTTGGTATTTAAAATTCGAGGTGTTACATTCCGTTTCCAGATCCAGACCTTCACCGTTTCTAGCTCCTCTTCTAGACATATTCTGATGCAAAAGATACATTAAATTCGAAGTATAAGACATGAATTTTAAATCAACTTGCATTTTATTGAATTCCAAACTTTATACATTCGAATTGAAAAACATTTCTTGACATCAGAATGAAAGATAGTAGAAGCTACAACAGTCTAACTCCTACGGTTCCTCTTCGCTTCTCGAAGTTCTCCTCGTAGCTCATCAACTTCTTCCTTTAGTATATCGGTCAGATTCTTCCTCTTCTCGAGTTCCCATACACGATGACTGAGAACTAAAAAGTCGTCATTTTGCTTTGCCAATTGAGCCTCCAACAATCTGACTCTCTCGCAGTGTTTCTACCTGCCTCTGAAGAGAAGTCACAAGACTATTTGGAACTGGTTCTTCTTCTTCTTCATCAGAAGAGTCATCAGATGAATCCGGAGGTGGGGTGATCTCTCGGGATTCAGGCCATTTTTCTCCGTCAGAATTTGCTTGCCCTGGGTAGTACTCTTCCTCGAAATTTGCCTGTCCATGATGGTACTCTTCCTCGATGATATGTAGGTCGTCGTCTCCAGTAGGGTCGAAGTGATCAACCATCTTAGAAATAGAGAGGAAGAAGCATAAGTCATAGAGCAACACAAATGTAAGTCACTTACATTTAAATCTATAGACTCAAACACACACTCTAATGTCCACTTCTAGGGTGTCGTTCCTTATAAATTTGTACAAGTGTGAAGCGTGGCTCTGATACCACTCTGTAACGCCCCGAATCCCAAATACAACTGAATTCGAGAGTTCTACAGGATCTTTCCGCTTCATTTAGTACAATTTTACAAGAAAATTTGAACTTTTCACTTTACATCAGAGTTACATGAAAAATATTACACTTTACATTGCACAGCGGAAGTAAATTTACAACATTTAAATAAATGTACAACAACATTGAATAATCTTTAAGCATCTGTTCCTCTTTAATCTTTATCATGTCACTTACCTGCATATAAGACTGTGGGTACATCAGTTTATTCAACCGACGAACATTATACACGGCCATCCTCTCTATGCCGGAAATAGTATAACTTATTTTCCATATTTAACAAACACAAACTTGTCACATACCAAATTAAAGGGAATACCCTAATGATGTCGTGTGGTGATTGTGCACTTAGTCCTTAATGCAATTATTTATATTATATGACACTAATGCACACTTGTTCGGATTCTATGCATTCTATACAACATAGGTCCGAGGGCAAGCCCTTAATCGTTCTTCATCTTTGTAGGGTTCAATCCCTCGCCATGACTTAATCCACTACTGTAACTACGGTAAGTATCCTAGATGTTTTCTAACCTACGAACTCATATCTAGGCGCCCTGGAGGGAATCCCATCACACTGATACATGACTCATCATGCAGGTATCCTGTGGTAATTCAGCTCCTACCATAGACATGACACCACCCGTAGTCTTCAAACATCCCACGAGCGTCGCCACCGGGACGGTATTCTGGAGCAGTATCCTCGCCCTGACTCATCATGGGACATCCTGGGATACGCTCTCGCCGCTGATCCAATGGCCCTCATACTCAATGTTTTTCTCTTACTTTCATCACGTCTTCACTATGTAACTAATCATTAATTCTAATGAAATAGAATCATGAACAAAATCAAAGCACTAGAGTTAGCCTCTCCACTAAACCGGACTTATTCAATCATTCACACATGACCAACCTTGGTCTTTTATTTCAAATTTCATTTCATTTCATTCCAAATGCCGGGGAAGACTTAGCTACTCTTTTGTTTCAATTCCCATTCACAAATTCTGAAGTTGAGTGTTTCCAACTCATAAGTTCACATGTTGAGTTGTCATACTCAAAATCTTTCTATTTTCCAATCATGTCTTCCAAATCATTCAATAGTCCATAATTATACATTAAATTCAACTATTCATCATGTAACTCATGAAATATTAATTTCACATTAAAAACCACATCGCTAGTTATACGATCAAGGATGAATATTTACATTTCATAATTTGTCACATTATTCTCCAATGAGAATAATTCACATTACTACACATAATTCCTTTTTATTCGTATTTCCTTTCCAATATTCCATTCTAAATCTTTTGTAAGCTACAACTTTATACAAATGCAAGTGTAGAAGTTATAGTTCTAAATTATACTTTTATTCTCTAAACATGCTCCACTTTATGCAAATAATCCTCAATTTATTTTTCATAAACTCCCCATATTTTTAAGATAATAAATATAAATTTTTTTTCCATATTTTTTTTTGATTACCAAAACATCCACAAAAAAAATTTGTTTTTCCCACAACATAAACAACAGTCAAAAGCCAGGGTCGAACCCGCGACCACAGGAGAAACAACCAAAGGCACAAGCCACTAGGCCGAGTGCTACACCCGTCTAAAAGAAGGGAGAAAAACATTAAATGCTCTTCGGCCGAACGGATTCTTTCAAAATGTTCGAAATAAAAAGAATGGTGTCAACGGGATTCGATCCCTCAACCTCAGAGAAAACCCCCACACGTACTATAGCGATTAAGAATGATCCGACCACTCGAGCTATGGGCTCGGGTTGTCACCATTACAACTTAAACTTTATTTAAATCAAATCTCTCTGTTATTTAAAATATATCGATGTTCATGAAAATTTCATTTCAAGTTGTGTTACCGCTGATTTCGGTGTGGGGGTAAACAGATAGAATTTGTGGATCCGAGAAAAACCTGAACAGCTGACTCGGCCTTCTTACTCCCGCCGCAACCTGCAGGGAAGTGCGAGACACCGGGGTTGATTCCGGCGACGCACCCTCCGACGCTCTTGTCAGTAATCAGCAAAAGATTAAGAAAGAGCTTAAGTGGTGAAAAAGTGATTAACCTGGTCTTGGTGGTAGAGGGGTTGTATTTATAGTCGCCTTTGGAATGATTTGGGGCCTGATTTCCTACCTAACAGTTAGGAGCAAAATCCTCCTATTCTGTTTTAGGAAAGTAGGCCTTGATTCCCTGGTGAGAGCAAATCAAGCTTATTGATTTGATCTAATCAAATCAGTGGCCTGATTCTCTCTTGGTGGACCGGACTTGTATCGGGTCGGAACCCGCGCCCAGTTGGAGTGGATCTATTCGCGGGCGGTTGGTTTCGTGAGGCGGAGACCCAATACCCGTTTTGGATCCATCTGTATGTGAAATTACCTTTTTACCCCCGTACTTCAAGATTCGTGCTCGATCTGGACGGTCCCGATTTAACCCCAATTTTAGCCATATCACGAGCCCCCCACTCCTAAAGGCTGAGCGTGATCAGGCTTTGAGGAGTAGTTTAGCAGTTTCAGTGGCTGGTGGAGTTGTATCGGAGTCCAAATGTGGGATTTTGAATCTAGAAAAGGGGGTAGTGAGGTAACTTTTGGCGCTGCGTGTTGTTCTTGAGCTGCGTCGGGTATCTGACAGCCTTTTATCTACTTTTTTCGAAGTATTTGTCTAATTCTGCGATGTGTTTACTAATCGTTCGGGGGCTTTAGCGGTGCATTCTGGGCAATAATTGTTCGCTCCGGGGTTCGAAAGTGTGTCCCCGAATTTTCAATTATCTCCCAGAATTTTTAGCTAATTTTCCCGAATTTTTAGCAATTTTCTCGCAATTTTTAAACAAATAAAACGATTAAAATAAATAAAAAACGATTTAAATACTGATTAATGACGTGGCTCGATCTGAGCCATCGATCGTGGACAGGCGCGAACTTCGGAAAGATCTGATGGTCGTTACCGCTCGGCAGCGTTTTTCTCCGTTTACGAGCTCGGAAGGGCACTTGCTCGGCTGCCGACCGGAGACCAGGGGGTTCGGCGTTCCGAGCGACGTGGCGCAATCTGAGCCATCGGATAGTGGCACGCATCTCGAGACGGGCGCAGTTCCCAAAAAAACACTATCTTGTCTTTTAGCGCACGTGGCGCAATCTGGGCTCTTCATCATTGGGAGCGCGAATTTTTGAGAGATCCAGCGGTTCACGTAGCTCGGTGTCTTTTTTTCTCCATTTACCAGCTCGGGAAGGCACTTGCTCGGATGCCGACCGAAGGCATTGGTGTTCGGCAGGCCGAGGGACGTGGCGTTATCTGAGCTGTTGGATGTGGGCGCGTATCTCGAGACGGGCGCAGCTCCCAAGAAAACACTATCTTGTCTTTTAGTGCTCTCGGCGAGATCTGGGCCGTCTGATTGAGATCAGACGCGAAAGTTGAGGGGAAAGTGAGTTTTCCCCGTTTACACGCTCGGAAAGGTCCTTGCTCGGCAGCCGACCGAGGGCCTGTGGTTTTTGGCAACCTGAGATGGTTCTGTTCCCCATGGTGTTAATGGCGCTTCGTGACTTGTGTGGCGTTTCGCCTTCCCGACGTCACTAAGGATAATTAATGCGTGGCGTTTCAGCTTCCGAGGATCAGTAATTCCCTTAATTAAAACGCGGCGCTTCGATTTCCGAGGGTCATAATGGCTGGTTCTAGGAGGCAGGCTATAAGTACTCCACTCCCTTTGTCATTTTCGTCACAGCCAAATTGAGTTCCAGACCTCGGGGGCATCTGCCTTGGGTAGCTTCTCTCTTGAGGTTCGGAGGGGTGGTCGCTCTTCTGCCTGGTTTTCCCTTTGTTCCCGACGGCCCCCAAGTGGATGTCAGGAGCGAGGGGGAACGAGGTAGTAGTGGCGACGACCGTAGTCCGAAGCTAGGGGATGAGTTATCTCCGAAGGACTGGTGGTCGCTCTCTTACCTTTATCTTCTCCCGTTCCGGACGGTCCCTAAGTGGATGTCAGGAGCGGGGGAGAATAAGGCAAGAGTGGTGACGACCATAGTCCGGATCCGAGGGATGGGCCTTCTCGGAAGGACGGGTGGTCGCTCTCTCACCAAGATCTTCTGCCTTCTTTGGTTGCTCCGAAGTGAGTGCCGAAGCAGGCGGAGGTCTTGGTGGGAGAAGGACGATCCATGTCCGATGCCGATCTCCGGGCCATCCGAGTCCGTTTGTTGCAACTGTGAAGGCGCCGCTATCAGAGTCCTCTGACAAACTGATCCTTCCAGTTGCAACCAACTAGCTCGGGATGGCGCGCTTCTCTATCACGGGTTGCAGCTCGGGCTTCTGGACCGTCCGAGCCCGTTGTTTGCAACTGTGAAGGCGCTGCGGTCGGTGTCCTCTGACATGCCGCGCCTTCCAGTTGTAAACAACAAGCTCGGAACGGTGTGTTTCTCCTGGTTTCTGAGTGTTGATGGGTCCCCTCTCATCTCTGTCTTCCTTCCGGGCTGATGGCTTCTGATGGATGTCAGCCCGGGGAAGTTAGAGATGGGGGGAGTGCCTATCTGTTCCCGGCCGGGTTTCGTGGTCGGCGGGATACCGACCGATGCACGGGACCTGGGGGGTGTTCGCCGAAGGCGGCGCCTCAAAACTGAATCAAAATTTTTCCAGGTTCCTCTAGGCATAGGTGAGGCGTCCGAGGGTCCAATCGTCCGAGCGACGTGGCGCATCTTGAGCCGCTGGATGATGGCGCGCATCTCGAGACCTAGGCATAGGTGAGGCGTCCGAGGGTCCAATCGTCCGAGCGACGTGGCGCATCTTGAGCCGCTGGATGATGGCGCGCATCTCGAGACGGGCGCAGCTCCCAAGAAAACACTATCTTGTCGTCTAGTGCTCTCGGCGGGATCTGAGCCGTCTGATCGAGATCGGGCGCGAAAGTTGAGGGGAAAGTAAGTTTTTCCCGTTTACCAGCTCGGGAAGGCACTTGCTCGGATTCCGATCGGACCCTACTATCGGCGTGTTCGGATCGCTCGTAGGTCGGATTTGGATCCTTCGGGGCCGAGCAGTTGACTTGGTGAGAGGAGTAGTGGTGATGGGCCTTCGTGACGTTTCGAGAGTAGCCCAAAAGTCGCGAAGTTTCATTGGAAGTCCAAGGGACGTTCCAATTCTACTATAAATCTTCACCCCCCCAAGACCAAGTCTTCACTTTTCACTTTTACTCTCTCTCTTCCGTTTTTACTTTGCTTCGCAGTTTTTACCTCCCTGGGTGGCCTTGCTAGCTGTCGCGGTAGCGTTCTTAGTTCCGGTGAACTTTCCGACCGTACCTGTCACTTCAAGGTCAGTTTCTTTCCCTTCTCTTTTTAGGAAAACATGGTTAAGATTTCGGCTGAGACCCCCGCCTCGGAGCAAGCCGTTGGCCGAGGGGATAAAGGGAAGGGAGTAATGGAGCCGAGCGAGCAAGAGGTTGTTCGTCTGGATAAAGAGGGTGAAGTGGCCGAAGTGCCCGAGGAAGTTGCAGCGGAGTCCCGAAAGGGTAAAGCCGTGATCACAATAGTGGAAACGCCGAAGAGAGCGGGGGCGTTCGGTCGGCAACTCATCGCCGTATCGACCGTGGGAGGTGTCCGGGATTACGCCGAGGAAGACTTGGAGAGGGTCACTCAAGGTACGGCAAAACTGGTGGAGGAGAACGAGCCGAGGGAGCTGTCCGAGGTCGACCACAGGATCTCGACTCTCACCGAGGCCGATCTCCGCACGATCCGAGAGGGTTTCCGGATCCCGCTCGAGTATGCGCTGCTTCTTCCTGGCCCGGGGTTCCGAGCCAACACAAAGTCTTCGCCGGATATATGCGTCTTCCCGGTCGATTCCCTCATCGCCGAGCTCCGCTTTCCCCTACACCCGTTCGTGGTCGAAGTCTTGGTCTGGTATGGTCTGAGTCCCGCCCAACTGATGCCGAACACTTGGAGGCATGTCGTGGCGTTTCTCCTCCGATGTCAAGAGGTCGACGCCAAGCCGACTATGTTCCTCTTTCGGAGTCTTTTCAAACCTTGCCAGCCGAGGCGTCATGAACAGAGGTTTTTCCTTTCTCCTCGGACGGGAGTTAAGTTGATCGAGAACCCGGACTCGATCAAACATTGGAAGGATAAATACTTCCTCGTCCGAAATCTGACGCCGTGGGTGATACCGACAGTTTGGGCGACGGACGGCCTGCCTAAGCGTACAAAGAAGGACGTCCCGCTGAATGCTGAGGAGGCTGAGGTCCAGAGGAAGCTTCTCGCCCTGCCAGCGCTAAGCTGGAAGGATATTACGGAGGAGCATCTGTTCCGTGGGGGTCTCAGTCCGATCGACCCTCGTATGCTTCTGGTATTTATAATCCTCGTTTAAAGTTCATGAAAAATTTTCTAAGTTTTTTCATCCGGCTTTTGCAGAGACAATGAAGCTTGATTACAAGGCTCTGGTGGCGAAGGGCCGGGCAGAGCAGGAGAAGAAGAAGAGGCCGTCGGCAGCGCCTCAGGACAGCCGGGCCTCGAAGAAGCCTTCGGTCGCCAAGACTGCCGACCAACCGAAGGTCGCGGTCCTGAAGGAGGGGGAGATTGAGGTCCTCGTCTCTCCGACTAAGGTCGTGGTCCCCGAGCAGGGGGAGATCAATATCTCCGATCCCCCTACCTCGGATGCACCTGTGCCGACCCCGGGGACGGACGCACCGGGTTCGTCAAGCGGCGTGTTCGGGGTGAAGGATGCGCTGTCCATGCCGGTTCCGCCCCTCACTGCCGAGGCGGAGAAGATCTTAACCGAGCGTCACAAGCAGATCTTCGTCCCCGACTGGCAGGTGATGAACGCCGACGGTTTCCTGGGCGACGGGAACATCTGCATGGAGGCGATAAGGCATTTGCCGACCCCGAAGGATCGAGCGACCCTGAAGGCCGGGATGGCAGGGGACGCCGTGATGCAGATTGCCCGGGATTCCATGTCGGTAAGTAGGCTGATTTCTTCTTCATCTGAATTTCTTCCTTAGAAAATTTTCCAAGTACTTGGATTCGGATTGTAACTCTGTTGCTTTTTTCAGATCATCTGCCACTTCAACTTCCTGCTCGAGGAGATGGCGAGGAAGGATCAGGAGAAGGAGAAGGAGAGGACGGAGCGCGTCAAGGTCGCGAAGCGGCTCGATTCCGAGTTGCTTCTTTCGACGAAGAGGGCCGCCGAAGTGGAGGGGCTGGAGAAGCAGCTGGCCGATGCTGTTCAGCTGTCAAAGGATGCGGCGGCCAAGCTCGAGGCCTCGGAGAAGGAGGTCTCCAAGCTGAAGGATTCGGCGGCCAAGCTCGAGGCGTCGGTGAAGGAGGCTGCCGACCTGAGGGAGGAGTTGGCCAAGGTTCGGTCGGAGGCGGAGGATGCTCGGAAGAGGGCCGAGAAGATCAAGGCCAAACACCTCAGGAAGGTGAAGAGGGTGAAGAAAGCCGTGCAGGAGGAGGCCGCGATGCACATGACCCAGAACATGCTGGACGCCTACGGCCGTGCCTTGCAACATGTGGTCGCCAAGAACCCGGGCTTCGACACGTCCACCTACAACTTCTATGACCTCGTAGAAGGGGAGGAGGTTGTCCCCGAGGAGTTGATCGGCCCCGAGGGGGAGACAGAACCCGTCGAGGACCCGTGGAAGGCCGCGTCCGAGGAGGAGAAGGAGGACGACTCCGAGGAGGAGGAGAGCTGGAGCGAAGGAGGTGGCGGAGGCGAGGGCAAGGACAAGGCCGAGGGGTCGACGAACCCGAACGACAAAAAGGTCGACCCCTGACTCGGTTGTCTTCTTTTCTCCCCTTTTTTTTTGTTCTTGTAAGCCTAACTGCGGACTGGCCACCGCTGTTGTAGAACTCCTCGATTTTTGAATGAAAAAATGTTTTGTTTGGCCAAAATTTGCCCAAGTGTTGAGTCTCGGACCTAGTGTTTGTTTTGGCGTAACTTTCTCCAAGTGTTGGGCCTCGGATTTATCTCTGCATTTCAGGTGAGATTCGGTCCGATCACGGAGGCCGAATACCTTCGGCAGGAGCTGGTGAAAACGAAGGACGAGCTCTCTCAGAGCCGGTATAAGCGATATCTCCTGCTCGGCAGGCTGGAGGATACGAAGGCGGCTCTGCGGAGGTATGGTCGCGAGCTGTACCAGTACCGGAAGCGCCCTTCAGCCCCCCATCCCGAAGGCGAAGTTGAGAACCTCCGTAGAGAGCTTACCGCCGCCGAGCAGAAGAACGACGACCTTTTGGCCGAGGTTCAATACTTGGAGCTGGCGGAAAAAGAGCGTTCGGCGGAGGGGGAGAAGCTGGCTTCCGAACTTGAGAAAGCGTCGACCGAGCGCAAGAGGCTATCGGCCGAAGTCGACAGGCTCAGAAGGATCACAATAGATAGGGGGATTGAAGTCACCCATTACCGACGGCTTGCGACTGATAACGCCAATGCCTCGGGCTCGTTGACGGCTCCGCGACCGAAGAAGTTGGCGAAGGACGACGTCTTGAGGGATAGGATTATCGAACTGGAGGAAGAGATCGCGTCGCTCAAGCCGGCACCGGTCAGGGCTAACGTTCGCAGCACTTCGTGTACTTGTGAAGAAAGCGAGAGGGGGATTACGTTTCATGAACTTGCGATGCGCTCGCCGTTGACCAGGCGGAGTCCAGCCGACGCTCAGAGCAGTGCGGCCGCCTCGTCGAGCGGGGCTTCGGCCGGCGTCGCCGTTAGAGATAGCAGCGAAGGGCGTTCGTGCTTCGTTGGTTTAGGGACGAGTTCGGGGGGCAGGCCTCGCCGTCCTCGTGTTTCCCTAAACCGAAGCATTCCCCTTCCGAAGAGGCTCTGATTCTGTCGTTTTTCTATTTTTTTGATTGTTGTAACAACTTAGCTGTAGGGTCGACCGACCGTCTGTAACACTATCATGTCTGAATGCAAATAATTCTGAAAAATTTCCAAGTGTTAGACTCCGGCAGTGTATTGAAACTGTGTTATTCGTTTTCCCTTCTTTTCAGCTCGTTGTGACGATCCATGGCTCGGACTCCGAGCGTTCGTACGATGGCTCTGAATCCGAGGCCACCTCTGGAACAGTGGTTCTGAGCCCTAGGAGCGCCGATATGAAGTTACGCCGAGCCGAGAGTGAGTGGGACCACCTTTTGTTGGTCCTCAGTCTCCGGGAATCCGAGAACCAACGCTTGGAGAACAAGATCGTCGAGCTGAACCTCGCAGGGGAGGATGAAGACTCGCAGACCGCATTCAGCAACGCTCTTCGGGTCAAAAGCATTCGGCACATTCAGTCGAAGATCGTCTCCGAGCGGGATGACCTGCTCTCAGAGATGGGGCATCTGCGTGGTGTGATGGCGAGGCTCCGGGGGGAGAAGGAGGAGTTGTCGGCCGAGGAGGACGAACAGTTTAGTGAGGATGTTTTTGTATGAGAGACAAGTGTAGTGGGTCGGGCATTGTGTGTTTTGTTTGCCGACACTTTGTAATGGAATGTTTTGTATTATGCGCCGTCAATTAATAAAATTCCCTTTCGTTGCTTTGTATGTTTGTTCTTGCTTGTAACCGTATCGGTCGTGCCGAGACCTTTGAGCCGAGTGCGTCTGTTTAGCCGAATGGATCTCTAGGGATGCGGCTCTTTGTCATTTAGTGGATCTGACACGGTACGGCAAGGCTCGGTTCCCAAAAAAGTGTTATTTTGTCGCTTAGAGTAGGTGGCGAGATCTGAGCCGTCGAACGCAGGCGCGAATCTCGAGGCGGCTCAGTTCCCAAGAAAACGTTATCTTGTCGTTTTGTGCTGGTGGCTTGATCTGAGCCGTCTGATCGAGATCACGTACGAAAGTTGAGGGGAAAGTGCTTTTTCCCCATTTACACGCTCGGGAAGCCACTTGCTCAGATGCCGACCGAGTTTGTGAGTCTTCGGTCTTCGGCTAGTAGTTAGGAGTGTTCGGTCTTTTGTGTCTGAACGAAGGTCCGACATCGACCTACCGGAGTAGTTTAGATGGACTAGGAACCAAGTGTTGGACCCCGGGACCATCGCTGGAGCTCGACGGGTGTAGGAGCAATTCCGAACGGCGATCTATCCCTGGTTCGTCCGGAGACGAGCCGAGGAGGTAAAGTCGAGCCGAGTGTTGGACTCCGAACCATCGGTATAGTTCAACGGCTGTAGGAGCAATTCCGAACGGCGATCTACCCCTGGTTCGTCCGGAGACGAGCCGAGGAGGTAAAGTCGAGCCGAGTGTTGGACTCCGAACCATCGGTATAGTTCAACGGCTGTAGGAGCAATTCCGAACGGCGATCTACCCCTGGTTCGTCCGGAGACGAGCCGAGGAGGTAAAGTCGAGCCGAGTTTTGGACTCCGAACCATCGGTATAGTTCAACGGCTGTGGGAGCAATTCCGAACGGCGATCTACCCCTGGTTCGTCCGGAGACGAGCCGAGGAGGTAAAGTCGAGCCGAGTGTTGGACTCCGAACCATCGGTATAGTTCAACGGCTGTAGGAGCAATTCCGAACGGCGATCTACCCCTGGTTCGTCCGGAGACGAACCGAGGAGGTAAAGTCGAGCCGAGTTTTGGACTCCGAACCATCGGTATAGTTCAACGGCTGTGGGAGCAATTCCGAACGGCGATCTACCCCTGGTTCGTCCGGAGACGAGCCGAGGAGGTAAAGTCGAGCCGAGTGTTGGACTCCGAACCATCGGTATAGTTCAACGGCTGTAGGAGCAATTCCGAACGGCGATCTACCCCTGGTTCGTCCGGAGACGAGCCGAGGAGGTAAAGTCGAGCCGAGTTTTGGACTCCGAACCATCGGTATAGTTCAACGGCTGTGGGAGCAATTCCGAACGGCGATCTACCCCTGGTTCGTCCGGAGACGAGCCGAGGAGGTAAAGTCGAGCCGAGTGTTGGACTCCGAACCATCGTTTAAATAAGAGGGGAGAGAAACATGCAAATTCACAAGTATAATAGAACTTTTTCTTTATTGATATTTGACGGCGAACCGTTTTACATTGTACAATTCATGGGACAGGTTACAATTTAGAGGAGAGGAATGGTTCGACACCTCGGATTACTTAGAGAGGCGCCGGAGCGTTCTCATGGTATTTCAGGAGGTGGTCGGCATTCCAGGTCCTCGGAAGCTCTCTGCCATCCATGTCTTCAAGTCGGTACGCTCCAGGCCGAACAACTTTTGTGATCCGGTACGGTCCTTCCCAATTCGGAGCTAGCTTGCTCCTCTGACTGGGGAGGGATATAGCTAGCTTTCTCAACACCAAATCTCCTTGCTTAAGGTTGGCGGGTCGGACCTTCTTGTTGTATGCTAGCTCGATCCTCCTTCTGTAATTCTGTTGCCGAATCGATGCCCTTTCCCTGAGTTCATCTATCAGGTCCAAGTTTCCTCTGAGGTCCCTGGCATTTTGCGTTTCGTCATAGGCTATGAGCCGAGGGGAAGGTATTCCGACCTCGAGGGGTATCACGGCCTCGGCCCCATAAGTAAGGCTGAAAGGGGACTCTCCGGTGGGCGTCCGCTGGCTTGTGCGGTAGTTCCACAACACATTAGGGAGTTGGTCGACCCACAATCCTTTGGAGCACTTGTCCAACCTCTTCTTGATTCCCGCGAGGATCTGCTTGTTAGCGTTCTCGGCCTGTCCGTTCGACTGAGGGTGTGAGACGGACGAGAAGCGCTGTTGAATGACGAGGTCGTCGCATAGGGCTCGGAACGCTGCGCCAGTGAACTGAGTCCCATTGTCCGTCACGAGGACGCAGGGGACGCCGAATCTGCATATGATGCTCTTCCAGAAGAACTGCACCACCTTGTTCTCGGTTATAGTGGCGAGGGGCTCGGCCTCGACCCACTTCGAGAAGTAGTCGATGGCTACGACTAAGAACCTGAGCTGACCCGGAGCAGGAGGGAAAGGCCCTAGTAAGTCCATTCCCCACATCGCGAAGGGGATAGAGCTCGATAGGGAGGTGAGGTTTGCCTGGGGGAGACGTCAGATGTTGGAGTGCCTCTGGCAGGAGCTGCATTGCCGAACATGTCGCTCGGCATCCTGAAGAAGGGTCGGCCAGAAGTACCCATAGTTCAAAGCTTTCCGGGCCAAAGACCTAAATCCGGAGTGCGCTCCTCCGATGCCTTCATGAAGCTCCTGTAGGGCATATTCGGCCTGTTCCGGAGAGAGGCACCTTAGATAAGGTCGGCCATCTATCTGAGAGAAGGAGCATTTGTACAAAATGCCCTCGATCAAGACATATCGCTCGGCCCGGGCTCTGACTCGGCGTGCTTCTTTGGGATCTGAGGGCAGAACTCCATCCCTTAAGAATTCTACTAGTGGCTTCATCCAATTGTCCTGCAGCATGACCGGCAATGACTCCACCGAGCGAGGTGTCTCGTCTTCGATGCTCGGTTTAGAGAGGACTTCAATCAGTACGGTCTGTTCGAGACCTTGCAGAGAAGACGAGGCCAACTTGGAGAGAGCTTCAGCTTGTGAGTTCTCCCGGGGGACCCGTTGGATGATGGCTTCTTCGAATCGGCCCATGAGATCCCGGACTTTGGCGAGGTACTTCGCCATTCGCTCGTCCCGGGCCTCATATTCGCCCAAGACCTGGTTCACGACTAGCTGGGAATCACTGTGAATCCGAAGGCGCTGCGCCCCAGCGCTTCGTGCGAGTCCGAGGCCATCTATGAGAGCCTCATACTCCGCCTCGTTGTTCGAGGCCTTGAAGTTCATGCGAATCGCATACTGCAGGACGAAGCTGTCAGGGCCGTTCAGGATAATGCCGGCGCCACTTCCTTCACTGCAAGAGGATCCGTCTACAAAGACTGTCCAAATGGGGGGCCCATTCGGGACGTGGCCGACCTCAGGGATGGTGGACTCTACAATGAAGTCGGCGAGAGCCTGTGCCTTAATTGCCGTCCGAGGCTGATAGGAGATGTCGTGCTGACTCAGCTCTATAGACCACTTCATCAGCCGGCCCGAGGTTTCGGGCTTGTGGAGGACTTGCTTGAGGGGTTGATCGGTGAGGACGACGACCGAGTGAGATTGGAAGTAGGGCCGAAGCTTTCTCGCTGCCATGACCAGTGCGTAGGCTATCTTCTCTATCCTCGGATAGCGGAGCTCGGCGTCCCGAAGCACTTTGCTCACGTAGTAAATGGGCCTTTGGGTCCGGTCTTCTTCTCTTACCAAAACCGCGCTCAAGGTCTGCTCGGAAGCGGCCAAGTAGATGAAGAGAGGCTCGCCCGGGACCGGCTTACTGAGCAGAGGGGGGTTCACCAGATAGGCTTTCAGCTGGTCGAACGATTCTTGCTGTGCTTCGCCCCATTCAAATCCTTTAGCCCCCCGGAGTGCTTTGAAGAAGGGGAGGCACTTTTCCCCTGACTTGGAGAGGAACCGGCCGATGGCTGCGAGCCGACCGGTGAGCTTCTACACCTCCTTGACATTCCGAGGCGGGGCCATGTCTAATATGGCTCTAATCTTCTCGGGGTTAGCCTCAATTCCCCGCTGGCTCACCATGAAACCGAGGAACTTGCCAGAGGAGACTCCGAACGCACACTTGTTGGGGTTTAGCCGCATGTTGTACTTCCTCAACACGCCGAAGGCCTCCTGGAGGTCGGCTACGTGGTCGGTGCCGCGGATGCTCTTGACGAGCATGTCATCAACGTACACCTCCATGTTTCGGCCGATCTGATGCTGAAAAACCTTGTTGACGAGGCGCTGGTAGGTGGCGCCTGCGTTCTTCAAACCGAACGGCATTACTCGGTAGCAGTAGAGGCCTTGGTCGGTGACGAAGGAGGTCTTCGGGATGTCCGGAGGGAACATCCGGATTTGATTGTACCCCGAGAAGGCATCCATGAAGCTGAGGAGCTCATGGCCCGAGGTGGCGTCGATTAGGGTGTCAATGTTCGGGAGAGGGAAGGGATCCTTCGGACACGCTTTGTTGAGGTCAGTGAAGTCGATGCATATCCTCCATGAGCCATTGGACTTCTTGACCATTACAACATTCGACAGCCACTCGGGGTAATTCACCTCCTGGATGAACTTGGCCTTCAGCAGCTTATCCACTTCTTCCTTGATTGCTTGCTGTCGCTCGGGAGCGAACTTTCGCCTCTTCTGCTGAACCGGTTTGCACCCCGGTTCGACGCTTAGGCGGTGGACGAGCAAGTCCTCGGAGATGCCGGGCATATCCGCGGCCGACCAAGCAAATAGGTCGCGGTTATCCCGGATGCACCTCACCAAGTCGGAGAACAGCACGGTCGGCAAGGACTTGCTGACGAGGAATTTTCGGCTCGGATCCTCGTCGGAGAAGAGTACTTCTTCTAACTCGTCCGCCGGCTCGGACGTTGGACGGGCCTTCGGCTCGGGGATCTCTAGTGTCTCGAGCGAGAGCACTGGTCCCCCGGTGGAAGTCATGTAGCACTTCCGAGCTGTTTCCTGGCTTCCCCTGACTTCCCCTACTCCCGAGCGAGTGGGGAATTTCATCTTCAAGTGGTATGCCGAGGGGACAGCCTCAAGAGCGACTAGGCCGGGACGGCCTAGGATGACATTGTATGCTGCCGGGACGTCGACGACCATGAAGTCCATCGGCTCGGTCCGGGTAGTAGGGGTGCTTCCCGCAGTAACGTCTAGGGTTATCACTCCTTCGACGGTTACCGGGACCCCTGTGAACCCGTGGAGAGTATAACCGGCCGGCTTAAGACGGTCCCGGGACAGCTGCAGTCCTTGAAAGGCCGAAAGGAACAGGATGTTGACCGAACTCCCATTGTCCACCAAAATCCTCTGCACCTTGAAATTGGCCATGCGGAGGTCGATGACGAGGGCATCGCAATGGGGGGTTCGGACTCCTTCAAGGTCGGCATCGGAGAAAGACACAGGGACGCCGAGACCCTTCGGGGGAGGGGCACTGTGGACCGAGTTGACTTCCCGGACGAAGGCCTTTCGGGAGGAATTAGAGGAGCCCCCCATTGGGCCTCCGTGGATCAGGTGCAAAACCCGTTCTTCTTCGAACTCGGGTGTCTCCTCGCGCCGCTCGGAGCGCTTGTTAGCCCCCCGAGGGGGAGGTGAGTTCCGATCTGTTCGATCGTTACCTTTCACGAACTTGGCCAACTGCCCCCTCCGAATGAGTGCTTCGATCTCATCTCTCAGAGCTCGGCAGTCATTCGTGTCGTGCCCATGGTCTCGGTGGTAACGACACCACTTATCTTTGTTCCTCCTCTTCGCCTGAGTGTGCATCCTCGGGGCCGGAGGGATGATTCCCTCCTTCTCTACCTCCATGAGGATAGTAGAGACATTAGTGGTGAGGGGAGTGAACTTCTCGAACCTGGGGGGAGGGCGGCGCTGACCGCCCATGTCCTTCTGAGCTTTCTTGGACCCTTCTTCTCCCGTCGCCTTCCTCTTTGACCCCGCGGCGGTGCCCCCGAAGCTCGGAAGGGCTTCGGCCTCCTCCGCCCGGATGTACTTCTCGCACCTCAGGAGGAGGTCGGCGAAGTCATGCGGGGGCTTCTTGGCCAGGGATGATCGGAGGTTGGGGTTAAGGACGTTCGACTGGAACGCCACGGTAGCCACGGACTGGTCCAAGGAAGCAATTGACCTGACTTCCGCGGTAAATCTTTTCACATAGTCCCGTAACTTTTCTTGCTTCTCCTGCCGCAGGTTCAGCAAGGAAAGACTCGTCTTCTTGGCACGTCGGCTACTCACGAAGTGAGTAATGAACAGTGTCTCAAACTGTTCGAATGAGAAGATGGACGAGGGGGCGAGCCTAGAATACCATTCCCGAGCCGACCCCCGGAGGGTGGCAGGGAAGGTCCTGCAGAGCACTGCGTCGGAAGCTTGATGGATCAGCATCAGGGTCTTGAAGCTCTCGACGTGGTCGACTGGGTCGGACTCCCCAGAGTATGTTTCAAACTGTGGCGGTTTGAAGTTCCTCGGTATATGGGCCTCCATGATCGACCGAGAGAAGGGGGGTCGGCTGGGACGGAAGGTTCCGGCTCGGGACTCTTCCTCCCTGTCCATGCGACCGATGCGCCTCTCCACCTCATGGATACGGCGGATGAGGGTGTCGTCCCTCCGCTGGTAGTCGTACGACCCTCCGGACTCCTCTTCGTAGGAAGGGGAGTGTGGACTGCGGCGCCGGTACTCCTGGGAGCGCCGAGGACTCTGTTGCCGTTGCTGTCGGCTGAGAGCCGGGGAAGGACTCCGGGTTCGGCGCCGGGGACTGGGATCCCTGGGCGGCGTCGGAACCCTCTGAGCATTCTGGCCGTTCTGTCGGAGATTGAGGGCCTGCAGAACGGTCTCTTGAAACTGGAGGAACTCGGCTCGGCTGATGGGCATATCTCGGTCCCTCGGATGGCGCCGATCCCTGGGGGACCGGGACCTCCTCCTTCGGTGCTCAGGGGACGCCGCTCGGCCTCTGCGTTCGGGGGACCTTCTGCCGTCCCGACGACGTGGCGACCGCTCACCTTGACGCTGGCGGGAGGCTCCCTCTCGGGCCCGCCTCTCGTCAAGATGGGTACGGAGGTCGTCGTCCTTATGGCGGTTTTGGAGTGTGATGCGGAGGTCGGGGTGATGGGAAGCCATCGAGTCCGAGGACGCATTGTGGACCGAGACGTGGCCCGGATTGACAGGCTGCTTCTCCTTCCGACCATTAGGACCGGACGGACCGTTGTTGGGCTGCTGCTTGGGAGGAGGAGGAGGTGGGACCTGCTGGGTCAGCGGAGGGAGGTCGGATTGAAGGATAGGATTGACCGGAGCTTCATTTGCCGGATCGGTGGGGTTGCCCCCACGGTTCGACCCTCTGGATCTGTTCTTCTTCGGCGGCATGGCTGCAGAGGACGGCGGAGAATGGACTGAGACTATTCGTGTGGTGTTCCCACAGACGGCGCCAATCTGTTACCGCTGATTTCGGTGTGGGGGTAAACAGATAGAATTTGTGGATCCGAGGAAAACCTGAACAGCTGACTCGGCCTTCTTACTCCCGCCGCAACCTGCAGGGAAGTGCGAGACACCGGGGTTGATTCCGGCGACGCACCCTCCGACGCTCTTGTCAGTAATCAGCAAAAGATTAAGAAAGAGCTTAAGTGGTGAAAAAGTGATTAACCTGGTCTTGGTGGTAGAGGGGCTGTATTTATAGTCGCCTTTGGAATGATTTGGGGCCTGATTTCCTGCCTAACAGTTAGGAGCAAAATCCTCCTATTCTGTTTTAGGAAAGTAGGCCTTGATTCCCTGGTGAGAGCAAATCAAGCTTATTGATTTGATCTAATCAAATCAGTGGCCTGATTCTCCCTTGGTGGACCGGACTTGTATCGGGTCGGAACCCGCGCCCAGTTGGAGTGGATCTATTCGCGGGCGGTTGGTTTCGTGAGGCGGAGACCCAATACCCGTTTTGGATCCATCTGTATGTGAAATTACCTTTTTACCCCCGTACTTCAAGATTCGTGCTCGATCTGGACGGTCCCGATTTAACCCCAATTTTAGCCATATCAAGTTGTTATTACTAACATACTGTAAAAATTCCAGATTAATCATTTCCATCATGAATTACACTCCAGTATATGAGAATAATTTTCTCAAATAATTAAACATATTTTTCCCAATAATTAACACATTTCTACCATACAATTTGGTTAATTTGATATACTACCACTAATACATTATTTTTCGACATTATAATTTCATTAATCCCTATACTAATTTTCTGCCCTTATTCATTTCCCAAGCATAATAATTGCATCTTAATTCATTCGTTACAACGTCATAACAAAAATTTTCCAATTTAGCACATAAAGCGATATTATCAATATACTAATCTTTGTACATAATTTTTCATGCTACTAACGAAGGTTTCTTTACACAATTCATAGCCATATTCATATCGCACACAACTTGAATTTTAACAATAGAAACACATACAATTTGCATATCAACAATTCAATCAATTAGAGATCATTTTTCCAATTAAATGTGCATTCTTATTAATCATTTTCATGCATCATTTTTCTAATTAAATCTAGCATGCATTCCTATTTAGAAATACGGAAAATTTACCCACCTTATTGAAGAAAAGTATAATTAGCAACCTCCTAAACGAATGTCCTTGCAATGAGAGTGCTCCTCCTCCTAGTCGACGCGCGCACAAGTCTCCAAGCACACCACACCGAGAGCTCCCCTTCTTGGATGCCGGCCTCTCCTTCTCTTCTTGTTGCAAGCACAAACCCACACAATCTCTCAATCTTTTACTCACTTACTAACTACTAGATAATGTAATTGAACTATTGGTTTGGAAGAATTAATTTGCACAAGAATACTAGCCATGGGAAGGGGTATTTATACTTAAAAAATGGGAGAATGGATGGCTAAGATTGAAGTAGGAGTTAGGAACAAATGGCTTAGATTTAAAGAGGAGTTATACTAACCACCCATAATCAAGTAACCACCACACCATGATCCCACTCAAATTTTTGGTTTCCCTCCAAACTCACAACCGGCCATGCATAGGAAGTGCACTTTGCACGTGTACGTGCAATGCACGTGCAAGCATTTGCCTCCAAAAGTTTGTACATTAAATTTTATATAAAAATAACCTTTAAATTGTATCCAACATTACAAGTTGTATTTAAAAATGAATTAACTCATGGGCTTTAGTTTATGGGCCAAAATAATAATTTTAAAATAAAATAAATGAATTAAATTTTGGGCTTTAAGAAAAAGGCTTTTTGTCTAATTGAAAGAAGGCTTTGTAAAACAAATAATTAAAAAGCACATATTTAAATATTTATACTCATCATAATGAAAATAATCATAACATTTAATTCAATCAAAAATATTACACGTGCACACTACGTGCAAAATAAAAAATATTTTTTCATTAAATGAAAAATCGGGGCATTACATCTCGTTTACCCCGCCCACCCAGGTCTCTAACATTCCAGAAAAGGGCATCCATTAAGTACTATTAGAGGGGGGTACGTTACTCGAACCTACGTTCGATTCCAAGATGAGCCTAACCCTATCAGACTCCCACCCTCTAATTTGATTAAGAAGTCGGGCGTTTCTATCAATATCATTAACCACAAGACCACATGTTTCAGCTAGATAGAAAAATTCAGTATCGATCATAAAATTAAAAATTGAAGCTAGAAAAGAGCTTGTACCTCCATCGCTTGTTTTAGCTGCCTTAGCAGCTTTCGCAACCTCCAAATAATCATCTAAGGACTCCTCCATAGCCCTCTTATGACCCCTGAGATCTGTGTCGCTTTGAGACGCACAAGTGGTCGTTGCTTGAGTTAGAGAAAAAGTGCATGGAACCAGGTCTGGTGATTGACTCGGAAACTCCTCTGTCTCTTCATCGGATTCCAACAAATCTTCCTCTCAGTAAACACAATCGTCCTCAAGATTAAGTCGATCCTCTCTGTCTTCTTCGTATTGAGGTGAGTCTGGGACACACTCGTTTGCGCCCACTAATTTATTTGGAGACAAGTCTATAACAGGGGAGCGTAGGTTGGACCCCTCTTTGGGCCCAATAACAGAATAAATTAACTTGGGCCCCTCTTTGGGCCCAATACAATTATAAACCCCCCCTTTCACTAACGTCCACGTTGCTGTGAACGCTTAAGCCCTTCCTTCCTCCGCGAGACACCACAACTCCCTCCTCATTCAAAACACCTACCGCCTCGTTCAGCACACCTACCGCTTACAGTAATTTGCCACCTGTCACGCTTCGATTGGGTTGGCCTGCGGTGGGTTCAGAGTGCGCAGGGGGCTCTGTCCCCGAAGCTCTGACTGCTTCAAAACCCCCCTTCTCACCTTCGTCTTCATGCCCTTTCTTCACCTCCTTTTTTTGTTTCCTCTTTGAGCTCTCGCCTCCACGAGGGCGAAGGCCTTAGGGCCTGTGGTTCTCCCACTTTGGGAGGAGCATCTGCTACCCATTTGGTCTTCGCTCATCGTGTATCCCAATATGGCAAGATCCCCTCTCGACCCTCCATCCAAAGCCACCAGTTCTTGCTTCTTTGGGTTTCGACTGTGTAATACTTTTTGCATGTCGATACCCAAGGTGTTTTTGCCATTTTTGGCCCCTTCGCAACCTGTATCCCTACCCTGCGCCTCTCGCAGCACCTGACCTTGCCCTTTTTCAAAACGACCCTGCATGTCGTTATGCAAGACGCCAAGCATAGTGCTTTTGCCTTTTGCAGCTCTTGCAGAGTCTGCCTTTTCTCTGTGATCCTCCTTCCTACCAACTCCACCAACTCCGATGTATAGGATTCCATTTTTTGGTCTCTTTTGACCCTCCTTTTGGTGGGTCTCCTATGTGACTGCCGAACCTCCTAAATTTGGCTTTGAGCTTGGATTTGAAATCCTCACATCTGGACCGTTGGATCTGTCGGACGAAGCTCTTTCCTGCCCAACCCTGATCGGAGATCCATTCAGCGCGCTGATCCCTTAACCACATGGCTCTGACGCTGCTCCATTTCTCTCGCCTCCCTAATGAGTTCTCTATGTGCTCGCTCGATCTCATACGCCCCATCGATGGTGGCATCCTTAGCCGGAGAGACCACCTGCGAGTAGGAGCGGCCGTCACTGAGGGCTTTGTGTGGCTTGGGGGAGGTGATGGCCGTTCGCTCAGCTCCTGGCTTAGCTCGCCTGTCGAGCACGAAGCAGATGAGGTATGAGGCATCAAATGAGTAAACCTTAGCAAATCTTGGCATCTGCGCTATGTCTATGCTTCTGATAAGCACTCTTGCTGAAACGATATCGGAGCGGCGCACCGTCTTCTCGTCGCCTTCTTCCACAGAGCCGAAGTCGGCAACAATCTCTTGTAATGCCTCTCTTTTTCAAAAATGCAACGGCACATTGTGTATCCAAATCCAATAGAGCTCGCCTTGGGGGAGCTCCGCTCCGAAGCTCGGAGACCATGGGAAAAATTCCACTGAGAAATGGCCGAAGTCCACACTCCCCATTTCAGTGACCTCCACTACTTTCTCTGTCGAGGGGAAGGAAACCAAGTATTGGAGATGGCAAACCTTCATAGTAACCCAGTCTTTGTGTGCCTTCATCGGCCACTTAGCCTCCAGAGCTTGTAGTAGGTGGGTCTTGGAGGGCCTCCCTGACCGCACCCTGGCCACTGCACACCATTGCCGCAACCACCTCTCCTCCTTCTTGATGATGTCCAAACTTTTGGCTAACCTAATCGGAGCGGGGTTGTCAGGCGATCTTCCTCTGTTGACCGGGCGTTCTTCATCAAGGTGAGTTTCAATGACGTTGGTGCACACATATGAGAGATGGCCCCATTTCATGCTAGAGACACCGTACCTCCTTGGTGCAATCTTTACGAAAATATCCTAGTTTGCCGCAGTTGAAGCATGGTACCGGCCTTCGTTTGCCTTTTCTTTGCTTTTTTTGATTTTCTTTTTGGGGAGGGGGAGAAGACGTGGCTATGCTCTTATCTTTTCGTGAAACCACTTGCTAGCTCTCAGAGTGTATCCCCACCTCAATCTGTTCCCCACCCTCTCGCGTCGCATTTGGAGCCTCTCTTTGGGCCCAGGTGACGATGGATTTGAGGGGGTCGGCCGGTTTGGGTTGATGTTGGAGTTGCTCCGGGGGGACTGGGCTCTGTTCTTTTGAAGGTGAAAGGTTTTGGGTGAAGGAAGGGGAAGTGGTGGGATGTTTTTTTGGTTGTTGGATGTCATTGGATGATGAGTGACGCGGGTTAGAATGCAGTGGTTCTTGGGAGTAAGGTATTGGTAGGTTGATGGTGGCGATGCTGCTGCTCTCTGTGTTGGTGGGGGGGGGGGGGGGTGAGAATCCTTGCTAACTTCCCTCTCTCTATTATACTTGTGGCTTTGATAAATGTCTCTGTAATGGGTTTCTCTGAACCTTTCTCTGTAAGAGCTCTGTCTAAGAACATCTCTGTAATGCCGCTCACCCTGTTGCCTTGGGTAAAAGCGTTGGAACTGGGGGGATTGCTTTTACGCCCGTCGTGGCTAGTAGAAGAACCCCCTCTATGGACCCGTTCTCTCAAGGCTAGCTCCTGATGGCGATGATGAGCGACGCCACTCCTTGACTGTCAATGAGGTGCACTTCGGTGTGCCCTCGGCGGAGTGAGTGATTTTCTGAGCCCAGGAGGTTCCTCCTCCCGGGAGGGGTGGTTGAGTGGGGCGGGTTGGATGAGAGTGGGGTTGGGGGGTGGAGCCAGAGGTGGAGGGGATGTGGGGGCGGGAGAGAGGTAGCAGCAGTAGGGGGGAGGGGGAGGGGGGATTGGTGGGTGCCGGACTCCCTCGTTGGGCCCGCACCCACTCAACTCCAGCTTTATTGTAATTGTTGAAAAGATGTATCATGATTTGCAGTCATCCAATTATCTCGATGAATTTACATCTCGACAATCTCGTCGCCTGTGATATTTCGTGGTGATAATTTCTTTTCTTACATGTCAAAATTTATGATTTGCCATGGGCCTAGTTATTCTGTTTTCCTTTTTGTGTACAACAGAAACGTCGCAACAAATGTGCTATCTGTCGGATTGTAGAGCCTTGCAGTCATCCAATTATCTCGATGAATTTACATCTCGACAATCTCGTCGCCTGTGATGTTTCGTGGTGATAATTTCTTTTCTTATATGTTGAAATTTATGATTTGCCATGGGCCTAGTTATTCTATTTTTCTTTTTGTGTACAACAGAAACGTCTCAAATCTATATTAGTTATGAATTCAAATATTCCAACTATGTTAGCTTGTTAAAGAATTACTTATTGCAATTTGGCAAATGAACATTATTACATAAAGCATCTTTTGAATTATGAAGAAATCTAGTCCAATATTGGTTAAATTACAGTTGAATCTTTTATGTTTTCCATCTTTTTAACGTCTCACTTTGCTTCTCCAACATTATGTTTGTTTGACAACAGGTAAAGCATCTTTTGAATTATGAAGAAATATAGTCGAATATTGGTTAAATTACAGTTGAATCTTTTATGTTTCCATCTTTTCAACGTCTCACTTTGCTTCTCCAACATTATGTTTGTTTGACACCAGGGAGGTATCTTAGTCTCTAATGGATACAACTATCTAGTTTCGTATGTGTAAGCCTTTTAAATAAACTAGTTATTTATCACATGTAAGGTTACGCATATATATTGGTTTTTATTAATGTTTAAATGCAAGAGTGATTATTTATCACATGTGAGGCTACGCATATATATTGGTTTTTATTATTGTTTAAATGCAAGAGTGAATGGAATGTATATTGGTTTTTATTAATGTTTAAATTCAAGTAAATGGATGATACAAGTGCAGACACTGTTTACTTCAATTGGATGGTTGATGTGTGTGTCTAAAAGTTTCACTAGTTGCAATATAGAAGTAAAGATAATGCTACATATGGGACAATGTTTACAGATGTGTGCCAATATGGTGTTGGATATATAGGTATATTTTCAATATAATAGAATATTATTGTGTATAATGTTCTATGGGGCAACACGTGTTAAGCACGTGTTATCTGTTTAATTGTTGGACCGGGTTGAGTGGGCATAAAGCCCAGTACCCTAAACCCAGTTCATCTCATATAAAAGCTGGTCTAGAGGTAGTGCTATGTGATATTCCAATACTGATAAGCAGAGTATAATATCTTAAGCGGCTAAGAGATAAACCCTAACCCTAATTTCTCCTCATAAGACTTAACAATCTTAAAATATTACAACTCACCTCCGACCAAATCAGCCACCGCCGTCGATACCACTGCGACGGTAGACGCCGACACTGCCTCCGATCACGACTGTAGCCGCAGTCGTCGCTGATCCAAATCGCAGTCGTCGTCGAGGATCCCGATTGCAGGCGTCGTCGCGGATCGCGTTCGCTGTCGTCGTCGAAGTTCCAAATCTGGGCATTGTCGCTGATCCGGTCCGTCGTCACTGATCCAGTGCGTCGTCGCCAGTGTGGATCTTCCATTCTTTGGTCGCGTTCTCGAAGTCGAGCGCCGCCAAGACCCAGATCTAGTCGACTGGAGCCGATTGGTGTATGGGGAAGAACGGTGGATCAGATTGGTGGCTCTCTCTTCGATCGATTGTTGCTGCTATTTTGGGGATTTGATCGGATCAGATCGAGGTGGTGGAGGAGCCGCAGCCACCGCCGCTGGGAGTTACCGCCGCCCCTGACGCCGGGGTCGCATCTGCCGTTGCCGGAGGTCGCCGAACCCAGCCGTCGATGCTGCCTCCTCCTCCACTTTCTTCTCCATTGTTCTTCTTGTGAGATAGAAGGAGAAGAAGTAAACAACTCAGATCAAATTTTTTGATTGGACATTTTTGGTGTTTTGTGTTTGGACTGTTGGAGCAGATCCATATTCAGATCCAGTCAAAAGGAATCAGACCTGGATAGATCTAAATTAAAAATAAGTTCTTAACAAAATTTAAACTGTTATTTAATTATTCATTCGTATTAAGCATTGTTTAATTAAATGCAAATTTGAACAATTGTTTTAGCTATGTGCTAAAATCAAATATCCATTTTGATAAGTTAAATTATAAACTTGCATCTCCAATTAAATTGTTTTGAATTAGATAGTGCTGATAATTCATTTAATTGACTAATCTTTAACAATTTGATGAATGTAGGAACTTCAAAGTTACTTACAAATTGTGTGTATTGGAGACGATGGATTTGCATTCACGATATGATAAGTCTGCACTATGCGGGCTTTTCCATCGAATTTGGAAAACACTTCTAACTTGAAGTGTCGATATGATCTACTCTAATCTCTTAGTATTTTCATGTGATGAATGGGTTAATGCTGTGTGCGTTTGATCACATATTTGAGATTTTTAGATCATAGTTATTCTCGCCTTGAAAACTAGCATGTTTAGGGTCGTTAAGTGCCTTATCATACTATGTGTATAGATATTTTGACAAATTCATTGTTTGCAGTTTGTGGGAGATTATATATTTGCTTCTCTAATAATTAAAATTTTTGTATAAGATTTATAACAAATATTCGTAACTTAGAAAGGAGCATTCTGTAATACAGAATATGACTCCATTATTTACGTTTTGTTCTTTATCGTTCATTGTACTGTGTGTGCAAAATTTAATTATAAAATATGAGTCATTATCTCACTTAGTGTTTCGAAGATGATGAAGAACGAATAAAGAAAAAAATAGCTCAATCTGTTTGAGCACGTGGACACTGTTAGAATCACTAGAGAAAGCAAACAAATTTGTAAAATGTAATAGAGTAATTTTGTATTAACTCTTATAATGTGCATATATTGTCAATTGCATGTATAAGCTGAGTTTAACAAATGAGACAATTAATAATAATAGTTCTAATTGTGTTCTTGAACAATAGCATATTTGGCTAGGATTTGAAAACTATATATTCAATTGTTTGTGAGGAAATGTGATCTAATTATCAAAACTGTGGGAAAATGGAGTTAAAAGCTATTAAGTCAAAAGTTTTAACATCCAAGTTGTTTTGAAATTTAGAATCACTATGAACTATATATTAAATTGTTTGTTCTTGTTAAAACTCATAACTCTGCTAAATGACACTCCATTAAATATGACAAATATGAAAGTTGTGCTCAGATTATGATCACTAGAAAATTATTTAGTATGGTCTCTAGGAGCACACAATTTCTTCATTCAATACATTCTGATATTTGTGATCTCGGTAGCATTGTGACTAGATGAGACGATAATTGGTCAGAAGTATTTAATCACCTATGTAGATGATTATTGAATATTTGTCATACAAATATGGAGGATGTAACACTCGCTATTGTGATAAATTAAAATCTAGTTAAATGCTAAAAATCAAGGGTTCAGTGTTGATGGAGGTGGTGAATATGTTTAATAATTTTAGAGTAATTTGCATTTGGCATAATCTCTAGTGCACTATATTTACCATTGTCAAACAGTAGTAATAAAGTAAGAATCAAACACTCAGTGAGATGTTGAATTCTATGTTATTGACTGTTAGTTTGACTTTGAGTACTTATGAGTGATGTTACATTATCAATCATATTTCTAATTTGTTACCACACTCTAAGTTACTTACACCTTGTAGATTAACAGTATAAAAACACAAATAATTTTGTTAAAGTGAAAAATGATGTATGATACATTTGTTAAAGTAGATGATCCCAAAAGGCCTAAAGTAGGACCTATAACAAATATTTGTGTATACTTAGAAAGTGCAGAATGTGGTTTCATAGACAGTTTTGGATCTATCTAATTTGGGTTAGTAGAATCTGGACTTGCAAAGTTCTTTGACGATGTGTTCATCAAAGACAAATCTATGAAATTATCAGTCCTACTGTTACGGTCAACGATTCACAGTTTGAATCAAGAGCCAGTCTTACTGACACTTAAACTTGAATGACAAATGAGCTAAGAAGAGTCTTTAGTAGACAATGAGATAATTTTGTGTCATACAACAATACTTCAAATTAGTTGATCTGCCGAAAGGGGCTAAAACTATAGTAAGTAAGTGGGGTTTTGTAGAAGAAATTTAATTTTGATTGCTCAGTATCAATTTTAATGCACTTCTAGTAGCTTAAGAATTGACTGAGATAAATGGGGTAGACTAATTTGTTGTCTACTCACATGTTCGTCATATTGCTACAATAAGTATTCTTCTTACCCTTACATCTATTGAAAATTTTGTCATTCATAAAGGATATTTAAAAAGTTTTGTACTTGATATTTTGTACTGAACAATTTTGTACTGGAAAGTTTTGGACTAATATATTTAGTGAACAAGATTTACAAATTTGGTAAAATCATCGTATGCTTTAAAACATGTAATATAGCTAACGTATAAATAATTTGACAAATTTCTCAAAGAGCCTAGTATATGAATTAAGTAATTCAGATCAGTGCCTTTAACTTTGTGGTGTGTCAAATATAATGACTATTATTTACTTGGTTTTATTGACATGCTTGTTGATTGGAAGTGATATCTCTATTATAAATGGAGTTAAAATTGTGATATCCAAATAAATTTAGCACCTAAGTGGTGTGTACACCATATTATACATAAGGGTGAGTTTTGGTTGGTAAGGGATAACCCTTAGTCAAACTCGATAAATCAATAATATGTTTGAAAAGTGGGGATATAGTGATTAAAAGTGTGTTTTGAATCACCTTATGATTATGATAAAAGGTTGACACCTTATAATGGAGCAACTATGAGACAGGTAGATCGTTCTAAAAGAATTGAAAGTCTCGTGTATACAAAGATCTGCACTAGAATAGACATAGCCTTTGAGATAGGTATGATCTGCATATTCACTAATAATCCCATACACATTTGAGTGCCTTAAGAGGCTAATGAGATACCTGAGTGGTACTCAAGAGTTTGTTTTGTGCTACTCAAACTCAAGAGTTTGCTTTGTGCTACTCAAAGTTTAGTGAAAGTCGACAACTAGTGAATATGTGTTCACATTAGGAGGAGCAGAAAAAAAATTATGGTGATTAAAAGGCAAACAAGCATTGCGTTCTCATCCAAGAAATCAGACCTCTATGTGCTATCCTCTGCAGGGGAAGAGGCTGAGTGGATTGAATGACTTATTGTTAATCATCCATTTGAGAAGTCTAATGTAAATTCTCTAATTCTGTTATGCGACTATCAAGCTATAATGTACTGTATTTCATAACTCACTCTATAATAGTAAGAGGAGTGTATTAAGGCTAAAAGAAGTCTAGTTGAACTTTCTCAGAGATAAAGTGCAATAGTGACAAGTATGGCCTATGCTCTTGCTAAGAGACTTGAAAGTGATCTAATTATCAAAGCTGTGGGGGAAATGGAGTTAAAAGCTATTGAATCAAAAGCTTTAACATCCAAGTTGTTTTGAGATTTAGAATCCAACTGGAGCCATAGAGAAGTTCAAACTGAAGCATCAATTTTAGACAGTTGGCATGCTTTAGATAATTTGAAAAGTTCTATGTTAATTCTATTAATATATAACTTCATTCCAATTTTGATGATGCTATATATTTTCATAATTTACTTAGAATCATCTCATTATTCCAAAAGAGAGCATGAAAACTTGTCGATGTGTTTCCGATGTTTAGAATTGTTGTTATATCATTCCAATTTTGATGATATAACTCTTTTATGGATTCATGTTTCATTCCAATTTTGATGATTCAGAATTAACCATAATTGATTTGACTGTTCTATCATTCCAATATGAAACATAGTATAGTTCTTGTGTAGAAACTATAATAGTTCTTGTTCTTTATTTTGTTAAAGATACTTGATTGTGATGCTTGCGTTGTATTTTGCTAAGCTACCGTTGAATTGTACTAAGTTCTTTAATGGAACTAGATACTTCATGAAATTCATTAGAATTCTTAGAGATGTGTCTCTTGGTATTCTTGTTTTCAATAAGCTAGCAAAGATGGAGGAGTTGAATCTGTCAACATAGATTTCAGAATAATGATTTGCTCAAAATGGATGAGTAAACATAAAGCAGTTTGCAAGGATATAGTTTTGGCTTATTTATCTAAAGAATTAATTTGTCACTTGCTTGATAAAACTTCTGTTGGGTTTAAGACTCCTATGTTCATGAGCTTAAAACTCATATTTTGTTCTTGAAGTTTATTTGCTTTGGTTGATTTTGAAACTATGACAGGTTTCTCTAGTTGGTTTAGTCATTGTGAACTATTCTGTTTTGATATGGTCTTTAAACTATTTGATTATTTTGCTTTAGTCTCATTTGAACTATTCGAGTTATAATTGATTTAGTCTGTGAACTATATTATTTTTGTGAGCCAATAATTTAACGGGGCATTGCCTAATATATTGAGAATATAGGAGGAGATTGTTGGATATATAGGTATATTCTTAATATAATAGAATATTATTGTGTATAATGTTCTATGGGCCAACACGTGTTAAGCACGTGTTATCTATTTAGTTGTTGGACCGGGTTGAGTGGGCATAAAGCCCAGTACCCTAAACCCAGTTCATCTCATATAAAAGCTGGTCTAGAGGTAGTGCTCTGTGATATTCCAATACTGATAAGCAGGGTATAATATCGTAAGCGGCTAAGAGATAAACCCTAACCCTAATTTCTCCTCATAAGACTTAACATATGGTACTGTTCAAACTTGTAATAGTCAAAGTAGAAATATGTTTGTTCATGCTGTTATGTTGGCATAGCTCAGTGAACATTAAATTTATTATTATTCCTGATTTCAGTAATACAAACAACACTCTTTGATGCTTACTACTAATAATATATCTGATACTATTTAAATTTTTGTCGGTTCATGATTGTCATATCTCTGAGATTTTGTATTTGTTATAGTTCTGATTACAGTAATGGGCACCGCATGCGGTTGACTCAAGCCGTTTCACATTCAGCTAGTGAGTGCATTTGCTTTTTAATGCTAACTAAATCATCTACATGATCAGGAGATTTGTCAAGGCTGTAATGTTGACGATAGGAACCAAACTCTGCAGCACATGTATCACAGTTTTGATAACCAGCTTTTGAGGTGCGCTGGTATGGGTTCCTCATCGATTTCGGTCACCGATTTGGGCCGGAGTTGGTCGAGTAAATGCGGTGGAAGAGTTCGGCACAGCAAAGTTGTCGCCTCTATGGGTTCTAGGACGACGGCGAGTGCGGCGTTGCTCGTTGAAATGGAGATGGTGGAGAGAGAAGCTCAGGGATGATGATGTTCGAGTATGGGCTTCAGTAGGGGATTGTGCCTCGTCGGCAGCATCGTTGGCTGTTTATGTAGGGATTAGGTGGGTCGAAGGGCATCGTCAAGGAGGGGCCCATCGAAACATCAACCGGTGCTCGTCGGAATGGCGCAGTGTTCGGATATTGTCGATGGTGGAGAGCTTAAGTCGTTGAGTTTCCAAATAGGGTTGGAACGACGATGGTTGGAGCTGGGCTTGGCTCGCTGGCGGACGCAGAGAGCGTTGCAGCATCGGGGAGGCTCGTCATGGTAAGGTTGAGGGGCTTCATCGAGTGACTAATGGCAATGCCTGATAGAATAAGGAATAGTAAAATTTTCTTTTATTGATTAAAAAAACTGAGTATAATATGTCTCCTATATATAGGAGAGAAGGGAATACTCAACTAATACATAACCAATATGGGACTAAACTAATATCTCTCATAATATAATATCTAACACCCCCTCTCAAACTTAAGTTGGTTCAATTAACAAGAGTTTGGAATCTGACGATATTGATGTGGAAGGAACGACAAACTGTGGTGCAGTGACGGCGCTTGATGACACATGTGACGGAACTAAGAAGTAGAGTATTGCTGAAGGAAGTAGTAGTGGTGCACTGTTGAGATCTCACCCCGAACGGTGGCAGAATCTCCATATCCCGATTTGTGATGGGATCTTACCCCTGACTTGAGACATGTCGACTTGAGGAAGCGAAGCAAAGAAGGAGTGGGAATGGGAGGTCGACGGCGAGGGACGAACGGCGAGAAGGTGGCAGCGGGAGGGGGGGATAGGAGGGATATATGGAGTTAAGTCGCGCAAGCAAGAGGACGTGGGAGCCAGGGCAGAAGCGGTGGTTCTTCTTCACACCACTGATGGCTTTGGGTAGTGAGTTGCTTTTGCGGGGCCTTGCCGCCGATGGACTTGCAGGTGTGGCTGTTGGTTGGTCGGGAGAGGCAGCGGAGGTGATGGTGTTGATAATGGTGGGGGTCGTGGAGTAGAGGGTTGTAACACCCCGCAAAATTGGAATTACAATTTTGCCCCTGGGTGTTACGCACGTATATTTTGTAATGTATTTCACTACATATTTTGGATTCGTACTATTTATACATTTTCCGTATTGATTTCAGTCAACTAAAATATAATATTTCAATCTCTGGAATTTACGTGCTTTTTACGTGTTTTGATGCACGTGTTTCCACCACTACGTATAATATTTCCTATAGGTTTAAATTATTTATTTTTATGTATTTAAATGTATTTTATAAAACGAAAATTTATTTTCCCCTTGTTTTGATTAAAATGCATTTTTCGACTTTCTGCACGTATAATGCACGTGCTTTCTACGTGCTGCGATTTCATCATGAAATGTATAAAATTAGTAAATATATTTTTCTTATATTATTTTCGATTATATTTAATAACCTTTCATCAATAAAGTCAATTTTCGCACTTTCATGTTTTCACGTGCAACGCACGTGTTTGTTTCGGTGCACGTATTTAAACGTATTTGTTCTTTTACAATAAAGTTCGGAGTGTGTAATTTAATAATATATAATATGTTGTATATATGGTAAAAAGGTGTAGTGTATAAATAGATGTGTTGTATGTTTGATGAAATGTTAATTAGTAAGTGAAAAAAAATGTGTAAGAAAGAAGTGGATGTGAAAAATGGGGGCCCACGAAATTTGATAACAGCAAAGGTGCTACTGGATGGATTATGAATGGGTATGGAATGGTGAGAATCATGTATGCATGTGGGCTGGATATAATGGTTTAGAAGCTTAATAGAATATGGAATGAATTTGTATATTGGGGCCCACACGGGTTGGAGGCCCATTGGATGTAAAGACAGCACATATGTGTGCTGGGGCCGGTTTCTTCATGCAAGGAAATGAATGTGAGAAGAGAGTGGAGAGTGGGAATTAAGAATTAGAAGAGGTAGGAGTTATAAGGAGGTGAAAGGTTGGGAGTTTTTAGGAGTTGAGAAATGAAAAGATGGATAATTAAAAAGAGAATTAAAATGAGAAGTTATTAGGTGGGAGATTTTGCAATATAGTCCCTAGCATTGTCCTATAAATAGCAACTCATTTCTCATTCTTTTTCACACCAAAAATAAAATAAATAAGAGAAAGAGAAGAATAAAAGAAAGAGAGAAAAGAGTTTGTACTTGGTGGCCATTGCTAGGAGGAGAAGATCTAGGAGGACATTGGATCTAGAAGTGGTGCTCTTCCCTTCATTAGTCAAGTTTCAATTGAGGTGGGTGTTCTCATGCTTTTTATTTTAGAATTATGTGTTCTAGTAAAAATAAATGAGTATATGATGTTGATATGATGAAGTAGAGTAGATTTATGCATTGGTTGTCATGAAATTGCTAAGTTAAGGAATAAATCCACTTAATGTTAGTAAGTGATTTTATGTCTTCTTAATTGTAGAGACTTGCATGCTTGATGAATAATAGAATTTTGATGTCTTAATTAAAAGATAAATTCATGTTTCTTTTTATGTATAATAAGTTGGATGTTGAGATGAAATATATAGATAAAGTTTCATGCTAATATAATATATTATGAAGAAGAATATTCTTGTTATGATTAAGTAAATAATAGAAATTTTTGACTAATAACATGATCATGTTAGAATGATTGTATGCTAAATGTATATTTTGTATGGAAATTTTGATGTAATAAAGTAGAACAATTTATACTATTGGGTGAGGTGAAAATAGTAGTGAATCATGTAAATTAAATTACAACTTGTTAATTGGTAAATGAGAAAGGAAAAGATTGATTATTTTTGCCATGTGTGAATAAAGAAATGGTGATCGAAATTGGCTGGCATCAAATTTATCTCTGCATTCATGCAAATTGTACAAATTTACACCTGAATGTATCGATCTACATTTCATTATTTGAGATTTGGGGGTCCGTTGAAACTAGATCTGCAATTTTGATAGTGAGTAGGTCAATTTGGTAAATAGTTTCGAAAGTGGGTCAGTTTGGTAAAAACTTTCAAAAGTTCCGTTGAAATTAGTAGGGCTGTTCACACTTTGGTTAAAACCGATTACCGAACCGAACCGAACTGAAATTTGCCAATTTGGTTCGGTTTTTTGGTTTTTCGGTTCGGTTTTGACCCGAACCGGAGTTTTTATAGAGAGTTCGGTTCGGTTTTTGGTTGGCTTTTGAATAAACCGAACCGAAACAAAAACCGAAGTTTTTTTGGACCCATGGTTTTTTTTGGACCGAAACTTATAAGATAGCCCTAATAAGTTCCTTCCTTGTTTTGACTAAGGATGATGCTAGTAGAGGGGTCTCATGGTTTTTTTTTTAATAATGGGACTGACTGACTGTTGATTATTATCTTGTATTTTGATCGATTTAATGAAGCTTTAGAGATGGTGATCATTCTTCGGGTGAGAGAGATTACAAGGATGTCTATGGAGCTTGGGGGAAGGAACAATGTGATGAAAACCAAGGTGAGAAAAGAAGAATGTCTCTCGTTCACGAAAAGTTCATCGAAGCAAAGCCACCGCTTGCTTTGGATGATAAGCTACTGCAGTCGAAGGAATTCCAAGTTCGGTTAGTTCGGTTATTAACCGAACCGAACCGATAAAATTCGGTTCGGTTTAAACCGAACTTGTAGAGTTTCGGTTCGGATTTCGGTTCCAGTTTTACCAAACCGAAAAGTTCGGTTCGGTTCGGTTTTTTTCGGTTCGGTTCGGTTTTGAACCGATGAACACCCCTAGAAATTAGACCTGCAATTTTGATAGTGAGTAGGTCAATTTGGTAAATAGTTTCGAAAGTGGGTCAGTTTGACCTTCAAAAGTGTTTCATTTTGGGAAAATTCTAGGGTTCATAAAACATAATGAGGAAATTATTAAAAATAGTTTTTTTTTGAGATTTTCATGTACAATTAAGAAAAATAAAAGGGAAATTGAGAAAGAAATTTGGGTTGTGATTAGAATCTATTTAGTAAAGAGTATGACACTTATTTTCTTAAAAAGAGAAAAATATTGTGTTGTGAATCAAATTCTTTTGAAAGGATTACACTCTTATTTTGTATAGAAATGTTGATGTGGTTGAAATGTATTGCTAAAGGGACTTAAAAATGGATGAAAATATTGTTCATGAAGAAGAATATGGCTTTTGAAAGATTGTGAATAAAAGACTCATGAGTAGTATTAAAATGAGACTTCATGTATACAAATTAAGATGAGACATTGAATCACATTTGTGAATAATTTGAAAGATGAAAATACCTAGGTTTAAGACATGATTATTAAAGGGTATGTGTACCCATGTTTTCTTGTACATGAAAGTTTATGACTTAGAGTTAGTAAGACCTCGATACCGGCGTTATTGAAAGAAAAGATTTGAAATATGATTTTGGAGATATGGCCATGGATCTATCTCGTATTTGTTGATTAAGTCCGGTAGGAGGTAAAACTAATTCTTTGAATGGAAATTATTCATGTCTTGAACTTAAGAAAATTTAGGCACATAAGTGAAGATGTAGTAAACTTAGGGAAACATAAGTGGGGTGCTCTATATAGTCGGCGGTGGACTCCAAGACTAGAGACCCAGTTGGTGGACTGAGGTTGCCCTGTGGGAGACGGATTATTATATTTTAATCCGGGACTATGAGGACGGGTCGGCGGTGGACTCCAAGATCTTGAGTAGTCGGACGGATGAGTTTTGTATTTACCGTCTCCAATGTATATATATATACTGGGCTAGAGGGTCACATACGGGACGATTCACACGATGTGGAATCTGTTATAACAGCCGGCGGTGGACTCCAAGGCTGGGATTCAAATTCGTGGAATAGTCTGAACTTTGTTTTGCTACCGGGTAGTTTTCATGGCGAGGGATCGAGCCCTGTATTGTGAAGAACGTAGGCCCTTGCCCTCGGACCTATGTAGTATGGGATGCATAGAATCTGAACAAGTGTGCATTAGTGTCATTCTAGTGTAGAATGGTATGCATTAGGCATTAAGGCATGACATACACTTATGTTTAGAATAATCACCTTTGACACTTTACTTGTTCATTCAATCTTTTTGTGATTTGTTAAAGTATGAGATCGTTATACTATTCCCGGCATAGAGAGGATAGCCGTGTATAACATTTCGTCAGTTGTAAATAACTGACGTGCCCACAGATTGACATGCAGGTAATGGACTATTCATGGAGTTATAAAGTGGATATGCTGTTGCTGTTTAGAAGTTAAAGATGTTGCAAATGATGTTAAAGTTATACAAGTTGTATTTCATTGTTGTAATCTTTTAGTCTTCCGCTGTGTAAAAACCAAGAGTAAAAGAACTCTGATGTATTGTGAATGCAAAGTTTTAAATTCCTTGTAAAATTGTACGAAGTGAAGTAAAGATCCTGTGAAATCTCGAATTTATCCTTATTTGAAATTCGGGGTGTTACAAGGGTAGTCAGGATTTGCTGTAGATGTTGGGTTTTGGGGAAGGATGGACAGGGAAGAAGATGAGGGATCTTCAGGATGTTGGACCAGCTGCCACTTCTCCATCGGGATCTTCAGGATTTTGGATTGATAGTCGGGAGTTGTTGGGTGATGTTGCTGCTGGAAGGTTGCCTGAGTTGTAGGGTCAGCGCGGAGTTGGTTTTGCTGTTGATGTTGCAATTTGTTGGAGATGGAGTTGTTGATGGGTTGTTGCCGGAAGTTGTTATTGTAGCCACTCTTGTTGTTGTTGTGAATTAGGGTTACGGTAGAGGTAATTATTGACAGCTAGGGTTTTGGATCTTATTGTTTGATGACGGCTAGGATTTTGGAGACTTGATTGGGAGATAGATGTGGGAGGTGGAGTGATTCCGTTGAAGAAGAGAACCACTCCGCCTCGGCAACGAGGACCAAATTAGTATAGGCCTTATAGGACTATAGGCTCTGATACCATGATAGAATTAAGAATCGGAAAATATTCTTTTACTGATTGAATAAACTGAGTACAATATGTCTCCTATATATAGGAGAGAGGGGAATATTAAACTGATACATAACCAATATGGAACTAAACTAAAATCTCTCATAATATATAATCTAACAATGACGAAGGGGTTTTCAGTGGGTGGAGATGGCTGCCATCATACTCTCTGAACAACCATCAGCCTCTCATCTCCATCCCGAACAGCCGCACACCACCATTTCATTACCCTTGCTCCTCCCCTTTGCTGACCACAACCCGCCGCCCATTCCTTCCAAGATCCAACTCCCAATACCCTACCCTATTATTTCCATATCAACCTATAATGCCCCGAATTCCAAATAAGACCGAATTCGAGATTTCACAGGATCTTACACTTCACTTTGTACAATTTTACAAGTAATTTAAAAACTTTTTCAACAACATCAGAGTTCATTACACTTTTTTTTTTGTTTACACAGCGGAAGAATAAAAGATTACAATATTGAAAACAAAATACAACTTATACACTTTATCAAGTAAGTCATCAATTTCATCATAACATCTTCATGGCAAAGTCCATTACCTGCATATCAAGCTGTGGGCACGTCAGTCACTAACAACTGACAAAAATATTATATTCGGCTATCCTCTTTATGCCGTACATATAACGATCTCATTACTTTAACAAATTACAAAAGTTGAAGGAACAATAAAGTGTTAAATTGTGACTACGCTAAACATATAAGTGTATGTCATGCCTTAATGTCTAATGCACACATTTATAGTAGGATGACATTAATATATACTTATTCGGATTCTATGCATCCCATACTACATAGGTCCGAGGGCAAGCACCTACGTACTCCACAATAAAGGGCTCGATCCTTCGCCATGACAACTACCCAGTAACGAGGCAAGGTTTAGATCATTCCATGAATATGGATCACAGCCACGGAGATCCACCACCGACGGTTATAACAGATTTCTCATTGTGCGAATCATCCCGCAAGTGCCCCTCTAGCCCCGGTATACGTATATACATTGGAGTATGGCAAACTATCCGCCCGACTACACAAAGTCCCGAATTTAAAAATAAACGCATGTCTCCCATGGAGCAACCACAGTCACTGAGATCGACCGCCGACTGGGTATATAGCCACGAAGATCCACCGCCGACTATATAGAAGCAACCCACTTACGTTTTCCCAGGTTCACTACATCTTCACTTATGTGCCTATTTATTTAGTTCAAGATATGAATAAATTTCCAGACCTAGAATTAGTATTACCTCCTACCGGACTAAATCAACATTCACCGAGATAGCTCCATGGCCATATCTCAAAATATAATTCAATTCTTTTCAATTTAATAATGCAGGTACCCGATGTCTCACTAACTCTAAATTATAACTTTTTCATGTACAGGAAATAATGAGTACACATACCCTTCTATAAACATGTCTTAAACCTCAACTTATTCACGAAATATCAATATCTTATCCACAAAGCAATATTTTGCTTAGTCTTGTCGCTATTCATAATCTTATTCATCTATTCATAATCTTTACAAGCAATAATTTCTTTAAAGAACACAATTTCATCACATGAAATTTTATAACGAGACCAATCTATTTCAAAGTCTCAATTCTCTTTAAACTATTTCTTAAACAAAATCAAAGTATAATTCTCTTTAAAAATCATTTCACCACAATAATACTTTGTTTTTCTTCATTACAAAGTTCCACACTCAAAATTTCATTTCTCTTTATATCTCAAAACATACAAGAAATATTCTTAATATTTTCTATTTCATTTCATATCCATAGTAAGGTTTTAAGTAAAATTTCCTTTTTAAAAATCCAATTCACTGAATGAAGAAGGAAAACAAAAATAAAATAAAATAAAATAAGGGGGCCTGGTTTCGAACCCAGCAACTGCCGACCAAAAACAGCAGCGCCCTAGGCCCGACCCATTAGCCTTGAAGTCCAAATGGACTCTGTGTCAATTTTGTATACCGAAATATACTTAAATGAAGTTTCAGTTTCAGTATTTTATAAAAAGAAACAAAAGTCAATGTGACTATCAAGTTTCGAACCTAGGATCTGCTCTATATTGCACTGGCTAACTAGTATGTCCCAGTGTAATTTCTATTTAAGAGTTATATTAGTAAGCTTTTGTTTATACTATTCTGAATTTAGTTCCTTTTAACAAAAACTTGTTTTCCCAATAATCCAATCCTTTAGGATATTGGAATAAACTTTTCTTTTGGACTAAGATAAATCTTAAAATAAATATCACAAGTTCAAACCTATCTTTATTTTCAAATAGATTTTCCCTTTCTTTTTACACACAAAAATCTACATTTCTTCTCGAAACTCGAAATTAGGAATCATGTTTGTCACAACTAGTTCATGTACTCCATTATCCTAGTTAAATTTTTGTAATAAAAATCAAGCATGTCTCTTAATCAATCATGAATATCTCAAAGAAATTCTTTCATGCAAAAAAAAAAAATATTTTTAACATATGTCGACATGTTTCATGGCAATTTATTTTTCTCTTTTCTTTTTCTTTCTTAATCATCATGTCTCTAAAGTATATGTCAAAATATAACATTCTTCAACAAGTTCTCATAAAAGAAAAATCACACATTCGAAAAACATAAAATGTTGACATGTTTCATGGCAATTTATTTTTCTCTTTTCTTTTTCTTTCTTAATCATCATGTCTCTAAAGTATATGTCAAAATATAACATTCTTCAACAAGTTCTCATAAAAAAAAATCACACATTCGACAAACATAAAATTTGCATGATTCATATGATTAATTCTTTAGTTGAACTATCCTTTTTTAATTAGCATGGTAACAATTATTCACTAAGCCTCAACAAGATCATTGCATATTATGCTAGCATGGATTCTACATATATCTTATACTGCTCATTTAAACTATTTAGCATGCAATTTCTACTTTTAGAAATGAAAAGATCACCCACCTTAATTGAAGTTTGAACAATGAAAAGAAAGATGGAACACCACTTCTAGCTCTAAAGCAACTCCTAGCAAGACCTTCTCCTCCTAACAAGACTCCTCCAAGCAAGAATTTCTCCAATTACAAGAACTCTCTTACTCTCTTTCTTTTTCTTTCACTTAATTTGAAAGAAAAATGGATGTTTTTTTGTGTGCAAAAAATAAGGAGAAATGGGGGTTCTATGTATAGGGTAAAGTTAGGGTCTATTTTGCATAATTCTACACCTAATAACTCTCTTTTTTAATTCTTCCAACCCTTCATTTTCTTAACTCCTAAACTCCTAACTCTTCATGCTCCCAACCTTTCACCATCTCAACCCCCAACCTTTCCTCTCCCTCTAGCCCAAACCGGCCTACTCCATGGTCAAAACCGGCTAGCACTCATGTGTGCACATGCACACATGCACATACATAATAAATACATTTTTCTATAGTTCTAAATGTGTACCAAAAGTTGTAACTTGTCATGTATTAGTCCAATCTCAACTTAATACTTGGGATTTTACTAATGGGCTTGATTCATGGGCTCTCTTCTAATTAATTAATTTAATTATTCTAGTGGGCTCTCCTTCTAATGGGCTAGAATTTACTCTTTAGGTCCATGGGTAAAAAGAAGGCTAATTAAAACTTATGCAAGCTAAAAATGGATAATGAGAGTAATAAAATGATAACCAAATTTTAGCACGTGCATCATACGTACAAAAATCAAAAATGCATTTTTAATTAAATAAAAAATGCGGGGTGTTACAACACTCCCTCCTTAGAATAGTGGAACTACACTTAGGAGCGAGAAAATACAAAGAAAGAAAAGCAGAAGTTTACAAAAAATTTTAGTTAAAGAGTTCAGGGTGATCTTTCATAATCTTTTCCTTTGATTCCCAAGTGGCCTCCTCAACAAACTGGTTTCTCCAAATGACTTTGACCATAGGTATCATCTTGTTTCTCAAGACATTTTCTCGACGATCCACGATCTCAATAGGACGCTCAGCATAGCTCAGATCTAATTGCAAACCTTCAGGTACTTCTGAAAAATGATGACTCGGATCTGGGACATAACCTCGTAGCATGAACACATGAAAGACATTGTGTACTTGGGCCAACTCTTCCGGTAGTTCTAACCGATAAGCTGTCTTTCCAATTCTCTTCAATATCTTGTAGCGTCCAATGTATCTCGGGGCTAATTTTTCTCCCCTTACGAACCGAATCACCCCTTTTGTTGGAGATACCTTCACGAAGACATAGTCACCTTCATCAAACTCCAGATCTCTCCTCCGGTTGTCGGCGTAACTCTTCTGCCTGCTCTGTGCGTCAACTAACCTCTTTCTGATCAGCTCGATCTTTTCTGAGATCTACTGCACAATCTCTGGTCCATACAGCTGCCGCTCTCCCACTTCACACCAACAAACCGGTGTCCTGCATTTCCTACCATATAAAGCTTCATATGGCGCTATCCCGATGCTTGCTTGGAAACTGTTGTTGTAGACAAATTTCACAAGAGCTAGATGCATCTCCCAGCTGCCACTGAAATCCAACACACAAAATCTCAACATATCCTCCAGCACCCTGTTAACATGAGCAACAAAAACATGCATAAAAAACCTGAAAATTTAAATTTCTGAGTAAATAGAGAGAGAATGTGAGAGTGAGTGAGAGAAACAAATTAATAAGTTGTTTTTTTTGGGGGGGGGGGGGGGGGGGGGGGGAATATGTTTTGTGAGGTTAGATATGGACCATTGATTTCAACCCTATTAAAGGAGAGCCACTTGATAGCTTTCTTTGTGTTTTATTATATAGATTTGTGTATATTATTCTTGTTTGCTTGAATGCACTATTTTATCAAATGCAGTTTTTGTTGGGGAGAGCATGCATAATGACGGTAGTCTGGTCTTGGCCTACTACAAAGAAGGTGCTTCTAATTCAACCCTTCTTTATTTTGCCTAAGGGGTGAAGGGGATCAAGTGCTAGATACACGAGGACCATCAACAATTGTCAAAAGAGGAGACACTGAAGTTTAGTGTTAATTATATTGCTCTTACTTTAGTTATTTGCGGTCGATACTATACTTTATATGAGATATTATTTTCATTTTTTAAAGATTTTTTTGGAGTGGTATTAAAATATGTACTGCAAAGAATATAATGCTTCTTGCTCATTTTTTGTTCTTTAAGATTTATTTTTTGTTCTCTTCAATACTGGCCTTCTGTTATAAAATAATATAAACAATAAACAAAGGGAATAGAGACAAGAGGGAAGAAGATTATTCTCATTCATAATATTTTCATCTCTATTACAAATGATTCACTCAATGGCCTATTTATAGGCTTACAAAGAATATAAAGAGATAATTATATAATTATTACATATGAATAAATATGAATGAATGCAATGTGGTGGTGGAGAATGTGGAAAGAGTGGGGGAAGTTCAATAGACAATTCACACTTAATATATTTATAACACTCCCCCTTGAATGTCTATTGAATGTAAATAAGAATATGCCTCGTTAAAACCTTACTAGGTAAAACCCAAATGAGAAAAACCCTAGTGAAGGAAAAAGAGTACATAATCTTTAACAATGATATGCAATGAAGATGCTACCTCGTTAAAAACCTTACCAAGAAAACTCAGTGGGACAAAACTTGGTGAAGGGAAAAAGAGTGCAGCGCATATCATCTCTCCCCCTGACGAGATCATCCGATTAGGACTTTCAAAAGTCATATCTCGAATCTCGATCAATTCTACCATCCTTTTCAAAAGTTGAGGTGATAGAGTCATAGCGATCAAACAAACACATCTATGCCTTGCCTCGCATGGAGCCAATATCTCTTGATTGATATCTGGCTTTATAATGATATGATAAATACTCAGTCCAATGACTTCGAGTTGGTGAGGACTTCATCTTACTAGTAAACCAACTTTCAAATGATTAATCTGAAAAACCTGAAAACAAAAATGATGACAAAACAAAAAATTTGCTTATCCAAGGTCTTTTCGTCTTAAGATATTTCTTTAAACATTGTACGGCTTGTACAACTCTTCCGGAGTTCCAACAGACTTTGACCTTGAATATTTAATAAATATATGTGAGCTTATATGACCATTATTATGGTCCCCTTTATCGAAAACTTACTAAGATGGTTATATCACATTTGTTCCGATTGTTTTAATCCATACAAAGCTTTGTTTAACTTAACTAAGTAAATTTTCCCGGGAATTATCATTATGTGCTTCTGGCACTTTTAAATCCTTCAGGGATTTTCATATATATATATATATATATCATGGTCTAACGAACCATACAAATAGGCCGTGACCACATCCATGAGGCGCATTTCAAGTCTTTCATGCACTGCCAGACATATCAAATATCGAAATATTATTGCATCCACCACAGGAGAATATGTCTTTTCATAATCAACACCAGGCATCTGGGTAAAACATTGTGCGACAAGTCGTGTTTTATATCTAGTAATCTCATTTCGTTCATTTCTTTTTGTACAAAATACCCATTTATAGCTTACTGGTTTGATCTCTTTTGGTGTTCGAACTACAGGTCCAAAAACTCCTCGTTTTTCAAACGAGTCTAATTCAGACTTAATTGTCTCTTTCCATTTTGGCCAATCATTTCTATTTCTACACTCTTCCATAGAGGTAGGTTCATGATCCTCGTTTTCATTTATGATATCGCGCGCTATATTATATACAAAAATATTGTCGACAATTATATTATTCCGGTCCCATCTTATTCCCATAATGACATAGTTAATCGAGATCTCTTCATTTTCATTAATTTCAGGTACCTGATTCTCTTCATTATTAACTATGTCAATGGTCTCTTCTGGAAAGACATCCTCGATTTGACAATCATGGTTATTTGCTCCTTTTCTTTTTCGAGGATGTTTATCTTTGGAACCAAGTGGTCTACCACGCTTCAGGCGTGCCTTAGACTCACTAGCAATTATAGGTTGTCCTTCAGGGACATCAATTTTGACAGGAGCATTTACAACTGGAATATGAGATTTTGTTACTCTTTTGTGGTCAGTATATGCGTCTGGCAGTTGATTTGCAATACCTTGCAAATGAATTATCCTTTGAACTTCTAATTCACTTTCTTTTGTTCGAGGATCTAAACTTTTCAATGATAATTCATTTCATGAAATCTCTTTTTCCAACTGTTTATTATCTCCCCCTAATGTTGGGAATATTCATTCATCAAAGTGACTATCTGCAAACCTTACAGTAAACAAATCTCCAGTCATCGGTTCAATATACTTGATTATAGATGGAGATTTATACCCAACATATATTCCCGTCCTCCTTTGAGGTCCCATTTTTGTGCGTTGTGGTGGATTAAGTTGGGACATATACCGCACATCTGAAAATTCGTAAATGGGAAATATTTGGTTCCTGACCATGAACCAAAGGGAGAATTATCATTATGTGCTTCTGGCACTACAAAGATATTCAGTACATCTTTCATTCATAGTCTCAATATGATATCCATTTAGACGAATATCTTTAAAACTTAATAAGTTTCTTTGAGACTTAGGCGAAAATAATGTATTTTCAATTATGAATTTTGTGCCTTCTGGCATTATAAAATTTGCTCTTCTGGAACCTTCAATTATCTTTGCACAGCCTGATATGGTATTGACATGTGCTTGATCATTTCTCAGATTAGAAAAATATTTCTTATCTTTAAGAATGGTGTGTGTAGTCTGCAAGACATATATCCCCAACTTGAATCTTGGATTGATACATATTCATAATTTAGAAAAGAAAAAAAAATGCAAAATAAAGCATATAATAATAATGAAAAAACAACGTCCAATGGTGATATACGGATTAATCATTTATAAAACTGTGACCACAATTGCATTAGTTACAAGTAACTGTAACCAAGGGCTGAGCTACTTAGGGGTGGGGGAACGTGGCCCACCTTGTTTCATTATTTCATCCATTTACTGAAGACGACATATTGAGTAGGTATGTAAAAACTGCTTATTTGCACCATCAACAATATCAAATGAATTAAAATCCTTTAAAAAAAAATTTGAACTCAAAAGATGGAAAAATACCATCTTGACCATCTTGTTTCACTGATAAGAAATAACGAAACAAGTGTTCAGAAAATTTTAACCCAAAACCAAGAATAAAAGTCACCTCGACTCCCAGCTTCAATACAATTTACAAAATTTTTTATATCTATATCTTTCCAACTTTCAAACAATAAAATTTTGTTCTATATTTCTAATGTATACTTCAAAAATCATCATGATGCAATAAAACTTTTGTCAGAAAGATAGCAATTAATTTTATCAGTTTCATTAAAAGTAAGATTTTCTGCCAAAGCTTGAAATCAATTTGGACAGCATGCATAATCATACAATACATGAAGGAATTATTTCCAACCAAATCAAGAAGAATATTATAAATAAAAAAAAAATCAATTAAAGAATATGTAGTTTTAAGAATAACTTTTGTAAAGAGATTATAGAAAATTTTATACACATGTTTTATTTGCACAATATATGATATTTTGGGCCCCCTTAATATAAACTTCATAAGTACAATTGCACTTGCAACTATTTGTTTGCAAGTGCAAGTGCAGTTGCAATTGCAGAGTGGATGGAGTAGGTTGAGTCTGGGGCACTTGAAAGGGTATTTAAATTGTGGTTGCAGTTGTAATGGCCAGGCAAGACTGAATTTTGCAACCCGAGTTGCAGTGCAACCACAATTGCAAGCTACCAAACTGACCCTTTGTGTTATTAGGAAGATAAATATGTATAGTGTAGGTTTAGTAGAATGGTTTACCAGGATTATGCAAGAAGCAGGACTAAGGCGTCATTCATAGGAGTCATACATGAATCTAAAGGCTTGTGAAAAAGCAAATGAGCCACCGTCCGATCAATGGGATTCGTATAAGTTTCTTCATCTTGCAATATTGTATGCCTTTCCCCGCAGTTTGCTTCGGTTGTAGAAATTCCAGCGTCATCCCTTATGGTTGTATTTGTACCAATTCTTTCATATGCATTATGTCTTTGCATTGAGCTTCTAGCCAAACGTAGCAAACTGTCTCGAATGCAAAGCCTCACTCTAGTGTCCAACTCGAATAGTTGAAGTAGAGCTTGTAATCACTAGACCAATTATATAGCATCACATTCACTTTGGGGAATGGAGCATGTCCAATATATAAGACGAAATCGTCATTTTTCCATACATTTATAGTTAGTCACAGTTATGCATATTTAGATCTACAGGATCGTCATCAATTTATACTCATTGTATTGTTATCATACAAATAATATTTTCTTCATTTCGAGAGATCTTCGGGATCTTTAACTTTGATATGTCAAATTCTCACATAATTCCTTTTGCTAGATGTGTAACACCCCGAATTTTTAAATAAGGACAAACTCGGGATTTCACAGGATCTTTACTTCACTTCGTACAATTTTACAAGGAATTTAAAACTTTTCATTCACAATACATCAGATTTCAATTACAACTTGGTTTTACACAGCGGAAGAATGAAATTTACAATAAAACATTTACAACATCTTTAGAATAAAACAGCACCAGCATATCCACTTTATAGCTTCATGAATAGTCCATTACCTGCATGTCAATCTGTGGGCACGTCAGTTACTTACAACTGACGAAATGTTATACACGGCTATCCTCTCTATGCCGGGAACAGTATAACGATCTCATACTTTAACAAATCACAAAAAGATTGAATGAACATATAAAGTGTCAAAAGTGATTATTCTAAACATAAGTGTATGTCATGCCTTAATGCCTAATGCACACATTTCTACACTAGGATGACACTAATGCACACTTGTTCGGATTCTATACATCCCATACTACATAGGTCCGAGGGCAAGCGCCTACGTTCTTCACAATACAGGGCTCGATCCCTCGCCATGAAAACTACCCGGTAGCAAAACAAAGTTCAGACTATTCCACAAATGTGAATCCCAGCCTTGGAGTCCACCGCCAGCTGCTATAACAGATTCCACATCGTACGAACCGTCCCGTATGTGACCCTCTAGCCCAGTATATATATATATACATTGGAGACGGTAAACACAAAAATCCATCCGTCCGACTACTCAAGATCCCGGAGTCCACCGCTGATCCGTCCTCATAGTCCCGGACTAAAATATAATAATCCGTCTCCCACAGGGCAACCTCAGTCCACCAACTGGGTCTATAGTCTTGGAGTCCACCAACGACTATATAGAGCACCCCACTTACGTTTCCCTAAGTTTACTACATCTTCACTTATGTGCCTAAATATTCTTAAGTTCAAGACATGAATAATTTCCACTCATAGAATTAGTTTTACCTCCTACCGGACTTAATCAACAAATATGAGATCGCCCCACGGCAATATCTCAAAATCATATCAATCCTTTCTTTCATTTTTGCCGGTAACCGAAGTCTTACTAATTCTTAATCATAATCTTTCATGTACATGAAACATGGGTACACATACCCCTTAATAATCATGTCTTAAACTTATATAATTTCATCTTTCAATTCACTTCACAAAAATAATCAAATCTTGTCTTAACACTTATCCACAAAGTAATAATTTCATAGTCTTGCCACTATTCATGATCTAGTTATTCATAATAAATAATAATTCATTCACAATTTCAAATTCATACGATGTCTCATTTTAACACGATTCAATGTCTCATCTTTAGCACTAAACATGATTTACTCATTCACAACAAAATCTTTCATGATCTCAAAAGTCACATAACTCAACCATATTGCATTTCTAGAAATAAAGAGATTTCAATTCACCCTAAATCATTATTTTGTAAATTAAAAGTCATGCTCTTTACTAATACTTTGTAGTCATTTATTTTTTTCTTCCTATCTCAAATCCTCGCTAAAACTTATCAATTACACAAAAACAATCTTTGAGAATAAATTCTTCATTTATGTTTTATGAATACTAAAATTTACCCAAATGAAACACTTTTGAAAGTCGAGCTGACCCACTTTCGAAACTATTTACCAAATTGACCTACTCATAATCAAAATTGCTCTTAAGTTTATTTAAAAGAAAAAAAAATGTTTTGGGCTTCATAAGAATCGAACCCAGGTCTGCTGGCCACTCACAACGGAGCCCAAAGTCCAATAGGCTAGCCACTAAGTCCATTGAGGACTTGTGTCATGAATTGGGTAGAAATTACTTTATACCAATAGTACCGATTTCAGATTTTTATTGAGTAAAGCAAAATAGAAGTTAACTATCAAGATTCGAACCCAGGACCTCTTATAAAATAGTATTCACTGGCTAACCAATAAGTCCAATTATAATTTCTATCTAAGAGTTGTATTTGTATGTTTTTGTTCACACTTTTCTGAAATTGTTTCTCTTTATCAAAATTCATTTATCCAAAGATCCAACACTTTAGGATATTGAAATAAACTTTCTCTTGATTAAGATAAATTTTAAAAACAGTAGCAAAACTCATTTCAAACTCATTTAAAAAAATATATTTCTATTTTTAAATAATCTCCCTTCTCATTCTAGATATAGATTTTGCATTTTTCTCAAAAACTTGATTTCTAGGAGTTTTATTCATGAAGACTAGTTTATGTACTTCATCCAACTAATTAAATTTTGGTAACAAAGATAAACATGTCTCTTAATCATCAAGGATAATTCTTTTATGAAGAATTATATTTTTACATAACAACATGCAATAGTTGACATATTTTGTGGTAATAATCTAATTTATCTTTCTTTCTTTCTTCATTTGACTCATCATGGTATCAAGCATAAATTAGTAATTTCTTCATTCCAAAAGTATTCTTTAATAATTGCTCATACTTGTCACAAGAATTTGCAAACATTCTAACATGGTCCATATGATTATTTCTCTACTCCTTAATTAGCATGGTAACAATTTGTTCACTAACTTTCAACAAGATTATTGTATATTGTGCTAGCATGGATTCTACATATATCTACACATATCACACTCAATAATTAGCATGCAATTTCTACAATTAGAAAGTAGGAGACACCCACCTTATTGAAGCTTGAACAATTGAAGGAAAAGATGTGACACTTCTTCTAGCTCCAAAGATTCCTAGCTCCTAGTAAGGCTTCTCCTCCTAGCAATTTCTCCTTTCCAAGCAAGAGATCCTCCAAGCACAATAACTTTCTTACTCTCTTTCTTTTTCTTACACTTATTTTGATATTGATTTTGGTGCAAGAGAAATGTAGGAAATGGGACTCTATTTATAGGATTTTGGAAGGGTCTAAAGTGCAAAAATCTCACCCTAATAACTCTTCAAATTTATTTTATAACTCTCCACTTTCCTAACTCCTAAAACCTCCATCTCTTCATCTCCCCACTCTCCACTAACTCAACCTATCAACTCTTCTCCTCCCCTTGCCCAAAAAATGGTCCAAATACATTTGTGTATGCATGCACACATGAATAAACAAATATGAACACATTTCTATAACTCTAAATGTGTACTAATATGTGTAACTTGTCGTGTATTAGTACATATTTAACTAAAAATGTGATTTTAATAGTGGGCTTGCTACATGGGCTCATTACTAATTAATTTATTTAATTATCTAGTGGGCTTGCTACATGGGCTCATTACTAATTAATTAATTTTAATTATCTAGTGGACTCTTTTCTTAATAGGCTACATTTTAGTTTATAGGCCCACTATTCTCATACCCATTCACTTTATATCCATTTCACCAATCTAAAATGAAAACATACATACCTATCATAAAGCAACCCATTTGCTGCTTCATCTCCACCGTGGGCCCCAAACACAACACACACTATTCATTAATTCATTTGTGTACACTATTGGTTTTTATATCAAAAGCCATTAACCATATATTAACTTATACATATGTATACACTACTAATACATATACATATATTACTATTTATACTATTTGAAAATCACGTGTGTTATACACACTCCGAAATCTATTTTGAAAAACAAATGCGTTTACCGAAAACACGTGCGTCGCACGTAAAATACCGAAATACAAAAATTGACTTTATCAACAGAAAAATGTTCAATACAATATAAGAAAAATTATTTATTAAATTATACATTCTATGACGTAATTACTACGTGCGTAGGAAACACGTTCATCGCACGTAAAATATCAAAATGCGAAAAATTAATTTTATTGATGAAAAATTATTAAATATAATCGAAAACAATATAAGAAAGATATATTTACTAATTTTGTGTATTTCATGATGAAATCGCAACACATAGAAAGGACGTGCATTATACGTGCAGAAAGTCGAAAAATGCATTTTAATCAAAACAAGGAGAAAACAAATTTTCGTTTTATAAAATAGATTTAAATACATAAAAATAAATAATTTAAACCTATAGAAAATATTATACGTAGTGGTGGAAGCACGTGCATCAAAACACGTAAAAAGCACGTAAATCCCAGGGATTGAAATATTATATTTTAGTTGACTGAAATCAATATGGAAAATGTATAAATAGTACGAATCCAAAATATATAGTGAAACACATTACAAAATATACGTGCGTAACACCTAGGGGCAAAATTGTAATTTTCAATTTTGCGGGGTGTTACAAGATGAACAATATTTTATTTAAATTTCAAGAGATCTTCAAGATCATTGATTTTGATACAATCATCTTTCACTCCTTCAGGGAGATTGTGACAAAAGAAAATTATAGTTTTCGTATGATCTCATTTCGATGCTTCTTTGAATCCATCAATTGTCTCTTTGAGACTTTCGGTATTCAAATAAATTTCAATATCCAAAACTTATGACAAGTAATTCTTGTTGGTTATTATCAAGAGCTTTGAAAAATAAGAACATAATAAAATTATATGCATAATTAGAAATAAAAAGACGAGATCAAAATATAACATTTCTGATACACAAGATCCATAAAAAAATGGCGAGTATAGAGCATACTAAGTTATATTGATCTTAAGGAAATGATCAAAAGTAAAAAATAATAATAAGATGAACTCGAGATTTAACATACTTACATATATAAAAAAAGACGAGATCAAAATGTAACTTTTCTGATACACAAGATCCATAAAAAAATGGCGAGTGTAGAGCATACTAAGTTATATTGATCTTAAGGAAATGATCAAAAGTAAAAAATAATAAGATGAACTCGAGATTAACATACTTACATATATAAGGCCAAACATTTTTCCTTTTCTTCAGATGAACTTGAGAGTCGAAAGGTAGAGACTCGTGCTGATAACGTGTTATAAAATAATATAAACAATAAACAAAGGGAATAGAGACAAGAGGGAAGAAGATTATTCTCATTCATAATATTTTCATCTCTATTGCAAATGATTCACTCAATGGCCTATTTATAGGCTTACAAAGAATATAAAGAGATAATTACATAATTATTACATATGAATAAATATGAATGAATGCAATGTGGTGGTGGAGAATGTGGAAAGAGTGGGGGAAGTTCAATAGACAATTCACACTTAATGTATTTATAACACCTTCATCTTCCAATCCCATGGAGGATGAATTTTATAATCTTGTTTAAGTAGGTTGTCATGTCTGACATATTTTCTCTAATCAAGGTGTTTTTTTTTTTTTTTTTTTTTTGGGAAGGAAAAGGTGGAATCTGACCACCCTCTTTCATTAATAAGAGCTTAACGAAACAAATGCAGAGTACTGGGCCAAAGTACAAACTACAGACAGAAAATAAAACATACATGAAGCAACATGGTGCGTACAAACAACAAATCCCTCCAACAATTCTGAAGGGTGGGGCGACAAACAAGTTCAGTCCAACAAAATTGTAAGTACGTCAGTTTAAGCTTCGTACAGTACCTCCACGGCACATGCACACTCACCTGAAACAAGTCTTGCAGGATTTTATCACCCACCGATCCTTGCCTTCACAGTGCCTCTAATCAAGTTTATTGATTCCACTGTTATTGTCTTATCCTTTTTTTTCATTTTTCCTTTTTCCCCCTGAAAACAGGCTGACCTATGATCGAATTTCTGTTTGATTCAAGCTCTTATAATTTTTGTTTACGGGTAAATTTTACTTCAGTGAGTGCCTGAAGAATAAAATATTCTAATAGATGGTACAAAGAGCTCTATCAAATATGTTGGCTGTGATTATAATGATGAATCCAAATGCTGCATTGGATGCCTGCAGCTGCAGCTTCTCACCGAAAATAGTGACTTCTGGTGAAGGTTTATACTTCCTACACTTGTACCAATTGTAGTATATGCACTATTTAGTATTTACTACAATTAATACATTATATTTGAAATTATTGCTTCTGATGTGTGAATAGGTATAGATGGATAAGAAATGTTTGACAAAAGTGTGATTATAAAAATGATGATCTTCACTAAATCACTTGGTCAATCATAAGTTAAACCCAAAATAAAAAAGAGCCCCATACATTACAATATAAGGTTGGCCACATTATCGCAGATTGGGATAAGATGGTTACAATCATCTAAAAGTTGACATACAAGACATGCTGGGTGGAGAAAGTTTTTGAGGAAGCAACCTCACTATCAAAAAACAACATACCAAAAAATTATAACACAATCTTGGATTCTTGTGAATAACCAAATCCCTTTTCCTCTCTCATCCCTCAGAATATATACTTTTACTTTCAGTTCCAGACTAATGTATTATCCTAATACAAACGGAAAATCTCCTCGGTTAATACATATTCAAATAGGAAATCAGGGCAATTGGAATCCCTCCATCTCCATAACAGAGAACAGGGTAATTCGAATTTCAAATGGCATTAGATTACAGAGTAGAAGCACAGCACAGCAGAGGAGAGGCGTCATGCAGGTACCGAAGAGCCAAAGGTGTTGACAATACCACTCACTCTCTCAGCAAAAGTTTTGGAGGTTATCTTCTTCCCTGGGACGTGGAAGGGATTTGAGACGGCATCAACATATGCAGTATGAAATCTCCTGAAAAACTGAACACCAAAAAGTTATCAAGAAAAAAGCATAGTAGGGAACAGTATTATTAAAATTAGCATACACAGCAGGGGAATGGAATTGGGGGATGTATTATCTTTATATTTCCACAAAGGCTTCTGGAAGTTTAAAAAATGGATTAAATTAAAGACTTCATTCATTATATGTGGTACCCACTATTTGTAGAAACAATAAGTACCAAACAACAGTTAATGAAGAGTTGAAAGATTACAGAGCAAGGATTTGGAATGAAAAACTTACATTTCTAACATCAACATCTCTCACATCTTGATCAGTAGTGACCAGTATGAACTTCACCTTTGTGTTCGTCAAATATCCGTAACTGCAAAGTATACAGCAATTAGCAAAAGTCCAGATATACTATTGATGGAAAGGTCATAAGTAGAGCTCGCACGCATGAACATAATCTGAAGAATGCTTACACTTTGTAATTCTCTGTTGGATATAGAAGACCAAGAAATGTCTCATTCAAAGTTGGGCTACTTTTCTTCGGATTATTCACTGCAAAGAAAAAAGAAATGAAGAGATCGAGTCATGGAAATGAATAAATCCACATATTGAATAATACATCTTGTCTCATTTAGGATTTCTTTTATCTTATATATTATTTATATATTTGCTGACAGATTTATAATATTTAATTTTATTATTCCATTTATTTATTAGACATAGACAATTAGTAGGCATTTTGAGGTACGCTAAATATCCCATAAAGATGTGAAACTGTTTAAACACTAAATTTCCACTAACGAAATTGTGTTGAAGAATAGGGCACATATAAATGTTTCAAAATGATCTTTGCATTGTATCTGAACACTAAAGTAATTTGTTTTTCAAGAAGAATAAAATTAAGAAACATATCAAAAACTACAGTTTATTAACCACTGTTTATCCTCGCAGCCTTCTGGCTGATGGTAGTTAAGATGGAGTAATGAACCTCGATTAGCATGGAGATTATCAACAGAACTAGATCATCACTATCTACGTGACAACTGCGTGTTTTTTTTAAAGGATATATAGAACTAGATATGAATGAGAGGCAAGAAACATGGTTATCGGCACAGCGAGAGGAAGTAGTAAGAATTGTTGTAATATCAACAAACCGCCATGTGGTTTTCAATATACAAACAAAATTGTACATGATTCGCCAATGAATAGAATCTAAACCAAGTTCTCCAACTAAAAGAAGAAACAGATCCGATGAAACTTTTGGACTTGATATAGAAGAAATTGCCGATAATAACATTCCTAGCAAAGAGCTTAATGGACATCGCAGCAAATCAGTGATCAAATAGTGCTCACCTATTATCAACAAATTGTGCTGAAATATTTGAGCATATACACCTACCGACTATAAAGTATAAACTCTAAACAGAGAAATATTATATAAAGATTTAAAAGAATTTTCCAATATATTAAAAGGATGAAAAACTGTTTACTGGCATAAATCTATAGCTAGTGAGTTTTCAAGCATGGTGAGAGAACTAAACTCTATCGGTCGGTCTATCCTACTACATGAATGGATGAACCCTTCCTTGTTCAACTCTTTTAGTCCGCCTCCTGTATTTTATTACCAACACAATTCCTAATTTTAACCAAGATCCATATTGTCTACCCTAGTTCTAGAAATATTAAGCCTCCTCGTAACTTGACACTCACAGACTCACTGAACAGTCTCTCATGAGTATGTCAAACCGTCTCCCTCATTGACCCTCAATTACAGCTACCTTATGCTTCTTCTAGACCAAACATTCCTTGTCTAGCCTCTTTGTAAATTACCAAGATCCATAGAATATCTAATTGCTATACTGATTTTTGTTTGTAATTGCCAACATTCACCTGGACGAAACTTTCTTGCCACTTCGCAAGATTTATGACAAGATTAGGATCTTATGCTCTGCCTTGCTCTTTGCAGTTACTCCATATGCTACAAAATTAATATAATTCCTAGGAAAAATATGTTCCTTGGAGCATAAATTCAAATTCACCACCGCCGCCAGCACCATCCTCCATGAAATCACCCATGGAGCACTAGGGCACCCAAAAGTATTTAAGGAAGACTTTCTACTGTCTATTAGCCTACATCAATCACCGAAGTCATTACCAAGGAATCATTGGCATGAGAGGGCTAGTGCCATCCCTAGACCTTCAAAGGTTAAGACAACCAGCCTCATTTAATTAGACAAGCTTTAAAAAGACAAGGAATTCTTTGCCTCCCAAGAACCGGCCTATAGGATTTTCAACACTCCCTTCCCTAGATTAGAAATTTGGTGGCAATTTAAAAGACCAAACATACGTGGGCGACCATCTAATCGTTCCTGCCAAATCTTATAAAAGAACTCCACAGAAGATCCCATAGTTATGGGAAAAAAACTACGACAATGAGGTCTCTTAATTGTGATAGGAAAGGGGGCAAACAGCGACTGAGGGACAGTGAGTTTCAGATGTCTACAGTGTGCCAACCATTGCTTGCTTGTGACCTGCTGGCTCATTGTAGAATATGATGGAAATTATGCAGAATTGGGCATTGCACATATTGAATTCTAGTTGCCCTTGTATAAATAATTGGGCACTGAAAACACTCTAAATCAAGATATGCATATAGATTTCATAATTAGCATTGCATCTGTTTCGCCCTTTGCTTTACGGGAATAAGGCCCTAGCCACACACACTTTACCCCGAATATATATATTAACAAACAAAAAAATTCTGGTGCAAGCGGGATTCAAACTTATGACTTCTTGCTCACGAGCGAAGATTATACCACATGGACACCTGCCCCTTTGCTTTACTTGTGTCTCATAGTTGAATGTAACTTCCAAAGCAAATACACAGTCTTAATTTATTTTTTCTATACTTCCTCCTAAACTAAGAGAATGTATGTATGTTCTAGAAATTGTATGTATATCTCCACTTTCGAATAATTTCAATTATACAAAAAAAAACTGGAGATTGTGGTCCAACTCTACATAAAGTCAGCCAGATCACAAACAACGAGTATTAAATAAAAGACTAGATCTGGAATCGAGTTGAGATGGGTGGCTACCTCTTTCGTCGATGACGTCGAGGGAGCAATGGACGATGTGGTGGAGCTTCAGGGCGTCGTCCGCCTCTGTGAAGCTCTGCAGGTACAGCGGACTGTTCTGCCGTTACAATAAGAAGAGACGACGGCCGTTAAATTTATTTGACGGAGAAGGAAGAGACAAGACTTGATTTCAGTTTTCCAATAAAACGGTAGAGAAAGAGAATAATTTAGACGGAGAAAAAGTAGAAGCGGACCTGATGTCCGACGACCGCAACGCAGACGATCATCGTCTCGTTAGTTTTCGCCTCTTTGACTGCGGTCTGCTGACTCGAGGTGAGGGTATATGACGCTTTTGGATCCCTCAATAGTATTTATTACTAATATAAGCACGTGCAATGCACGTCTATAAAAAAGTTTAGTTATTAAATTAAATGAACTAGTAATTTACACGTGCGATGCACATTTTAATAATTTCAAAAAATAAAAATAAACACGTGTGATGCACATTTTAATAATTTCAAAAAATAAAAATAAACACGTGTGATGCACGTTTTAATAATTTTAAAAAATAAAAATAAAAACTCTTATGTAGGGAGGATTTGAACCTGAAATCTCCTTTATATTAGTTATGCACGTGCATTGCACATGTTGGTAGAATGACAAAATGATAAATGACACTAAGGCCTTCTCCCATTATAATATTAGATAGATTAGATAGATTAGATTAGATTAGATATTAGATAGATTAGATTAGATAGAGATATAGAGATAGTAATGCACGTGCATTACACGGATTGGTAGAAGGACAAATTACACTAAGGCCTTCTCCCATTATAGTAGTAGAGATTTGTATACTTTGATTTGATGTGCATAACACGGGGATGTTTAGTGGATGTAGTTTGCACGTATATTACATGGGTTTACTCAGTTACAAAATTAGGGTTTGTTTGTTTACAACCCCAACTCTCCCATTAAAATAGTAGAGATATGCATAAGACTGCATTCAGAACTCGACACGGGCATTACGAATTTTTAGTTATGTCGTTCGGAGTGACGAATGCACCTGCAATTTTTATGGATATGATGAAATCTTTTATCTCTAATCTCTAATCTCTAATCTCTAATATTATAATGGAAGAAGGCCTCAGAGCATCCACAGTCGTTTGTTATATTTGCCAATTTCTCATATTTTGAGAAATGGCAGACTGCAGTTGTTTTCTATTTTGTCATTTTTTGGCAAAATGGTTACATTCGATTCTCAAATAATAAAGGACAGTACAACATATATCGTCTCTCTTATTTTAATTTATATTAATCGCTTCGGACGATATAACATATACAGTCCCTTTTTTTTATTTTTTTTAATTTAAATGGGGGTCGGACAGTATAACATATACCGTCCTTCCCCTAATTATTTTTCATCTGATTTTTTTTTTTTAATTTCCTAAGAAGGGATATGTTATCCCGTCTGATCACAAAAGTGATCGGACGGGACAACATGTCCCGTCCCATGGAGTTTTAAATTTTATATATATATATATTATTTTGTTCCAAAAATACCCTTCAACGTCTCTGTGCTTTAAAACTCAAATGGCTATAATTTTACAACGGCTATATCGGATCAAAATCACTATAAATATTCCACGTTCCTCATCAACAGGGTGTACAAAATTCACAAACAATTCATAGCAAACTACTCTTCCTATCAAGATCGAAAGCTTAGTCTGAGGAATATTTTTCAACAACAGTGGCAACTTCAACTAGAGGTTCAAGAGGCAGAGCCTATACAACAAGTGAAGATGTTATTCTTTCACAAAGTTGGATAGCAATTAGTCAAAATTCAACAATTGGTGCGGACCAATCAGGTAGCCAGTTTTGGGATCGTATATTCAACACCTTCAAAGGTATATTAGGCATTCCGACAGATCGAACATCGGCATCGCTTAGTAGTAGATTTCACATTATATCCAAAGATGTGTCTCTATTTGTTGCCAAAATTGGCGAGTGTTACAAATAGAGCAGCGAGCGGAACCACCGAGACCGATAAGGTATGTTTATTTAAAAAATATATTTATTACTTTTTGAGTGCATTGTTAAAGTTTTTAATTAGTGTTGATTGTAACTTTTTTTTGTCAAGATACGGGAAGCAAGAACCGAATATATGCATTCTACTGGGAAAGCTTTCCGATTTGAAGAATGTTATGAATTACTGAAGGATTTGCCCAAATTTTCTCTGCGTACGACGAGTGTCTTCGAGTATGGCATTGGAACACAATCATCTGATGTTGGTAGCGGTCAACGTACGCCCCTAAATGTTGACTCTCCCAACTCGGACGTAGCGGCTCGCGGTGAATCCTCTACACCACTGTCCCGACCACCCGGACGCAAAGCAAAAAAGGAAGGCAAAAAATAAAACGGATGGTTCTGACGAGGCTATGCTTGAAGAGACGAGAAGATTTAACTCCTGCTATATTGAGACACAAGGACGTAGAATACAAGCGACGAAATTGAAACTTGCTTTGAAAATTAAAAAAATAAGAAATTAAGATAATAAAATTAAGAAAATGGCAGCTGGCAAAGCTTCAAGGCTAAAATTCCTTCGGCGCTCTTTATTCGTAGTGAAGACCGAAACATACGAGCTGAAGAGCTCTTTATCCGAAGTGAAGACGGAGAGGGACGAGTTGAAGGACGCTCTATTTGAAGTAAGGGCGGAGAGATACGAGCTAAAGAACGTGGTGCTCGAGAAGTGTTTATAAGCGGCTCATCTACGGAGGAGTATCTTCGAGTTTCGACGAGGAGGGAGCACGAGCGGGGTTCCTCGTTTAAAGCTCAGGGTGACAGACGACTTCCTCAGAGAGCAGCTCATCAAATTAGAGGCGGAGAATCTTCGCTTAAAGCGGTTGTCTGAAGGAAGTAACATGAGGAGTACTTCTTGCCCAGGGGAGAGTATGCCCAGGGGAGATCATTCCATGAATTAGCTCTTTGCATGCCTAACGCTCTGTGGAACCCTGGTGATGCGCAAAGTGGAGTGGCTGGCTCGTCGAGTGGGACATCTATTGGGGCGACAGTTAGGCCCATGGGTGTTGATGGCGCAACCCGGCTTAGAGGCCTAGAGACTTCTTTGGAGATAAGGTGAGAGCAATATAGCGCTTGTCGTCATCGTGTGTCGCTTAATCGGAGCGTTCCCCTTTCTAGAAGGAGCTAGGGCGACGCCTTGTAGTCTTGTAGAGTTTTTGTTCTTAAATAAGACTTGTATCCCCAATTTTGATGGAATAATATATCTCATCTTTCGATCTTGTAACGAGCTTCTTTTAAGAGTAAGTGTTTTGCTAACATTCGCAAGAGAATTTCAAAAGTTGTAGGAGCAATTTCGAATGGTGAGATATTTCATACTCGCTTGTTCACAAGTAGCTAAAGTGGCATCGAACCAAGTGTTGGACTCCGAACCTATCGTTTCAACAGTTGTGGGAGCAATTTTGAATGGTGAGCTACTTCGTACTTACTTGTTCGCAAGTAGCTAAAGTGGCATCGAACCAAGTGTTCGACTCCGAACTTGTCGTTTTAAGAGTTTCAACAATTGTGGGAGCAATTTCGAATGGTGAGCTACTTCATACTTGCTTGTTTGCAAGTAGCTAAAGTGTCATCGAACCAAGTGTTGGACTCCAAACTTCTTTTTAAGAGTTTTAACAGTTGTGGGAGCAATTTCGAATGGTGAGCTACTTTGTACTTGCTTGTTCACAGGTAGCTAAAGTGGCATCGAACCAAGAGTTGGACTCCGAACTTGTCGTTTAAGAGTTTTTATACTTAAAGTGTACGCTTCGGGGTAAGACAACTAGAATCATTTGGACAATAGGTTTTCTGAGAAAGTAAACTTGCTTTTATTAAAGTTGACTAAGTTGCTGCTTCTGAGTTGCAAGCATTTATTACATTTAAAAAAATCAACTAAATAAGAAGAAAAACAAACTTAGAAATGCTATAGGATTAGAAGTTGCTTGAAGCGGTGTTCAAACACCCTCTTGGTACTTCAATAAGTGTTCCGCATTCCATGTTCTTAGTACAACTCTCTTACCCCCCGGGTCTTCAAGTTGGTAAGCGCCAGGGCGGACAACTTTGGAGATCCTATACAGCCCTTCCCAGTTAGGTGATAGCTTGCCTTTCTTGCATGGAAAAGAAATTGACAGCTTTCTAAACACCCGATCTCCTTCTTTGAGGTTAGTGGGTGGACTTTCTTATTATAGGACTGCTCAATCCTACGCCATAAATCTCCTGACGAATGGAGGATCTTTCTCAAATCTCATCGATGAGGTCCAAGTTGCCCCGAAGCTGGTTCGAATTTTGCTCATCATTGAAGGCAATCAAGCGGGGCGAAGGTAGGCCAACTTCCAGTGGGATGACGGCTTCGGAGCCGTAAGTAAGGTTGAAGGGAAATTCTCCTGTGGGGGTCCACTTAGCAGTGCGGTAGCTCCAAAGCACATTAGAAAGTTGCTCGACCCATAATCCCTTAGCAGACTTATCCAGTCTCTTTTTTAGGCCTGAGCGAATTTGCCGAATGGCGTTCTCTGCTTGGCAGTTGGATTGCTGGTGGGATATCGAGGAGAATCGTTGCTTGATGCCTTGGTCCGTACAAAATTCACAAAAGGCTGCCCCCGTAAATTGGGTCCCAATGTCTATTACTAAGATTCGAGGTACACCGAATCTACAGACGATGTTCTTCCAAAAGAACCGCTGGACTTTGTTCTCAGTGATCGTCGCTAGAGGCTCGGCTTCGATCCATTTGGCAAAGTATTCGATTGCAACGACAAGGAACTTCAGCTGGCCCAACACTGAAGAGAATGGCCTGAGCAAGTCCACCCCCCACATTACAAAAGGGACTGGACTGGATAAGGAGGGGAGCTGGGCTTGTGGTAAACATCGTATTGTTGAGAACTTTTGGTAGGGGCGCATTGGCAAACGTGTTGTTCGGCATCGCTAAGGAGTGTGGGTCAGAAGTATCCGTATTTCAAGATTTTGCGGGCGAGGGACCTTGCTCCCAAATAAGCACCGCACATCCCTTCATGGGCCTCCTTTAGAGCTTACTGGGCCTCCTCGGGGGAGAGGCATCTCAAGTAGGATCTGTCGTCAATTTGAGTGTAAGAGCGCTTGTACATGACCCCTTCGATGAGCGTGTATCGCTCGGCTCTGGTTCTGATTCTTCTAGCCTCTTTAGGGTCTAGAGGGAGGATTCCATGTTTGAGGAACTCGAGCAAGGTCCTCATCTTGTAGAACCCCGTATTTTCAAATATTATTTTAATTATTTGAAAAATGAATTTAAATGATTTTTGAGAATTTAATAAATATTTTCTAAGAAATTTATCTTTTGTACACGTGCAAAACACGTGCAAATGACTTTTGAGAAATTTGAAAAATTAAGTTTTCTTTATGAAAAATCATTATTTATTATTTGAGAATTATTTAGTATTTTTCCAGATTTTTCTGAAATTAATTAGTACTATTTGCAATTTTTGAGAAAAGAATGACTTATTTGCAAAATTGACAATTTTGAGGGTTGAAGTGCAAAATGTATTTTCTGGACTTTCCGATCAGTATTTGTTGAGGTTTGGAAATATATTTTTTTATTAGATCCTAATTTAAATGATATTTGATTGAATCTTCAAGACTAAACCTATGGATATAAAGTTGTATTCTTAAAAGGGTTATTTTGCAAAAGAGGGAATAAAACCCTAATATACAATCCGGCATATTTAAGGGAAATTCTTTTCCCAGCCGTCATTGAGTATGTTCAGATTATTGGGATTTCTTTGAGGAGCAAAAAAGGAGGATTCTTGGATCTAGCAAGGAGAAAGCTTTTGTGGATCTTTTCTTCAAATCAAAGGTGAGTAGATTGTTTTGTTTGTATTGTTTTGCTTTGCTTTGTTTGTTTGATTGTTGAATGACGTGAGACCTTTTGTTATGCTTATTTGTGATCATTATGCCATTATTTTGTTAGACGCATTGTACGTATGATATGGATCTTTAATTTGATATGGAGGATGAGAACTCTTATTTGATATTTGGATCATGTATGAAAAACATTAAGATTTGTTGAGGAAAAGTTTGATTGATGAGATCGTATTGTTGGGAGACATATTAGGAATTGATAATGTTGTGATCAGATGATAAACATCTGGATCTTGTGATTGTAAACCAGATTCTGATTAAGATGTGAAAGACATTTGTTGAGAAGAGGCCCTAATGGGAGAATGTAGAGTTTAGATCATGAGAATATGAGATTTGAGAAATTGATTGGTTGAGTAATGTATCCATGATGAAGATTATTAGGAGTTGTGTATTAGCCTGGATACAATTGATTTTATGTTCAGTGAATCTTTAGAAAACTCCAGTTTGATTTGTGTTCAGACCTATTGTTGGAAACCTGTAGCCGACAGTCGTCTGGACTATAAAGCAGTCGACCGGTACGAGCCTATTGTGTATTTTTAGTCTTTGAGATTTGTTCGGGACAGTCGACCTATGACCCCTCTCAGTCGACTGATATACTTAGAATATTTTTGATGAGAATTATTTGTTTTTGTCTCGGGGCAGTCGACTGACTCCTTGGTAAGTCGACTGATCATGCCTTAGTTTATTTTTTTGAGAAATGTTGGATTATGTCCTCTGGACAGTCGACTGATCTGATATGCAGTCGACTGGTCCTGAAGGATCTTTGTATTTGATTATGAGATATTTTGTTTAGTGTTTGATTTTAAGATGTTCAGTTGGGAACATGATTTTGAGTTATTCAGTTGAGCCACTTGTTCAGTGGGAATTTGTTCAGATATTTGTTTTTGAGTCTCTAGAGGTATGTGACCCTAGTATACCGGTGTTGAGATATTTGTTCAGTTATTTGTTAAGGCCCATTGAGGCACATTTTCAGTATTCATATTTTTAGTCCGGTAGGGTACACTACTCTAGGAGATTTTGTTCAGCAACCCAAATTAATAAGGACAGGCATTAGTAAAGTCATGACGAATGGGAACATGAGTTATGCACCTCAGTAAGGCTTTAGATGTGAGACTCAATCTTCTGAATTATCCAAGTAGTTAACTTGAGATGTGGGATTTATCTCCTGAATTATCCAGGTAGTTAACCTGAGATGTGAGGTATATCTTCTGAATTATCCAAGTAATTATCTTGAGATGTGGGATTGAACTCCTGAATTATCAAGGTCGAGGCGACGCTTTCGTGGTATTCTTGTGATGATGAGACTGTGTTTAGATGAGGGAAGATCTCCTGAATTATCCAGGGAAATACCTGAGATGTGGGATCTATCTCCTGAATGATCAGGCATGGGCAAATTATCATAGTTTATCTTCATCTCTTAGTAGTCATCGTTGTCAGCATGTAGTCATGATGTTTTTGTGAATCACTTTTATGCATTTGGATTTCCTGTTTTTACACACTTGGCTTTTGGTTTGGACATCACCCATCATTCTTTGTTGTTACTTCATACTTTAGTGTTTGATTATTATTGTTGGACATTATGTTTTAAGTTCCTTTATGTTATTTGTTTGATTTGTTGCCACTCACACCATTTATGGCTGACCCCGTAGTTTGGGGGTTAGGGTTCAACTCTAGCCTCACATGTTGCAGGTTATTGCTTAGATTGGAGGTTGGATGCTTGAGTGGGCAGTTTGAGATAATTGGATTATTTAGTGATTGGTGTAAAACTGTAAAGGATATTTGAGATCATTTTGAATTGTAAATAAAAAGATTAGTTTGTGTTGAAATGATTAGACTTCCGCTGGGATTTGTAATAATTGTTGTAATAAAGGAAAGAAAATTTTAGTGGTGTTTGTTGGTGTTTATTGTTGTATTGAAGTGGATTACTGGGATTTCGCCACGTATTTTCTAAGCTCTCATATTAGAAATTCGGGGCGCTACAGAGATTGGTATCAGTGCCAGGTTCAATGTAATAATAGACTTAGTATGACAACCAACCTAGGTGTGGACACTAGAGAGTGAGTACCTAGGTGTGGACATCAGAGTGTGAGTATCACATAGAGTTAAAATATGATGTTTGGTTTGAAGTTATGGTTTGAGGTATGGTTATGGTTTTGCCATAGGGCATTGATATGAGTTTGAATTGTGTGTGTTACTCTAACTTTACCCTCGTTTTGCAGTATTTAAAATGGTTGCACCCAGAGGTAGAAATGGTGGCAACAATGAGGATGGATCTGGTAGTTCCCGAGAGAATGGGATCGACCTTGAAGCTGAGTTTGCCAAAGTATATCAGACGTTGAATACGCTGATGGCACTCAATGTGGCGCAGCAGCAAGCGCAGCAGCAGAATCCGCCGCCCAATCATGGAGCTGGACATGGATTGGTGAATGCCGACCCCATCAAGCAGATTGAATCCTTTAAGAGGATGAGGCCGCCAGTCTTTGAGGGGCAAGCTGATCCAACAGCAGCAGATGATTGGATTAGGAAGATGGAGACGATTTTCGAGGTGTCAGAGACTCCGACAGCTAGCAAAGTGAAGTTAGCTTCGATGCAACTCGAGAAAGATGCTGGTGTTTGGTGGGAATCACTGAAGAGGAATTTGGGAGATCAGCAGCTGACATGGGAAGCTTTTCTGGAGGAGTTCAGAGATCGTTTCTTTCCTCTTGATGTTCAAGAGAAGAAGGCGACCGAGTTCATGAACCTTCAGCAAGGCAGCATGACTGTTCGGGAGTATGAGACGAAATTTGCTCAACTTTCGAGGTATGCACTAGAGTTGGTCATGGACGAAGCAAAGAAGGCCAAAAAGTTTGAGCTAGGATTGAGGCCAAACTTGAGGTCAAGGATGGTTCCATTGGGCATTAGAAGATTTGACAAGCTGGTCAGGAGGGCCGCGATGACTGAAGAGGATATGGACTTGTTTCAGAAGAAGCAGGATTCTTGGAACTGGAACAAGAGGCCAGCATCAGGCCAGAGTGGGAAGGGATTCCCCGCGAAGCAGGCAAAGTTCAGTGGACCGGTGCAGAAGACATCTGGAGCTCAGGGAGTGACCTGTTACTACTGCAAGGAGGTAGGACATTACAGGTCATCGTGTCCGAAGTTGGCAGAGCATATCTGTTCTCAGTGTGGGCAGACTGGACATTCCAAGCTCCGTTGTCCAAAATTGAAGGAAGATGGTTCGGGTGGAAGCAAAGTCCCGAATAGGCAAGGGCGAGTATTTGCATTGACCGAGGAGGATGCGAGAAACTCGGAAGATGTAATACAGGATATGAAGGAATTTTGATTTCTTTCATTTTTGAATCAGTGTAATGAATAAAGCTTTTATTTCAGAACAATTTAAGATTGAGTATCATTCTTATTGTAACAGGAGTTGTTTTAATAAATGGAATTAAAGCAAAGGTTTTGTTTGACACTGGTTCATCGCATACATTTGTATCGCCAAGTTTTGCAAAGATCTTAGGTTTGGAACCTAAGTTATTTCCAGGCAGGGTTTTGTCGGTGGCAACGCCGTCAGGTGAAGAGCTAGTAGCGAATCGATATTACGAGGACTGTGATATCGAGATTGGTGGAAGGATGTTCGGCATCGACTTGATCGAACTGCAAGTGTTGGGAGTGGATGTCATTGTAGGCATCGATTGGATGGCTATATATGATGCCACAATTGATTGCAAGCAGAAGGAGGTGTTGGTGAAAGCACCAGGTGGACCTGCAGTAACTTTCCAAGGGAAGAAGAAGATTCCGAAGGTGGCTGCAATGATATCTAAGATGGCAATTTCGGATGAAGTCAAGGGCATTCCGGTTGTTCGAAAATTTCCTCAGGTGTTCTTGGATGATTTTCTAGGATTACCGCCGCAGAGAGATGTAGAGTTTTGCATCAATGTTCAGCCGGGAAGTGCGCCGATTTCCAAGGCTCCATACAGGATGGCACTTGTAGAGCAAGATGAAGTGAAGAAGCAGATTGAGGAGCTTTTGAGCAAAGGGCTTATCAGACCGAGTTCTTCTCCGTGGGGAGCGCCAGTGTTGTTGGTCAAGAAGAAGGATGGGTCGATGAAGATGTGCATTGACTATCGGGAATTGAATAGGGTGACTATTCAGAACAAGTACCCACTACCGCGGATTGATGATTTGTTCGACAGGCTTCGAGGAGCAGCGGTGTTTTCGAAGATTGATCTGAGGTCAGGGTATCATCAGGTGCGAGTCAAGGAGGAAGATGTGAGTAAGACAGCGTTCAGGACCCGTCATGGGCTGTATGAGTTTTTGGTGATGCCATTCGGGTTGACGAATGCGCCAGCAGTTTTCATGGATATGATGAATCGGGTGTTGAGGCCATTCATTGATTCCTTCGTGGTGGTCTTCATCGATGATATCTTGGTGTATTCGAAGTCGGAGGAGGATCATTCTAAGCACTTGACAGCGGTATTACAGACATTGCAGGAGCACAACTTGTATGCCAAATTGTCGAAGTGTGAATTTTGGAAGTCTGAGGTAGCTTTCCTTGGTCATATTCTTTCTAAGGAGGGAGTAGCTACTGATCCTCAGAAAGTGGAAGCAGTGAAGGATTGGCCCAGGCCGACGTCAGTGAAGGAAGTGAGAAGCTTCTTGGGATTAGCTGGTTACTACCGGAGGTTTATTCAGGGGTATTCTCAGATTGCAGTTCCATTGACAGGTTTGACCCGGAAGAGTGTGGCATTTGTGTGGACAGATAAGTGCGAGGAGAGTTTCCTTGAGTTAAAGGAAAGGTTGACTACTGCACCTATATTAGCATTGCCGCAAGCAGGGAAGGATTATGATATCTACAGTGATGCATCTCTCAGAGGTTTGGGATGTGTCTTGATGCAGGAAGGCAAGGTCATTGCTTATGGCTCGAGGCAGTTGCGTCCGCATGAGAAGAATTATCCGACGCATGACTTGGAGTTAGCAGCTATCATATATGCCTTGAAGCTATGGAGGCATTATGTTTATGGTGAGAAGGTTAATATGTACACCGACCACAAGAGCCTGAAGTATATTTATCAGCAAAGGGATTTGAATCTTCGGCAGAGAAGATGGTTGGAAGTTTTGGAAGACATCCGTCCTGAGATCAAGTATCATCCGGGCAAGGCGAATGTAGTGGCTGATGGACTTAGCAGGAAGAGTAGTTTATCGAGATTGATCACTACTCGAAAGGAGTTGGCAGCAGAGATCGACCAGGCAGGCATCGAGGTGGTACTGCGAGGTTTAGGGGCATCTTTGGCTCAGTTGAGGCTACAGCCGTCCTTGAGAGAGAAGATTGTGGAAGGTCAGAGATCAGATTCAGAGATCCAAAAGATGTTGCAGCAGGTTTCAGAAGGCAAGTTATCAGAATTTCGTGTACAAGATGGAGTTCTTTGGATGGGTGAGAGGTTGTGTGTTCCAGATAATGCAGAGTTGAGGGAGAGTATCTTGCAGGAAGCACACAGTACATTATTGTCAGTTCATCCAGGAGGTACGAAGATGTACAGGGACATCAAACAACATTTTTGGTGGTCTGGTATGAAGCGGGATGTAGCAGATTTTGTGGCAAGGTGTCTGACTTGTCAGCAGATCAAGGCAGAGAATCAGAGACCTGGAGGTTTGTTGCAGCCGTTACCCATTCCGGAGTGGAAGTGGGAGAACATTAGCATGGATTTTATCACGGGTTTGCCTAGGAGTTCGAAGGGCAATGACTCAATTTGGGTTGTTGTGGACCGATTGACCAAGTCGGCACATTTTCTAGCTATGAAGATTACTTGGTCGATGGAGAAATTGGCTGAGTTGTACATTGGGGAGATTGTGAGACTTCATGGAGTTCCAGTTTCGATTGTATCTGACAGAGATGCAAGGTTTACTTCGAGGTTTTGGAAGAGTTTACAAGCAGCTTTGGGCACCAGAACTGATTTCAGTACGGCTTTTCATCCGCAGACAGATGGTCAGACGGAAAGGATGAATCGAGTGCTGGAAGATATGTTGAGAGCTTGTGTTATGGACTTCGGTGGTAGTTGGGAGAGATACTTGGCATTGGTTGAGTTTGCTTATAACAACAGTTACCATGCAAGTATTGGGATGGCACCGTATGAGGCTTTGTATGGGCGGAGGTGCAGGACACCTGTTTGTTGGTATGAGGTGGGCGAGAGGCAGATGTATGGTCCTGAGATCGTGCAGCAGACGTCAGAGCAGATTGAGCTGATTCGTAAGAGATTGGTTGAAGCTCAGAGTCGGCAAAAGAGTTATGCTGATACTTGACGAAGAGATTTGGAATTTGAAGTTGGGGATGCAGTTTTCCTCAAGGTTTCTCCGACCAAAGGAGTGATCAGATTTGGTAAGGGAGGCAAGTTGGCACCGAGGTATATTGGACCGTACATGATCATGGAGAGGATTGGCAAGACAGCATACAGATTAAAACTTCCTGAGGAGTTAGCGCAAGTACATGATGTGTTTCATGTGTCGCTATTAAGGAAGTATGTGGCCGATCAGAATCATCAGTTGGTAGAAGTTCCCGAAGATCTACAGGTGAACTTAAGCTACAAAGAACAGCCTGTTAAGATCGTTGATCGTAGGGAGAAAGTCCTTAGAAGCAAGGTGATACCTATGGTCAAAGTATTGTGGAGGAATCAACAGTTCGAGGAGGCTACTTGGGAGCCAGAGGATCGCATGCTGAAGGATTTTCCTGAATTGTTTGTATAAGTGTATTCCTTTTGTATGATTGTAATTCTTTGAATGATTGTACTATCGATTGACATGTGATGTATTCCTTTATTTTGATTGTGATGTTATATGAAACTGTTTGGATTATGTTCTATATGAAATATTGTTTCCTCTTGATAATATGTGTTTGAGCTCATTAGTAGTAGTTCTGAGGACAGAACTCTTCTAAGGAGGGAGTGATGTAGAACCCCGTATTTTCAAATATTATTTTAATTATTTGAAAAATGAATTTAAATGATTTTTGAGAATTTAATAAATATTTTCTAAGAAATTTATCTTTTGTACACGTGCAAAACACGTGCAAATGACTTTTGAGAAGTTTGAAAAATTAAGTTTTCTTTATGAAAAATCATTATTTATTATTTGAGAATTATTTAGTATTTTTCCAGATTTTTTCTGAAATTAATTAGTACTATTTGCAATTTTTGAGAAAAGAAGGACTTATTTGCAAAATTGACAATTTTGAGGGTTGAAGTGCAAAATGTATTTGCTGGACTTTCCGATCAGTATTTGTTGAGGTTTGGAAATATATTTTTCTATTAGATCCTAATTTAAATGATATTTGATTGAATCTTCAAGACTAAACCTATGGATATAAAGTTGTATTCTTAAAAGGGTTATTTTGCAAAAGAGGGAATAAAACCCTAATATACAATCCGGCATATTTAAGGGAAATTCTTTTCCCAGCCGTCATTGAGTATGTTCAGATTATTGGGATTTCTTTGAGGAGCAAAAAAGGAGGATTCTTGGATCTAGCTAGGAGAAAGCTTTTGTGGATCTTTTCTTCAAATCAAAGGTGAGTGGATTGTTTTGTTTGTTTTGTTTTGCTTTGCTTTGTTTGTTTGATTGTTGAATGACGTGAGACCTTTTGTTATGCTTATTTGTGATCATTATGCCATTATTTTGTTAGACGCATTGTACGTATGATATGGATCTTTAATTTGATATGGAGGATGAGAACTCTTATTTGATATTTGGATCATGTATGAGAAACATTAAGATTTGTTGAGGAAAAGTTCGATTGATGAGATCGTATTGTTGGGAGACATATTAGGAATTGATAATGTTGTGATCAGATGATAAACATCTGGATCTTGTGATTGTAAACCAGATTCTGATTAAGATGTGAAAGACATTTGTTGAGAAGAGGCCCTAATGGGAGAATGTAGAGTTTAGATCATGAGAATATGAGATTTGAGAAATTGATTGGTTGAGTAATGTATCCATGATGGAGATTATTGGGAGTTGTGTATTAGCCTGGATACAATTGATTTTATGTTCAGTGAATCTTTAGAAAACTCCAGTTTGATTTGTGTTCAGACCTATTGTTGGAAACCTGTAGCCGACAGTCGTCTGGACTATAAAGCAGTCGACCGGTACGAGCCTATTGTGTATTTTTGGTCTTTGAGATTTGTTCGGGACAGTCGACCTATGACCCCTCTCAGTTGACTGATATACTTAGAATATTTTTGATGAGAATTATTTGTTTTTGTCTCGGGGCAGTCGACTGACTCCTTGGTAAGTCGACTGATCATGCCTTAGTTTATTTTTTTGAGAAATGTTGGATTATGTCCTCTGGACAGTCGACTGATCTGATATGCAGTCGACTGGTCCTGAAGGATCTTTGTATTTGATTATGAGATATTTTGTTTAGTGTTTGATTTTAAGATGTTCAGTTGGGAACATGATTTTGAGTTATTCAGTTGAGCCACTTGTTCAGTGGGAATTTGTTCAGATATTTGTTTTTGAGTCTCTAGAGGTATGTGACCCTAGTATACCGGTGTTGAGATATTTGTTCAGTTATTTGTTAAGGCCCATTGAGGCACATTTTCAGTATTCATATTTTTAGTCCGGTAGGGTACACTACTCTAGGAGATTTTGTTCAGCAACCCAAATTAATAAGGACAGGCATTAGTAAAGTCATGACGAATGGGAACATGAGTTATGCACCTCAGTAAGGCTTTAGATGTGAGACTCAATCTTCTGAATTATCCAAGTAGTTAACTTGAGATGTGGGATTTATCTCCTGAATTATCCAGGTAGTTAACCTGAGATGTGAGGTATATCTTCTGAATTATCCAAGTAATTATCTTGAGATGTGGGATTGAACTCCTGAATTATCAAGGTCGAGGCGACGCTTTCGTGGTATTCTTGTGATGATGAGACTGTGTTTAGATGAGGGAAGATCTCCTGAATTATCCAGGGAAATACCTGAGATGTGGGATCTATCTCCTGAATGATCAAGCATGGGCAAATTATCATAGTTTATCTTCATCTCTTAGTAGTCATCGTTGTCAGCATGTAGTCATGATGTTTTTGTGAATCACTTTTATGCATTTGGATTTCCTGTTTTTACACACTTGGCTTTTGGTTTGGACATCACCCATCATTCTTTGTTGTTACTTCATACTTTAGTGTTTGATTATTATTGTTGGACATCATGTTTTAAGTTCCTTTATGTTATTTGTTTGATTTGTTGCCACTCACACCATTTATGGCTGACCCCGTAGTTTGGGGGTTAGGGTTCAACTCTAGCCTCACATGTTGCAGGTTATTGCTTAGATTGGAGGTTGGATGCTTGAGTGGGCAGTTTGAGATAATTGGATTATTTAGTGATTGGTGTAAAACTGTAAAGGATATTTGAGATCATTTTGAATTGTAAATAAAAAGATTAGTTTGTGTTGAAATGATTAGACTTCCGCTGGGATTTGTAATAATTGTTGTAATAAAGGAAAGAAAATTTTAGTGGTGTTTGTTGGTGTTTATTGTTGTATTGAAGTGGATTACTGGGATTTCGCCACGTATTTTCTAAGCTCTCATATTAGAAATTCGGGGCGCTACACATCTAATTCTTCCCGAGTGCTAGGGGCAGCGTCTCCATCAGTTCGGGACCATCTTTCTCGATGCTAGGTTTCAAGAGGACTTCTATCAAGATGGTTTGTTCTAGCCCCTGGAAGGAAGAGGAGGCCAACTTTGAAAGGGTATCTGCCTGCGCATTCTCCTCTCGGGGGATCCTTTGGAGTTGTGCATTTTTGAAAGTGGACAACAGCTCTTTGACCTTGGCCAGGTATTTGACTATGCGATCATCTTTTGCCTCATACTCCCCCGATACTTGGTTCACTACCAGCTGTGAGTCACTGAAAATTTTGACGCGTTGGGCCCCAGCATTGCGAGCTATATACAGACTGGCTATGAGAGCCTCATATTCAACCCTGTTGTTTCATGCCTGAAAACTTATGCAGAGTGAGTACTCAAGAACGAAGTCATCAGGGTCAGTCAGGATGATCTCGCCCCACCTCCATTAGTGCATGAGGACCCATCAACATGCACGATCCATAATGGGGGTTCCTCTGTCACCTTGTTGGATTCAAGGATAGTGCTCTCTACTATAAATTCTATCAGGGCTTGTGCCTTGATTGCGGCTCTGGGCTGATAGTTGATATCATGTTAGCTTAGCTCTATAGACCACTTCATAAGGCACTCCGAAGTTTCGGGCTTGTGGAGAACTTGCTTGAACGGTTGGTCAGTAAGAACGACCACTGAATGCGACTAGAAGTCGGGGCAGAGCTTTCGGACGGCCATGACTAACGCATAGGCCATCTTTCTATCTTTGGATAACGGAGTTCGGTGTCCCTGAGGACCTTACACACATAGTAGATTGGCTTTTGCGTCTTATCGTCTTCTCTTACCAGGACGACGCTGAGAGTATGTTCCTAGGTAGTGAGGTATATATAGAGGACTTCCCTGGGATTTGGCTTGCTCAAGAGTGAGGGGTTGACTAGATAGGCTTTGAGTTGATCGAAGGACTCCTGCTGCTGTTGCCCTCACTCAAAGCCTTTCGCCCCTCTAAGGGCCTTAAAGAATGGGAGACATTTTTCTCCTGACTTTGAGAGAAAATGCCTTATGGCCAAGTTGCGTCCTATGAGTCTCTGTACGTCTTTGACACTGGAAGGGGGAGCCATGTTCAGTATGGCCTGAATCTTTTTTGGGTTGGCTTCTATGCCTCTTTGGCTAACCATGAACCCAAGGAATCTGCCAGATGAGATGCCGAAGGCACACTTGTTCGAGTTTAGTCTCATGTTGTGTATCCTCAACACGTCAAAGGCCTCCTGAAGATCAGAAACATGATTTAATTTGCTGATGTTTTTTACTAACATGTCGTCTACATAGACCTCCATGTTACGGCCGATCTATTCTCTGAAGACCTTGTTGACAAGGCTCTGTAAGTTGCACCGATGTTTTTAGCCTGAAGAGCATGACCCGGTAGCAGTCTAAACCCTGTTCGATGACAAACGAAGTCTTTGGAATATCGGATGGGAACATCCTGATCTGGTTGTACCCGAAAAAGGCATCCATGAAATTGTTGATGCGGTTGTGGATATGATATTAACAATATTGTGGAGATGTTATTGAAATTGTGGAGATGTTAATGAGATTGTTGATGTGGTTGTGGAGATGTTGGAGATGATGTGGTTGTGGAGATATTAATGAGATTTTTGATATTGTGGAGATGTTGGACATATGGAGATGTTAATGAGTTTGTTGATATTGTGGAGATGTTAATGAGTTTGTTGATATTGTGGAGATGTTAATGAGTTTCTGGAATTGTGGAGATATTGTGGAGATATTGTGGAATTGATTGAACTCAAGACTCGGTCTTTCAAAGACCGTTCTAAATATAACTAGACTCGGTCTTTGAAAGATCGAGTCTTACGTCTGTAAGTGATGTTTTACAATCAGCATCAATACTCGGTCTTGTTAAAATGACAACGGTCTTTGAAAGACCGAGCCTTGAAGCTGATTGAATTTTTTTGCGAAAAACTTCAAGACATTTTGATTCGAATATATTTGAAACTTATTGATTCCAAAATACTCTCTTTGGCCAATATTTAAACCTCAATCAATCATACATTTTCGAAAATTAAACACATCCAGACTTACTAGCTTCACGACGACTATCAATTAAATCATGTACACTTTTAGCAAAAATCTTTCCTTCACATAAAAGCTTACTAGCTTCCTGTCGACGAGTAGTAAAGTAAGAGTTGAGACGTAAGAAGATCGTCTCAACAATCGCAGTTACTGGTAAACTATGGACTCCTTTCAAGACTGAATTGAAGCATTTTGACAGATTCGTAGTCATTATTCCATATCTGCATAAAGTGTCCATTTCTCAACCGTCATACTTGCATGAGTTGATTATACCAAGTAATTCTATGAACCTGAGTTTATAGAATTTCATTGGTTTTTCTATCGGAGGTGGAGTGCTATTTGGTTTTCCATATCTTCGATCCTGATACTTGTATGAGTTGATTATACCAAGTAATTCTATGAACCTGAGTTTATAGAATTTCTTTGGTTTTTCTATCATCTCAGTAAAATACTTGTATGAGTCAATCTTCTTAAATGAATCTTTCTTCCCGATGACGTGGACATGCTACCTCCGATGAGTTGGAGAAATAGAATAGAGTAAAGTAGAGAGAGAGAAGAAGAAGAAAGGAGATCTGCGCAGTTAAAACCCCTAAAGTGTAAGACTCGGTCTTTGAATGACCGAGTCTAGTATAAACTAGCGCGGTCTTTCAAAGACCGAGTCTTGCTCTTCGATTTTTCGAAGTGTAAGACTCGGTCTTTGAAAGACCGCGCTAGTTTATTCTAGACTCGGTGTTTCAAAGACCGAGTGAATCGCTTTGGGAATTTAAAAAAAAAAGTAGGTCGGTTTGGGAAAATTTTCAAAAAGTAGGTCGGTTTGGGAAAAAATTCTAGAATTGCTGTGTACTACATTTTTCGTGGGCCCCATCATTTAAGAATACTATTTGAGTATTTTCAATATACATTATTCATTTACCAAATTATTTACAATATCGCCATTGGTATATATTACCAAATAGCCTTATTCATTTACCAAATTATTTACAATATCGCCATTGGTATATATTACCAAATAGCCTACTGTTTACTTTTTGAACATATATTATTATATATATAGTTTCATACTCTTTTTGAAAATTTACGGGGTGTTACAATGGTTCTGTACAGAGTTCACCTCTCGGACGAAGGCTTTTCGAGCGGAGTTCGAATCTCCTCCCATTGGACCTCCATAAATGAGGTATAGGACAGCTTCAGCTTCAGAATCTGGGGTCTCGACAGATCGCTTAATTCGCTTATTAGCCCCTCTGGGAGGCGGAGGAGGATCTACTCTGTCTTTCCTTACGAACCTAGAAAGTTGCCCCCTCTGAATGAGTGATTCAATCTCGTCTTTGAGGGCCCAACAAGCATCCGTGTCGTGGTCGTGATCCCTATGGAAGCGGCACCATTTGTCCCTGTTTCTCTTCTTGCCTGAGGTATTCATCTTCGGAGGTGGTGGGAGCAGACCTTCTTTCCCAACCTCCATCAGGATGGCTGAAATACTAGCATTAAGTGAAGTAAACTTCTTCAAACGGGGAGAAGGGCGGTGTTGACCACCATTGTCTTTCTGAAGCTTCTTAGCACCTTCTTCTTCAGCGCTCTTCCGTTTGTTCCCGGACGGGGGCTCTTTCTGATCAAGCGAGAGTAGGGCCTCTTCTACCCTAATATATTTCTTGCTCCTCAGCAGGAGTTTTGAGAAGTCTCGAGGCAATTTTTCGGTCTTCACTACGAATAAAGGTCTCTCTCTCTCGCCTATTCAAAAAATTAAGAAAATAAAATTTTATTTTTTAAAAATTTTTTAAAAAATTTAACAATTAAAAAAATTAAGAACTAAAACACTAAAAAAATTAAAAATTTAAAACTAAAAAATAATTCAAAAACTTATAAAAAATTGTTAAAAATTATAATTTTTTTAAAAAAATTAATAAAATAAAAAAAATTAAAAATTATGTAAAAATAATTGAAAAAAATTAAAAGTTTCAAAAATTTTAAAATAAAAAATAATTAAAAAAATTTAAAAGTCCAAATTTTAAAAAATTTTAAAATAGTACCCTAAAAAAAATCAAAAACGTATGAAAAATTATTTTAAAAATTTAAAAAATTTAAAAATTACTAAAATTTTTTTAAAATTTAAACAAATTAATAAAATAAATTTTTTAAAAAGAGTTCTAAAAATTTAAATAAAACTTCTAAAATTTTAAAAAATTTACAATTTTAAAATTTACAAATTTGAAAATTTGAAAATTTGAAAAACTCAAAGCAAATCCAAATCCAAATCCAATGTCGAACTCAATCAAGAGGTCGTCGTCGATATCTGATCTGCTGCAGATTTCGTATCGGTGGCTCCCCCCCCCCACAAAATCGAGCGCGAATATCAAGCGACTCCGTATCGGTGACTCACCACCACCGAATCGAGAACCTCTATATGCAATGTGACGACTCTAATTTCATCTCATTAACCGAATTCTCATTCTAATTTTTAATTTTGTCTGTGCAGGGAATTACTCAGTTTTTTGCTGACTCGAATTTTGTGTGTGCATGAGATCTAAGTTCAGAGAGGTATGATTGTTTTATTTGTTGGTTTAAAAATTTTTAATTTGGTGATTTATTGTTGAGTTTTTTAATAGTTTTGATTTAAGGTGTACGCAAGTGAGAGATGGATTATTTGGTGACCTCAATTTGGGTTTCCAAACCATAGCAGGACAGGTAAGCTGACCAGCAACCTAAAATAACTTGGCAAATATGCAATGTCATTAATTCCTTTACTACAAGAGAAAATACTATCATAAGGTATTCCCTTCACTGGTTAAACCATGGATAACATAACATATAAGAACTTTTAGTGTATGTTTGGATATATAGGATTGAGATGAATGGAGTTTACCAGTGAAGGGTGCAAACTCTCCACTTAAGAAAGACAGCTAAAGTAAATTTGTTATTTATCCATTTTGATTTTTTTTTTATAAATGTGCAATGGGGAGACAAAGTGATGATAAAAGAAATGATTAGCTTGGTTTAGAGTTTTGAGAATTCATGTATTTTATTTTGGTTGAAATAATAATAAGAGATATTTCAATTGCAAACTGAATCTCAGACAAACAAATATTTGGATTATTGGTATTGTAGATAGATTCATATCTGCACTTGCGTTACCATTGTATTTAGACACTCATAGTGGTTATGAGATTAGAGTAAGCTCTATAAAACCTATATGATAATGTCTCCTAACTATTACAAGCATTTAAAAATGATGCTGAAGTTAAAAAAACTTTATGCAGTACTGTTTCTAATAAACTATATGCATTCCAAGTAAGTTCAAGCTAATGTTCAAGAAGGCGATTATTGAGCTTAAAGGTGGATATACCGTTTTCTTATATAATATGTTTGCTATTTAAATTAATTTGCTGAACCTTTAAAACTATTTTATATAATCAAACCAGATGTGCTGTTTTGAAAATGTGTCGTATGCACGTGTCAACCGGCAAACCTAGTATGGTCATAAAACTCATTTAACAACTGACTAGGCAATGTAGCAAGCCTCTTTTTGGCTGTAAAAGTTCGACCCAATCTGTAACAACTGTCTTTTTTTTAATTCCTTAATTATTTGTTTTAAATCATTTTTAAATATGTTTCTGAGTATATTTACCCCAATTAATTAATTTTATTAGTATTAGAATGATTAAATTGATATTCCGGGGTAAACGGGAAAAATTGAAAATATAGGAGTTTTGAGATGAGTTTTCTCAGAGGAGACGAATTCGATTTGACCCAAAATTTTTCTGGGGCATTTGTTGATGATAGGGGGTTTAAATTTTCGAGTTATTAAATTATAGTTTGAAATTGAAAGTAGTTTTCAAAAATATTGCGATATTCGTATGTATACATATTTATATGTATTGCTATTGTGCATAACTATTGATTTTGATTATAACTATGCATAAAAATACATTTCTAATTTTATTTTATGTTTAGGATGAATCTAAGTACATTATGGAGTGATTTTTACAAGAAAAACCTTAGAAGAGTTAACTAGAAGGGTATAGATATAAACCTATGGTCAAATATGGGCTTATATGAAAATTTGCCCTTTTATTTCTTTCTCCCTACCCTTCTCCCCCTCCCACCTCAGATTCGGCCAGAAGAAAGGAAACCCCCCCATTCGGCCATGAATTAGGGTTCAAAGCACTAGCCAATTTCTATGGGGTTCTTCACAAAATTTTGAGGGTTTAAGCTAATTTGGAGGTGCTCTGCTCATTTTCGGAGTCCGTTTGCAAAGATAAGACTTGTAAGGTAAGAAATTATGAAGTTTAGTTTATGAGAAAATATGATTTTGAGTTTTAGTGCTAGAAAATGATATAGTAGTGTAATTAGGTGATGCTAGTAATTATAGAGAAGAAAGATTGGTGAGAAATTGAGTGGTTTGTGAGTTTAAATTAATTAGTGTGCTGGCTTTAGAATTTGGTTAATAAATAGGATAATTGATAAGTATGGATTATAGAAATTGTTGTGTATTAAGGGAAAATAATTTAGAATGGGTTTAGTGAGAATTTTATGGAGTTAGAAACCCGTCGGAATCTCAAAAAAATACGGGTACACTATTTATGCACGCGGGTGTTCGGTGAAATGCCCGAGCGAGGTTTAGGTGAAAATTTGATGGGTTCGGAGGTATAATTGAGTTCTATTATTATTATTAACCCTAATTTGAGAAACTGGGAAGAAGGGATTAAAGAAAGTAGGAGATAGGAAATTTTCCTAATAGGAAGCCTCCGATCTATAAGTGAGTTTTTGTATTGGGACCCGAATTCGAAATCTATCGATGTAGCTCACCTACATATGTCATTTGTGACGCGTGGGTGAAGACTGATTCGAATTTGGAGGTTTGTAGGTCACGGTTTGAGTTTTAAACTAATCGGTTCTATAATTTTTCAATTAGGGGAAAAAAGTCGAACTTCGACTGGCTACCGGGCGGACGTGGGACTTCGTTTGCTCGATCCGTCAGGTGAGTATGTTGTATTTATGTATATTTTATGTTGTGGCCAAATTTCGTGGCTTTTTGATGTATTTTGTAGAAGTTATGCTAAAAGTCGATTTTGAAAGAAAATACGGATTTTTAAGGGCCCGAAAATGGGTTTTTGAGAAATTTAGTGAAATTAATTATTTTAAGTATATAAAACCTATATTATGAGTTAGTGGGATGTGTTGATGTATAAAAACTGAATATATTAAATTGTTTATGCATATTTTTAGCCCGTGCATGTTTCGTGCATGTTTTTGGGTATATAAGTCGATATAGGTGATTTGGTATAAGTTGAGCCTTGTGTATGGGCTAGTATGTTATGGAGGGATGTTATGAGGTGTAATTAGACGAAATTAGGGATTGTGATCATGTTTTGAAAATCTGTGCATTTATAGTGCATGTTTTACGTTTATTTTGGGGCATATAGACCCTTATAGGTGATTTTACTCACATAAAGTATTGGATATGAGTTAGTATGCTATGATGAGATATCATGAGGTTTAATTAGAGGAAATAAGTGATTTTGGCCCCTTTTCTTGGAAACCCGCATGTGTGGTGTATGTTTGTGAGATATATATATATCTTGATATTGACTCATGATGTGATAATGGATGAAATTAGTAAGTGGGTATAGGTTTACATTATAATTATGTTCGAAGTGAATTAATGAGCAATAGTATGATATTGTAATGTGATGAATTACACGTTTTGATACTCTTACGATATGGAATAACATAATGTAGTTCTTTTATTAATATTATAACTGGGCGTATGCCTATATATGGTATAAGGAGGTAATGAATAATATGGTGTCCTTAATATGGGATGTTATAACAAAATAAATATCTTGGTGCATTAATATTATGCAATAAAATGATATAATGAGTTATGTGTGGAATAACAGGGTGTGTGTATAACCTGGTATATTGATATGAAAATAAAAGTTCAGCTGGTACGTGCTAATAAAATGTGGTATTAATTTTGTGATTAAAGTCAAGGTGTGGCAATTATTGAAGTCAAAAGTGAAATGCGTGTGTTGATAAGTAAGCTGAAAAGATGAAATGATTAATGCTAATAACAGATGGCTTTGTTGACCAGTACCTACAGCAATCCTGGGGGTTTGGGCTAGACCTCCTAACGCCCAAGGACCGGCTTGGGAACAGTGGACCCAAACTATGTTTGGGGTAAGTGATTTTATCGCCCAAGCTATCGGCTTGAGGCCCGGTTTCCCTCGATGACAGCTGTCGCGAGGAAGCACCCTAGTGGGACTAGTGGTGAGTGTTTACCTCGCTGGCTTCGGCTGGGAGGAAGTACCCTAGTGGGACTAGGGGATTGTGTTTTTTTTTCCCTCGATGACAGATGTCGCGAGGAGGCACCCTAGTGGGACTAGGAGTGCTGTGTTCCCTCGCTAGTTCGGCTAGGAGGAAGACGTAGCCTCGGACGAGTAAGACTCTGGGAGAGCATCGGACCGCGTGTTTACTGGGCTGTCGGCTTTCAGTATGTTGGGATACTGTGGCTCACTGGTCGACAAACTAATAAAATAAATAAGTGTTAATAATAAATGTGATAGTAAAGAAAGTGGAAAATGGAATGTGAATTGTGTATGGGAAAGAAAGTGGATAGTGAAAGGTGAATTGCGAATGTGAAAGAAAGTGGTTGTGGATGAAATGCAGTATGTGGTTAATTTAAAATGAAAAGAGTAAAAGAGAGACGTGTGTTAATATGAATAGTATGTAGTAATTGTGAAATGAGAATGATTATTGTAGTAAAATACATGATGATTTGAGTGGATAGACCTTGGAATTGTGTCAAGGAACTACTCGCCCGCTATTTCTGGGGAAATGGTGGGAACTACCTGCCTTGGCATGATTCGCAGGTGAGTGGCATGATATTGGTAATGAATAATGGAAATGAAGAAGAAAGTAATTGACTACAGCACGGTGGGACCGTTGACTGCTATACGGTGGGACCGTATATCTTTATTGTCACGGCTGTTGACTGAGGTGAATTCATAACCAAGCGAGTATAAATTGATAAGAATGAAAATGTAATATATGGTAACTTGAGATATAAGTAAAAATGAAAGTAAGTTTAATTCTCAGTAAGATTGAGTAGTAACTAAGTGATAAAATAAGATGTGAATGAGCTATAAAACATGCTTTCGATGCAATGTGAATAAGCGTTCTAATTAATGAGGTGTTAATGATGTGATGAAATGTGAGTAAATCGCATAGGCAATGAGATGTGGTAATTATGTCATAAGATATGAAGGAAGGTGATATTATGAGAATAGATGCATATATTTATGATGTGATACTTTTTATAACATAATAAAATAAATACCTGTATTATGAGATTGGGTATGAAAATGGTTATTAAAGAAAGTATGTTGTGATATGAGTTGGTGTACCTTGAAAGTGTGTCGGGGAACTACTCGCCTGCTATTTCCGTGGAAATGGTGGGAACTACCTGCCTCGGCACAACTTCCAGGATGAATGTGTGTGTTGATGACATAATATAAGTAAGCGAAACGCATGGCTAAATAGAGTTGGAAAAATGATGTAATAACATCATGTAGATATATTAATATAAATAGTGAAATGCTGATATGACGATAAGTGTGGAAAGATGAATATTCGTATTATGCGAATGTAAGATAAGTATATATATATATATACGAGGTCGATGTGAAGTGTATTATGAAATGTGGGAAGTTATGGATGATTAAATAATTGAATGCAGGATTGGCAAAGTATTTGATATATCATTGTATTGACGATGTTGTTGTATTCAGCATTCAGGTTGCATTATCTTAATTTGGTATTCGTAAGTTTAAATTATTTTCCTTATACTATTTTAATTTGTCATTAGATTAGTAACTATACTCACACCAGAAATGGCTAACCCCTTAGTGTTTGGGGGGTTAGGGGAGTCTGAGGACTACCCTAGATCCCCCACTGTTGCAGGTTCTCATCAGTGCAGAGGTGAGGCGTGGATTGATAGGATAAATTTTTATTTTAAAAATTTGTACTATTTAGTTATAGGAATAGTAAAATTTATGGTCTAAATTGTATTATGGGTATATAAGCATGTATATGACGATGATGGGTATAGTGTGAGGTGGTGTGGTATGTTTGTGACCCGTACCCATCTCGTTGTGGAGTATCGGGCTCTGTGGTAGGTTTTACAAAGATTTTTCTAAAATTTTACCTCGTTTTTCAAAGAAATTTATAGTTTTTAATTGATATTTGATAATCCGTTATGAGTTTGGCCCCCAGAGCATTATATTATATTGCCTGTGTGTATCTGCTCATTTTGGCCTGGGGAGCCCATGAAAATATTATGTGGATTGTGAGCTACGGAATTTTGAGCAAAATTCCGTAAGCTTTTTGTGTTTCGGGGCAAAATTTACAGGGGAGACGGTCAAAATTTTCCCTGAAATATAACTTTCTTAGTTTATGATTAAAGTGATATAGAAATTGAAGGAATTGAATTTGGAGACTTAGTTTTCAAAAAAAAAAAAAAAAAAAAAATTGGGGTGTTACCCAATCCACAAGCACAAACAGGGGTTAAGCCACATGCCGCATTTTTATTTGAAAACCCTCCATTTAGTATAGCTAGCAAGTGACCCCGCGCATGCGCGGGCATGGACATCGAACCATGATCAGAACAATTGGTTTACCAAACGAAGAAAGAAGAAAAAATAATTGTATAAGTTGAAATGCACTTATAATCGGAGTCCATGAACAACGGGGATAACTCGAAATGTGTTTGCATGCTGATTGTGTTTGTTTGTTTGAGCTTAAGGTAAACTTGGAAGCTTGATTAGAATTATGCAAGAATACTGAGGTAAGCAAGCATTACAGTAAGTTGAGTATCACAAAAAGATATGGCTAAACCTGAACCCAATGCAATTATTGTGTAATAAGTTTTAATAACTATGGACCAGAAAAAAGGCCACAGGCCGGTGTAAAGAAAATTTTAGGACATCAGAATCCAAATATCATATGCAGTAACAATTGATGAGAAAGTGTCATAAATATAATAAATTTGTTTATGAATGAACTTTGCAGACAATATATAATAGATGGAAATCTCTAAATAAAGGCATATGTTATAAGATACAAATAACTGAAAACCATGGTAATAGAAAAAAGTTGGTAGAATTTAGTATGGAATCTTACATTTATTGGTCCAAAAAGTGTTGCAACCACCAATGTGCCTGCAATAGAGAATGCCAATTATTAATCAGTAAGCATGTAAAATGATCACATACCATTGCCACAAAATTTTACAATTATTCAGTGTAAAAACTCGATCTATACAACCCTATATGCACATGCAACGAACATGGACCAAAAGATTGATTTATTCTTTCAAATACATTTGCCATCTTTGATACATAATTAAGCACGAATTGTATCAATTGATGCTTATGAAATAACTATTATATGTTTGAATGCTCTCAAATGCTGATAAGAAAGTTGGTATCTCTATCACCCAAAATATATTAGAATGGTTAGCATCCACTATGTAGAGGTTGTATGGCATCCATTATGCACCAAGAGGAATGAACGGTTAAAGAATAGTTAAGCCTGCAAATTATCCCAAGAAATGTGTCGTAATATTGACAATAAACATTTTGGAAAATGGATTTTTTTGGGTAAGTGAAATCATGTAAACACCAAAGTCAAAATTGTTAAGTAAATATATATTTAAGGTGTGCAAAAAAGATGAGTAAGTTTTAATAGTGATATTGACACAATTGTGCAGGCATGGTCAATAAGTTATACTCGAGTCACTCGAAAACAGAAATGTACAGTTTATAGTAAATGTGCACAATTGTACATGTAATTAAGCAAAGACTGCATGCAATTAGACTGCAATTAGAAAATATGCATAGCACGAATGATTAGAAACTTAGTCCCCTAAAGTTGGCAAAGTCGAAAACTTGACTATTGCATACCATGTGGCTGTTAGAAATAAAGAAGTTTGAGTTTGTCTACAAAGATATCAATGTGCATTGAATTAAGGCTAACATTCTTTGCGAATGCAGGTTGTAGAGCATGCAAAGCAAAGATGAGGGTTCAGGTTTGTGCATCATAGGCTCTAAAGGTTTTAAAATGAGCAGGTTCCCTTAATTCCATGCTTTTATATCTGAAACTAAAGTGAAACACTATTTTAAGAGTTGATATGGCAAATAAAAGTATATATGGAGGATTAAGTACCTGCGGGATGATGGATTTTCCAGTGAGGAAATAGTCAGCTAGCAGTGTACAATAGAAGATGAGGGAAATTGAAGTATGCGGGGAGATGGTGGTGTTAATGTAGGTAAACTTCTCTACGAATTTAAGCCATCCACCATAGCCATGCCATATGGGACATTAACGACGAATCAAGAGAATCTCAGTAGACCCCAGCGCCTATCAAAGCACTTGGTTAAGTTGATCTGAGAGATTGATAGGGGCATATCCTTTGAAAGCAGGAAGATGGGGCATGACAAGCAACAGATTGGACGCCAACCACGAGTGTGCATTTTGAACCCATTAAGAAAATTTTTTCTGTAACTGAACCATAAATCCAAACCATCTGCAACAAAGTATGAAAGATTAATTGGTTTATTAAAAAAACAAACATAAGTTACTTTCGGCTGGCACGTACATTTGTATGCTATTTGCCATGGTAACATACCTCATTATCACATTCTAACGTATCTTCAATTTTTTGCAAATGAATACCAGTCAAAAACAAGGAACCAATTACCTCATTTCTCTAATCTCATATTCTTCAAGGATATCCATCTGGACATTGGAATGATAAAATTAAAATAGAAAATTGCATTAGAAACCGCCTTCTTGGTTTTATTAAATAAATAAACGGGATTAACGATAAAGCAAAAATAAAAAAATTTACACTAGAAATCACCTTGCTTTTAGGCCTCAATTATGTAAATAGGTCTGGTGAGTGGTGAACCCTCAAGTTTGCGAAGTACCTTCTTGGCTCTTGCAAACTCAAACATCGTGGCTACTCGTTACTTTAGAGAATCATTTTATTGTTAACAATTATAATTTATTAATTTAATTATAAGAGAAAAATACAAAAAGATTGCAGGTAAAGCACAACTGAAATTGGAAAAATAAAGGCTCAATTCAAAATAATTTTTATAAGGTAAATGAACAAATTCATCAAGTCGTACTAATCCGCACTACATTAATGTTCTATAATTTATACTTCGACACAAGTGCAAAACCAAAGCTAGTCTATCAAAATAAATCTTCAGGAGGATTTAATTTTGTACATTGATAAAAGAAAAAGAATATAATTGGTGATTAGATTGAAGTACCTACTAAACATGGGTAAAAAATATATAAGGAATATGATATAATATCAATAATAGAGTGCAAAAATCCATTATTGGCATCTAAGGTGAATCATAGTGGCATAGTCCAACTAATGGCCATATCGCAATCCCACATAAAATCACAAATAACATATTTGTATACTAATCAAAATCGTGCGTATATGATCTAAGGCTACCTATCAAAACCTTAGCTTCATAAGGTAACTCTCGCCAATCTCTAATTTGTACCAGATGAAATAAGATTGAAAAAAAAAAAAAGAGAGAGAGAGAGAGAATTGTATGCAGGTTGGTCATGGAGAACTCCAGAAACTCATCACCTTGCCCTTCCCGCACTTAAGCACACCCACCTCAAGGCAATCTAAAGCTTGAGAGATACCATTTTCACCTCTCTCGATTGCTCAGCATAAATCATTGTGGGAAACCAATGGTGATCGCCATGTTTTAATATAGAGAAATACATAGTTACACGTAAGAGTAGAGAAAAATTTACAAAAGAAGATCAGAAATTTCACATATAAAGTTCTGTTCTTAAAGTAAATATACGTATTTTTTGCCTTTTAAAGATACATTTATTTAATCATAAGGAAAAAGAGCACCCAACCATTTTTCTGCTCAAGATGACTACACCCATAATTTATTACCAGTATCACTCCCCTTGTCCTTCCCCCAAATAGTCAATAAACAGTACAACTTGCAACATAAATGCAAACAAAAAACCATTTAAGCATAGCCCCATATAAACAATAAAAGCAAACACTTAGACAAAAAGCACATTTGGTCCATTCCATTAAATCTAAACACCCAGGGTAAGAAATTTAAGAACTAAGTAAACCCATGTTCCAAACAACGCAGTGTCTGAAAAGTTTAGGGAAAATCCTAACTGGTTAATGTAGATTTTTGTAAGCGCCCAAACTGAAATTAATTAGTTAATTATCACAATCAACAAATTATTTATATACCTCACATTCTATATCAATTATCACCTTTATTTACTTACAAAAGCAGCCTGATTATATTCACTATTATGGAACCTCCCTGACAAAATCTCTCTCTCTCTATACACACACACACACACACACACACACACACACACACATATGAAAAGCTTCTAATTTGAGATTAATACCTATTATGCCAATCAAACAAATGTAGGATCCTTAATTTGGGATTTTATCCAACTAATTCTCATCTCTTATTAAAGTACTGTATAATCTCATTCTCAAAAAGTCACTATTCACTAAAAATCAATATCTTTACAAAATGTCATAATTTTCAACTAACCTAATCCAGGTCTGATTATTAATAAAGTATCAAAATCATCCCTATTTATCGCCAACAATTTCATCCTATGCATTAACTACTTTAAAAATTCTTTAACAAAAAATAAAAGTTTGCTTAAGACACACACACACACAAAAAACCCTTAGAAAATTTAAACTTCATTAGTAAAAACAGTGAGTCAATCGATGAAAGAAACTCAACATAATTTAAAATGGTTTCCACGAAAGCACTGGAAGGCAGAGAACCACTAATATTCAACGTGTTTTTTCTTGATTTTAACTAAATTAAAAGAGTATTTTCGATGATATATTTGCACCGTAACATCTATATCTTCCATTTGACAACAACTGAAATTGGATGTTTCAAAAAGCAAGGCAAACATTTCTTCTAAAGCACTGAAATTATGAAACACATCTAGACAGCTTCAAAGACAGGGTAAGACAAATGTATCTTTACATGTGGAGTTTAAAAAACGAACTGCTTAGCAAAGTAGAGTATGTGTGTGTGTGTGTGTGTGTGTGTGTGTGTGTGTGTGTGTGGAGTTTAGAGAAACAGAAACCTACTGTTTTTTTGCTTTGCTTTCGCGAGAGCTGATTCAATTTCCTTCTCAAGTTGATTTGCAGCCTCGTCAAACAATTTCTTCTAGCCATGTTCTATTTCCAAGCATATCATTATGTTCCCTCATCTATATAAATCATAAACAAATTAAAAAGAAAAGTTAAAAAACAAAGCCACACATGATAAAAGATTCACCCTAAATTAGATGGAGAAATTAACAGATTCTGAAAAGAGGGAGGGGGGTTATTATTAACTTAGACAAATCAAAATGGAACTTAAAGAAATATTAAGATTATATTAAAAAAGAGAGAGGTGCCCACCAGTTCCTTGGCAAATATTTTGCTCCTCGTAACTTTTTGTTGTAACGAATTTCCAAAAAGATTTAAAATAAAATTTGAATAACAAAAAAAAAAACATATATAGCTCTTAATCCTATGAGATCAAAATGGAATCGATCAATTTATTGCCCAATATTCCTTGCATCGAACAATTGTGTAGAAACAGGCTCAAGCCAAACACCACCACCTCTACGGACAAAATTATAAAAATATTAAATAATTAGAAATTCAGGGTATGGTTTCTGCTTTAATCAAACTCCTAAACCTTGGCATATTGCCACATACTATAAGAAGGAAAAGTAGGAGAAAAGGTCCTACATGAAAGAATCACTGCGACCTGCGATTGCAAATTTGGCAATGAAACAGCAAAAAGTAGGCATCTGCACAACCTGCATTATCTTCATCATCAAAATTAAGTGACAAACTCATGTAATTTTCTCCATCAGGACTAAATTTATGCATAACAGCAACATTCTGGACCTTCTTTTGCCTCAAGTAAAAGTAATTTTTTCTCAATTGCAAGCACAACGCCTACACCTCATTTCGTCTTCAACCCAACTAAACCCAAACCCAAAAGTAAAATCCATCTCAAAATAAGACCACATAATCGAAATTAGTAACAAAACCAAACCTTGATTGCTTCCATCTAGCATACTCCACATGGAAAAGCTTGCCTTAAGATGAGAAAGTGACCACAACATTAGGAGCTTTGAAGGTGAATCCAAAGCCTGCACGAGCAGCTGCAATGGAAGGTGAGAAGATTAGCTCGATTTGGGGAATTTGAGGAATTTTTAGGGTTATGGTTTGGGGATCGGAGTTCGAAGGAGAGAGAGGGAGATTGGGGAAGATCAAAAGAGGAAAGAGAAGGGGGATAAAGTTAACCGATGATGAGGGAAATGCAGATGTGGCCGTCAGAGCTGCTGGCGAAGGCATACCGAGTGGCCGTCTGAGTTGCTAAAAGAAAGAAAAGGAAGATGAGTCTAGGGTCATGGATTCGGTTTGTGAGTTGGAGAGAGGAGATGAGAAGAAAAAGAAAAAGAAAAATAAGAAGAGAATGGGCTCTCTCTCTCTCCACGTCACACAATAGCTGATATAGGCATCCTTAATTTTCCCAATTAAAAGAATCAACTACCACTCAATGTTTGGAGTATACTCACTCAAAGAAGGGTGCATATAGCGAATGGAGAAATCTGCACTTTACGATTTCAATCCGATGGCATAAAAGAGATGGCAGTTCTGTAATTTTTCGAAAAACTCAAGATTAGAGTGGGGACTGAAAGATGGCAGAATCCATAGTTCCTAGCACTTTTAAGTAGAAAACCCTCCATTTAGTATAGAGGGTTTGTAAAATTTTGACAAAAGGTTAAAGGCTTGTGTGGTCTAGTGACTAGTTTATTACATTTTAATTTGAGAGATAACTGATACTTTTTTTAATATATGTTTTTTTGTTGAAACTATATGCACAAAAAAAACACTTGCCAAACTAATTATACCAAAAGTCTCAACAACTAAATTCGTCGTTCCCAATGGTAAACTTAGTTATTTCATGCTCACTGTTGGTATACGGCGAGTGTAGTTTTTTTTTTTTTTTTTAAAGAAAATCTTCGTTCCCAACGGCAAGTTTAGTTCAAAATTTTCAAACAATACTCACCATTTGGAACAACGAGGTTCTTTACCCTAAACTCGTTTTTTCCAATGGCGAGTTTAGTTACAAAAAATCGATAGATTTTTTTTGAAAATTCACCAAGTATAGCAAAGAGTTTTTTAGTTCAAAATTTCCAAACAAGACTCGTCGTTGGGAACGACGGGGTGCTTTACACTAGACCCGCTGTTCCCAACGACGAGTTTAGTTCCCAAAAAAAAAATCGATGTCTTTTTTTTCTCTCTAAAATTCACAAAGTCCAGCAAAGAGTTTTTTAGTTTAAAATATTCAAACAAGTCTCGCCGTTAGGAACAGCGAGGTGCTTTGGACTCACTATTCCCAACGGCAAGTTTAGTTAAAAAAAAACAATTTCAAAGAAGCTTGCCGTTCCCAGCAACGAATCTAGTATAAATAACATCGTTGTTTGAAACAGTGAGTCTTGTTTGATAAATTTGAACTACACTCGTCATTGTGAACGATGAGTTTCTAAAAAAAACAAAACTAGGCCCATCGTTCCCAACGGCAATCACAAAATAATCAAGTTCGTCGTTGGGAACATAGAGTTTAGTTGTTAAGCCCCTCAGCGTAATTAATTTGGCAAGTGTCATTTTTCTATAAATAGTTTCGAAAAAGGGATATATTACAAACAAACAAAAAATCGATAATTGAGAGGTTGGGGGCCATATCCCATATGTTGACATTACATTTAATTAGTATTTTTTGCGTGTGATGCACGTTTTGATAAAGAGTTGGAGTTAAACGTACGATACATGGAAGTCAACAGTAATTAGCGTGTACAATGAATACCTTAATTTTAAAAAAATGGAGCTGAATGGGCAATACACGTATTTTTTTAAAATTAAGAAGGAAAAACTTTGATGTGTACGTGCGAAACACGTGTTGAAAATAGGCTTTGAAGTTGCACGTGCGATGCACATGTTTGATTGGTGAGAAAATTGAAATTTTTTTTGAGACAAAAAATATTAAAAACTGTTTATTTGTGACAAATTCTTCCATTAAATAGTAAGTATATTTATTATATTATACATAGATAGATGGATATTAATTTATACATATGATGCATATTTAATATTAAAAAAAATTAAGTAAAAAACCTGACATAGTGAAGGCTCGAGCCTGAGACTTCCATCATATTAGTTATGCACGTGCAATGTGGGTGTTGGTAGATTGACAAATGACACTAAGGCCTTCTCCCATTATAATATTACTAGTATTATACACGTGCGTTGCACGTGGGGAAAATGGGGAGGAGGGAATGAAAAGGACCAAAAAAATCTAGTATTATACACGTGCGTTGCACGTGGGGAAAATGGGGAGGGGAATGAAAAGGTCAAAAAAAAACTACCAACACGTGCGCTGCACGTGTTGACAAAATGACAAATATTTACAAATGACACTAAGCCATTCTCCCATTATAATATTAGAGATTATTACTAGTATAATGTACGTGCAATGCACGTCTACAAAAACTGAAGTCATCAAATTAAATGAATATACACGTGCGATGCACGTTTTAATAATTTTAAAAAATAAAAATAAAAACTCTGACGTAGGGAGGATTTGAACCGGAAACCTTTTTTATATTAGTTATGTAAGTGTGTTGCACATGTTGGTAGAATGACAAAATGACAAATGACACTAAGGCCTTCTCCCATTATAATATTAGAGATTAGAGATTAGAGATTATTATCTCTACTACTATAATGGGAGAAGACCTTAGTGTAATTTGTCCTTAACCCAAACCGTGCAACGCACGTGCTAGTAGTTTTTTTTTCCCTTTTCATTCTCCCAATTTTCCCCACGTGCACAGCACGTGTATAATACTATATTATATAATAGATAATAGATATATTAGAGATATTAGAAATTAGAGATTAGAGATTAGGGATCAGAGATTAGAGACGAGGCTTGCTCTGGTTAAAACTGGAAAATTTTGCCGTACTGCCCCACTTTTTGAAAATATTTGGCACTCTGCCCCACTTCCGAAAACAATTAGCGATATGCCCCTGTTTAGAACACGTCAGCATAAATCATTATTGGAAATAACACCATAGGTTATTTACGTGCCGTTATTTTCAATAACGGCATCTATATTTAAAAAAAGTGTCATGCCGTTATTTGGAGTAACGACATAGGTTATTTTATTTTTCGACAGCTTGTAGTCTCCATTTAGAGAAAAAATTGCAAGTGTGAAAACCTTATAACAGATGCCGTATTTCAAATAACAGCATTCTCAATACTGATACCGTTATTTGGAATAACGGCATCAGTTATAAAATTTTTTTTATATAAAAAAGTAACTTATTATTCATCCTTTATGACGAATAAGTTAAAAAATATATATAACTGATGCCATCAGTTATAATATTTTTTTAAAAATTTTTTTATTCACTCTCTGTTTCCAAACAACGATAAGAGTTCATTTATATATAACTGATACCGTTATCTTCAATAACGGCATCAGTCATTCGAATGCCGTTACTCAGGATAACAGCATTATTTATAAGTTTTTTTCACACTTAGAATTTTTTGAAGTTAGAAGATTCACACTTGTAAGAGAAATATACTGATGCCGTTATTCCAAATAACGGCATGAAAAAAAATATAAAATAGACATAAATAATCTATGTCATTATTTCCAATAACGGTTTATGCTGACGTGTCCTAAACAGGGACAGATCGCTAATTGTTTTCAGAAGTGAAGCAGAGCGTCAAATATTTTCAAAAAGTGGGGCAGTAAGGCAAAATTTTCTTAAAACTGCATCATTCAGCACCAATTAGAGGAGAACCCTAACGTTTCAGGGGACCTTCACAATATTCCAAACAAGTTTGGCTCATGAAACAGGTATGATCCTCGAATTAGGTGGTTTGTGCACGGAATTTAATTTGCCTCCTCCCGCATCTGATCGGCCTCCCTCCACTGGAGTCACCCCATGGCCATGGGCCTGAAAATTGTTGGGCTATAATATGAGATGCCTTTTTGACAAATGTGGCGTACACGTTCGTTCTTTTGAGTTGTCAAATTCGAGAAATGTCTCGACCCGAAAAGCTTCTAGTACGTGGCATAATATTCCCATTCCCAATCAGATTTTTTTCGGTCATTGGCCACTTTTTGAAAATATTCGGGATTATGGGTCAGTTTCGAAACTATTAGCGCTCGTGAGCTAATTTGTGTCACGTCAGCAGCGGCCGCTATTCTCTTTAGCGACCTATTCATTTTGAAAGTCGCTAATGAGAATAACGTCCTATGTTTTAAATATTTTTGAATTTTTTATTTGTTGTGGCTATTCCCAGTAGAAACCTTAGTAGATATGAGGTCGATGATGAGATTAGCGACCTCGAATGAATGTATTGAGACAGTTAGCGATTCGTAAAGAGTTTTCTCCCAAAATTTAAAACTAAGGTCGCTATTGGGATTAACGACCTTAGTATACTATGGCCGATATTCCCAATAGCGTCCTCAGTAGGAAACACAATCTCCTTATTCTTTGTAAAATTTACAAAATAGTCATACAACTAAGGTCTCTATTCGGAATAGCGACCTTAGTACAATAAAGGCCTCTATTCCGAATAGCAACCTTAGTTTTAAAAATAAATTGATTGTCATTTTTCAGAGAGCTAAAACTCTCTAAATTTTGCTAAGTGTTAGAATGCAGCTTATTAAATGTCGCTAATCCCATTAGCGACCTTATATATACCTAGGTCGTTAATGGGAATAGCGATGACAAACAAAAAATTCAAAAAAAATTAAAACATAGGTCGCTATTCCTAGCGACCTCGAAAATGAAGAGGTCGCTATTGAGAATAGCGGCCGCTGCTGACGTGACACAAAGTAGCCCAAAAGTGCATAGCTGGGAAACTGGCCCAAAAACGCAAATATTTTCAAAAAGTGACCTATGTAGGCAAAAAAAACTCTCCCAATCACAACGAGATCTATTCCATCCATGATCCATCCCCAGTCACCTATCTCGCTCTATTTATTCGCTGTCTTCCAATTCTTCATCACTCTGTACCCACCGTTTTCCATACGACTCTCCAACCCCCCAACACCACACACCCAACCTCCAATATGGCGGAGAACGCGGCACCGGTGGAGAAGCAGGTGATGGTGGTCGGAATCGACGATAGCGAGTGCAGTGACTACGCGCTGCAGTGGACCCTGCGCCACTTCTTTTCCGGCCAGAATCAAAGCCCACCCTTCCGCCTTGTTGTCGTTCACGCTAAGCGCTCCGCTGCCTCCGTCGTGGGCCTGGCTGGCCCAGGTACGTTTTTAGCAATATTTTGTTCCTGCAGAGGGGGTTTCTGAATAAGATTATGGTCAGAATGTTAGGCAAGCAATCTTATAATGAATTTGATACGACAGATGATTCTAAGGGTCTGTTTGGTTCAAAGGAGGGGAGGGAAAGTAAAGGGAGGGGCGGGATTTTAATCATATTTTCTGTTTGTTTCGAGGAGATAAGGGAAGGGAAGGGGAGCGGAGGGGAGGGAAAATAATTATCTTCTTGGTTCACAGGTGGAGGGAAGAATTTTATAATTAAATTACTTTTATATCCTTTTACATCTTAGGAGAGGCTGTGCATTATTGTTTCTAATTCTAACTTGGTATTCTTTATTGTACTTCTTGTTAACCTAACTTAGCAAAATAATATATGCAGGACTATAAGCAGATACAATTAGTTTTAGTAAAAATGCTTAGCAAGATAATGAAGGCCAATATATAAACTAAGCTCAACAAAATATTCAAGTTTACCGCATAATATTAATTAAATCAAGTCTTCAAACTCCATAGGCAATGAAATAAACTATTAAAAATGCTTAAGTTTAGAGAATACGACAAAGTATCAACAAAATGTTCAGTAAAACATCATGCCATCCACTAAGCTCAAGCAGGGCCGGCCCTGAGTTTCCGGGGGCCCGAGGCGAACTTCCGACATGGGGGCCCCTAATAACATTTTTTTTTACGCGCAAAATACGTACCTATATTTACAATGGAAGTTCAAATTTGGGGCCCCTAAAATCGCGAAATCTTCGGGGGCCTAAGGCGGCCGCCTTACCCGCCTCTAGGGTAGGGCCGGCCCTGAGCTCAAGTCTTTAATCAAATGCATCATCAATCATTAATTATAAAATTTTGACTATGGAGATTATTTCATGAATTGAACTAATGAAATATATTATATATCTCAATCTATTGAATATGGAACAAAATTTTGTGTTTTCGAGTGATGTGCATGTAATTGGAGGTTCAGCTATTTCTAGATAAATTACTTCCAGGTTTTGACCCCTAAAGTTTCACTAAATAGCTAAGCAATTTAATCGGAATTAATCTTAATCGGTAATTGGTCTAGGTCCGATTAGTTTCTACGGCGATTAATCGGGTAAAATTGCCGATTAATCAGTAATTAACAAATAATTGGACCTACACCGATTAGTTCTGAAAACCAATGTTAACTACTTAGCTAATGTCCATCCAATTAATTTTCAAAGTTTGGACCCCTAAGGTTTTAAGAAGTGTGCATTATGAATTCCATTTGTTTTGAAAGGAGTAGCTTGATGTACCTTCAACAAAAGTAGAGATATACGCTCATTGTGTTATCACCTCGCTCAAGACCTTCGTAGAAGTTCTCTCCCTCTTCTTGCCTATCTTTTAATAGAGACAAATTTACTTACCATACCCTATTGTATCACCTGTTTTACAGCTTTGCACTAGTGTACCATGACTCATCTTATTTTACTATAAAATAGATTAACTTTAGAGCTTACAACTTCATATCATATGCTGATAAAAAGTAGGAAAACTACCATGTTTCCTTCAATAAAATAAAGTTTGTTGTCTAAAACCCCTCCTTGACTTGATTTGGTTCACATCCTCATTTGCTATGGAAAAAATATATGAAGCAAGGAACATATGATTCTGATCCAAAAAGGGCAATTTTATAGATCTAAAAAGGGCAATTTTGTTTTTCACAATATTATCCGGGATATTTTAGTCCAATCACTTTAAAAAAATTAGACCCACTTTTCCTCCCCTCCAAATCCCCCAATCTTGGAGGGGGCCAAAATTGGCTCATGAGGGATTTTTCTCCCTTCCATTCCCCTCCTCTCCCCTCCCCTCCTAAAAAATGAACCAAATAAGAAATGTTTAAAAAATCGCTCCTCCCCTCCCCTCCCCTCCCCTCCATTCCCCTCCAACCAAACAGGCCCTAAGGCTCCCTTTGATATTGCTTAACTCTGTTCAAACTATTTTTTTATAATAAAAAATTTAAGGAAAAGGTTGAGTATGGCCACCATGTTTCATTAATAAGATAACGAAACAAATCCAGAAGGCTGGACACATGTACAAAGAAGAAAAAAATAAAAGAAAAATATACAGATAAAATAAAACAAGTAAAATCTCTAACAACCTAGAGAGGGTGGGACACATCCATAAGTGATCAATAACATGCAGAGTACATCATAAAAAGGGAGATCTCTCCAACAATATCCCTGGAGGGTGGGAATCTAAAGTATCGATCTTGTCAGTCTAGTGTCTGCCCGATCTCTATCTCTTCATCGTCGTACTTCTCAACCTAGAAGGCTATGGCAATCCTCCCTCTCAGTCCCGACGTCACAGTTGTTGCTTAAAAGAAAATAAGATGCATAATCTGAGTTAGATTACTAGAAATATTATTACAAGTCCCACGAAAGTAATAGTTATTTCTATAAAGTCATAAAACTCAGGTGGTTGCGGCGTGGCGATATACCAAGCTTCCTTCATCTCATGTCTCACACTAGCGAACGTGGGACCTATCCACAAGTCATCATAAGTCGGGGGATAGTCATTTGCTCTGACGGCCTTTAAGACCTCGACCCAAACTGCTTTGCTCCTATAACACTCTATAAATGCATGGTCTCTAGTCTCAATGGTCGCATTGCAAAATCCGCAATTGGTCGCAATATTAGGTTGTCTTCTAAGCAAGTTCTCCCTTGTGAGAATCACATCGTTGAGTATTAGCCAAAGAAAAAATCTTTACTTTTAGAGACACTTTCGCCTTCCAAATTATTGACGACCATCCTAGTCTGTAGTCTCTGAAGTGGATACGGTTATAGAGTGAGCATACCATAAATATACTATTCTTTTCCAGCCCCCAGGATTTTCGATATGGGCCTTGAGAACATCTCACCCCCGAGTGTGCAATATGGGCTTGAATTTCCTTTGGGTGGGACTCCTGGTTGAGGCGATATTTGAAAGGAGGTCTCCATGACCCTATTTTTCAGGTTTTGGCAACCGTGATGTGTGGTTGTATCGCTTGCTCATATAGATATATGATTAGCTCTTTGAGGGTGTGTGTGCTTCGCACCATTTGTTCCACCAGAATTTGATCAAGAGACCATTGCCGATGAATGACGGTACACAACTATTAAACTGATCATAGGATTTGGAAACCCCTTTCCGAAACCAAGACACTCTATGTCCAACCCGAAAACCCAAACATCGTATCCCCTTCCTTTGTAGATAATATTGAACGGATTCCTACCAACTTTGTCCGTTTGGATGGAACACTTTCTACCACCACTTTTCAAAGAGGACTAAGTTCATGTCTCTCAGATCAATGGTGTCCAGTCCTTCATGTATTTTCTTCATGCAAGCCTTTCCCATTTAATTAGATGGTAGCTTCCCTTGTCAGCGTCAGCTCCTCTCCACAGAAAATGCTTTCAGACTCGGTCGATCCTTTGGATAATCCATATGGGCATTTTAAAGAAGGACAAGTAATAGTTTGGGAGCAGCACAATACCGAGTTGATTAGGATCACCATACTCCATGTACATGAATACTTATTGGACACAGAATATGCAATATTCAAGCACAACACATTTTTATATAGTAGCAATTTTTTTAAAAAAAAATTCATGACAGGAATTGTTTAGTTTTCACCTCCTTCTAGACTATTTTCCTTGGCATTGAAGAATTTGGAGGATACCAAGTAGTCTTTCTATAACTATGGTAAACCCTCTTTCATCATAGTTTCGGTTTTTTGGCAGCAACTGATAAACAAGAGAGGGTTGACGTTAGGTCGACAGTTGGTTATTAAACTTTGTCAAATCTTCAAGGAGCCTTGACTCCTTTGCCAACCCCATTTTAATGGGATAAGGCTTAGATGGAGATGGCGATGGCGATGGCGATGACGACTTTTGTTTTTTTTATATATCTTTGGATTAAATTTATTATTGTAAATTTTGCTTATAATAGCATTCATGCACTCTATCATTGAACTGTGCCCATGCGACAATGACATTCATGGACACTCTAGTGAACTTTTATTACTACTTTATTTACTGTCTTTCTTTTGTATAAGAGGATAGAGTTAGAAAGACTCCAGCCAGACATATTATTAAGAAATCATAAAAACTATACGGATGATCACTTTACAAGACGTAAAACAAATTGATAAAAAAGAAATAGTACATCAATAGAACAGCGGGGAGGAAACACCCCGAAGGCAGATAAGACTTCTGCCCGAAAGAAAAAACAAAAGGCAAGCAACAACTATTAGATGAGCAGCTCAGCCGCACAGGCAGGGAAAATAGCGGCAATGCAGCAACCAACAACCAAAAAGCAAGACCGCACAGCCAACGACACGCAACCTGAAAAGCAGCAAAGCAGGAAAGGAAACACCCCAACAGCACGACTCAGCCAAAACAACAGCAACCACAATAATATAGGCTCAGCGCAACGCAGCTCAAAATGAGCAGCAACCACAATAAAACAGAGACAACACAAAGCAGCACAAATACAAGGAAATAAGAGAAATTAATACAGTAGCATAGGAAGAAACCTGACATAGCATAGTAGAGAAGTACAAAAGATAAAGAAACTCCAAACACCTATAGCAAAGAAAACATAAGGTAGAGGAGGGCAAGCAATACAGGCATAGAATGGGAGGAAAAGAATCCCAACTCGTCGCTACAGCAGCCCAGCGAAAGAGCGAAAGAATGTACACCTACAGAAAATAGAAAGGAGGCCGAGAGCTTAACCTGCATACAAAAGGGAGAAAAAGTAGGAGGCCAAATTGTGACGATAACCTCAAAGATAACATCAGCCTAGCGCTGCAATGCATACAAAATATACATAAGAGATAATAAGAATAAGATAAAAAGACTCATAAAAATGATAAAAGTAAGAAGAATTAATGCGAGTACAATAAATTGTTGGCCGCTAAGAACATATAGTCTAAGTGAAGCTTAGCCAATTTAATTGGGGGAAGAGATTGAGCCCAAAATTTGGTGAAATGAAGTAGATCCTCAATCAAACTATTAACGGAGAGAGCCGAGCCCTTGAAAATTCTATTATTTCTTTCATTCCAAATGGTCCAAATAAGCGCCATCATGGTTAAATCCCATGAAGAGCGAACAGGAATTGGGACCCGCTTAATTCTCCATGTATCCCACCAAGAGGACAGAAAACTCGGCATACCATGCACATGCCAAGCTTGCAAAGAAATGATCCATAATGGATGGATGAAAGAGCATCTAATAAACAAGTGGCAAGAATCCTCATGACTAGAAAGACAGAAAACCCATTTTGACCCAAAGCCAGATTCCTTTTGTTCATATTATCCACCGTGAGCAGTTTATTTACTTTATTTACTAGTCCAAATCACCAAGGGTCTTCTTCAATTCGAGATCTTTGAATGTCCGACACCACTAAAAATCCTTGTACTCCTCGACCAATATACATTAAGGACTAGCCACCTTTCTGTCCACACAACCCACAATCAAAAATAAACTGCCATGCAACCATTTGTGGACAAGCTGATGTAAAACCAACCCTAAAATAGAGAATTTTCCAAGAATTTTAATGGGTTAATTTTACCAACATGAAAGTTCTGATCTAAGTTAGAAATTTAAAACAGTTAACGGGTTTGATGGATTTTCAAGAACTGAATTATGCTAACAATTCCAATTAATAATTCAACCTCAATCAATAATTAAATTCCTATATGTTAGCAAGTAATAAGTCCAATATCGATTTGTACTCTAATCTAGCATGTGGATCACTCAATCTCAATTATTTTGTGGTCGACAGATAAATCAGATAATAAACTAGATGATAAGGCAGTAAAACATAAATATTAAGAATGGAAAGATTATACCGAATATGAAGAACAACTGCAACAATCGAAGCGGCTCCTGTTGGAAGAACAGGTCGTGGATCTTAATGGGGATCAAGATCAAGACGACAATCAACAGCAGAGATCAAAAGATCACGATCAAAATGGCAAATTGAAACTCCTGGATCTGAACAGCAAAAGCAATCAAGCACAGCAGCAAATCCTCTCAAACAGTCAACAACAAATTCGTCCAATCAGCAATAGCCAACTGCAGCAAGGCTTCAGTTCGACTGGCAGCGGCGTGTGGCGACTGGGGCGGCGAGCGGCGGTGGAAGGAACAGCAGGGGTGGTTGTCAAGTGTTGTGGTCGACTGCACAGGGTATGCGACGGTGATTTCGTAGGGAGTTCCGAAGAAGGGATCGATGGGTTGGTTGTTTGTGGGGATCGGGGTTGTTGGAGATCCGAAGAGGGAGGGGGTTGTGGTTCGGTCGATGAGGGTGTTGGGTGTTGGAGCTTCGGGTGGGTTTGGGAAAAACGAAGAGGGAAGAGGACGATGAAGACTGGGTGGGTTTGGTGGAGATCGGGAAGAGAAAAAGAAGAATGATGGTGGCGGCTGGGTATTATAGGATTAGGGTTTGTATGAGAAATTTGTATTTGGGATTTTTTTAATTGGGAATAAATTTTAGAACTAATCACTAGTTCTAAAACTAGATTAGGACTTATCACAAACCCTAATTTGTATCTCGATTGTATCACACAAGGGAGAGAAAATGAAGAGCAAAACTCAACACAGGTTTTTTTTTTATCAATAATGGCATGCCTTTCTCATTCATCTCAGGGCCTTTAAATAGGCTCAATTACAACTTGAAACACATCTCCAAAATATTCTCAGAATCTAAAAATTACAAAAAAGATTACATAAAAATGGAAATAAAATAAAAGTCCTAAACTGAATAAAACAGCTGATGAAGACGATGCCTGCGCTGATAGAAACGCCCAAATCGTCTGGAACCGATGTCCTCATCATTCTCCCCGGGTGGGAGAAGGCTCGACCCAGTCGAGTCAAAACCAGTCCTCCTGTCATAGTGCTCCAAGAGGTCTGGATCCAAGCGCTGGAGCTCTCTGCGATCTATCCAAGTGTTCTCCGACTCCGGCTTGTTTTTCCAACTTACCAAATATCTATGAATAACACCATCTCTAGTAGAGATTATCTGATCATCTAAAATATTATCCAACTCTTCTGTCGATGGGTAAGTAGTATCTGGTAGTGGGGGTAATGGGGGAGTCTCACCAGTAGGCTGCAGGGTAGGCTCATCTATAAGAGGATTTCTAGGGTTAAATTCTGGGCCTTCATAGGGTACTAGATCCTCAATATTGAAAGTTTTACTGATGCCAAAGCCTTTGGGGAGGTCAACAACATAGGCATTATCATTGATTTTATGAAGAATTTTAAATGGACCTGCAGCACGTGCGTTCAATTTCTTAACGGATCCCGCTGGGAATCGTTCCGGACGAATCCGAACCATCACTTCGTTACCCACATTAAAAGTTTTGAATTTCCTTCTAATATCAGCTCTTAACTTGTAGTTAAAATTATTTTCATTAATTTTCTTGGAAATTTCTCTATGTAAGTCATGAATGCGGGATGCAAATGCAGATGCAGACTCAGAGACTCGGTGATGTTCTAACATGGGGGCAAGATCTATAGGCTGCCTAGGACGATAACCATGTACAACTTCGTGTGGACTCATGCTAGTGGTTCTATTCCTAGATGTGTTATATGCAAATTCAGCAACCGTTAATCTCAAATCCCATGTTCCCAAGTTCTCTCCCACAAGAGTACGTAAGAGATTGCCAAGACTCCGATTGACAACCTCAGTCTGTCCATCTGTCTGTGGGTGGAACGCTGACGAAAACTTTAATTTTGTACCTAACTTGTGCCATAGGGTCTTCCAAAAATAACTCGTGAATTTCACATCCCTATCAGACACAATAGTTTTTGGCATCCCATGTAGCTTCACAATATTATCAAAGAAGATCTGAGCCACACGGGATGCATCAAAAGTTTTCGAGCACGGGAGGAAGTGGGCCATTTTAGAAAAACGGTCCACGACGACAAGAATGGAGTCGTATTTCTTTTGTGTCTTCGGTAAACCTAACACGAAATCCATACTCACGTCTTCCCAAGGGCGGCTGGGAACAGGTAACGGAGTATACAGGCCTGTGTTCTGTTTTTGTTGCTTGGCAAGTTGACAAGTGTGACATCTGTTAACAAGTCTCACAACGTCTCTCTTTAGCTTCGGCCAGTAAAACCTATGTTCCACAGCATCAATGGCCTTGCTATGCCCAAAATGTCCAGCAAGGCCACCAGCGTGCAATTCCCAAACAAGATACTCTCGTAAGGATGTACTAGGAATGCACAGTTTGGAGCGATAGAAGAGATAATCATCTTTCAAGAAATAATCATCTATCACTCGAGTTATGTCTTCCTTCAAGGAGGTGTAGATCTCGTGAAAATCTGGGCAGGAGGCATACTCATCTCTCAATCTCTCAAAACCAATAATTTCGGTGCGCAGTGCAAATAAAATCATGTAACAACGACTTAGCGCATCTGCGGCCTTATTATCAATCCCTTTTGTATGCCTAATGGTATATGAATATTCTTGTAGGAACTCTACCCATCTAGCATGTCTCGGATTCAACTTTTGTTGAGAATTAAGGAATCTTAAGGCCTCATGGTCTGAGAAGATAACGAATTCTTGCGGCAGGAGATAATATCGTCAATAGCGAAGTGACTGAATGACCGCATAGAACTCCTTGTCATAGGTGGAGTATTTTTGTCTTGCTTCGTTCAGCTTTTCACTGAAATAAGCAACAGGATGACTCTCTTGACTGAGGACTCCACCTATACCAATACCAGAAGCATCACATGTTACTTCGAAGACTTTAGTGAAATCAGGCAACCTCATGACAGGTGTCTGAGTCATTCTCTTCTTGATCTCTTCGAAGGCAATCGTGGCTTCTTTCGACCAGACAAACTCACCTTTCTTCAAACAGTCGGTTATCGGAGCCATAATCGTGCTAAATCCTCGCACGAACCGACGATAAAAGGTGGCAAGGCCGTGAAAACTCCGCACATCACGAATATTGCGGGGCTCAGGCCACTCTGTAATAGCTCGTATCTTTTCTGGGTCAGCAGATACTCCTCTGGCAGACACAATAAATCCCAGAAAGATAGTCTGATCGGAAAGGAAGGTACATTTGGTAGGATTAGCATAAAGCTGTTCCTTCCTCAAAACACCGCAGACCTGTCTCAAATGGTCAAGATGTTGCCCAACGGATCGGCTGTAAATGAGAATATCATCAAAGTACACCACAAGGAACTTGCCCATAAAGGGACGGAGTACTTGCGTCATGATTCTCATAAACGTGCTCGGGGCATTTGTCATTCCAAATGGCATGACCATCCACTCGTACAGGCCATCCTTCGTCTTGAAGGCGGTCTTCCATTCATCACCAGGACGAACACGTATTTGGTGGTAGCCACTTTTAAGATCAATCTTGGAAAAGATTGTGGCACCAGACATCATGTCCAACATGTCATCCAAACGAGGAATGGGAAAACGGTATTTCACCGTGATCTTGTTTATGGCACGGCTGTCCACACACATACGCCAAGTTCCATCTTTCTTTGGCGTCAATAGAGCAGGAACAGCGCAAGGACTTAAACTTTCTCTGATGAAGCCCTTTGCCAATAACTCATCAACTTGCCGCTTCAACTCAGCATGCTCTGTCGGATTCATCCGATAATGTGGCAAGTTGGGAAGACTCGCTCCCGGAACCAGATCAATAGCGTGTTGGATGTCACGCAATGGGGGCAACTGGTTGGGGAGGTCAGCAGGAAACACATCTGCAAATTCCTGAAGGACAGGAGTAACTTGGGGCGGGATGAGTGACTTAGGATCTTTAGGGACTTCTCTCGCTGTGAGTAAAAGAATGGTAGCCCCCTTTTCAATTTCATTTGTAAGTTCCTTTTCACCCATATACGTTACCTCCTTGCCCTTTTTCGAGGGAGCCGGTGTTGTTTCAGCTGGACTAGTTTGTGGTCTCACAGGAATGAGCTTTATTTTTAGTCCATCGTGCTGGAACACACATTGGTTGGATCGACCATATATGGTCACATCGTGATCATATAACCAAGGTCTCCCTAAAATGACTTGACCCACATCCATTTTAAGCACATCACACCAAATTTCCTCTTTGTAAGCTTTGAAGTCCACAGGGACTAAGCATCGATGTGTTACTTGGAGTGCTGTTGCATCAATCCAAGATACTTTGTATGGGCGTGGATGGGGTTCAGCCTTAAGTTTGGTCTTTGCTAAGACCGCAGAAGAGACAGCGTTGACGCAGCTCCCACTGTCAACAATCACCTTGCAGTTTTTGCCACCTATAGTCGTAAAGGTGTGGAATATAGCAGTGCGCTTCCAATCATCTTCTTCTTTTGGTTGGGACAAAGCACATCTAACTACATTCAAGTGAGGTGATTGGATAGACCGAATACAGTGGAGATACTGGTCATCCTCTTCTTCACCGAAGTCATCGCCTTCGATAGGCTCATAAGAAAACTCATTGTCTGAGTCGTCAGCAATGACAGCGGTACCCTCTACTATGTTTATCCTATTAGGACTGGGACAGTTGCTAGCAACATGACCATAGCCCTTACACTTATAGCACTTAGTGAGAGGGTCAATCTTACTGTAATCACCTCCAGTGTTCTTACCCTTATGTTCATCTCTATGTGAATTAAAATTTGAATTAGGTTTGTTGGGGTAAGATTTGTTGGGGTGCTGAGAGGGAGGCTTAGGTCTAGGTGGGTCAGTAGAGGTCATTCTAGAGGAATGATCTCTCGAGTCGCTGGACCTAGAATGAGAACTAGCTTTAAGTGAATCCATGTCGAGGACTAGGGCGTAGGCTGCCGCTATTGAGTCCACGTTTCTATAGATTAGCTCGTTCCTAAGGTCAGCTCGTAGTCCAGCTCTGAACCTAGAGAGAGTTTGTTCTTCACTCTCTTTACCTAACGCATTGCACCGAATAAGGAAGTCATCGAATTTATCTACATATTCTTGTGTGGATTTACTTCCTTGATACAATAGGTTCCACGAATCTAGCAATCGGGTGTGGAACGATAACGGTACATACCTCTCAGTGAGCTTCTCTTTCATGGCCTCCCAAGTGGCTATGGGTGCCAGGCCTCGGTCTCTGTGGGCATGTTCAAGATTGGTCCAATGTTGAGCTTTACCCGTTAATTTCATAGTTGCAAATTTAACTTTAAGGGCTTCGCTCATGTCGAACCACACAAAATAGTGGTCCATGGCACGGACCCAATCAAGGTAAGCTTGGGGTTCCATGTGGCCTTCAAATTGGGGAACGTCAGCCTTAACGTTCTTTTTATATTGTTCGTCAGGGTCACGTTCTTGACGTCGATCGTCATGAACATTCCCTTGAGGGATCTGACGATGGCCATGAAGCTCAGGGACAATATTTTGATTTAGCTCCACTTTCTCAAGCCTCTGATTGATATTGGCAAGAGTTGCTTGGATGGCAGCTAGGGTAGCGGAGATATCAGAATTGTCCATTTCAGGTCTGGAAAGTCTAGGGTTCCTAATTGGGTGATTGGGAAGGGCTAGGAAAGGCTCTTCAGGGCCTGTGATGGTGCTGCGAAGACGCATTCACCAAAAGTGTAAACTATGGGGTGTGTCCTAATTTTTATTTTTTTATTTTTTTTTATTAAATGATTCTGAACTAAACTAAAATAAAATAAAAAAAATAAAATAAAATAAAAGACTACACAATCCTAAATGAATGCAAAAATGATGTCTACGATGCAAGAACTAAGGTTTTAAGAACCTTCGCTCTGATACCAAAAATGATGTAAAACCAACCCTAAAATAGAGAATTTTCCAAGAATTTTAATGGGTTAATTTTACCAACATGAAAGTTCTGATCTAAGTTAGAAATTTAAAACAGTTAACGGGTTTGATGGATTTTCAAGAACTGAATTATGCTAACAATTCCAATTAATAATTCAACCTCAATCAATAATTAAATTCCTATATGTTAGCAAGTAATAAGTCCAATATCGATTTGTACTCTAATCTAGCATGTGGATCACTCAATCTCAATTATTTTGTGGTCGACAGATAAATCAGATAATAAACTAGATGATAAGGCAGTAAAACATAAATATTAAGAATGGAAAGATTATACCGAATATGAAGAACAACTGCAACAATCGAAGCGGCTCCTGTTGGAAGAACAGGTCGTGGATTTTAATGGGGATCAAGATCAAGACGACAATCAACAGCAGAGATCAAAAGATCACGATCAAAATGGCAAATTGAAACTCCTGGATCTGAACAGCAAAAGCAATCAAGCACAGCAGCAAATCCTCTCAAACAGTCAACAACAAATTCGTCCAATCAGCAATAGCCAACTGCAGCAAGGCTTCAGTTCGACTGGCAGCGGCGTGTGGCGACTGGGGCGGCGAGCGGCGGTGGAAGGAACAGCAGGGGTGGTTGTCAAGTGTTGTGGTCGACTGCACAGGGTATGCGACGGTGATTTCGTAGGGAGTTCCGAATAGGGGATCGATGGGTTGGTTGTTTGTGGGGATCGGGGTTGTTGGAGATCCGAAGAGGGAGGGGGTTGTGGTTCGGTCGATGAGGGTGTTGGGTGTTAGAGCTTCGGGTGGGTTTGGGAAAAACGAAGAGGGAAGAGGACGATGAAGACTGGGTGGGTTTGGTGGAGATCGGGAAGAGAAGAAGAAGAATGATGGTGGCGGCTGGGTATTATAGGATTAGGGTTTGTATGAGAAATTTGTATTTGGGATTTTTTTAATTGGGGATAAATTTTAGAACTAATCACTAGTTCTAAAACTAGATTAGGACTTATCACAAACCCTAATTTGTATCTCGATTGTATCACACAAGGGAGAGAAAATGAAGAGCAAAACTCAACACAGGTTTTTTTTTTATCAATAATGGCATGCCTTTCTCATTCATCTCAGGGCCTTTAAATAGGCTCAATTACAACTTGAAACACATCTCCAAAATATTCTCAGAATCTAAAAATTACAAAAAAGATTACATAAAAATGGAAATAAAATAAAAGTCCTAAACTGAATAAAACAGCTGATGAAGACGATGCCTGCGCTGATAGAAACGCCCAAATCGTCTGGAACCGATGTCCTCATCACAAGCTTAAGCTTATGGTTCTTTTTTGACAATGTATGGCAACCAATCTTAATATTCTCAATCGTGTGGACCTTCAGACACTAGTACAAATTCCTCCAGCAGAAGATGACACCATTGACTTAGCTTGTAAAGGCCGAATTATTGACGAGAAATGTCTTATACATTTCAAATTGTTGAGGACTAGATTTGCCCGTGGACACGTGCCTACGGCACGTCTTCGGAACGATACAACACACGAAAAGCCCTGTAAACAGTAAAACAACAATTATGTAGTTCAAGTTTGAATAGTATGAAAATAATTAGTTGTAAATAAAAGTCCATGTTTCTATTAGTATATGTTGAAAAATAATTATAAATGAGGGTGTAAAATTCAACTTCTTAGAACTTTAAGGGTGGAAAATGATGAAATTTAACTGTTGAAGAGATATTTGCTATTTTCAATATAACATGTACAATAAAAAAGCATAAAAATTCTGAAAATTTTACAAACCTGAAATCTTAAAATTTAAATTTCTAAGTTAAGAAAGAATGGGAGAGAGGGGGAGAGAGAGAGAGAAATATGAAAAAGGAAAGTGAGGAGAGAAGAGAGATATAGTGATAAAGTAAGTTTTTTAGTTTTTTTTGGGGGGGGGGGATTTTAATTTTGGGGTTTGAATTTTTGGGCGGGAAAATATGTTTTGTGAGAATCAATCTAGGCCATTGATTTTAGGGGAGATTGAATGAGAGCCACTTGATAGCTTTCTTTGTAATTTATTATGTAGATTATATGAGCGGGAAAGAGAGAGAGAGAGAGAAGGGGGGTATTTTGGGAAAGAGAGAGAGTGTGTGTGGGTTTTGAAATTGTGGGGTTTAAAATTTTGGACGGGAAAATATGTTTTATGAGAATCAATCTGGGCCATTGATTTTGGGGGAGATTGAAGGGGAGCCACTTGATAGCTTTCATTGTAATTTATTATATAGATTTACTACAGTCTTGGTGTGCGTAATCGATATTTTTTGTTGTATTGTAGTTTTACATAAGCTCTTTACAGAAAACTTGCTTTCTTGGTTACAGCAAGTATCGATGTGTTGCCAATTGTAGAGTCAGATTTGAAGAAGATTGCTGCAGCTATAATGGAGAAGGCTAGGAATCTCTGTGCTGCCAGTCAGGTATGATTTGGTATCTATTATATATTAAGATTCTGATTAATTGGTACAATTTTTATAGCTAAATAGTTAATTTGGGTCTTATATTCTCTGAGTTACTGCCCAAAAGAAGAAGAAAAAAAGAGAGTCAATGATGTACAGTTTTTGGTCTATCCCACTTATGCTTTTGTATATATGTATCTGACACGTTCTAAGCTTATAAATCTTTTTTTTTATTTGTCAACAATATAATAAAATTATCATGGTATGATTGTATGAATTTCCCACCTTTTATCGAATTGTGCATCAATTGGTTTATCTTTAAACTTGCTTTGTAGAACTATATATTACTATAAACTTTAGCTTTGTTTTATTATTTTCTCAATAGTTGAACATATTGGGTTCCTCGACTCTCTTTTTTCTCAAAATATAAAGGGAAATGAAAACACTTACTCATACGAGCATCTTTGATCTGTGTGCAATTTGTAGGTGACTGATGTAACATGTGAAGTGCATGAAGGAGATCCCAGGAGTGTGCTCTGTGAGGTGGTTGAAAAATATCACGCAGATATGTTGGTCGTGGGCAGCCATGGCTATGGAGCAATTAAAAGGTTCAATTTCTCCTCATGTATTGATCAATGTAGAATTTTTAATCTCTGTCAGAGAAGCGAGTATAGGCATGTGCTGATAAATTAACTGAAATTAAGAAGTATTGGAATTGTGATTACAATCTCACGAATATAAATTAAATAAATTTTAAACAAATTTGGGCTGGCTTGATTCTTCAATACTTAGAATTGGCATTTTCTCCGCCAGGTTCACTGTTAGGGATAATTTGAGCTGGTTGAATGATGTTTGGTTTGTCTAAGACTCTTAGTTAGTGATTTCATATATTCACAAAATATCAAATACAAAAAATTATAACGGAATGGCTTGAAAGAATCTAATCATGGAACTTTTGTAAATTCATGTTATCCACATGTACAACTTATTCTTGTCAGTTCAGTAATCTTCTGAGGAATTATAGGAAGAATTTTTTTCCGTACTGACCCCCTGTTTTGAAAATAATTACCAAACTGGCCCACTTTCGAAAATATTTACGAAACTTGCCCACTTTCGAAAATATTTACCAAACCGGCTCAATTTTTGACATGTGAGCATAAAACGCTATTGGTAACAACGGCATATGTTATTTTAATGCCGTTGTTTCCAATAGTGGCAACTGTAAAATATTTTTTTCATATGCTGCTTTTGGGAATAATGGCATTAGTATATTTCACATTCTATTATGAGCTCTCTGACTTGGAAAAAAATTAGTATGGAAATAAGTTATAATTGTTGTCGCTATTCCTAATAACGGCAACATTAACCTAATGCCGCTATTGGGAATAGCGGCACCTATATAATAATACATCCACATAAATAGTGACCCCGCTTGTCCTTCCCTTTTTACTCTCTCTCTCTCCCTCCACTTTCAAACCCAAAACCCTAAAATCCGAGAGCACAAATCCCACACTTCTCTCCTCTCAAACTTCATCTCTCCTGCATTGGTCTCCTCCCACTCCGAAATCCAACTCCCCCAATCTGAAAAATATCCAACATTGACTCGGTCATCTCATACATCATCCACGGCATATTCTTTGCGCTCCAACTTACGGTTTAATTTAAATGTATTCTTATAACCATATGTTGTGTAGTTTGCATAGGTTATGCTTGTGAGTAATTAACGACACGAATATTCGTCCTTTTATGTATAGGTATGGATTACGATATATCTATTAAGATTCTATGAATTTTTTGGGTTATGAAAGAGAACACATTGAAGGAGAAGTGTGGGATTTGTGATGTAGGGTTTTAGGATTTTGGGTTCAGCAGTGGAGGGAGAGAGATATTAAGTGAAAGAGAAAGGAGAATAGGGGACCACTATTTTTATATATGTACTATTATACTGATCCTGCTACCTCCAATAACTGCATCCCGCATAAGGTTGTCATTCTTGGGGATAGCGACATCAGTTATAAGATGTTTTCACACTTACAATTTTTTTTCAAGGCAGAGAGATCATAATAGAATGTGAAATATACTAATGTTGTTACTCCCAAAAGCGGCATACGAAAAAAATACAGGTGCTACTATTGGCAACATCGATATTAAAATAACTTATGTCGTTGTTGTAAAAAATGAGCCAGTTTGGTAAATGTTTTTGAAAGTGGGTTAGTTTGTTAATTATTTTCAAAAAGTGGGTCAGTATGGAAAAAATCTTCAAGGAATGCAGTGTACCTTCTTCATTGCCTCCCTGAGCAAAACTGCGGTTTCCTGCTCGGTCGGCCTTGGGCCTGTGCGACCGGTGCGGTCGCACAGGGCCCACTAATCGGGAGGCCCACAAGACATCCGGGTTAATCAGGTGTAATTAATCAAGTTTTTATTGTAATTTCAGCACAAAAGTCAATTTGTCCAAGTGGTTAACGAGATAGAATTGAAATATGTTGGGCTTTGCCCGTGCAGGTTCGAACCCTATTGTTGACAATTACATTTTTTATTTTATATATGTATATTTATAGAGAGAGAAAGTTCTTTAGTGATTTCTATTTTTCTATCAATAATTGTTGAGATTGACCTAAGACGTGAAGCTTTTTTTAATCGTGTATTTCCAGCATTGCAAGAATTTGAAAATTCTTAACCACATTTATATTATTTCGTTTTAATTGATGAGACGACTAATTCAAGATATCGATTAAGTCGTCCCACGTATTTGAACCTCCAATGATATAAAATTTGAAATGTATTTTTCAAATGAATTCATATAATTTTTTAAAGATATAGAATGTGCTCTACTCATATTTTTGAGTTGAATTCGTATAATATATATAAATTTATATAGATGATATCAAAATTAAAATAAAGTAAAATTAGTATTAGAATATTTTAAAAAGGCCCAGTTTTTTTTTTCTTTCCGACTGGCCCTGGTTTCTGTAACAAGACTTATCATCTCTCCTTCTTTTTCCATGATAAATCTGTATTTATATTTTGTTTAGATGACTTACTGCAGTTTAACTAGTAGTATTTGAAGAACGCCAGACAAGCCTCTCGTCTTTGCTTAGCCAAAGGTTTGACAGTAAAAGATATCTCTTGGGGTTCTGCTACAATTTAAATTATTGACTTTTTCTTGGAGTTTTTAGTTATGTTGCTGTCTGTTTTTTTTTTACTGGAAAAAGGCTTTAAATGAGATTTGTTGAAAACACTCAAACTATAAAATTTGATCATACTGAACCTGATTGTCGATGTAAAGAAAACTTGTGTCTAGGCGTACAAAAAATGAAAGGAAGAAGTGCAGGTTTTCTTCAGAACTTCATAACTGAATGATTCTGCCCAGCTACCTTATAATTTCATGAACTCCATATATGAAGCTTTCATATTTTTTAAAAAGACTTGTTTTCCATGGGCAATCTCATTCGGAAGGAGAAAAAATATGCGCATTATTACACGTAATAACAAACATTTCTGACTTTTCTGCAGGGCTGTTTTGGGGAGTGTGAGCGATTACTGTGCTCATCATGCGCACTGCACCGTGATGATTGTGAAGAAACCAAAGGCGAAACACTGACCAGTGCCATTAGTAACCAAATTCACCGAGTGCACCTTATTTATCTAAAATAAGCATGCAAATAAATCAAGCAGCAGGCTGCCATTAAAAATTGTGTATGTAATTTGTGTGTGCGAGAACCTCTTATTAGATTTCCTCATGTGTTGTGAACTTTAACATTATGTAGTTTCATGCTCATCTTGTTATATTGAAATTTATGTAATTTATGTAATTTATTTTATAGTATGTTAGATTGCCTTGCGAGTGTCTTATTTAGTTGACTGTTTTTTTGTGTTGCATGGAAAGAGAGAATTACGATTCTTTTTATGCTTTTGTGCTAGACATTTTTCCCAATCTCTTTCTTGTAAATTTGTTGTGTGACGGATTGTTTCTATTGCAAATTGCTGAAATTGAGAGTTATGCAGAATATTCTTGACATCCTTTTTTCCAAGTCTGTATCTATAACTTATACAGGAAACAGTCCACCAACTGTAGGTTACATGTCACTGTTGATATGAAGATCATGACAGGAGCCAAAGTAATCCAACCGTAATCATGTATTTTCTACCTTAATTTAGATGGTAATACTTTTGTTGATGTGGTACCTAACTGAACTACCTGGCAAATTAAATGAGAATGCTTTGGTTGGATACTTGAGATACGTTGATGGATTTCATCCTACATGCTTTCCACCAAAGCAATAGCCATTGAAAGAAAAATAAATGGAGTGGAGCATCATTCAAGGAAACATGGATGTAGGGTCCACATCAAAGATCTTTGAGATCTTTCCAAAATAATATATACTATCGTGCTTAAACTTACTTTCATAGTAAACTTATTAATTGTCATTAATTTAACTTATTTATGTTCTAAATTTTCAGCTGAGACACCAAAATATATTTTTAAAATATGTGTTACATTTTGCCTACATTGCCAACATGTACTGTGTTACTAGGGCTGTAAATTGGACCGGACGGGATCGGACAACCATATGTTCAGGCTCGGATCAAAATTCTACTCGGACGGACTTATGTCTGGCTCAGTCTAGGTCGGAAAAAAAATTTATAGTCCGGACTCGGTTCGATAAAGCATCGGACCACAATAATACTCGGACGGACTTATGTCCGGCTCGAGCTCGGTAAAGAATCGGACCTAATAATTTGTTCGAGTTCGGTTCATATAACAGTTCGGACGGTCCACGGTCAGACCATTTCTCGAGCCGAACTCGGACGGACGACGGACCGTCCTGTTTATTTTACACCCCTATGTGTTACTGCTATTTTCTGTGTGGAAGTAAATAAATAATATGAATTCTTTAACGGAAAACTATTAAAATATAACATTTACATTGATCGGAATTAATCATCGTTAATCGCTCCTTAATCTTATTTTCTGACTATTGTGGACACTTGGGTCTGATTTGGACGATCAATACTGTTTTAGAAACCTGTAATAAGTCTAAACACTAAAGTGTTCCGTGACGAAAGTTCCTCCAGCGCCCAAGTCATAACTCAAAAAAGTATGCGAGTTTTTTTGTGTGGCAAAATCATGATTACCTTCATCTGAAAGTGGTGGGGGGTATATATAGGCCTAAGAGTTAGTTACAAAAGATCAGTTTGAAATAACATTTTTATGTTTAAACAGTTTATTTCCATGGTTAGGAGATAGGATTAGTTGATAACTTTTTTTTGGACAGAGGATATGGTCAAGAGTTTTTGACTAACCTGAATTCCCCTTCTTTAGCTGCAGATTACTCATCATTTAGAGGTACTAGTATCATGCACGTGCGATGCACGTGGAGGAGGAAGGAAAAGGACCAAAAAAAACTACCAACACTTGCGCTGCACGTGTTTGCACACATACAAAAAAAAATAAAAAATTGTTTATTTGTTTGGAACCCCATCTCTCCCATTATACATACGACTCTGTGGACTGGGAATGTTTGCTAGAGGCTCTCAGGGGGAGAGGTTTTGGGGACAAATGGATTAGATGGATCAAACATTGTTTACTGTCTAGCAAAACGGCAATTTCAGTGAATGGGAGACCCGGTCCTTCGTTCCCGTGCAAGAAGGGACTCCGCCAGGGGGACCCGCTGTCCCCACTTCTATTCACTATTGTTGCGGATGTGCTCAGAGGAATGCTAGAAAATTGTCAAAGAAAAGGGTGGATATCACCGGTGGCCAGCAGCACTGCCAATCAGGGATGCACGATCCTTCAATATGCTGACGATACCCTAATCTTTGGAAATGGATCTAGAGCGGAAACTATATGCTTTAAAGGGGTCATTTACTGCTTTGAAGCCTGGTCAGGCCTTAGAATTAATTTTCACAAGAGTGCGTCGATTCCTATTTCAATCTCAGGAGCTGAAACTCGGGAACATGCCACCATTCTCAACTGCGCGATAGAAGAATTCCCAATCAAATATCTAGGGCTTCCGCTCCGTCCAGGGAGGCTCACTAAAGCTGACTGGATGCCTATTATTGACAGGGTGGAGGACAGATTGTCCAGTTGGAAAGGCAAGTCACTTTCTCTGGGGGGCAGAGTGGTACTCATCAACTCCGTGTTATCCAATCTGCCCATTTACTACATGTCCTTTTTTGAACTCCTAAAGTGGGTGATCCAAAGGATCGACCGTATCAGGAAAAGATTCCTATGGAAAGGTGCAGACTCTAATAAGGGAGGCTACCACCTTATTAAATGGAATATCGCTTGCATGAAAAAAAGGCACGGAAGGCTAGGCATCATTGACCTCAGAGATATGAATTTGGCTCTCCTGGGAAAGTGGTGGTGGAAAGTGTTTCATCACGGCGGGGAAGGATGGCAGAACTTTATCCAACCTTACCTCCGAGGGAAAGGGACATGGAGCTTAGGCTTTCGAGTAGGACCCAAAGTCTCCCGCTTCTGGAAAGGAGTTGCTAAAGCCAGCGGTCCTTTCAATTCAGTAACTTCTTCTTTGATCGGCAATGGTTGTACCACCAGATTCTGGTGGGACAAGTGGTGCGGTCCTCATACTCTTAAGGAAGATTTCCCAGAGTTGTTTGCTATTACGAATCGACCGAATATCTCGGTGGCAGAAACATGGAAAAGGGGGACTTGGAGACCGCCGCTCCAAGGAACTCTCTCTCCAAGGTTGCTGCAGCAATTGCATGAACTACAAGCGCGCATAGTCCAATCTGGGGTGATATGCGCCCAAGGTCCAGATCACATTCGGTGGGGTCTTAAGAACAAGGGAGTGTTCTCAGTTAGATCACTTTACCACCGGATTCACTACCGAGGATGCAGACCCAACTGGGCAACGGTACTATGGAAGATTAAAACACCTCTGAAAATTAGAGTCTTCCTCTGGCTTGTACTCAACAACGCCATACTCACTAGAGAGAACCTAGCCAAGAGGCAACCTCACATTGCGACCAATTGCGGGTTCTGCAATGTACACGTGGAAGATTTGAACCATCTGTTTCTTCACTGCACCAGAAGCAAGGCCATCATGATAGAAGTGCTGAGAGCACTTGGAACAAATGAATATCCTAGAGACTATGAGGAATTGTGGGTCGGCTCCAGATTTGCATCGTCCCGTCATGACATGAAAGATGCATGGTTTATTGCCATTGCGGCAACCACATGGGTGTTATGGCTAGATAGGAATAATTTTTATTTCCGTGCTTCATGTAAATCTATTTCTAGTAATCTTACTCATATCATGCATCTAATTTCCTTTTGGGCTACAGCTGCTGCCTCAGGAGCAAGGGGGAGGATCGCAAGGGTTTTCCAGGTGGATGATTTTGACGACGAGGAGATAGAGATCGGGCCAACTCTGGACTGATGAGTGGACTCCCACTTCACTTCTACATTTTTTGTTTCAGGCCTTAGTATTTTGTACCTGTGTTTTGGTTGCCTCTAGGCTGGATGATGTAACCCACCTTCCAGGATTTTGTTGGGAGTTATGTTTTATTTCCTGCACTGTACTTCTTTTTCCCGATACTTCGGGGTTGTTTATTAATCACTTATTAATGAAACAGGGTGGCATTATCCCACCTTTTTCTCAAAAAAAAAAAATAGTTACTAGTATGATGCATGTGCGATACACGTGGAGGAGGAAGGAAAAGGATAAAAAAAACCTCTAGTATGATGCACGTGCGATGCACGTGGAGGAGGAAGGAAAAGGAAAAAAAACCTACCAACACGTGCGCTGCACGTGTTTGCACACATACAAAAACCAATAAAAAATTATTTATTTGTTTGGAACCCCATCTCTTGTTATACTCCTGGGAGCTTCGGAATTTGTGCCCACTCGTGTGCCCAAAATGAGTAATGCTAGAGCCACTACCAATTTCACTACATTTCTCTTCACTACCTTAGGTGGCACACTCCAATAGATAGGAAATGATAGAGTAGGTGAGAGAACTCTCCAATAGGAGTATGCCACCTAAGGTAGTGAAGGAAATGGTAGTGAAATTGGTAGTGGCTAAAGCATTACTCGCCCAAAATTTGCTGTGATTTTGACTCCTATCATACTGAATGTTGAACCAAAGCAAAGTCTCCTGATTGAAAACGAGGAGTAGCATTGTAAATTGAATTGCTCAGTCAAGCAGAACTTATGCTGTCTTAAAAAAAGTATAACATATTCGATAACAGTATCGAAAACTATCTATAGGCTAAATTTTTTTTAAAAACCAGTGAATTATTGGTATTTTTTAAAAAAACCTCACTAAACTTTTTTATTTTACAAAATCCATACTCAAGTATACTATCAAAAAATCCACATTGACGGAGTTAGGTTTCCGTTATAATTTATGTCAAAAAACCACATTCATCTTTCATTTGTGTTTTAAAAAATATCACTTAACTAATCATATGTTTAAAAAGGCCTCACTAAACTATTGCATCAGTGCAATGCATGTGACATTAACCTTAACGGAAGTTAACTCCGTCAAAGTGAGTTTTTTTAAATACAGTTGAGTGCAGTTTTTTTAAAAAATAAAAAAGTTTAGTGGGGTTTTTTTTAAATGACCAATACTTCAGCAGAGTTTTTTTTATATAAATTTAGCCCTATCTATATTCAATTGGATCAAGCCTACTCTAGATAGTTTTAAGTTTTAGTACGAAATATGAACAATTATGAGTTAGTTATAAGAAACTGGTTTTTTTTACGCGCGATGCACATCTTGATAAAGAGTTGGAGTTAAACGTGCGATACACATAAGACAACAGTAATTAGTACCTGCGATGAATGCCTTAAAATCTAAATTTCTAAGTAAATAAAGAAAGAATGAGAGATAGAGACGGGGAGAGAGAGAAAGAGAGAAAAAGTGAAGAGAGAAAAGAGAGATAGTATTAAAGTAATGATTTTTTTTGTTTTGGGAGAAAATTTTTGGTTTTGAGGTTTGAAATTTTGGGAGGGATAATGTGTTTTGTGAGGTTAGATTTGGGCCTTTGATTTTGGGGGGATTGAAGGTGAGCCACTTGATAACTTTCTTTGTGTTTTATTATATATACTAGATTTGCCTGTGTACACGTGCCTACGGCACGTCTTCAGAACAATACATCATATGAAAATCCTTGTAAACAGTAAAACAACAATTATGTATCTCAAGTTTGAATAGTATGACAATAATTAGTTGCAAATAAAAGTCCATGTTTCCATTAATATATGTTGAAAAATAATTATAAATAGAGGTATAAAATCCAACTTCTCAAAACTTTGAGGATTGAAAATGATGAAATTTAACTATTGAGGAGATATTTTCTATTTTTTATGTAACAAGAGCAATAAAAAAAATAAAAAATATGAAAATTTACAAACCTGAAATCTGAAAATCTAAATTTCTAAATAGAGAGAGAATGAGAGAGAGGGATAAATAATTAAATAAATAAAAGAGTTGTTCTGGGGGATTTGAATTTGAATTTTGGGGGAAAAGATTTGGGAGGGAAAATGTGTTTTGGAATGTTAGATCTGGACCATTGATTTCATTACTATTGAAGTAGAGCCACTTGATAGCTTTCTTTGTGTTTCATTATATACTAGATTTGCCAGTGGGCACGTGCCTACGACGCGTCTTCGGAATGATACAACACACGAAAAGCCCTGTAAATAGTAAAACAACAACTATGTAGTTCAAGTTTGAATAGTATGACAATAATTAGTTGTAAATAAAAGTCTATATTTCTATTAGTATATGTTAAAAAATAATTATAAATGAAGGTGTAAAATCCAACTTCTTAGAACTTTAAGGGTGGGAAATGGTCAAATTTAATTGTTGAAGAGATATTTGTTATTTTCAATATGACATGTGCAATAAAAAAAAACATAAAAATTATGAAAATTTTACAAACATGAAATCTTAAAATCTAAATTTCTAAGTAAATAAAGAAATAATGAGAGAGAGGGAGAGAAAGAGAGAAATATGAAAAAGTGAAAAGAGAAGAGAGAGATAATAATAAAGTATGAGGTTTTTTTTTTTTTTTTTTTTTTGTGGGGGGGGGGGGGGGGGGGGGGGGGGAATTAATTTTGGACGGAAAAATATGTTTTGTGAGAATCAATCTAAGCCATTGGTTTTAGGGGAGATTGAATGAGAGTCACTTGATAGCTGTATTTGCAATTTATTATATAGATATCTCTAATATTGTAATGGGAGAAGGCCTTAGTGTTATTTGTCATTTTGTCATCCTACCAACATGTGCAACGCAAGTACATAACTAATATAAAGGAGGTTTCCGGCTCAAATACTCCATAGTTTTTATTTTTATTTTTTGAAATTATTAAAACGTGCATCGCACGTGTAAATTACTAGTATATATAGAGAGAGAGAAATAATTAAATAAATAAATGAGTTGTTTTGGGGGAGAATTTGAATTTGAGTTTTGGAGAGAACTTGTGGGGGGGGGGGGGATGTTTGTTTTTAAAGGATAAATCTAGGCCTTTAAATTTTTTTGGATTTAAGGAGAGCCACTTGATAGCTTTCTTTGTGTTTTATTATATAGATTTTTCAATAACAGGTGGCCCAGGTTTTAGTAACATATGCATATATGCATATTTCAAAATAGATATTTCTAAAAAAAATGGAGAGAGGGGTGAGGAGAGAGAAAGCCGTCATCCCTCGGGACCTGAGCAGATCTTATGTCCAGGTTCTTCGACTTCCACCTCCGAGACCCCCTCGTCATCATTATACACGCCAAGTACCTCTTCGATCCCCACGCCTTCCCACACTAAACTCCAAAACCCCACTGCCCCCTATCCTTTCACATCCCACTCCTTATCCTGCCTCCAAACCAAAACCTTTTTTCCAACCAAACCCAACTGCCATTTATCCTCCAACAAAAGCTGCTTGGCGTCAGAACAACCGTAGATCTACTAAGAAGAGAGAACGACACTGCTTCAAATGTGGCGATGATGATCATGCCATGGCGGAGTGCAAGAAACTGGGTTTCCATTGTTTCAATTGCAGGAAGTTTGGGCACAAGGTGCAGGATTGTCCGCTCCACAACAGGAGAGATTCGCTGGTGATTAATCTGCCCCCACAACAATGCTATATCCCAAGCTTTGCCGGCGCTGCATGCAAGCGCCTTCCTCCACTTGATAAACCCACGCCACATCCCTCAGACCAAAGATCTCGAGTGTGCTTTTAACTTTTCCTGGGGAAGGCAAGGCCGGTGGTGGGTGTTGAAGAGGGTCTGTGATGGAGTTTATCATGTTCAATTTCCAACAACCACTGAGGCTGAAGCAGCGATTGCGGAGGGAGTGTTTCAGTTCTCTGGGTGCAGTGCTACCTTCTCTCCATGGTCGATAGACTTTGGAGCGAGATTAAGGCCAAAGCCCTGCTTCATATGGATCAACTTACCTCTCTTACCTTTTCATCTATGGAATATGGAGTCCATTGACTTCCTCGTCAAGCCCTTTGGTAAGCTAATCAAACTCAGCCGCGAAATGATGAATGCGGATACCCGGGATCAAGCACTGGTTCTTATCGAGGTTGAGGATCTCACACTCGTACCCAAATCTCTTACCGTCAAGTACACTACCCCATGGAACCTCCAAAGCCATGTTCATGATGTGCCAATATTGCTGCTAGGTAACCCAATCCCAGTCGAAGACGTACAATCTGGCAAAGTCCAACTTTTCACCACTGCTGGAGCCTCTGAGGAGTTAGGCAGCGCTAGTTTCTGGCGACCTAAGGGGCAGGTTGAGCCCAGGACTGAGGGAGCTGGAGATCGCCGGTGCCTGACACCAGCCAAGGATGACATGGATGATTTGAAATCCCGAGATTTGGGGAAGGGGTGCCCAACGGCTCCGATTTCTCCGCATGCAAAAACAGATTTGGAAGTTTTTTCAAATGTCCCCAAATTAGTGGGATCGAGGCCAATTGAGAAGATCCTAACTGATCCTACCCTACTTTCCAAATCTGTGGAGGACCACTCGCCTAATTCTAATCCTGCAATGCTGGCACCGCTTTTCGTTCACACCTCCGAGTCATCAAATAGCAACAAAAATACGGACCCACGGGGCAGCGAGACGGCTCCACACAATCTTGGGGATTCCTCAAATGACAGCTCACAGGAAGAGGTGAGAGAAATGATGTGGAAAGGGAAGCTTGTATTGCTGCCTCTTTCTCTTTTTGCCAAAATTAAACCTGCATGTCACGCCCCGCTTCCCGAAATACGGAATACGAGTGCGTGACGAAGCCCAGCGAATGTTCTTAACATCATTCATAAGCTGTAAGATCGACTCAGCATCACAACAAGAATATACAAGAGGAATATATATAACCAAGCATGCATGAATAATTTATTAGCAACAGAAACAACTGAAATATAATAAAATATTAAAATAGTTTCAAGTCTGGATCAAGTTAAAACTCGGGAACATCAGCCCGTTACAAGTTCTTAAATTTGCAAGAAATAATAGTCCAAGAAAACAAATAATGCAGGAAATAAATATTCTAATCAAGTTCTTCTCCACTTGAAGGCTAAAACATGTGCTCACCAATTCCAGTGGGTAGCTCGTCTCCAAAGTCTGCTTAATAAATGATATGGCTAAAAATGGGGTTAAATCAGAACCGTCCAAAACAGGAACGAATCTTAAAGCTTATGGGTAAAATGGTAATTTCGCCTACCAATAGATCTGAAGCGGGTACTGGATCTCTCCCCCAAAGATCCAATAACCCACGAACGGGTCCACCTCAACTGGGTGCGGGTTTCAACCTGCAGCAAACCCGGTCCATCAAGATAGAATTAGGGTTTCTGATTAATCCTAATCAACGGCCCTGATTCATATCTATCATTTCACTAGGAATTAGGGTTTACATTCCTTATCTATACACAGGAATTACATGCCTAATTTGGTCCCAAAGGCGACTATAAATACCCCCCATCCATCTCCATTAAGAGGTAATCAATCTTTTGCCAATTTACGCTCTTTCATAATCTCCCTGATTACTGACTTGAGCGTCGGAGTGTGCATTGCCGGGATCAACCCCGGTGTCTCGCACTTTTTGCAGGTGTACGGCGGGAGTCAGCAGTCAAACTCCGGCGGAATAGGTTTCAGGTTTGCTATTCAGGTTTTCCTAAGAATCCACAAATACTATCTGTTTGCCCCCACACCAGATTTAGCGGTAACAGATTGGCTCTGTCTGTGGGAAACAGCGAATAGCAGCCTCCCCTCTTCCAGTTGGTCAGATGTTCGCCAGCCATGCCTCCTAGGAAAGTAAGATCCAGGGGGTCCAACCGTGGACCCAACCCCGATCAGCAACAGGAAGTCCCTATCCAACCTGCTCAACAGCAGGGGCAACTCCGCCTCAAGCCGAGGACCCTCTCCAACAGGACCCGCCTCCTCTTCAAAATCAACAACCTCCTAAGGGTCCCCCCGGTCCTCAGAATGCCGGTGCAGGGGTCTCGCGTCCCAACCCGCAGAAACAATCTCTCCATCAAGACCACATCTCCATCCACAATGCCTCTTCGAATTCTATGGCCTCCCATCATTCCCGAGCTTCCGACCTTTGCAACACCATCCTCAACCGGCAGAAGGATGAGGATCTTCGCCGCCATCTGGATGAAAAGCGGACCCGAGAGGGAGCCTCCCGCCAACAACATCCGGATGAGCGATCTCCTCACTGCCGAGACTACAGAAGGTCCCCTACCCGAAGGGGGCGGAGGGAGTCCCCCGAGCATCACAGAAGAAGACCTCATTCCCCTGCCGGTCGGCAACCTCCAAGGAACGATGAAGCACCCATCACCCGTGCCGAGTTCCATCAGTTCCAAGCAACCATCCTACAAGCTCTCAATCTCCGTCCCAACAACACCAACGCTCCAAGGATCCCCACTCCTCCTCCGGTCTGAAGTCCTCGCCGACGGTCCCTAACTCCTCCCCCAGCTCTTAGCAATCCCCGGCACATTTCTAGTCCTCGCCGTTCCAGGAGCTACCATCGTCGTAGCCCCCGCTCTCCCTCGTACGAAGACGAGTCTAGAGCCTCGGTTGATTACCGTCGGAGGGATGACGCTGTTTACCACCGTCTCCACGAAATGAAGAGGCGCTTGGGTCAGTTAGACCAAGAAGAAGATCTTAGAGGAAGGACCCTTCGCCCTAGTCGACCTCCTTTTTCCCGAACCATAATGGAGGCGCTCGTGCCAATAGGCTTTAAACCTCCTCAATTCGAGACTTATTCCGGGGAGACTGACCCCGTTGATCACATCGAAAGCTTCAAGACCCTCATGCTCATCCATCAAGCTTCTGATGCTCTGCTATGCAAGACCTTCTCCGCAACTCTCAAGGGTCCGGCTCGAGAATGGTACTCTCGCCTTGCCCCATCATCAATATTCTCCTTCGAGCAATTTGAGACCCTCTTCGTCACCCACTTCGTGAGTAGCCGCCGAACTGAGAAGACCAGCATTTCACTACTCTACCTCAACCAGAAAAAGGGTGAGAAGTTGAGAGACTATGTGAAGAGGTTCACAGCAGAAGCTAGGTCCATAGCATCCCTCGACCAGTCGGTCGCTGCAGTAGCTTTCCAATCCAATGTCCTCAACTCCATCCTCCACTCCTCCCTTGCCAAGAAGCCCCCACAGAACTTCTCTAACCTCCTCCTTCGGAGCGAAAAGTATATCCGGGCCGAAGAAGCCGAGCACCGCCCCAACTTGGAGGGGTCTTCCTCCGGGTCTAAGAGAAAGGGAACAGAAGAGGAAGGGGCCAAGAAGCTTCAGAAGGATAATGGCGGCCAGCGCCGACCTCCTCCCAGGTTTGAAAAGTTTACTCCCCTTAATGCCAACATCTCCATAATTCTCATGGAAGTTGAGAAGGAGGGGGTGATACCTCCTACACAAAAAATGAATACCCCTGGCAAAAAGAGGGATAAAGAGAAGTGGTGTCGTTATCACCGGGACCATGGCCACGACACCAATGATTGTCGGGCCCTGAAGAACGAGATAGAAGCCCTCATCCAGAGGGGGCAGCTGACCAGGTTCGTGGGAAAGGACCGAGCCGACCTTCCTCCCCCGCCTCGGGGGGCTAATAAGCATCCTGAACGCGATGAAACGCCCGACTTCGAAGAGGAACATGTCCTACACCTCATCCACGGGGGCCCAATGGGGGGCTCCTCCAACTCCTCTCGAAAGGCATTTATAAGGGAAGTCAATTCGGTTCGCGCCACCCCTCCTCCTAAAGGCCTCGGAGTGCCCGTCACATTCTCAGATGAAGACCTTGAGGGCATCCGAACCCCCCATTGTGACGCACTCATCATCAACCTCCACATGGCGAACTTTAAAGTGGAGAGGATCCTGGTGGACAATGACAGCTCCATTAACATCCTCTTCCTCGCCGCTTTCAAAGGCCTCAAACTATCCAGAGACAGACTTAAGCCTGCCGGCTACACACTCCATGGGTTCACGGGAGTGTCAGTGACTATTGAAGGGGTGATCACCCTCGACGTAACTGCTGGCAAAACTCCTACTATCCGAACGGAGTCGATGGACTTTATGGTTGTGGATGTCCCTACAGCTTACAATGTCATTTTGGGTCGCCCCGGCTTAGCAGCTCTTGAAGCCGTCCCTTCTGCCTATCACCTCAAGATGAAGTTTCTCACTCGGGCATGAGTAGGGGAAGTAAAAGGCAATCAAGAAACGGCCCGCAAGTGCTACATGACCTCTACCCTCGGTCCAGTCCTCTCCCTAGAAACTCTGGAAATCCCCCAAGATGTTACCCGACCAACATCCGAGCCGGTGGATGAGTTGGAGGAAGTGCTCTTCACCGAGCAGGATCCAAGCCGAAAGTTCTTTGTTAGCAAGACCCTCCCATCCGCCCTATGCTCCGACATAGTCCAGTGCATCCGAAGGAACCAAGACCTCTTTGCTTGGTCAGCCGCAGACATGCCCGGAATTTCCGAAGAGCTTTTGGTCCACCACCTCAATGTTGCTCCGGGGTCCAAACCGGTCCAGCAGAAGAGGCGCAAGTTCGCCCCCGAGTGCCAGCTAGCTATAAAAGAGGAGGTGGACAAGCTTTTGAAAGCCCGGTTCATACAAGAGGTAAATTATCCCGAATGGCTGTCGAATGTAGTGATGGTGAAGAAGTCCAATGGGACCTGGAGGATTTGTATTGACTTTACTGACCTCAACAAGACGTGCCCCAAAGACCCTTTCCCTCTTCCAAGCATCGATACTTTAATTGATGCCACTTCGGGGCATGAGCTCCTCAGCTTCATGGATGCCTTCTCAGGCTACAATTAGATCCGTATGTTTCCCCTAGATATCCCGAAGACCTCATTTGTAACCGACCAGGGCCTCTACTGCTACAGGGTTATACCCTTCGGTTTGAAGAATGCGGGCGCCACATATCAATGCCTCGTCAACAAGGTTTTCCAAGCACAGATCGGCCGAAATATGGAAGTGTATGTTGACGATATACTTGTGAAGAGCATCCACGGGGCCGATCATGTGGCCGATCTGCAGGAGGCATTCGACGTACTCAGGAAACACAATATGAGACTCAATCCGAACAAATGTGCGCTCGGAGTCTCGTCAGGGAAATTCCTAGGCTTCATGGTCAGCCAGAGAGGAATCGAGGCCAACCCCGAGAAGATCAAGGCCATATTAGACATGGCTCTTCCGAAGAATGTCAAAGAGGTTCAAAGGCTAACGGGTCGCCTGGCAGCCATAGGGCGTTTCCTTTCCAAATCAGGGGAGAAGTGTCTTCCCTTCTTCAAGGCTCTCAGAGGGGCTAAGGGCTTCGAGTGGGGCCAGCAGCAACAAGATTTATTCGACCAGCTCAAAGCTTACCTTGTCAATCCTCCTCTCCTCAGCAAACCAATTCCTGGTGAACCCCTCTACCTCTACCTAGCAGCCTCCGAGCAGACCCTCAGCGCCGTTCTCGTGAGGGAAGAAGATAAGACCCAAAAGCCCATCTATTACGTGAGCAAGGTACTCCGGGATGCCGAGCTCTGCTACCCGAGGATAGAGAAGATGGCATATGCCCTAGTCATGGCCGCAAGGAAGCTTCGCCCGTATTTTCAGTCCCATTCGGTGGTCGTTCTTACTGACCAACCGCTAAAGTAAGTTCTCCACAAGCCAGAGACCTCGGGTCGCCTGATGAAGTGGTCTATCGAGCTGAGCCAGCATGACATAACGTATCAGCCTCGGACCGCGATCAAGGCTCAGGCCTTAGAAGAATTCATAGTCGAAAGTACCATCCCCCAATTCAGCCAAGTAATGAAGGGACCACCTGTCTGATCGGTTTATGTGGATGGGTCCTCTTGTAACGAGGGAAGCGGAGCCGGGGTCATTCTGGCAGGCCCAGATGACTTCATCCTCCAATACTCCCTCCGAATCAACTTCAAGGCCTCAAACAATGAAGCAGAATACGAGGCACTCATAGCCGGCCTTGGAATGGCTCGCAATGCAGGGGCGCAATGCCTCCGGATCTTTAGCGACTCTCAGCTGGTCGTAAATCAGGTCCTAGGCGAGTATGAAGCGCGAGATGACCGAATGGTTAAGTACTTAGCCAAGGTCAGGAATCTCATGGCCCTATTTGAAGAAGCTCTCATCCAGCGAATCCCCCGAGAAGAGAATTCCCAGGCCGATGCCCTCTCCAGGCTAGTCTCTTCCTCCCTTCAAGGTCTCCAGCAGACCATCTTGATAGAGGTACTCCTGAAACCAAGTATAGAGGATGAAACTTCTGACTCAATGGAGTCACTACCTGTCCTACTGCAAGACGATTGGATGAAACCCCTCGTTGAATTCCTAAGGGATGGGCTTCTCCCCGAGGACCCTAAGGAAGCTCGACGAGTTAGAACCCGAGCAGAGCGTTACACACTTATCGAGGGCATCCTATACAAGCGCTCCTTCACATAGGTGGACGGCAAGCCTTATTTGAGATGCCTCTCTCCGGAACAAGCCGACTACGCCCTGCAAGAACTTCACGAAGGCATCGGTGGGGCACATTCAGGGTCCAGATCCCTGGCCCGCAAAGTGTTGAACTATGGATATTTCTGGCCCACTCTCCTACAAGACGCAGAACTACATGTTCGGCAATGTAGCTCCTGACAGAAATACTCCAACGTCCGTCGCCTCCCACAAGCTCCACTCACCTCCCTATCAAGTCCCATCTCTTTACTAGGGCCATTCCCACCAGCTCCCGACCAGTTCAAATTCCTAGTCGTGGCAATCGACTACTTCTCGAAGTGGGTAGAGGCCGAGCCATTGGCCACAATCACAGAGAACAAAGTACTTCAGTTCTTCTGGAAGAATGTAATCTGCCGATTCGGCATCCCACGAGTCCTCATAACAGACAACGGAACCCAGTTTACCGGGGCTGCCTTCCGAGCTCTATGTGAAGACCTCGCCATCCAACATCGTTTCTCCTCCGTCTCCTATCCACAGTCGAATGGCCAAGTGGAGAATGCTAACCGACAAATCCTCTCTGGTATTAAGAAGAGGTTGGATAAATGCTCTAAAGGCTTATGGGTTGATCAGCTCCCCAACGTGCTGTGGAATTACAGCACCACAAAACGGACCCCCACGGGAGAGTCCCCATTCAATCTCACCTATGGGTCCGAAGCTATGATCCCCCTAGAAGTTGGTATACCCTCTCCTCGTCTAATGGTTTATGTAGAAGAACAGAATGCCAGGGAGCTCCGGGCAAATCTAGACTTGATCGATGAGATCCGTGAAAGGGCTGCCATTCATCAGCAAAGCTACCGAAGAAGGATCGAATTGGCATACAATAAGAGAGTCCGTCCTACCGACCTCAAATAAGGGGACTTGGTCCTCAGAAAGTTAGCGATCTCTTTTCCTGGTCGAAAGAGTAAACTGGCTCCAAATTGGGAGGGACCTTACAAGATCGCCAAAGTAGTTTGGCCCGGGACATATAACCTAGAAGACCTCGAAGGCAGAGAGATCCCCAGGACCTGGAATGCCGACCATCTTCTAAAATACCAAGAGAGAGCATTAACACCTCTCTAAGTATTCTGGGATGTCGAACAGTTCCTCTCCTATTACTTGTATTTTTTCTTTATTTCTCTCATGTAATAACGGCTCGCAACTTAGAAGCAACCAACTATTTGTTATCAATAAAGAAAGTTTTTTCATATTTTACTTGTAAAAGTGTTTGCATCTCTCTGCTTTTACTCTTCACCCTAACGATGGTTTCGGAGTCCAACACTTGGCTCGATTCTACTTCGCAAGCTCGCTCTTAGCGAGCTAGAAGTGGTTCGCCATTCGGAATTGCTCCCACAACCGTTGAACAACTCTAACGATGGTTTCGGAGTCCAACACTTGGTTCGATTCTTCTCCGCAAGCTCGCTCTTAAAAGCGAGCTAGGAGTGGGTCACCATTCGGAATTGCTCCCACAACCGTTGAACAAACTCTAACGACGAGTTCGGAGTCCAACACTTGGCTAGATTCTACTTCGCAAGCTCGCTCTTAAGCAAGCTAGAAGTGGTTCGCCATTCGGAATTGCTCTTACAACCGTTGAACAACTCTAACGATGGTTTTGGAGTCCAACACTTGGTTCGATTCTTCTCCGCAAGCTCGCTCTTAAAAGCGAGCTAGGAGTGGGTCACCATTCGGAATTGCTCCCACAACCGTTGAACAAACTCTAACGACGAGTTCGGAGTCCAACACTTGACTCGGTTCTACTTCGCAAGCTCGCTCTTAAGCAAGCTAGAAGTAGTTCGCCATTCGGAATTGCTCCCACAACCGTTGAACAACTCTAACGATGGTTTCGGAGTCCAACACTTGGCTCGATTCTACTTTGCAAGCTTGCTCTTAAGCGAGCTAGAAGTGGTTCGCCATTCGGAACTGCTCCCACAACCATTGAACAACTCTAACGATGGTTTCGGAGTCCAACACTTGGTTCGATTCTACTTCGCAAGCTCGCTACTAAGCGAGCTCGAAGCAGTTCGCCATTCGGAATTGCTCCCACAACCGTTGAACAACTCCAATGATAGTTCCCAGTCTAATACTTGGCACAGCCCTGCTTCGCAAGCTCGCCCTTAAGTGAGCAAGAGGAAAGGCCTTCGGGAGCAACAGGCTGAAGCGGAGGCTACCCCTCTACCGCATAAGGCTCACTCATCTTACAAATTCACGAGATTAAATGACCGAAGCAGAGCTCGGCACGCCTTACCGAACGCTCATAACGCTGACCCCCACACGAGCAGAGGACCGGCTCGGGAACCTCGGCACGGTGAAGGCAGTCACAAACATAACAACCACACAGGGCCACTAAAAATGTGCAAGTCTAAGAAAGAAACATCATTAAGAGTGGGGACACAATACATGACGGCACTTCCTTACAACCAGATTCCAAGGCGTCAAAAGCGAAGATTACAATGCTGGCTTGTTACGCTTAGGCTAAATACAAAGGCCTCAAAAACAAGATCTTCAACGCCTCCTTGGCACAGGGATGTTCCGCTTCAAGGACACTCGAGGGCAGCGACGTTTGCCTCCGGAACTCGACCCCAAACCGACGAATTGAGACGTGTCCTCGGCGCTGCTCCTAACAGTCGCTCCGACGGATGCTCTGCTCGATGAAATGGCAACCCCACTTTGTGCATCCCTCGGACTAGGTTGGCCGATGGGCGAATGGGTCGCGAGCTCATAAAACGTAATGCCTCGCTCGCTCTCTGCATGAGTACACAAAGTGCTCCTAACATTGATCGACCCCGAACGCGGTCTGAGGCGAGCCACCTCTGCCTCCAGCTCTGAGATCCGCTCCCTCAGAGAGTCATTTTTTACATCGACCTCGAAACGAGGAGGTACTGTGGAGCTCGGGATGCCAGAGCGACTGGCGATAAGACGTCGGAGGTGAGTGACTTCGATGCTCTTGTCCACCGTGGCTCTCTTCAGCGCGTCGACCTCGGCCGTCAGTTCGTCACGTTCGGCCGTCAGTTTGGCCACCTCTGCCGTTAATCCCTTTCCCTCCGTCTGAAGGTCCGTCTCTACCATTTGCAAGTGACGAATCTCAGAGAGTAGATCGTCCCTCTCCGCTATTATTTTCGATAAAGTAAGGCGGATGCACTTGAGTCGTAAGCCGTAACTAAAGGCGGTCAACGAACCATCATCCTCTCCTAAGGGGGCCATCTCGGTGAGCCTGCTCTCCAGTCGCCGAATCTCAATGTCCCGCCTACCCAGGATGAGTTGCAGGTGGTTCCGCTCGCTTACGGCTCTGCGCAACCCCAACTCGACTTCATAGAGCCGCTCTCGGCACCTTGTCAAGCACAGCCTCGTCGCCCCTAAGCCAACCTTGGGACGAGCGCTTTCCCCCGAACGAGTAGGCTCGACGGGTTGAATCATCTCCGCAAGCTGAAAAGAAATCGAGGAAAACAACAAATTTTCAACACTTAGCCGAATTCCTATACTTAGCCAAATTCCAAGAATTTTTTGGGGAAAGTTATGACAGAGAGACGCGGAGTCGAGCCCAAAAGGATGTTTTCATTCATTACAAAATAAAGAAGCGGTGGCCAGTCCGCGATTAGGCATTACACTTAAAAACTCAAAAAGGCAGAAGAAAAAAGAAAAGCAAGCGAAGTCAGGGTGCGACCTCTTTCCCGGGGCGACGAGATTGGGTGGGGGCCGACGTCCCTGAAGGGGTCACCATTGCCAGTGGGGTGACCACAGACCCCTGGACCTCGGCGACGACCTCAACCTCAGGCTCGACTTCGTCGTCCCCTTCTTCTTCTTCTTCTCCCTCCAACTCGGGGTCGAAGCCTTCGACGTGGCCCGGGAACAGCCTCCATCCTGAGCAGTCCACCCCGGGGTATGCCTCCGACACCCGGGCGAGGGCGTCGGCATAGGCTTTGGCCATGTTCTGGGCGAGAAAGCCTTGCGCCTTCACCATAGTGGCCTCCTCGGCCTCCTTCACCGCGGCAGCCTTGGCCTCCGTCGCTTCGGCCAATTGTTTGGCCGCCTCCTCCTTCTGGCGAAGAAGGTCACCCTCTAGCTTCGCGACCAGGCCCTCAAGGTACTCGAGCCTCGTCGTCCTCCCCTCGAACTCGACCCTGAGCTTGTCGAGCTCATTCCCCATGCGAGCTTTATCCGTCCGAGCTCGGTCGGCCTCCTGCTTCAGCTCCTTCTCCAGAGCCATCAACCTCTCCGAGAGGTGACCAAAGTAGACGATGATCTGCGACAGAATGTTCAATGAGTTAGAGAAATTAGACATAAGAAAAACCAATGAAGGCAAAAATTCAACACTTACCGAGACTGCCGAACGAGCAATCTCGATGGCATCGTCGCCTGCCAGCCCAGCCTCCATGGCGGCCCGATCCTTCGGTGTCACCAGGTGCTTGATCACCTGCATGCACGCCAATGAGTTGCCCAGGAACCCGTCATGTTTCCGAACCTGCCAGTCCGGAACATGGATCTTCTTGTGCTCCTCCGTCAAGAGCTCCTCGGCCGCCACTGTCAGCGGGGGCATCGCCATCTTGAGGGCTGCGGCGATCGGAAAGTCACCGACCTCGGTTGACGCTGAGGCAACTCCTGTGGCCACGGTCGGGCTCGCCACGGTCTCCACCTCCTCGACCACCTCCGTGACCCCCGGAGCCTTTGCGGTCGGCAACTTGGTGGCCACCCTCTTGCGCTTCTTCAGCGCCTTGCTAGCAAGACCAGCCCTCAATGCCAGCACAGCCTCGTAGTCCATCGCCTCTGCATTAAAAACAAAGTTTGTTAGCGGAATACAAGTCGTAAAAGATGAAGTATGAAAAAGAAAGGACGGAAACATAGAAGAAGCCGCGTACTGGGGTCTACGCGGCAGAGCCCTCCCCTGAATAGAACACCTTCGGTCAGCTGCCGCCAATCGTACTTCGGCCGATCAAGAAGTGTCTGAACTGCCTCTTCATCTTCGGGGCGAAGCTTTGGCAACGCCTTCAACTTCTTTGGCACCTCCTCCACCCAACTAGAGGGAATAGGCCAGGCCTTCGCACTCCGCACTATCAAAAACTTATCACGCCAGTGCTTTATAGAGTCGGGGCATATAACGAGCCTACCGCCATGTCTCGGGGCCAAGTAATACCGGAACTCCGATCGGTTCGCTTGATGAAGCCGGTAGATTGTCCGAAGTACACTCAGCTCCGGCTCGATCCCAGCGGCTTGGCAGTGAAGCACGAAACCATTGATGACTCTCCACACGTTCGGCATAAGTTGGATGGGGCTGACCCCAAACCATTTAAGAATAAGGGTCGCAAACGGATGGAGAGGTAGCCGAGCCCCGGCGATAAAGGCATCAACCGACCAGCAACACATAGTCACTGGCAGCGGCAAGTTGGCCCTAACCCCGGGGCAGTAAAAGTTCGTACTCCTCCAGAATGTGGAAACAATGCCGGATCACTGCCAAGTCTTCTTCGCTGAGGATAGACACCATCTCATCAGCCTTGGTCGTCTCCCTCGCCTCATTCTCCTCAAAGGACCTCCCCCTCCCATGAACAATACGCTCGGCATGTTCCTCCGGAAGTTATCGAACTCTGTGAAGCCCAGTCAGCGGTCCCGACAACCTGCCAAACGGCCCCATGCGCTTCGGATCCTCCACGATCGTATTTCGACCAAACACCTTCCTGCCCTTATCTGGGTGACTCGGAGTGCGAGCTTCGGAAACTTGAGGAGAGGGCTCGGACCAAGAAGAAGACGACTCGAAGACAGAGGAAAGAGACATATTTATACTTGGAAAGAAACTAAGTATAAATTACCTTAAAGAGATATGCGGTCAGAAACTTCACCGGAAAATGGACGACGATCACCTGGAGCTCTCGCTAAGCACAAATCACCGCCTGAGTAAAAAAGTGGAGAAGAGCAAAATGAGGGGGAGGGGGGTAAGGTTTTATAGAACGAGGCGCGCAAAACGATGTTAATGGGCCCAGACTGCCAGCCCATTTAAACAAAGCGACAAATGCAATCTGAGCCGTCGCCTTGTTTACCACGCCAAGCCGCACATCGCATTAATTGCTGTCCCATCTGACAGGAGCTCAGAGGTCATCACATTAAATGAGCGTCACATCCGTCAGAGCCATTAGAAGTTCAGGATCCATCACAGTTGATGGCTGTCACATCTATCAGAAGCGCAGAAGCCGCCAACTCCGCTGGGCATTCTTCGCCAAAAACGACAAGTCAGGACCTCGGCACAGGCTGCCAAGCATTCTTGACACTGACCATGTTACATGGAAAGTTGGACCTCGGTACAAGCTGCCGAGCGTTCTTGACACCGACCATGTTACATGAAAAGTTGGGCCTCGACACAAGCTGCCGAGCGTTCTTGACACCGACCATGTTACATGGAAAGTTGGACCTCGGCACAAGCTGCCGAGCGTTCTTGACACCGACCATGTTACATGAAAAGTTGGACCTCAGCACAAGTTGCCGAGCGTTCTTGACATGTAAATACTATTATAGAAAATGGGGTTAAATCTGGTGTGGGGCAAATAGATAGTATTTGTGGATTCTTAGGAAAACCTGAATAGCAAACCTGAAACCTATTCCGTCGGAGTTTGACTGCTGACTCCCGCCGTACACCTGCAAAAAGTGCGAGACACCGGGGTTGATCCCGACGACGCACCCTCCGACACTCAAGTCAGTAATCAGGGAGATTATGAAAGAGCGTAAATTGGCAAAAGATTGATTACCTCTTAATGGAGATGGATGGGGGGTATTTATAGCCGCCTTTAGGACCAAATTAGGCATGTAATTCCTGTGTATAGATAAGGAATGTAATCCCTAATTCCGAGTGAAAGGATAGATATGAATCAGGGCCGTTGATTAGGATTAATCAGAAATCCTAATTCTATCCTGATGGACCGGGTTTGCTGCGGGTTGAAACCCGCACCCAGTTGAAGTGGACCCGTTCGTGGGTTATTGGATCTTTGGGGGAGAGATCCAGTACCCGCTTCAGATCTATTGGTAGGCAAAATTACCATTTTACCCCTAAGCTTTAAGATTCGTTCCTGTTTTGGATGGTTCTGATTTAACCCCATTTTTAGCCATATCACGAGCCCCCCACTCCCGAAGACTAAGCTTGATCAGCCTTCGAGGAGTAGTTTTACTGTTTTAATGGCTGGCGGAGTTGTATCGGAGTCCAAATGGAAGGTTTTAAATCTTTGAATGAGGTAGTGTGGTGATTATTTCAAGCGGGTCGCGCTCTGAGTTGCTCCTGAGCTCTTCTGGTCATGTGGTTGGGGGTACTGGATCAAGCGGGTCGAAGGCTGATCAACCTCAGTCTTCGGGAGTAGGGGGCTCGTGATATGGCTAAAAATGGGGTTAAATCAGAACCGTCCAAAATAGGAACAAATCTTAAAGCTTAGGGGTAAAATGGTAATTTCTCCTACCAATAGATCAGAAGCGGGTACTGGATCTCTCCCCCAAAGATCCAATAACCCACGAACGGGTCCACCTCAACTGGGTGCGGGTTTCAACCCGCAGCAAACCCAGTCCATCAGGATAGAATTAGGATTTCTGATTAATCCTAATCAACGACCCTGATTCATATCTATCCTTTCACTGGAAATTAGGGATTACATTCCTTGTCTATACACAGGAATTACATGCCTAATTTGGTCCTAAAGGCGGCTATAAATACCCCTCATCCATCTCCATTAAGAGGTAATCAATCTTTTGCCAATTTATGCTCTTTCATAATCTCCCTGATTACTGACTTGAGCGTCGGAGGGTGCGTCACCGGGATCAACCCCGGTGTCTCGCACTTTTTGCAGGTGTACGGCGGGAGTCAACAGTCAAACTCCGGCAGAACAGGTTTCAGGTTTGCTATTCAGGTTTTCATAAGAATCCACAAATACTATCTGTTTGCCCCCACACCAGATTTAGCGGTAACAATAAATATAAAAAAAGGAAAACAGGGAAAAACAAGAGAAAATGCCCTTAGTGCAAGCTAGGGCCACAAATAGTGAAAGCAAGTACAAGTATGGGGAACAGGAACTGGAATCAAGAATGTAACAGAATTATAACAAGTAGTGGAAAAACCAAGAACTAGCTAGTAAGAGGGGACATCCTAGTAAACAGGCTAGTTAACAACTGCTAATGGTAAAACACATGTCAGGTGAACCTGTAGGGGTAACTAACATCAAGTATCATGTTTCATGTGTCAGGTTTCACGTATCAGGTTTCTAGTATCGTATCATCAAATATCAGGTAACATGTGTCATGTTCAGGTTCATGTCCAAGTCTTGTAGTTATTACTATCTAGGTAGCACGATATGTATCCATCTTTTTACTACATGGTTGCTACAGTCAAAACAATTGTGTTTAGACCTAGTAATGGAGTCTATAGGGCGACGTACTCAGGTTTCAGGTATCAAGTATCAGGTATCAGGCAGGCACGGTTCATGAATACGGAATTTAATAACAGGTTCACGAAACGAGTTCGTGAATACTAACAGGTTCAAGGATCACACAGTGGTTCCATGAATACAACAGGTTCATGAGCCAAGTAATTGACTCCATGAATACATCACGTGCAACAGGTTCATGAGCCAAGTAACTGACTCCATGAATACATCACGTGCAACAGGTTCATGAACCGAGTACTGGGAAACACAGGCCCCCTTCCGAGTACACTTACCTATATTGTCCACTCTATGGTCTTTCCCTTAAACCTCGGCTTGTTACATTTATTATTTCATCAAGCAAGCATACATGTGTGCGAAACAAGTCAAGAAATCAGGGTCATGTACATGGGATGAGCTTAGGGTAATTATATGGCATAATCGAGGGTCGACATGAATAAATTATCCAGCTAAAATGTTCAGGCAGAATTTGTGTATATGTATTCATACATATGAAAGAGTATTGAAATAATGTAAATTAATTCTAAGAAAAATTGGGGATGTCCTATAGGGTGTCCAGCAAGTACATATAAAATTTCATGTCCAACTCTTGCTGTTTACACAGCTAAATTAATTCGCAAAATAAAAGTGTGCAGCAGTTTTGCAAATCTGTGTCTACCAATACAGCTGCAGTAAAACTGCAACAACTCCTAGATCGTAACTCCAAATTCGAAAATTTCGGAGTCTATCGACATCTAGACATCCAGATCTACAACTTCTATTCAGGTCTTGGATTCAGATTCTAATGTTAAATGGGTCGAAACAGCAAAAGAAGATTCAGGACATCAACATGCGAGAATAATTTACTAGTTTAGATTTCAGGGAAATTTGTTATTAGGCATCTAAGTTATTGTGTGATATAAATACATGATATTGGTGGTCCAAACAGCAAGTAATAATTATTTTCCAAGTCAAATAGTTGTAAGTTCATCAAATACAAAATATACCATGTGTCTACAAATTTAGGACTCCTTAATCTCATATGTTTATGTGTTCAAGGGGTAAAAGAGTCCAAGTAATTATAATTTAATACAACGAAATTATTGTGACTCTTAGAATTATAAATTTTGGAGGTTTAATATTGATCAACAACGATAGTCAAGGAGGAGTCACAATTCTAACTATTTGTAGTATTTATCAAGGATGCTTGTACTAGAACAAATAAAATTATATAAGGGATACTTGCCTTAATTTGACGACGATTAGATCCACTTGTTGTAGGAAATTGGGTTGAAAAATCCCGGAAGAAGTCTCCCAAAAGCACGTGTGAAGCACGTGCAAAATCCAAGAGTATAGCAATTTTTTCCACAGCAGATCGTCCCAAAACAGCAAACAGCAAACTCGATCCAGCGCAGCAAAACAGCAAACACCGAACCCAGCAAATCGAATCACTCCAATGCAGCGGATCGAGACCGAACATGGGACAGCAAACTTGGATTCGATGTGGCAAATCACCAAACAGCGTTTCACACCAATCGCTGATCGTCTTCTTCCCTTATTCGATGACGAGCGGGAGAGGGAGCGGGGGTGTGGCGCGGCTGGCGCGACGATGTACGTGGGGGAGTTCGACTGAGGAGCAGTCGATGACGGTGATGGGGTGGCGACGGCGGAGCTTGCGACGAAAATGGCGTGCTCTGTTCTTCGCGCTCAAACAGGGGAGCGATGGCGGGGGGAATTGCTCGGAGGTGTGGCGGCTGACTAAGGTCGAGGGGATTGAGGGGCGATGGTGAGGCGATGGATGATGGATAAAGGCATCGGGGTGGAGAAATGGTGGAGAGTTGAGTAAAGGCGAAGTTGGGTTCGATGTAGGGTGGGTTTGGTCGTGGACGAAGGGATAGGGACGATGGCGGTGGTGGTCGGAGGTTGATAACGAGGCGGTGGAGGGTGGAGGTCGAAGTGCGATGGAGGGTGAGGTGGATTGGGTTGAATTCGGATGGAGGCAAGAACGGGGAAGGAGAAGTGAACGGGGGTAGTTGTGGGTTTGTTTGGGAAACAGGAGAGGGAGAGAGAACGGGAGAGAGAGAGAGAGAGTGGGTTTGTTAGAGAAGTTCTAATTTGTGGGGAAAATGGGGGAGTTTTTAATATAATAAAATAAGAGGAGATCATGGGGAGTTGGAGAACGTGGGATTGAGGGGAGAAAGAGTCTGGGTCTTAATTAAGGGGAGTGGGTTTGGGTAGATTAAGTCTTGGATCCAATATCCAATAAGGGTATGGATTGAGCTTGAATGTAGTTGGGCCAAAATACAATAATATAATAAATAATTGAAATTAGTGAGCCCATAATATGACAAGGCCCAAATACAATAAATTAGGGGGGAAAAGACATCAATAGAAATACAAGAATAATAACCCGTACAATCGGAAACAGGGATTACACTGCAGTTGAAGGAGCCCTTCGAGAGTCCGTAAGTGAAGAGGTGAGCAAGTTGAATGAAGAAGCTAAGGTGATTTTCAGGGCGGGAGCTAGCAAGGGTGGAACTGAAAGCTTCCACACTCGCTCTCTACAGCGGAAAATTGCTCCCCGAGCAGCGAGCTCCTCTACTTCTGTCCCCCCCGGCTTCCAGGAAGGTCCGACCAAGAAGATGAAGCGATCCAGGTCCACATGAAAGCTCAAAAGCACTAGGCCGTTCATGAAGCACTTGTCAACCACTATAAAGAGGAAAACTGCAGGTACCTCCTCTTCAAATGTTTCTGTTTCCAATGCACATCTCAATCCATTTGAATTGCTGTCAAATGAGGACATTGTCGAAGTAGCAGAATCCATTGGAGTGGAGGCTTTAGGGCCACACTCGCTGCTTGTCTTCAGGGGCCATCAGAAGGCTGCAGTTGATCAAAATGATCAACTACAGCATTCTGAATAGCTGCCATGCTATCCTGTTTTATTTGGTGTTTTGTGCGTTATGATACATTTCTTTTCAATGAGGATTACTAGCTGGAATGTTAGAGGGTTGGGTAGCCCTGACAAATGCTCTATAATCAAAGAAGGTATTCGTAGTTGTACTCCATCTGTTATTTGCTTACAAGAGACTAAGCTCAGGAAACCGGGACCACAGAAGCTTTCGTCAAATAGAGGAGGCCTTATATCCAAATGGGTCCAGTTAGACTCTATTGGCAGTTGCGGCGGCATTCTCATTGGGTGGAATGATCAAGTCCTTGATTGTATGTATTCGGCTGTGGATATCTTCTCGGTGTCTGCTTCTTTCAAATGCCGAACTTCAGCCAAAGAATGGTCACTGACTTCTGTCTATGCACCCTTTGATTTGGAGGATCGTAAGCTATGTTTCTTTGAAATTCAACAGTGCCGAAGACTTCTCAACGATGCTTGGATTTTGTGTGGGGATTTCAATGTAACAATGTCAGATGCGGAGAGGTCCAGGGGAAAAGGCTCAACAAAGGATATGAGATGCTTTCGTGAATTCATACAAGACTTGGAGCTAATTGATCTTCCACTTTTAGGAAGGAAATTTACATGGACCAATCTTCGGAGTTCCCCCTCGATGGCCAGATTAGACAGATTAATCTCTATGACTTGGGAATCTTTCTTCTCTAACTGCGTGCAATATTCACTGCCCAGATTTTCATCTGATCACTGTCCTATTATCCTCAATGATCAAGCCATCACTATTCAGGTACATTATTTCAAATTTGAAAAAACATGGCTGCACCATTCTACATTTGTCCCCTCCATTAAGGAGTGGTGGGAAAATTTCAAGTGTGATGGGAACCCGGTAGACATGTTTGCAACAAAGCTTATACTTCTTAAGAGAAGAATTCGGCGCTGGAGGAATGAAGGTTTCGGCCACATTGCAAAGAAGAAGAAACAGTTTCCGGACAAACTACTGGAGTTGGAGATTGAAGCGGAGCAATCCCCTAGCACAGCTGAACCACTTAAGGCAGCCCAAGCGGAACTGCAAAATCTTATCAAAATTGAAGCAGTTTACTGGAGGCAAAGATCGAGAGTGCAATGGATAAAGGAGGGAGATGCAAATTCAAAGTTCTTTCACTGTATTGCAAATGGGAGAAGGCGAAAGAACTACATACACAGCCTGATCATTGATGGTACTCTGGTAACATCCCCTATCCTGATTAGAGAGGCTTTTAAGAATCATTTTCAATCAATTTGTGGCACAACTCCTCGGTCAGATTTTAGGATCGATTGGCATTCTCTTTATCCCCATAGGGACTATAGTTTGGAACATTTGGATGCACCATTCACTATGGAGGAGGTTAAGTTGGCTGTCTCCAGTATGAGTAGTGACAAAGCTTCAGGACCCGATGGCTCCTCCATGAGTTTTTACCACACTTTCTGGGATACTTTCAAAGATGATCTTTTAGCCATGTTTCAATCGATTCAGAGGGGTGAAGGTGATCTATATAGGCTAAATTACTGCAACATAATGCTTATTCCCAAATGTGAAGGGGCTAACTTGGTCTCTGACTATAGACCTATCAGTCTGCTTAATTGCTCCTTCAAAATTTTTACCAAATTGCTGGCAAAAAGGCTGGCCCCAATCCTCCACTCCCTTGTGTCATCCTCTCAGAGTGCTTTCCTGAAGGGTAAATCCACGGTGGATTGTTTTGTTGTAGCTCATGAAGCCATCAACCTATGCAGTAGGAGACACTCGGATACCCTTTTGTTCAAAATTGATTTTGCAAAAGCTTTCGATACGGTAAGTTGGGATTTTTTAGACCAGCTTTTAATCGCCAGGGGTTTTGGCCAGGCTTGGTGCAAGTGGATCCATATGATCATGAGGACGGCCAAGTCTTCAATTCTTATCAATGGGGAGGGGGGACGTCAAATAAACTCAAAGTGAGGCCTAAAGCAGGGGGACCCTCTCTTGCCAATGCTCTTCATCTTGGTAGTTGATGTCTTAGCTCAGATGCTCTACAATGGCCGCAGAAATGGTGTTTTCTCCCAGCTCCCGGTAAGAGGATCACTTGCGGATATGTCGGTACTGCAATTTGCAGCTGTCAAGCTCCTTTTTCTGTAAGGGAGATGAAGATGAGGTTATCAACCTCAAGGTGGCATTGCAGCTATTTGCCAACATCTCAGGATTGGCCATAAACTTTAACAAGTCATCGATCATCTACTCTGGCAAATAAAAAATGAAGCTCAAGGTTTTTTCGACCATCCTAGATTGCAAAAAGGAGTGCTTACCGTTCCAATATCTTGGAATGCCACTATCTTATGGAAAGCTCAGCAAAAGGTACTGGTAGCCGCTTATCCTCAAGATTGAGCGAAGACTCTCTGTATGGAAAGGAAAAATGTTATCACGAGGAGGAGGGCTAGTACTTATAAACTCTGTTCTCAGTGCACTGCCGGTCTACTACGCTTCATTCTTCAGATTACCCCTTTGGGTTATCAAAAAAATTGATCAAATCCGTAGTAGATTTTTCTGGTGTGGTGGAGATAAGGATGCATAAGGCGTAGCAAGTATGAAGTGGCAAAGAGTCTGTCAGCCTAAGGAACAGGGTGGCCTAGGGGTTCTTGATCTGAAGGTTTTTAATGAAGCACTTCTGATGAAGTGGTGGTGGATGTTGATAGCATCGGATTCGCTACCTAGTCAAACCCTGAAGAGCCTTTATCTAAGAAGCAACTCCAACACACTAGCATGCCCTTCTGGAAAGGAATTTTTACTCTAAAGGAGAGTTTTTTCTTAAATGTGCACTGGAGTCTGGGTAAGGGAAACCTTATTAATTTTTGGACGTCAAAATGGATAAATGGATGCAACATCTCTTCTTTATGCCCAACACTGGCTGCTGCAGCATGGAATCCAAACGCAGATGTTCTCTCTCAAGGCTCATGGATTGATGGAACATGGTGTTGCCAACCACGACTTAAATGTGTCCCCAGCCCTTCAATGCGTGAGGAGAAGAAGAAACTTCTTGATCTAATCAGTCACTTCCAACCTGCACACTAAGATGATCAGCCTTCGTGGAGCCTAACTCCGTGCTCACAATTCACTGTCAAGTCAGCATACAGCTTCTTCATCACATCCGGCTTCCGCTCCCTATGTTTTGCTGCAACATGGTCTTCCTCAGCGCCGCTTAAATGCAAAGTCTTCATCTGGCAACTAAGTTGGGACAAACTCAACTCCAAAGAATTTCTTCATGCCAAAGGATGGCCGGGAGACACGACATGCACTGCTTGTGCATGTCCCGTCGAATCGACCTTCCCTATTTTCTTCAAATGCCCTATCGCCACTGCCACTTGGACACATTTCACTGCACTTTTCAACATTCATACTATGCCTTCTCACTTACACGAATGCTTTACGTCTTGGTGTTTTGGAAATCAAAGACACAGACACATTTGGCACCTCATGACAGTCTCAATCTGTTGGAGTTTGTGGCTTGCTAGAAATGAACGCACTTTCTCTTCTAAGAATATACAAACTAAGGACATTATTACTAATGCAATTTTTTACTTTCGATCTTGGATAGATGGGATGGATAGCGGAAAGAAGAAAGCGAAGCTACTCCAAGAATTGGAACGAGAGGGAGTGCAGGATGCCCTACTGAAGCAGGCTTTGATCTGAATAAACCAAACTGACAGTGCAGGCGACAACTGCTCAGCCTAGCCGGCTTTAGCCACCTCACTACTCTTTTCATGCTGTTGTTTTGTTCTTTTGGGAATAGACTATGTTTTATTTTAGTTTGCTTTTGTACGTATTCGGTACTGTCTTTATAATTTTTTGCTGACTGAAGGGGTTCTTTTTGTTTATGGGCATGATTCGGGTGAAGAAGGGGGATGAGATCATGTCTTTGTGACTAGTAGAGGTGCACGACAATAGTCCAATGCCCTCTCTACGTCACAACGACATGCCATCTCGAACCTAGGTTCATCCCGCACTCAAGTAAACCTCGCTTCAGTCATTTTTTGTAACAGTTGTAAACAATTTCATACTTATTAATATATATATATATTTTCTGTGAGGTAGGATAATCCTACCTTTTACTAGTCCAAAAAAAAAAAAAAAAAACAGGTGGCCATAACATGAACAACAAAAACCGTGCATTTTATTATCGATTTTGTGACTGCATATATGATTTTAAAAAAAAATGTAACCTTGTTTTTTGCTTCATCTCACTTCATGTACTCGTTTGGCCTAGCTTTTTTTGGGCTTTAAAGCTACTTCAGAAGGAGAAGCCAGAGAGTAGAGCTTTGAAATTAAAAATTGAAGCTGTTTGGATAGTCAGCTTTTTTTAAATTTTAAAGCTACTTCCTAAGCCCCATCATCTCCATACTCGGAGCTGAGATCCCAATTGGGTTTTCCATCATCGTCTTGAAAAACATCTCCTCGCTAGTATTCCTAAGCAATTCCGAAAAACTCTTTCCCCCATCCATCTCCATCAAAGCTTGATCCTTATCTCTCCTCTGAATACCTTGCCCTTGCGAATAATTACTCTCTATATTCTTTTCATGTCCATTTCTATTCATAATCTCGGACAGACTCTATCCTATGGACCCTCTACAAACCTATCAAATCGAAACCGACCCATAAGCAAAAATAAGGAATTGTGTTTCACTTGAACTTGATAGCGATCCATTAAAACCCTTCTCACCTCAGTTGCTACACATATCCTCTTCTTGGACGCGAGTGTTCCCGACAGTTTTCCCCGGTCGCGAGTGTTCGGCGAGGAAGGGGAAGGGGGAAATTTTTTGTTGTTAGGATTTGATGTGGGAAGGGATAAAAAAAGAGAATGAGAAGCCAGAAGTTGCTCTTGAGGGTTTTTTTTGAAGCTCATTTTCTTTATTAAAATAAGCTACTTCTCTTTCTGTATAGCTTTTCAAAATATACGATTGAGCCAGGTTCTCATTTTAAAGGAGAAGAGAAACTAATTTTAAAGCTGGACCAAACTAGGATCCACTAGCAAATTAAGGATTATTTATTTATCATCACATATAAAATTTAAAAGTTTGATATAATCCATTTAAAACTGCACAACGAAACTCTGTCGCTAACACATGATTGGACAGGTAACAGAGGAGCAATGAAACGTCTGCGGATGGAAGAGGAGGAGTAGGAGCGTTTGGTGGATTCGTTGGCACTTTGGCACTTCGGCGGTACCATTTGGCCTATCACGTCGCGGCTCAGTTGTTTTATGTTGTGTGTTTTGGTGGTGCTGGCTTTCAGGCCGGTTGTATCGTACTTTATTCGTTTGTTAGATTTGATGTTGTTGCTTTGTTTTGTGTCGTCTATCGGATAGACATTGTAGCTTCGGCTTATGTATGTAGTCCTACTTTGTTTCTTTAATGATGCATTAATGAAACGTGTCATTTTTTTATCAAAAAAAATAAAAAACTGCACAGCGAACACACGGGCTTCCTTGTATTTCTCCCTCTCTCTGCACCTCGTCGCCCCCAAAATTCCCAAATCAAAATATTTTTGAACTGCCAATTTGTCAAATTCATCATTCCCTCCTCCCTCTCTCTCTAACGACAAAATCTGCATCACCTTTACTCTTATTTAATCTTCATTCCCTCCTTCCCTCTCCCTCCCCTCATCATTTTCCCCCCAAAAAACTAGGGTTAGGGCTTCTCAATCTCAACCATAATCAGTCTCTTCTAATCGGTAAACTTGGCGCCGCAGAGGAGGTCGCAGCGCCACGTCGGCGGCAGCGGCCAGATGCAGCAGGGAAACGCCGCTACGTCAGCGTCGGCGCTCTACGACGGCGGCAGCGGCGGTGACGCCGGCGGCGATGCGGTAATGGCGCGGTGGCTGCAGTCCGCGGGGTTGCAGCATCTAGCATCGCCGAATGCTCTAATGCAGGTTCGGATTCGATCTGTTTCTGTTGTTTTGGTGGCTGGATCTTTTGGATCTGATGGTTTTGATTTGATTCTTGATGAGATTTATTGCTGCGATCTAGATTGCTTAAGATCTATAATGAATGCATATGCAGTTAAAGTTGATACATGGAGTTATTTAATTTGAATATGTCTGATATTGTAATTTATAATTATCTTAGAACTGTGCTCATCTAGGCATGAAGTTGTTTAGGTTCCCCGAGTATGTTGGCTTTTAGCTATAATCATTTAAAAAATATTATCTGCAATATAAAATTTGTGTTATTTTTGTCAATGAAAGGTTCCTGTTGGCCGTAGTTGTTGTTGAAAACTTTGAAATCGTAGCACTCTTTCTAATGTATCATCATATTAAGCAATAATCTTGTCAGTTGCTGTTTACTCCTCCGAGGTTTTGCTTGTTTATTTATCTCAGCTGTTGAAAATGATGCTGTTATGGTGTAATGATTCACGATTATTCTCTGTGCTTGCATTGACTTTAAGTAGTATGACCTTTTATTTTGATTTCTTAATGCTTTGTTATCTGTAGGGATATGGAGCTCAATCGGTCGAGGAGAAACAAAAAATCTTTAAACTCTTGAGAAATTTAAATTTTAATAATGGAGAGCCTGGATCGGAACCATACACTCCAACATTTTCTCCAACGACATCACAAAGTTTTGGAGCTTCAGATAGCTTTTACCCTCCTGATCTTAGAGCGGAATTTGGAGCTGGGCTCTTGGATCTTCATGCCGTTGATGATACCGAGCTTCTTTCTGAGGTACCTCATTAAAAATTGTTGAAGACTTCATTTTAAAAAGATTTTATAATAGGTTAATGGTTTGTTCTGTGAATTATTATTTGGTGTATGTCAACTTATGTCATGCACAATTTTCATCACTTGTATGCAATTGCATTTTAAGCGACTGAAATCGTTTCGTAACTGAAGACCATGCTTTGTAGTTTATTATTATTACCTTTGCAGGATATGTAAGTGTAAAGGAAAATAGATGCTTGTCTGAGCAATTACTTATTTTAGGAGAAGAAACTTTAAAAATAACAAAAAGGTGCAAAGTAAAGGAATCAAAGTGTACATGAATGCTCTCTGTTTTTTGTTTAGCTTGTTCATAATTTACATTTTGTCATCTCGTGACAGCATGTCATGCCCGAACCATTTGAACCATCTCCATTCATGCCGGCTGAGGGGTTTGATGATGACTTTGATGCAATGTCTAGCAGGCATCGTGGACCAGTTAATGGCACTCTTAGAGTACTGGCCAATGAAAAAGAATCCATTACAAAAGAGAGCAATGTAGCCAAGATCAAAGTTGTGGTATGTTCTCTAAACTTGATATTCAACGGCAATAATTGGTCCCTTTTTTGTGTAATTCCTAATTATACTTTTCAATATATTTCTCATAAGCTGTAATTATGTTATAGGGTTAAAACTGTGGTGTTTTATGTTCCTGCTACAAGTTTGATACTGAAGATTATAAATTTCCTTTTCAGCTTGATGTTAAATATGTTCATCCTACATCATTTTATGAGCTGCTCAAGTTTGTGCTGAATTTTCCTCCATCTGGTGTCCCTATCCAGTTTGTCAAAGGTTTCATGCATTTAGGTTTGGAAATGCATGCCAGGGAAAGAACTGTTATATTTATAATATTTCCTCGGTGTTAAAAACTTAATATGTTGGTGTTATTCATGCAGTTTTTAGTTGCTGGACCCTGTATTTCATGTTATTAGTCTCTCATAGGCAGATTTGGGGTGACAACCTTGTTTGCCCCTCCAACTTGTATTTGCATACACCTGCTGGTTGCTCATCTGCCTCTCACATGTATTTGCATAATCGTAATAGCTTAGTCAGTTTTCCCGGGCACTCATATCCCACCATTCTGGTAGCAAACAATATTCCTCATGCTGTCATGCACCTATATTTGTTGATCATGTTACCTCATCTCCACCAGCTGGTCTGCTTCTTCATTTGGTTGTTGTATTTAGGTACTTTCTCTGTGTCAGTCTGTTTAGTTAGTTCTAGCACAAGAAGCTGTCTTTTATATTCTAATATTGATCAATTTTCTGTTGAGTCCCTGTTTTCTATAAGAGTGTGATAATGTTAAATATCATAAAACTAAAGGATGTAGGAAGTGACAATATGGTTAGTAATAATTTAATATTTTAATTGACATTTAACTATTATGAATTGGAAATAAATCATTCTTACACTTGGGATACTGATCGGGAGACCTGACAATGACAATGTATTACTGTAGGTTGTACTGGCAGACTTATCGTTAAGCAGGCCCAGTGTGTCTTTTGCATCATCCTGAATCTCAGTGTATAACATTTTCTGATGCTTGGAATCTTTTGGGCATTCTTTCCGATATTTAACTCTCGGAGAGAAATTTCATACCTTCTAATAAATCAATTTTTAATTATTAAAATAATAATAATATAATAAAGCAATTTTCAAGGTTCATGCTCAACCTTTCTGTGCGGTAGAGGGAAAGGGGGATTCATGGTTCCTATATCCAGAAACGTACTCGTAGTATCTGTGCGTCTGTCTAGAAACATAACAGAACAGTCATTATGTACACGTTGTTTAATGTTTATTGAACATGTCATTTCTAGGTTTATTTATTCTGTAGCTGAGTATAAAGGCTGATTGTGTTTGATTCTAATATGTTAATTTTCTTGTTTATCTTTGATACCCGACACACTTTGTTGGCTTGTAATAATATTGTGGATCTATATACCACTCATAAAACATGCCTTTCAGGTTCGCAAAAGACCCTTGAACAAGAAGGAGATGTCTCGGAAAGAGGAAGATATTGTAACTGTGGAGGATAGTTCTTATGTAACTGTTTATGAGCCTAAGTTAAAGGTTTGAACTTTCTTCCTTTCATATTGGCCAAATTTATTTTGTAAATATTATTTTCTTGGAGTTTTCTTCCTTCTGCGTCAGTTAAATTTATTTGGTGATTTTTTTTTTATTCTATGATTTTGGTATTGTTTTTCTTGAGTGGTTTTTCTGTAGGCTCATGGCAAGACATTACCCTTGTAGATACATTTCTTGTTTGGTACGTAATTTGTAGTGAATTTGAGTTACTGATTTGAATCCTTATATGGAAGGTGGACTTGACTGCATATGTGGAGAAGCATGAATTTTGCTTTGATGCTGTTTTGGACGAGAATGTTACAAATGATGAGGTTTCTAAGTTTTTCCTGTGTTTTTTGGTTATCTTTACTTGGCTACCCTCATATTTTTCTTAACAAATGAAAATAATGTTTCTGAAACATTACTTTGGATTAAATTTTCTTTGGTTTGAGCAGGTTTATCGTCAGACTGTTGAGCCTATTATACCCACCATATTCCAGCGAACAAAAGCCACATGTTTTGCATATGGTCAGACAGGTAATTTTGATGCACGGAACTTGGTTTATCTCCCACATTCATAAAATACAGATATCTGTAGTTAAATATAATCTGTTGTTTTTGTTAAAAGGTAATATCTGTTTTATTTCATCTAATGAGATGCTTGTTGCCATTAAGATCTGTTTCATTTATCTAGTTATTTTTAAAATTCTGTTGTACTTTTTAAATTCCTTTGAAAGAGGTTTTTTACATTTGTCATTTGCTTGATACTATTTTAAGATACTTGACTTCACCACTGGTTTTCAGATCTAATATGGGATTTTGTTGTTAAATGAGATGACGGTCAGTTATAATAAAACCTAGCTACTTCAGAATGAAATTAATGTTTAAACTTAAATTTGGAAACTATGTTCATTTTAAAACTATTTGATGACGAAGATTTTAAAACTTCAAATAATAAGTGTTGGGAAAATGGGAAGTTCGACAATATGATATTTGGGAATTTTTTTGTTTCGGTTGTTTGTAATGGAAAGTTCGACAATATGATATTGGGGAAATGGGAAAATGAAGCAATAGAGTGATTTTTGAGGCGATAAGTATTTGAGTTTTAATTCATAGAATACCAAGAAGGGGAAAAGAAGAAAAAGAAAAAAATTTAGTAGAGAAGAGAGTTGAGATAAATTGGAGAAGGATTTAGAGACAAATTAGCTATAGCAAGTTATGTTTTGTATTGTATTATATAGCTACTGTTTTGATTTCAATCTTCAACATTTAACTGTTTAAAACTAAGCATTATATTAGTTCATTGGGATTACTATCTTTTCTCTATAAATAAACCCGTATACAACAACAACAACAACAACAACAACAACAACAACAAAGCCCTTTTTCCAATTAGTTGGGGTCGACTACATGAATCATGGTTTTCAATTCTATTCGGTTTATCTTTTGTAAGGCCACAACCTATCATATCTTTTCTCACTGTTTTCACCCAAGTTTAGGTTTTTCCTTACCTTTAACTCTACCCTCAATATTTATCAAATCACTCTTTCTAACGGAGGCACTACTAGGTTTACTTGTGACATGTCCAAACTATCTGAGGTGATTCTCTCTGAACTTATCTTGGATAGGAACTACCTTTAGCATGTCTCGTCATGCTCATTTCTAATTCTATCATTCCTGGTTTTACCCTACATCCATCTTAGCATCCTTATCTTCGCCACACTCATTTTGTGGGCATGTTGTTTCTTTGTTGCCCAACATTCTGCTCCGTACATCATTGATAGTCTAATAGCCATCCTATAAAAAAAATTCTTCAACTTCAAAGGTATATATTTGTCACGCAAAACACCACCGACACTTCTCCACTTAAGCCATTCTGCTTGGATCGTATGTATAATATCTCCACAAATCTCCCTATCTCTTTGTATAATCGAGCCTAAATATCAAAAACAATGTCTCTTAAGTATCTCTTGACTTTCAAGCTTCATTACTTCCTCAGTTGAGTTCCAAATATCACTAAAATTACACTTTTAGTTATGCTTATTTTAAAGCCTCTAGCTTCCAAAGTTTCTTTCCACACTTCTAATTTAACATTGACTAGTGCTCTAGTCTCGTCCACTAAGATGACTTCATCGGCAAAAAGCATACACTAAGGCACCTCATCATGTATTTCTCGCGTCAATTCATCTATAACCATAGCAAAGAGGTTGGGGCTTAAAGCCGAACCTTGGTGTAAACCTACTGTAATAGGAAAATCGCTGGTCTTTCCTGTGGTTGTTCTAGTTGTGGTCTTTGTCCCTTCATACATATCCTTAATTACCTCAATATACCGAATAATTACTTATTTAACGCCCACCATACTATGTTTCTAGGGACCTTATCATATGCTTTTTTCTAGATTTATAAACATCATATGTAGATCTTTCTTATTCTTCCTATATTTTTTCGTAAGTCTCCTCAGTACATAAATTGCTTCTATTGTTTACTTTCCAACATAAATCCAAACTGATTCTCAGACACTGTAGTTTCTAGTCTCAGTCTATGTTCGATCACTCTCCCAAATTTGCATCGTATGACTTATTATTTTAATCCCTCTGTAGTTGGAGCAACTTTGTATATCTCCTTTATTTTTATATGTAGGTACTAAAATACTCTTTCTCCATTCATCGAGCATCTTCTTAGTCCTCAAAATCCCATTAAATAATCTTGTTAGCCAACCCACTTCTACATCCACAAGACACTTCCAAACTTCAATGGGCATACTATCCGGTCCTAAAGCTTTTCATATTTTCATCCTTCCTAGAGCATTATGAACCTTCGAGGTCCTAATTCTACGGAAAAACATATGCTCTCGACTCACTCTCGTATCCTCTATATTTAAGTTACCCACAACATTTTCATTTAATAACTTCTCAAAGTAATTTCGTCATCTTTCTTTAATTTTCTCATCTTTTTACTAAAATTCTTGATTCCTCGCTCTAAGAGTCTGTTTGGAAACATTTAAATTGGGGAATGGAAAGGAATGAAATGAAAATGAATGGAGAGGAATGGAAAGAAAGGGAAAGGGATGAATTAACTTTATAAGTTGTGTGTGTTTGGCAACTGGTGGAATGGAATTGACTTTTTTTTTGTTTCCTTTCCCTAGTCTTGTTTGGCAAACAGTGGAATACTTTTATAACATTTGTACATGGATATACTACTGACATTTTACATTTTGGGTTGAGTAATGAATAAAACTGTTTTCCTGGAGAGAAAAAACATACTTTTGACACTCCCACAGCATAAAGTATGGATTATGACATTATCCTCCAAACTCAAGCTAGAGCACTCTCTGATCCGATCAACAAAATATTGTCTGACCAAAATATCATTCATAGTGAACTCATAGTGAATTCATAGCTGCAAACTTATTAGATGACTTAGAAACTTCTCTGATTTCACAAAACTAAGCAAATTTTCATATATCAAATTAAACAATCCTACTAAAATTTCATTTAATAAACCCACAATTTCATCGTCACGAGTCACAACTTAGATAAAACACCGTCATCACTAGGCTTGGTTTGCGATGACGAAGTACCAATAGGAGGTAGAACGATTGCTAAAGTTTGTAACATAACAACCTTTTCTAATAGAAACTTCACCAATCTTATCTGAAATTTGCTACCTCTGAAATTGCTCAGTTTGATCACCTTTAGATAGTTGAAGATGACACCAGGTGGCTTCTTTAAGGAATCTATTGTCGTGCCTATCTCACTCAAATCTTCAAGGTACTCAGGTAGCTGCAATCGCCTCTTCCTCCCCGCTCTGACTCCGGTCATCTCCCTTTCCTGACGAACCGAACCTCTCAAGAAACGATAACACGGCGACGACGAAGAGGGCGGCGACGACATAGATCTCCCACAGCGAAGGGAAGAGGAGGCCGATCGAGAACTCTGACATGAAGAAAAGCCAAGATTGAGAACGAGATCGAGATCTAGGGTTTGGAATCGGGGGATTTAAGGGTTGGGAGTTATTAGAGAGAGAGAGAGAGTAGGGAAGAGAGGAGAACCAGCATGGGTTTGAAGTAGTTCTCGCACTATCAAAGAAGAATGTGAACTCAGGTCTCTTGATTCTCTATTTCTTTACTCAGCTTTCCGATGGGGTGGAGCTGGAATAGAAATCGGCTGAAATCTTTCTCTAGGGAATGAAATTTAGTTGTTTCCTTTGTTTTCTTTTTCAAAACAAACAGGCTGCGGAATAGGATAAGATGGGCCCATCCGCAGTATTCCATTCCTTTCCCTAGTTTTTTGGGTTCCCAAACGCGCCCTTAATACACCTAATTGTATCCATATATTTTGTTTTCCTATCCCTTTGTTTAGCAAATTTATAAATGTTATTTTCTCATTCTTTTGTTCCTAATTTTGTGTATAAATCATCATAAACTTTTTCTGTTGCATCTCTTACCGCTCTCTTAACTTCTTTTCTAACGGTCTTATATATCTCCAAATCCTCCTCATTCATACTCTTTTGCTATATTTTGAAGATTGATCTTTTTTCTCTCACAATATTTTGGACTTCTTTTTGCCACCACCATGTTTCTTTAGTTAGCAACCCTCTACCTTTAGGTTCTCCAAGTACCTCATTTGAAATTTCTCTTATGTGCGTAGTCCGCATCATATTTGTCTCGCATTCTCAATTTTATAATGCTCCTTTAAGAACTTTATTTCTAAAAACCTCTAGTTTCTCTCCCATCAAGTTCCACCACCTAATTCTTGGGTTCCTAGTCTCCTTCCTCACACATATGTGTTTTCCAATCTTAACATTCAACACCATTAATCTATGTTGTGAGGTTAAACACTCTCCCGGTATAACTTAACAATTTTTACATGTCAAGCAATTCACCTTTCTAGTAATGAAAAAAATCAAACTGACTCGTAGTTGCCCAACTTTAAAAGGTTATCAAATGTTCCTCCCTCTTCCTAAAATAACCCCGTTTCTTAAACTATAATTTAATCCATTTAATTTCTCGGGGCTAGTGTTAAGTTGATTAGTCAACTATGGAGCATTACGTTCTCCTTGATAGTGATATAAATATTCCTAAAAATGTCATCACATATGTGACTTCAGTATCTTGACACTGTAGTTTGAAAGGGCATAATAAATGATATCTGGGCCTTCTCCACTGTAGCAGCAATAGTCCATTCTTGTGTGAAGTTGTGTTTATTTTTGTATTTTAACATTGCACATAAAAAATACACTATTACTGTTTATGTATTTGCCATGGAAGAGATTCATTTGGTCATGCTATACGATTTTATAATGTTGCAGGGAATGTGGATTGGTTCGAGTGTAGGATTTCTAACGGCAGCCTATTTCTAAACTCACATTGTCACTGCATATGGGAAGTCTTGAATTCATGACCCCAGACTTAGTGTGGGAGGGTTGTCATTGCATCTGTAATAAAGTCAGTTGATGGGAAGATCTATAGTTGAACACTAATTCAAAGAATAGGCAAGTGGTGATTTTGACCATACTAGTTTATGTTACTCTAATGAGGGGTGAGATCAACATCCTGCTTTTACCTTAGTGGATGAGGCGTGATTATCCCATACTTTTACAACTCCTATTACTTAGACTTGTCACACTAAGGAGTTGAGAATATTAGTATACTTTATTATTTATAGGATCTGAAACAATGCAACTAAAATATTATATCTGTTGATAAGTTATAGATGCATTCTAAATCTGTTCATTTCCTACACGTGCTTCCTTCGTAACCAAAAGTTCTATGGGTAGGGAAAATGAGTTCCATTACTATTATGCATGAGATAACATGCCAGGGGTAGGTTGGGCCTTACTTTTTTGAATAGATTAAATTGGCCTGGACCTGTTGGAAGCCTCAGAATTTTTGGTATATAAAAAAAACTAGTGGATGTGATGGAGTGGCCAAATGAGGCCCTACTTTGAAAAAGGGAGGCGCAGTTGGAAATTGGAAGTTTCAAAACTTAAGAGAGTGCCACAGACACGGATGTTTCCTTAAATGACTTATTTTCTGCAAGAAGTGAGAGGAGAGGAATAATTAATCTGTTCAAACTTCATACTGCCACCTTTTCATATACCATGCTACCTACCTAGGGATGTTTCCAATCCTGGTGTGTTGCGGACGGTGGGGAGATACTCCTGCTCATTTTATTATCATGTTAGACTGAGAGATATCAAATCGTTTCTACTAAGCACCCTTTTCAATTTATATCGGTTTTACCTTGTAATTTTCTTTTGGTTCTAGGTAGTGGCAAGACATATACAATGCAGCCTTTACCTCTCAGAGCTGCAGATGACATTGTTCGGTTGTTGCATCAGCCAGTCTACCGGAATCAGAAACTTAAATTGTGGCTTAGCTATTTTGAGATTTATGGCGGAAAACTTTTTGATCTACTTAGTGATAGGAGGTAGGTTTTCTTTATTTTTATGCTGAATTTCGTTTCAAGTTGCTAATATATTCTGAGGCTTTGCTATGATTGTTATCCCTTCATTTTTTTTTGTTTGAATGATTTCTGTCGTATTATCTTAATTCAGTTTAATTCTACACATCCTTATCCACATCATTTTACTTTATAACTGAAGTGTTTCTTCATTTTATGGTGTTAGTTAATGAATCTACCTATTTCTAAAACCAATGTTTCCATGAAGGTAAGCTTCTATTTACCTTATTTTGTTTACAGTGAGTTAGGAAGCATGATCTAACACAAATGAACTTGTTATTTGTCTTCGATCATGATCGGTTACATCATTTTTTGGTGCTATATGGAGATAAGTCAGTTTGCAGATGCTACATTTTGGTGACCTTTGGAACCATTTTTTCCTTTGCTAATGCTTCGGAGTAGAAAATCTTGTCATTTCCTCCTTTCTTCTAGATCTCTAGTATATGAGATTGGAGAAGGCATTTGGTTTCATGAGTAGGAATTTCCAGTAGGTAGGTCTTATTCTTCTCAATTCTGCGCCAAGTACTTCTTCTCCCAGAGTTGCCTTAATAGAAATTTCAAATGAGCTCATGGAGGGTTCTCTTTCATCTGGTTATAAGTCACATGATGGATGGGCAAATAAATTTCAAATAATTTGATTTTACATATTTAGACTAATTTAGATGTGTAGATCAATGTGAACGATTCGGATCGTCGATACGAAGGCGGGAAGGCCGAGTGCACATGGAGGCCTAGTGCACAACGGAACATTACTCTATATATATAAATATATTTGCTGAAAAAATTGCTAGGGCAAATTTCAGAGAGATTTATGATATACTTTAGAAGCAACTCTGAGATCGGTTTTATTCACCATTAATTGGTCCATGTTCCTGACCAAGGAACTTTATAAACAGCAGGGGTGCTAGCTGTTATTATAGATTGCTGGTCTAGAGCAGTAGAGCATATTTTACTGGAAGTCTCCAATTCTCCTAAACTAGAGTCTGGACTCGGTGATTCCTTATCTTCAAGAATTAGATACACTTAATGCTTATGTAAATTGTAGAATCCAGCTCAACAGTTCTCTTCGGAGTTTGCCATAAGTTCTACAAGGCCGACTGTAAAAGATATTTTACTGGAAGCTTCCAAAAATTCTCCTCAATTGAGAGTCTTGAGTTGAAATTGGATGCACTTTCTATGAGAATTATGTTCAGTGTGATATTTTAATGCTCAGGTAAATGTGAAGAACCCTGCTCAACATATTACCCAGTTCAGTAATATTTTAAGTCATGGCCGCACAAAGCTTTAACTGTGCACGGCATGACTGTATATTGGCATTTTTCTTATGATAATTTTGCTGTCATATTATGAAAGAAAACGTAGTCAGTGAGATTGCGCGTAGTAGCATTAAATGTTGTTCCTAGCATAAATTTTTTTATGAAAATAGCTAAGACCGTCTTAGGGAGGTTTATGTGTTAGATATTTTTCTACCAAAATGGAGGTTGGACTGTAGTCTGCAATCTGCATCAATTCTCCTCAATTGATATTTTACTGGAAGCTTCCAAAAATTCTCCTCAATTGAGAGTCTTGAGTTGAAATTGGATGCACTTTCTATGAGAATTATGTTCAGTGTGATATTTTAATGCTCAGGTAAATGTGAAGAACCCTGCTCAACATATTACCCAGTTCAGTAATATTTTAAGTCATGGCCGCACAAAGCTTTAACTGTGCTCGGCATGACTGTATATTGGCATTTTTCTTATGATAATTTTGCTGTCATATTATGAAAGAAAACGTAGTCAGTGAGAATGCGCGTAGTAGCATTAAATGTTGTTCCTAGCATAAATTTTTTTATGAAAATTGCTAAGACCGTCTTAGGGAGGTTTATGTGTTAGATATTTTTCTACCAAAATGGAGGTTGGACTGTAGTCTGCAATCTGCATCAATTTAATCGTCTCCGATAAGGTGTCTTTTCGATCATCATAATATCTATGCTGTTACTAAATTATAGTTGTGTTTCATCAACCACACTATCTGCCGTCGAGTGTTTTTTTTGGGGTCTGGAAAGTCATTGATTAAAATAGAATTTCAAAGCAGATGTGCATGCCATGTGGCCTTAATCTCAAGTCCTTTGTTTCTAATTTTTTGGTTGATGCATTTGTTTTCATTTTGTGAGATGTCATTTTACTTGGACACCAACCATTCTTTAGCTTATTGAGGCTTGGTTTTTGCGGTTGACTTGATCACACTGATCATAAAGTTGAGGAGTAAGGGGTCCTGACAGAAGTATCACATATTCACACTAGGAAGGGGGAAAAAATTTTGGTCGACAAATGGTAAACAAAAGGGGATTGTGTAATGAAGTAGGCTGTGGATGATAGGAGGAAGTTGGACAAAAGTTGAGAAGTAGCTTATTATAAGCTATGGTTTTTGGTGTCAATGCCGACAGTTGGCGGGGATATGAGCACATTGCCTGGCAAGGGCTGCAACGGCAGAGTTGTGGCCGATGTAGAGTGCCCGATTGTTGGTGACGAGCCATTATGAGTAAGTTGCAGATTGCAGCGTCGAGGTTGGTGAAGTTGGTGTTTGGAGAGGATGAAGAGTGAGATAGTGAGGGCTACAGGGGATAGGAGAGGATAGGAGGATAGGAGCAGTGTTACCGGATTCTCTCAATCCCCCTCCAAACCACGATCCGGAATCTCGCTATCCGATGTATGATGTGTTCTCAATCCAAATCTCTTAAACTAGCGATCCGCATATGGGGTTGTCTCCATATCTCTAAAATGAACACCTCTATTCATTTAACCATGAACTTGTCTTCAAACTCTTATCAATTAGTCATTGAGTTTAATTAGATTATTACTCTTACATTTAGTAATGCAGGTAATTATGCTTTTATATATTAATTTCCTCTCAGTCTCTTGTCCCTACATCTGCACACACATATGTATATATTTTAATCAAATGAGAACCCCAACTCATCCTACTTCCTTTGAACTGTGTACCGCTCAAGCTTACGAACAACATAAGGTAACGAACCGCGATCCTTTTTATCTATACCATGAACCGAAACGTACTGAGAACCAGGTACTGAGAACCGGGTACGCACTAACCTGGTAACACTGGATAGGAGGAAGTTGGTGGAGATGAGGGGTTTGATGAGCTCTGTCTTGGAATTTTAAACCCTAATTTGTTGGGGTTTCAAAGAAATTGGTTGGAAATAGAGGAAGTGGGTTAGGGGATTGAGGGGATTAGAAGGAAAGGAATTGTGTTTTTGATGTGTAGTCTCATTTTTTTTAGGTATGGTTGTCCTGTCATATGCAATTTTGGACAGTGGCTTTCACTCTGTTCTTCTCTAATGGTCTAAATAATATCAGTGGGTTTTAATGGAAGGCATTGAAGCCATGACAATGAGCTAATTAAATACTTCATATTTTTGGATTGGAGGAGAAACCGAGAAATAAAGAAGAACAAAGAGAGAGGGAATCTGATCAAAATCAAACTGATCTGATTTTTAAGAGAGAAGGGTGAAATAGGAAAACACAGTATAAGATACTGAGCATGCACAAATCAGAACGGGGTTTAGAAAAAGTCTAGTATGGGATAAAGGGTTTATTATTATCTTTCAACTATATCGGGTATAAAAATAGATCAGGTCATAGTTTTGGGTCTAGAAATCATTTTCCCTTGTTATAATTTGTGTGCAATTTAAATATCTATTTCTTTTTTTGGATTAACTTGGTTAGTTTGGATGAAGACAATTAGCATAGCTAACCGGTCTGGCATCTCCCATATTGTGTCAGATTAATCATTAATGTAGAGATAGATTTGTAATATTTGTTTGGACTTTTTTTATGGTTATAATTATTAATATCTTATCAGGAAACTCCTTATGAGAGAAGATGGCAGGCAACAAGTTTGTATTGTTGGGCTGCAGGAATTTGAGGTCTCAGATGTTCAAGTAGTCAAAGAATTTATTGAAAAAGGGAATTCATCACGAAGCACTGGTTCTACTGGAGCCAATGAAGAATCATCTAGATCTCATGCTATTTTGCAACTCGTCATCAAGAAACAGAAGGAAGTTAAAGACACCAGAAGGCAAACTAGAAGGCAAGAAGATACTGATGATTCCAAAGGCGGTAAAATTGTTGGGAAGATATCTTTCATTGACCTCGCTGGAAGTGAGCGTGGTGCTGATACTACTGACAATGATCGGCAAACTCGGTTGGTATCTTGAGCAACTTTTTTTTAATGGGATTCTTCATGCATTTTGTTATTTTTTTTATACAGCTCCATATTTTAGGAGTAAAGATGTTGTATATGTTCGGTTTTTGTTTTTGTCAATTCAGGATTGAAGGAGCTGAGATTAACAAAAGTCTTTTAGCTCTGAAGGAGTGCATCCGTGCATTAGACAATGACCAGATTCATATCCCTTTCCGAGGGAGCAAGCTGACAGAGGTGCTTCGTGACTCTTTTGTTGGCAATTCAAGGACTGTTATGATATCTTGTATATCCCCTAGCGCTGGTTCCTGTGAACATACGCTTAATACCTTGAGATATGCTGATAGGTAAGAATTAAAAACACACTCTATAATGCCCTGCCCAGATTCAAGGACTGAATTCTTCTATCAGTAAATCTGAAGGAATCCCGTACTTCTTAAATGAACAGGGTCAAGAGTCTCTCCAAGAGTGGCAACCCCAAAAAGGACAAGGAATCGTCTTTTCCCCTTTCAGCAGAACAAGAGGAGTTGAGTGAAAGAATACAGGAAGTGAAACCAGTAGAAATTTCCACACGGGATGCAGTGAACTTTTCATATAATTCTTTTTCATCAGAGTTTGATAGAAGTGTATCTGGTGCGATGATGAACACTGCTTATAATGGAAGGGAAGAAAATATGCCAACCTTTAGTGCGTTGGAGAGGGAAAGGGTTAATGCGAAAGATAATTATATCAGTGCTAGTCGTAAACTGAATTCCTCTACCCATAGTACATCTAATACTCAAGATGAAGAGAAAGTACCCAAGGTATCCCCTCCTCGTACAAAAGTTGCGAGGGAAGAGAAGCTTGAAAGACAAAGTAGCTGGGCAAGGAAGGACAGTGGATCTGAATTACCAGCAAAGAGTTATAAGAATCAGCAGAGTTATGATTCATCAAGGCAATATGAGCAGGAAGCTCCATACAATGATAAGGAAATCAATGCCATGCTAGAGGTCCTATAATATACTCACTTTTATTTTTATTCTTCTTTTAGATTTTTAAACATTTTATTTGAAGGCTTTTAATCGTTACAGGAAGAAGAGGCATTGATAGCAGCTCATAGGAAAGAAATTGAAAATACGATGGACTCGGTGCGCGAGGTGAGTTACCAGTCAACTTTCTTCAAATATTACTTGTGAAGTTCGATTACTTTTTAGTTTTAGTGTGTTTGTCTTATCCAGTTTTCATTTATTATATTACTTGTGAAGTTCGATTACTTTTTAGTTTTAGTGTGTTTGTCTTATCCAGTTTTCATTTATTAATCTGTAGATAATGTTAATTCCTTGCAGTTCCCTGATCTGTGAATTAAAAAGAATTGTTACACTTGCATTATTATCCCCACGTCTTCTTTTCCACTCCACTTTTTCCTCTCCAAAATGGCATGCTTTGAGGCGTTGATTAAATGTGATATTAGATTCCCTATAGCTTTGTTAATCCTTATTCTAAGTAGAAGTGTAACTCTCTAGAGTATATTGATACTCTATCAAAAATTAGTGTAAAATTGAAACAAGTAGCAACGTCCTGACACTTTTTAACTTGATGTCCTTGTTATCCATCTCTGCCCTTGATTAGAGGTAGCTGTAGAAATTACCGATTCTAACACTAGAAGCTGGCATCAACAAAAGCTGAAGGTGCTTACTGCTAAGTGAGAGAATAAATACCTTGATTCATACAAGGAACTCACATATAGGAGAATTATATTCCATATCTTATACTTAAAACTAATATTTTTGTGTGTGTGGATAGCTGTTAATAACCTCAACTCTCTAGAGAGTGTCAGTTCCTAATACCCAGCATTATTCAGATGATAGCTTGTGTTGCAACCCCATTATGTTACACCAACTCAATGGGTATTTTAGATTTTTTAAGAAACATCTGTTTCCAAATCAATCCTCCAACTCACGGTACTTGCTATTAGGTGTCCCAATTAAGTTCCATTAAAGTAAATAGGTCCAAATTCTGAGTTTCCATCCACATGCGCCTCATAGTTGCTAAAAGACTAAAATACCATCTCCCCTTTTCCAACCTCTCTAACCTTAACCTAACCTTCCAATTCTGTGCTACCATGACTGACGACTCCTCTTCCTCCACAGCCATGCTGCTGTTCCCTCTCTTTTTCCTCCATAGCGCAGCCCCCCCGCGACAATCAGGTTTACATATGCTGCTCCTAGTAAAATATATATATGTACACTAGGTTTGCCCATTGACACGTGCCTACGGCACGTCTTCGGAACAATGCACCTTGTTTGATCATTTAAAATAGTTTTGGAGGTCCAGCAAATTAATTGAAGTAGCAAACATATTATATGAGAAGTTTCTCTTGGGAGTCCAGCAAAAAACATATTATATGATTTTTTAATTTTTTTGAATTATTTTTAAAGTTTTTAAATTTTTAAATTTTTTAGTTTTCAAGTTTTTTATTTTTAATTTTATTTTTCTTAATTTTTTGAATAGAAGAGGGGGAGAGAGAGAAAAATAATTAAATAAATATAGGAGTTGTTTTGAGTGGGGGGTTTCAATTTGAGTTTTGGGGGAAAACTTTTGAGGGGAAAAATGTTTTGTGAGATTGGATCTGGACCTTTGATTTTTGGGGGATTGAAGGAGAGCCACTTGATAGCTTTCTTTGTATTTTATTATATAGATACTAATAATTTACACGTGCGATGCACATTTTAATAATTTTTATAAAAAATAAAAAATCTGACGTAAGGAGGATTCGAACCTGAAACCTCCTTCATATTAGTTATGTACGTGCATTGCACATGTTGGTAGATTTACAAATGACACTAAGGCCTTCTCCCATATATATATATATATATAGAGGGCTTTTCAGTTGAGCACTAGTTTCGTGAGCACTCCGTGAGCACTCGTCATCTGGCCATTGCATGGATGATCCAAACCGTTCACATTGATCTACATGTTTAAATTAGTTTAAATATATAAAATCAAGTCATTTGAAATTCAATTGCCTATCCATCATGTCATTATAAAAAAACGATATTCAGCAATACAATTTTTGTAACACTTCAATGAATGAGGAAATGAATTTCAAATGACTTGATTTTACATATTTAGACTAATTTAAACATGTAGATCAATGTGAACGGTTTGGATCATCCATACGATGGCTAGAAGGGCGAGTGCTCACGGAGTGCTCACAGAAAGGAGTGCTCAATGGAAGATTTCTCTCTCTCTCTTTTTCTATATATATATATATATATATATATAGCATTGGTGTCGGGTTGGGTAACGGGTCTGGGTCGGGTCTCTTTGAGCGGACATTGGTGTCGGGTTGGGTAACGGGTCTGGGTCGGGTCTCTTTGAGCGGACCCTGACTGGACCCAAAAGTACAACGGGTCCCATTTTGGGACCCGGACCCAGACTCTTATAGGCCGGGTCGGTTCCGGTCCAATGCCGGGTCCGGGCCGGATCCGGGTTTTCGCTATTTATACCAATGCTATATGTGTGTGTGTATATATATATATATATAGAGAGAGAGAGAGAGAGAGAGAGTCCCCTTCCATTGTGTACTAGTCCGTCGTGTGCACTCGGTCTTTCTGCCTTCGTATTGATGATCCGAACCTTTCATATTGATATACACATCTAAATTAGTCTAAATATGTAAAATCAAATTATTTGAAATTTATTTGTCCATCTATCAATGTGACTATAAAAAAACAACGATTTTCAGCTATGCAATTTTGTAACACTTGAATGGATGATCAAATGAATTTCAAATAATTTGATTTTACATATTTAGACTAATTTAGATGTGTAGATCAATGTGAACGGTTTAGATCGTCAATACGAAGGCAGGAAGGCCGAGTGCACACGGAGATCTAGTGCCCAACGGAAGGGGACTATATATATAGACTATATATATGCGCAAACACACACACACACACACACACACACACACACACACACACACATCTAGGGGAGTGATCATGTGAGAACTAGTTCTCACGATAAGCTGCGTGCGAACTTTTTAAGTAGTCATCACATGGATGTTCCAAACCGTTCACATTATTTAGAATGACTAAATTAGTCTGAATATGTAAAATGAAGTCAATTGAAATTTCTCTGCCGTAGACTAATTTAGACGTGTAGATCAAAATGACCGGTTCGGATTTTTCAATCTATATCTGAAAAAAAGTTCATACTTGGTTCTTATCGAAGGAGTTCTCACATGATCTCCTATATAGGGGAGTGATCATGTGAGAACTAGTTCTCATGATAAGTTTCCTGCGAACTTTTTAAGTAGTAATCACATGAATGATCCGAACCGTTCACATTGTTTCGAATATCTAAATTTGTTTGGACATGTAAAATGAAGTCGATGGAAATTCATCGACTCTCCCTGGGCTCTTTTGCTTTAACCCTGATTTTTTTTTTCTTCTTGGGGGTACAGGAGATGAATCTGCTAGCAGAGGTGGATCAACCAGGCAGCTTGATTGATAACTACGTAACCCAGTTAAGCTTTGCTCTCTCGAGGAAAGCTGCAGGACTTGTCAGTCTCCAGGCACGTCTGGCAAGGTTCCAACACCGCCTAAAGGAGCAGGAGATACTAAGCCGAAAGAAAGCTGGCCCCCGATAGTTGTTATTTCTTTTGCAAATTGGCTTTGTTCATAGGGGCTTCTGGTGATATTTTTCCCTAGTGTTGTATGTTGCCATTTTGTGCCCTGTCATGTACGATTCGGTTTTCGCCACTATCAATTGTATTTGTTTTCTCAAGGTTTCTTTCACCTATAATTTATGTTCATTGGAGCCTATAGTATTACTGATGATTTGACTTGTAGCCCGGTTATTTGTTTGATGGTCTTAAAGTTTACCGTGAGTATTCAAGAAACAAGACCATCAGCTATTTGTTTGAATGGTGAGCTTAATTTGTAAAACCCAGCTGGAATTGAGATTGATAGTGATACAGTAGTTTCACAAGATTGTTGTGATGCGAAACTTTTCAAACTGTTTTTAAGTTATATTGTTGGCATCTCACAGTAGAATTCAAAGCATTGACAATCACCACCTCGTCCACAACTCAACCAATTGCTCTCCAACCAAAGGGTGAATTAAGAGCAAGCCTTGGTAATTTCTGCCACTGTCTTGCAAAAACACAAGTAAAAATATTTGTATTGAAGTAATTGGAATCATACACAATCTACTATCTACCAAAAATATATGATTGCCAATACAAGCCTGCCATTAAAATTGACCATCACAAGAAGCTTTTAATCACAAGCTGCCCACACTTACGGAAGTCTCAGATACACAACTTCCTCTTTTATCTTTCTGGCAAATATTGGAAACAATCTCTTTGAAACCTTCCATGTATTGCCAAACGAAACTGTCCACTGCAATTGGCTGAATATGCATGCCAATCAATGAACTTTAGAAGAGTATGAGTCTGGTGGTGCAGTTTACGTTAACAATTCATTCTGCTCTCAATCTAAGAATTTCCTTTGCAGTCCTCATCCTAAAATATGTCATGTGTTCCTGGAAAGGTTAACAAATTAGTGTCAGGGTGTAGGGTCCCACTCACAAGTCTAAATCATTAATCTGTATGATTTAACATAGATTATATGAAAATATTCATTAAAGAAATTTGTAAGAAAACCCTAAAAATATCATATTCGGTTCAAAAGGTTTGCAGCACTGTAGCTCATTATCATATCTCACTTTGAACCCCCCCAATCCACTTTGGTGGTCATCTTATTACATGGATAACTTTAATAAAAACATCTTCTAAAGATGTGAAAGGGCAAGCACCAAGAAAGCCTATAATTAACACTAACGTATGATTTAATTCTATGTTGCTTTCTATTAGTAATCCAATTATTTATATGGTAATGAATTTTCATAAGTTGCACAGGAGGAACTCAAACTACAAAAAGAAAGATCCCTTACCTGTCCAAAAGTGAGATTTAAACCTCTGCTGTAGTAGTCTGTGTACTTGAGCATGAACATTCCACAGTCAAACCTGTTCAGATGCAAAATATACCGCTCAAATTTCCAATGCTAATGCATGAACATAACCCTTCGAAACGAAATTAAGAGTGGTAAATAATCCAATGCTAAAGCCACAAGGACAAGTTGTGACTGAAAGAATTTGATAACAAGATTTATTGTAAATCTACCAGTCATTTAGTTAAAAGAAATCGGCAGTGAGTACTAAAATTCTACAAAACCAGCAGTGCTATATTTGGAGTATTGAAATACTATCATCTAATGAACAAATATTTCAAGATATTCATCAGAGAATATCTAGTAAGAGTCAAGGCACATACCCATTTTGCTGCAAGGGAAGGTCATTAATGGTTTCTTGCATCCAGGATGTCACATCAATTTCCTTGCCACTCTTGTCCTTCACTTCATCCACGATATACCTAGCCTGGTTTTTACAAAAAATGACGTGGAAATAAAAACGTCATGGTAAACTGAATCACATAGTACTACTACTGTTTCAGATTCATGTGACTTATTAAACAATTTACATAATTTCACTTTTTTAAACGTTATTTAGAAGCCTACTTCATTTCCACGTTTTAGTAAGTTCATATAAGCATATCCCTCTTTACTATCTAATTATTTAAACTACAATAATCTTTATTAAAAATCATCATTACTAAGAATTCCTCATCTACACATTCTCCAACCTAATTAATTGTCCTTCTTGCTTGAACATTTTTTGGAATTTATCATTCCATACTAAACTCTTTTCACTTACAAATCTATGATCCTTGTATTTTCCAAAAAAAATTACTACGACTTTGTATATCCAAATATAAAGATTGTCACGCGCCAGGTCAGATAGGTTCTTGATACTCTATGTACTCAATCCTATAAATTCGAGGAGATTTTAAAGGATTAACTGACATGTTTAGTTGCCGATTAACTCTCAGGGCCGCTCAAGCAGTATGACAATTTAACTTTTGATATACAACACATTCATACATAAACACCATACAGAATGCAGTCACAAAACAACGTGATAGGACACACTGTCACACACAATTTAAAATCTACATAAAATAGGGCATGTTGATATGGAGTCAGACACAAGCCACACAACATTCAAATACAACTGTTCATGCTTCATAGGGTCTGTCTGTTTGTGTGTGTGTTTGCGTGGGCGTGCGCATGTGCATGTGTAAAGTGTACACACAGACATGTTTATATATATATATACCCCCCATGAAAAATCCGAACCGACCATCTCGTTCTACATGCCTTAGATAGCATAACATAAAGAATTCAAATAATTTGAAGTTCGTTTGCTTATCCATCAAATGGAGTAGAATTTTCAGCCATACAATTTTGCGATGATGTAAATCATGGGAAAATGAACTTCAAATTACGTGATTTCTTTATGTTATGCTATCTAAGGCGTGTAGAACAATATGGCCGGTTCGGATTTTTCATGGGGGGTATACTCCTTGAGTTCTCACGGAGTTCTCACCAAATTAGTTCTCAACCGAAGGGCCACCTATATATATATATATATATATATATATATAGCTTTGGTATTAGAAAGTGAAACTAAAATGAGCGTGCATAAACATCCCTAAAAATAGAAATTTGTATCCATAAGCAGACTTCCATTCATGAGGCAGACAAATGTTCATTGCTAGGCCTATACAGTATACAATATATAGCCACCTATGATAGTTAGGATATTCACTCCTTCACAAATTAACAATTATTTATATATAGTCAATGCCGTTTTTATTGACCTTTGAAATTGAGGCCTTTATGAAAGATGTGCATGATATTCATCATGTCTGCCATGATATTTTCAAAAAGACACTTCACTAAAATTATGGTTTGCCTGAGTAGTGAGATAAGTTTCTCTTACCAACACTTGAAGCACCATTCTGTCCATGCCACCAAGTGAATCAAGATACTGGAACTTTTTATCCTTTACATTAATGATTGCTAAACACCAATGTACCTGTTTGTGTATTGGAACAAATATCTGCAAATAAAAATTTTAAATTAGATGGGCCAGTTAATTGTTCTTAGATAAACAATCAATAACAAATTTCCAGAAAAAAAAAAAAAGAGGAAAGGTTGGGTTACAACCGCATTACTTTGTCACAGTCAATTAGGCCGTACCCTATCTTTCTTTGGGTAGTCCACCTCTTAACAGCCTTGTAGTCATAACCATGCCCCCCGCTGATTAGCTAGACATCAAACAACTAATGTAAGGGTCTATTCATAGTCACTGTTGTACTAAAAAAAATGGGGAAGTACTCAAACAACTAATATTAAACACAACTAAATAAAATGATATGCAGACAACTTCAACCGAACATACTAGAGTAGATGCTGAACAGGTAAGCTGGATAAAAGGACGTGCTTGTTTGTACGGATTGACGGAAAAGTAATCTGAAGTACAGAATTGCCAAAAAAAGGTAACCTCTAACTATTAGAGTTTGGGTATGAAAGGAAACATGTTAATATGTTATTAGGTTCTACAGAGTATATCAACTTTCAAGATGCTATTTAAAATTCTATGTATGCTAAGTGGATGCAAGTATCAACATCGACACCAAGTAAGGTAAACACAGCAAAAGGGGGAAATCGAGATTGGTACACTACAAAAGTGCAACTCCACCTATGTGAATGCCTAGGCCGCTGTTCACTACACTGACTTAAACCTTTCTTTTGAATCTATCATGGGTGAACTCACTAGCTATACTTAAGATGAATTCCCCTTGTACATTTTCTTTGTTGAAAATAGAATATTAATTGACAAGGGCTGAAGGCATAGTTACTGTATTAGAAAGAAAAGAAATATGTACATATGAATATGCTTGTATGCACGGATATAAACACATATAACTATGTACAAATATTTCTTAAGATATCGAAGTGCACAAGTCAGTTGCAATTTCTAAGATATGGAAGCAAGATATTATATATAGGCAATGCAATAAGGTATAAAAAAAGTGGAAGACGACATTAAATATAGAAATGAGGGCAACAACATTGTAGGTACTAAAAAGAAATGAAACCCACTTAAAATAAACAAATGGAGAAGTGACTGAAAATTGGAGAAAGGTCAAGACGCATACGGCATACTTCGTTCCCTAGTTATATACTAATACAGAATGGTACCATTTATATAATTAGTATATAATACAGTATATAGCACGAGGTGGTATCCTCCATGCAGAATGGTACCATCTATATAATTAGTATATACAGTATATAGCACGAGGTGGTATCCTCCATGCGTGAAGCCTACTCATTGTAGGCCAAAACCACCCTACATGTGTGTGTTACATTCTTGCCCATCCTTCTCTGTGCATGCATGTGCAAGAATAATGCTGCCTGCACTACATCAATTAGGAATCAGGTCAAACTGGGGAAATAAGAAAAGGATACCTAAAATAAATAGCTAGAACTCAATATCATCTTTGTAAAATTAAGGAATGAGATTGAAACATAAAAGAAGCTAGAAAGCATGAACACTTCATTTTGGAAACCATATTGTATCAAACAGTTGTGTCAAAGACATATCTGAGACCTATTTCTGAATTTTCATTGTATCGCTGTTTAATGCCGCATTGTGACACAGCATGTCTATGCTATAAGTTAAGTAGATATTGACACTTCAGAGACTACTAAAATAGGAAGGGTGACATAAGATAAGGGCCTAATCAGAAAATGGCCAAGCCAATGGCTCCCTGCACCTCTGTTGAACCAAATTGATTTCAGAACGCAATTGCATTTTATTTGTTTAAAGTTTAAACACAAATTTTAATTCTCCACAAATTTCTTTAACATGGTTAATTAAATATGGAATTAGGATTCCCATTTATTATAAAATTCATGAACGGCACCCCTCATAGTATTTCTATGCAATCACTGAGTTATTCTAGAACTATAGCATTTACTAGTAGAAATAACACTGTAATCAGGCTCTCACAGAAGTAGGGGGGAAAAGGGAGGGGGAAAAAGAGAAAAAAAAGGAGAGAACATAATTGTTTATGCCTGTGGTTGTGGAGACACTAATGTAGTAAAATGAATGTGATTCAATCATGCAACATGAACAAGCCAAACAATTCAAACAATGTAAGTATAAAAGCATGTCTGATATTAATTATATTTTATGATGCATGCCACGCAAAATCCTTGCTGACACAAGAAACTATTACACAAAACATTGAAATGGCTTACCCTTTTATAAAAGAATGTGTTGAAAAAGTGGCACTTCAAAAACCTTTTGGGTTCTCTTCTTTCTCTCTCCTTCAATAATTCAAGATACAAGTTTATAACCTACAAAATAGAGTTTCTCATTATAGCAGAATTTAATCATTTCGAAACCATTTGCATGACCACAATAAACAATGAAATTGTTGAAAAGGAAATAGCATTACCTCATCATTCAACCAAGCCCCACTACCCAAGCATTGCAAAATTTCTCCTGTTATCTCAATATTAGAAGCTTCATGCGTAATTAGGACTCTGCAGAAAAGGTGCTAAAGTTAAACAATCCAAAGACTAGCAGGATCTAATGTAAATAAACCCACTACATAGTAACAAATGCCATTGAAACTTACCGCCTACCACCATTCATAGCACGGTGGACCTCGACTTCATCTTCATCCGTAAGAGGAGCAAGAGGTTGATGGAAGTCCTGATATTATTTCACATTGTTTTAGTGCATCGAACCAATTACACCAACATGTCTAGTTTATGGTTATTTTAAAATAAACACTTATCAATTAATATTACTCTGTAATTATCAAATTATCATAATGGTACAAACCTGACGAATAGACAGCATTGGACTAAAACTATGTGCTAATGAGTGAACAATAATTCCATGATAATCAAGGTTGCTACACTTAGTAGTACAGTAATATATTGACTTCTTTTGGGACTCAATCCTCTGCGTAGTCCAAGTAAGATAATGTTCAAGTGAGTTTCTTTACTTTGATAGAAAATTTCTGGTTTTTTCTTACTTTATATAAGTGATGAAATTTTTACAAGATCATGCACTATGGATCTGAATTTGAAAGTTGTGCAATAAAAAATGTCCAAAAAGACCACGACCAACCAAATGAGCAGCAACTCAAAATGTATAATATAAGAAATGTCACATTATATGTGAGGAAGCTACTTAAACACACTGACATGCATAATAGGAGAAAAGGATGAAGTAAACATAGATAAAATGACTAAAGAGACAGTCCGAAACAAAGCTGAATGGTAAAAGGGACTCGTGATCCAAGGACAACGAACAAAGGTTTTGTGTATTTTCATTAGCATATGAACAACCAAAGACGGTCATGATTTTACATGAGTTATACTAATTTCGAGACTTTGAATGGCTTTATGAAACATTTAGACGTGACCATCTTTTAGGAGAATATCTACATATACTGGAACAGTATTTATTTGGAATCTTGTGCTAAAGTAAAATGGTTACGGTAACACGGCCATCATAAGAACAATTGGATTATGGAGAAAAATTCATAACCACGAAGACTAGGTATAAAATATTTGTTGTTTCTTATCAAATCATCAACAACAACCAAAACTGAGCCATGGCACTAAATTAAGATTGAGGCTCTGAAGAACATTAAAAGGGAAACATTATCACGTGAAAAACTAATAGAAACGAATTCAAAAAATGACTATAAACAACAAAAATAAAACCATCAGGAGGTTGAATCCAAAGTAAAGTTTTTAATTATACAACATAGATCAACCATTTAAAAAAAAATTCACATCATGGACTGCTTACTGACCACCTATCAAGTAGTTTATAAATCATTCAGGCCCTTATTAACTATGATGCAAATTCTGCAAAATCCAGTTATGGGGGTTTGTGTCAAAACCACAATTTTCTCTAATTCTAGTTTTATTTGGAAACTCATTCAGAACTGAAAATGTTGATTACAACAGCTCATCGGTTGATTACAACAGCTCAACTTTTTCAACATAATTGCAATTTGCAGAACCTTAATGTCATTTGAAAGGAAATACCAATAGTTTAGGCTCTGTTTGGATACAAAGGTGGGTATATAGGTAGGATACCTATAGACAATTTTTAAGTAGAGGGTCAGAACAATACCTACAACTATCTCAGCTTTGAGGTGAAACAATTGAAGGTAGCTTAACTCCAAAATTCAATCCAAACATATCTCGAAGTTTAAATAACTAAAGGTATTGAGGTATACAAGTCAAGTCACAACCTAACCTAATCTACGTTCCCGTTATCAAAAACAAAAATGACTGAAAAACATTACTTGCTCCGTCTTCTTTCTCGACACTTGATCCGCCAACCGAAACCCCGACAACTTTTTGTTCGTCAAATTCAACTGAAACTCCAACTCACTCTGGATCGGCTCGCTCCTCCTCTTAGAACTCTCGTACAATTCCTTATAAGGGGGAACCCTCTTCTTTTCCACAACCCTCAAAACCTCCACTTCCTCCACCTCCGGTGTCGTCACCTCCTCCTCCTCCTCCTCCCTCCGGCGCGGTAACTCCACCGGCGGTGACTGCACCACATCGTCCACCTCAATCACCAACTGCCTGTAATCCTCCAACCCCAACCCCCTATCGGATCCAGATCCGGATTCAGACCCGGATCTTTTCGTACCGCGGCAAAAAATGGAAAAGAAATTCCCCATCGATTCGGATCTATTTCGGGTTGAGATTCCGAACGCTCGGATGAGGCGCTGGGGGCCGTGAACCGGCCGACTTAAGGGTTTCGGCGGCGGGAAGCGGTCGATCGGAGCCGTTCGATTGGGAACGGACGGCGGAGATGAGAGCTTGAGCTTTTTGGAAGGGGGAGTTGAAGGAGAGAGATAGGAAGAGCGCTTTCGGTGGTAGTCGGTTAAAGCGACCATGGATTTGCGCTTGGATTTCTTTTTATTAAAAAAGGATTTGGAAAGCTGTAGTCTCAACCATCTCATTTGATTGATTTGGGATTTGGGATTTGGGATTTGGAATTTACAGTTTGGATTTGCGTTTTTTGGGTGAAATTTTTGGGTTTTGGTTTTGAGATTTTGGGGGATTTTTTTTAGGGATTTTTTTCCCCCTCCTTTTTGGGTGGGAAATTGGTACCGTAAAAAAAAATTAACTTGGTTTGAGGGGAATTGGGAAAGTGTTGGGAGGGGTTTGCATAAACCCGTGGCGTTGAGACCGTTGGATGCGTGTTGAGCGGGAATCACAAAGTTGGTTTTGGGTTTGTCTTTTGAGGCGGAGGATAATACTAATTACTAATTGGTACATATTATGCACGTATTATTATTTAGCAGATGGTGGTTAAAAGTTTTTAAAGAAAATAAATTTAAGGAAAATATGGAATACCGCTACCCTATTTCGTTAATAAGATTTTAACAAAACACTCACGTAGTATTAGTAGAACATACATGACTACAATAGGAAATAAAACATAAACCTTCAACATAGCCCTCGAGGATGGAAAATATAAGTACAGCGGAAACTAGCGGTCATTTAAACATAACTCGGGAAGGTGAGTATCTAGAAGCCGTTTCACCGCACAATCTAGGGTATGACCAAATTCTACCTTTTCATCATTGTACTCGTCAACCTGAAAGCCTGTAGCGATCCTTCCTCTCGGCCCTGTGACAGTAGCTGAAGCCTCAGAAGAAATAAGATGCATGATATGGTTACAAGTTGAAACATTATAAGCACTAATAAGTTAGAGTTTTAGAAGAAAGTTAAGTTAGCATAATTGGAGTTGTCTCATATAACTTTAAAAAACTCTGATTGCCATAATTTTGGCATATTTGGAAATCTTTTTCGAGCTAAAATATTTGTAGTTATCTTACCCCGAAAGTTGAGATAACTACATTAATCTAAACTTCAGGCTTATTTAATTTTTCTGATCTATGAAGATAACCTTAAGTTAGAGGTAACGACATAATAACTAAAATTAGCATACATTATACCTTCTGTAACCCTTGTTTTCATAATTTTTTTTTTGTATCTTTTTTTTCTTTGTATTTTTTAAATTTATTTGTTTTTCTAAACCCCTGTAATTTGGAGTATTGAATAAAAATTCATTTTCTTACTTTTAACTCAATTTTTCCATCTCCTAATTTATTTAATCTAATTTCCTGCAAAATGTTCGTTGTTTGTTCCATTAAAAATTTTGCTTGTTACTGTCCCCTAATTGATCTAAGTTTTAAACCCATATTTTTATCAGTTATTTTAGTCTCCTATTGGATCTAAAACCCAAACCTAGCACTGTCACATTTACCCGATACCCGGACCCGACCCGGGCACGACATTTGACCGGAACCGACCCGATCTATACGGGTCCGGGTTTGGGTCCTAAAATAAGACCCGATGCACTTCCAAGTTCGCTCAAAATAGAACCGACCCGGACCCATTAAAAAACACCCCCAAAAATATGGAATTTGAATAATAGGGTTATAACATATACATGTAAATATTAATCGTTGAAGATTGATGTGTAAATATAATATTTATTCATGTACTTTAGTGTAAAAATTGTTAGAACCATAGGGTATCGGGTGCAAAAATACCTAAGCGCAAATATTTATTCACCACTACCGGACCCGACGGGTAGATTTTTTCAATTAGGACCCGGACCCGGACCCGGTTCTCGCAAGTCTGGGTCCAGGTCCAAATTTTGGACCCGTGAGGTACCGGGTCCAGGTCCGGGTAGTGGAGGACCCGACTCGATAGGACCCGATATTAGCTCTACCCAAACCCATGTTTTCCCCTTATTGGATACTACCTATTAACCCAATATCCTTATTTCCTTATAAATACCCTTTAACCCTAATTCTTAATTACCCTATTAAACATCCCTCTCTGTAACACCCCGAATACCAAAATACGGTAATTTGTAGCTCAACAGGATCTTCACTTTATTTTGTATAATTTTGCAAGAAATTTTGAAACTTTTATTACAACATTATTATTTTTTACATAAACGCAGTGGAAATAAATAAGTACAACATGATAAATATACAAGTGTAACAACTTTAGCATTTAAGTAATCATCAGCATCAAATTCATCTTTATATCTTCTTGCAAATTCTAAGTCCTGCATGTAAAACTGTGGACATGTCAATTGCTTACAACCGATGTAATATTATAAACGGCTATTCTCACTAGGCCGCAATATAACGATTCTTTATACTTTAGCAACCACAAACTTGAATGTAAACAAAGTGTAAAAGAGTGACTATCCTAATCATGTCAGTGTATGCAATGACTTAATGCCTAATGCAGATGTTTACGCTAGGATGACACTAATGCATACTTGTTCGGATTCTATGCATCCCATACTACATAATTCCGAGGGCAAGCACCTACGTACTCCACATTGTAGGGTTAGATCCCTCGCCATGCAACCTACTACGATGACTACTACAAGATTTAGACACTTTGCAAGTATTGGCTCTCGTCCTTGGAATACAGGAGACCAATCCTTCTTCGTGGATCATTCTGTGGCCCTTACGTCCATCATCCCGGAATACTGGGATTGTCTCACTCCGCAGGTCATTCTGGAGCCCTCATTGCACAAGCATCCCATGAGCATCGCTTTCGTCCCAGAATACTGGAGATCGTTCTTACTCCGTGGATCATTATGTGGCCCTTACGTCCATTGTCCTGGAATACTGGGGACCGTCTCTCTCCAAGGATTATTCTGGAGTCCATAACTCACGTTTGCACTCATTGTGTCACATCACCAATTAGTGCTTGTTCTTAAGTTTAAGTGCAACCCCTATTGCTCATATTTGTATTTTTAATTATATTTAATAAAATTCTTGATTTTTTTATTTTATTTTGTTTGTATTTATTTTCATTTCTTTTGTATGGTGTGTTGTTCTTCTCTCTTGTGATTCATTTTGCATTGATTCAGCTTCATATTCTCATTCATTTGATCTACAACTTGTCTTTGATCTCTTCTATTGTTTAAACCTATTTTATGGCATATTTGTCTCTTATTGGATTCTTTTCTTCCAAAAACTTGATGTGAATTATTTGCAAGTGTACAAAATCGCAACAATTAGTATAGTTTTAGTGAAAAGAGTGTCGAACCCACATGGACTAATTATTTTATTGAGTACCAAATTTAATAGATGAATTACTTTTTGGAAAATCAAAATTAAATAAAGAAAGCAACTAATTTAAATTAATTAAAAAATCTAACTAAATTAATTAACGGGTGCGGAATCTGAAATTTTTGTGATTTGTTAATGACAATATTAATTATAAGGCTTTTGACTTCTCCTAATTTATCCCACACAATTTATAACTCCATATGAATAAAAAGATTACGTTTCCTAGTTGTAGACCAAAATCTTCAAACTATTCAATGTTTTCTCTCGAACAACACCAAAATATCACCAACTAACAGTTTGTCATATCTCTATGCAAATTTAATTAATCGAAGACTCATTAAGTTCTGTGGATTTCTTAATGGTCACATTAATCGCGGTAAATCATCTCTAATTTTGCTCAATCAATGGTGTTTAATTTTATAGTTCTAAATCACAAATTATCTCTCAGTCTCTCCATGATCCAATAAATCATACAAATGTCTGTCCACCAATTGTACGCATTAAGAATAAAAATCAAACACACAATCATGAAAAAATAGAAAAATAATATGGAATTCAAATTGTGTTTTCAAAACTAGGCTACATTAAAATCCTAGAAAAATAAATTTAGTTTATAATAAATTTATTGCAACTAACAAATACTGTCCTAGATTGCATTATAAAATTATAGAAAGAAAAGAGATACAAAAGGGACTACTTTTTTGAAGAAATTACAAACCGAACAGCCTCGAAAAGCGAGTCAGCAATTAAATCAAATCTTCTCTCTCTGTTTGTGTTTCTGAATTCCGTCTGTCTTGGTCGCTGAGCCGTCACAGGACGGCCACGTCAGGTCCTGTCTTTGTCGCCATGTCAGCCTGGCTGTTGGGTCCCACGCCAACTACCGCACTAGCTTCTTCTCCTTTGTCTTGAACCGCACGCCACATAAGAGAGAGAGAGAGAGAGAGAGAGAGAGCTCTGTCTCTCTCTTTCTGTTTCATCCCCCCCCCCCCCCCCCTTTTTCATTAAATATGGAGATTAGCCGTCTTTGTGTTCTTTTTTTCGTATGGCGTGTTCCCTTTTCTCCTTCTCTTGGTGTTGTATTTATAGGCACACGGATAGGAGAATTAGGGTTTACTTTTGCAGAAAAGTCCCTATTCTTTCTATAATTTCTTCCTTCTTTAATTTGCTCTTTCACGTGCTGCACACACAAAATAAAATCAGAAATTAAAATTTAAAAATAAAAATAAAAATAATTAGTTTAAAATTAATTAAACTAACTGTTACCGCTGAATCTGGTGTGTGGGCAATAGATATAATTTATGGATTCTTGAGAAAACGAACAAGGCAAACTTGTTGACCTGTTGTCCTTCACCAAATTGTTGACTCGTTTCTTACTGCTGCCGCGAACCTGCAAAAAGTGCGATACACTGGGATGGATCCCGGCGACGCACCCTCCGACGCTCTTGTTAGTAATCAGGAAGATTATGAAAGAGCTTTAACTGGAAAAAGACTGACTACCTTCTTATGGTGGAGGGAGAGGGGTTTTTATAGTCGCTTTAAGGATCCGTTTCGAGATAAGAACAAATCTCTACTTCCCGGTGTGGATGGATAGAAGTGGTTAAAACATCCTCTTAGGGATAATTATGAATCTGAATTCTTTTTTATCCTTCTGAACTGGTTTGTAACGTGTTGAGACCCGTACCCAGTAAGACAGATCCGTTCATGGGTTATTGGGCTTTGAAGAAAGACCCAGTTCCCATTTCAGACCCGTTTGTAGGTGAAATTACCGTTTTACCCCTGAGCTTTAAGATCCGTGTCCGATTTGAACGGTTCCGATTTAATCCTATTTTTAGCTATATCACGAGCCCCCCACTCCTGAAGACTGAGTTTGACAGCCTTTGAGGAGTAGTTTATTGTTCTAATGGCGTACGAGATTTAATCGGAGTTCTCGGGGGAGTTGGATCTAGCTCGGGGTGTAACGGTGTTATTCTGAGCTTGTAAAATATCCAAAATTATTTTCAGATTTTTCTGGATTTTTTGTGATTTTTCCAGATTTTTCTGAATTTTTTTCGAATTTTTTATTTAATTTTCCGAATTAAATAATTAATTATCGAAAAATTTAATTAATTGTTCTAATTTAATAATTATTATTTTCAGAATTTAAAAATTATTTCCTGAATTAATAATTATTTTCAGAATTTTTTAATTAATTTTTTCGATTTTTAAGTATTTTTTCGGATTTTTAAATAATTAATTCGATTAAATAAATAAATAAATAAATACCTGGTGACATGGCGTGATCCTGTGCGTCGATCATGATCAAATGAGCGCGCATCGTGAGGAGGTGATTTTTTCTCCAATTTGAGCTTCGGTGGCAAGAATCGTCGGCAAGAGTTGCCGAAGTCTAGGTCGACGCCACGTGGCATGGTCAACAATGACCGTTGTTTTTTCTTTCTTTCTCCTCCCGCTCTGTTCTCTTCTCCTCTTCTTTGTTTTTCTTCGTTCGTCTTCCTCCCTCATCTCTCGCCTTTTCCGTCCTCGACATCAGTGGAGAGGAGGGCTCGCGGAGCTCGCGCGAGGGAGTAGACGAGAGGTCGAAGGAAGGAGCTCGATGAGGTAGAATGGAGGGGTTCGTCGTTAGAGCTCGGCAATGGAGAAGATCGGTGAGCTTCGGAGCTCGTCGAGGGTGACGGCGAGGGGACTTGAGCTCGGCTGGCTGGCGGTGAGGTCGAGCTCGAAGCTCGGCGAAGTTGAGGATGGGTTTCCTCGATGTGGAGACGAGCTCGGCAAAGGGGTCGACGAAGGTGGAGGACGACGTCAGAGGCGGCTCGTCAAGGAGCTCGTGAAGGGTAATTTTTCTCTCATTTGAGCTCCGATGCCATGAACGCTCGGCGATCACGGCCGACCTTCACGCATCGTCGCCAATGGAGCTCGACTAACGTGGAGGCCGACGTCAGAGGCGGCTCGTCAAGGAGCTCGCGAAGGGGAACTTTTCTCTCATTTGAGCTCCGGTGCCACGAACGCTCGGCGATTTCTACCGACCTACATGCTTCGTCACCAGTGGAGCTCGGCGAAGGTGGAGGGCTTCGACGTTGGTGTTGATTAAGGGAAGCTCGGAGTAAATGGAGTTCGAGCTTGGCATGGGGAGTTGGGTGAGGCTCGAATGCAGAGGCGAAGGAGGAAACTCGATGGAGCTCAGCACTGTGGCGGAGCTTGGTCACGAGCTCGAGTTCGGAGCTCGTTCATGGCGGTGATGGGTTCGGAGCTCATCTAAAGGAGAAGCTCGGCGAGTTTATGAAGGCAGAGCTCGGTGAACGAGGATGAGCGGCGAACGGGGGGGGGGGTCGCCATTGGGCGACTCCGACTGTGGCGAGCTCAACGATTTGGAAGCTTGGGTAAGCTCGGTGAAGGTGGAGGGGTTGGAGCTTGGTTGCGGTTGGAGCTCACGTCGTGGAGGAGCTCGACGTTTCTGAGTTCGACGAGGCCATGGAGGAGCTTGATGGAGCTCGGAGTTGAAGGAGCTGACGTTGAAGACGATGTGGGTTCGTTCGAAGAAGAAGCTGGGCTCTTCTTCTTTGGGTTTTTGGCAGGAAAATTCGGGAAAAAGAAGAGTAGGCCAGGGATTTGGGTTTGGATCTCCATCGGGTTCAGACCCGACCCTGTGGCCTATTTCCCTTTTTTTTGCTTGTATCTAAGCCGCAGATCACGTTTGCACACGAATTTCGAGGCAAAATTTTTCTCTCATTTGAGCTCCGGTGGCAAGAACTCTCGGCTCCATTTCCGAACAAGGAGAGACTTCGGCAGCTTGACACGTGGCGGTCAATGGTTGACCGTTGACTCGGTCAACGTTGACCGTTGACTTTCTCTTTTTGCTCTAATCACCACCGTTGATCTTGATTTGAGTGCAGCTTTTGAGGCATATTTTTCCTCCAATTTGAGCCTCGGTGGAAAGAACGCTCGGCAAGGTGTGCCGAAGTCCACGTGAGATGTTTTTCTCACGTTTAAGCGTCGGTGGCAAGAACGCTCGGCGAGGTGTGCCGAAGTCCAAGTGAGATATTTTTCTCACGTTTGAGCGTCGGTGGCAAGAACGCTCGGCGAGGTGTACCGAAGTCCAAGTGAGATGTTTTTCTCACGTTTGAGCGTTGGTGGCAAGAACGCTCGGCGAGGTGTACCGAAGTCCAAGTGAGATGTTTTTCTCACGTTTGAGCGTCGGTGGCAAGAACGCTCGGCGTATGTTGCCAAAGTCCAATAGAGTTCTTCTCGCATTTGTGTTGTAACCGATGTTCCCATTGCTACGTAGGTCAGATCGGGGCGTATAACCCTTTGTTTCGAAGCTATCTCGAAGATCTACAAGTTCTCTTCAGATATGTAACCCCTGTTTCCGATTATACGGATTTCCATGTATTCTTATATTTCAAATTCCGTATAAATTTCTTCCGATGCATTTAAATCATTTGGATCTCCTATTGAAACCCAAATTTTATATTCCAAGTTAGAATTTGTCTCTCTTCTTTTATTTATCTCATTTGGAGCCCATTGATTTTGATACATGTTATGTTATTTAATTGAAGCCCAACAATTCCTATTGGGTTTATTATATTCATTTGAAGCCCAATAATCAAGCCCATCTCCTATTGGACTCTACCCTAAACCCAAACCCACAAACCCATATACTACTCAACCGTATACAAATTTTTCTATATTCTTCCACTTTGCACGTTTCTCTAACTTCCTCCCCACTTTGCTTGCACTTTCCCCACACTCCTCGTAACTACCCCCCACTACTCTAATTTTATTATTATTTTATAACTAAACCCCCCAGTCTTCCCCGTTCTCTTCCTCTCCATCTCTCTCTCTGTTTCTCTAACAAACAGAAAACCCAAACAAAAAGCAACCCCCCTTCGTCTTCATCTTCCCCAACTCCCGATCACCATCGTTCCCTTCTCCTCCGCTTCATCGCCACCACCACAGCGTTGCCATCGCCGTCGTCCGCTCGTCTCAAACAGAGAACCTAAGATCGCCATTGCCTTCGCCCGCATCGTCTTCCTCCGCTTTCCTCCTCCGTCGACCACCACAGTGCACCACCTGCCTTCGCACCATCGCCTCGCCGCCTCCAACACCATCCTCTCCGTTCGCCATCGACCACCGACTCATCCCCTGTTCATTGAACCCAACCGCAAAGTCGTCGCCGCGCAGTCGCACCACAATCGCTGCCGTCGAAGACCCCACCGGCGCTGCTCTCTCGCACTCTGTATTTCGACGAAGAAGGGAACGAAGAAGAAGAAGGCAGCTGATGGGCGGGATTGAATCTCAGGCGTTCGACCGCTTCAAGAACCGTGCTCCTGATCTGTGTTCGCTGTTCTGCCACAGCTGATCCTAGCCGCTGTTTCCTGTTCTGGATTGGATCCGGTGTATGGCTGCGATCTGATTGGGCGCTGTTGGCTGTTTGCTGTTCTACCCGCGCCAGATCCAACTGCTGTTTTGCTGTTTTGGGCTGATCCAGTGTGGGGAATAACTCTTGGTTGCTTGCTTTTGGAGTTTCTTCATGCGCATTTTTGCACGTACTCTTAGGATTGTTCCCCGGGATTCTGATCCCGTTATTCTTATATTAATTGAATCGACTACTACGAAAAAGGCAAGTCCATTGAACTATTCTTTTTATTCTAGTTCAAATTAATTGATCTCCCGCAAGTAGTTCCATTTTAATTACCTTAAATTGCCTTGTGTCCCATCTCATTAGGAGTATCGAGGGTTTACACGAGCTAACCCGACATACTCTTGACCTCCTATAATTGTCCATTGACTCAAACCTAAGCCCATATAGATATAATCGATATAAATAAAATGAATAGAATTGTGTACAAAGGAAGTGAATGGTAATTGTATACATTGATTGAATGAGACAATCGTGAATGGATTAATGTCTTCATAAATTGAATTGTACACAGTAATGGACATTCTAATTGCTATATAACTGTGTAATGCATTTCATGATACAATAACCTATTGTTTATCGACTTGAATGAACATATATGTGATGACTTTCTATAAGTTCCTACTGCATTGTCTGTCTTGTACTGAGGTTTCGACCCAGTTATAATTGGAATTAGTTAAAATAACATAAAGAGAATTATTGTTTCAAATTTACTATTTCATGTTATTATTGTGCAATGCATCATGTTGCTGCATTATCATCATTCCCTTGACATCCTTATACACACTTGCATGGATATGAATGATTTAATAAAATACTAAACAAGCCGGGGTTATAAGGGTTGACCTAGTAGTGGGAAATCTCAGAAAATGTACTCGGTATGGCCTATATTGATATCGTATTGAAATGGAAAGAGAAGTAATGATTGTGAATGATTGATTGAATAATTGGAAATTGATTGATTGCAAATGGTAAATGATTGTTATTGAAACTGAGTACATGCTCTGTAGACCCCACCACTATGTCTCAAACGTACACTGTTTTTCGTGCACCGAACCTGTGGTACGGCACACATGGGACACAGAAGTATGTGCACTAGATAGGAGAAATGACACTCTAATGAACATAAATTGACACGTGTATACTTGATTAAGACCATTTCTATTAGTGCCATTATTGTCTTTGCAAATTTGATCTTGATTCATATTCCTTCACGTACCTTGTTCTTTACTCTCTGCTTTCACTACTTGCTGTCCGTACTTGCTCTAAGGACAAATTATTCTTTCTTTTTAGATAATCAAGTACAGGTGCACAAGGAAGATTTCTAGGAGGCATTGATTAGCAGATCTTCTACAATTGGAGCAAGAGTCTCTCGAGTTATTTGGTAAGTTCTTGTATCCCAGATTTGGTTATTGAATTTCATTCTCGTTTATGTGATCATGTTTCCTGCGTGGTTGTGATTAATTTTTCTTATATTGTTGAGCTAAGACTGGTACAGCTTATGGATGATATGAGTTGGCGTACTTATATCATTCGCTGGGCCTCAGTTACGTTCCTGTGTTTCCGTATTCCGGGAAGCGGGGCGTGACAAGAGATGAGTTGGAGAATCCTCTTTCTTCAAGGTCAAGATAGTCCCGCAACATCTTCGTCTTAGCGAAGTTAAGAAGAGCTTTGCATCGCTCTAGGGGAAGTCCGTTCTTGGAGGAAAAGTTTGAGGAGCAACTCTAGGGGAGAGTTTTAGCTCCGAACTCGTTGTGAAGAAGTCCTCTTTGGGAGCGAGCGGAGCGAAGAGCTTGGCTCTAGAAGAGAGCCGTTGGGGAGACATGTTTGAGGAGCAACTCTAGGGAAGAGTCGTGCTCCGAACTCGTTGAGAGGAGATCCGCTTTGGAGGTGAGCAGAGCGAAGAGCCTGGCTCTAGGAGAGAGCCATTTAGGAGACAAGTTTGAGGAGCAACTCTAGGAGAGAGTAGTGCTCCGAACTCGTTGTGAAGAGGTTCGCTCTGGGAGAGAGCAGAGGGAAGTGCTTGGCTCTAGGAGAGAGCCGTTTGGGAGACAAGTTTGAGGAGCAACTTTAGGGAAGAGTTTTAGCTCCGAACTCACTTAGAAGAGGTCCGCTTTGGAGGCGAGCGGAGTGAAGAGCTTGGCTCTAGGAGAGAGCCATTTGGGAGACAAGTTTGAAGAGCAACTCTAGGAGAGATTAGTGCTCTGAACTCGTTATGAAAAGGTCCGCTCTGGGAGAGAGCGGAGGGAAGAGCTTAGCTCTAAGGGAGAGCCGTTTGGGAGACAAGTTTGAGGAGCAACTCTAGGGGAGAGTTTTAGATCCGAACTCGCTGAGAATAGGTCCGCTTTGGAGGCGAGCAGAGTGAAGAGCTCGGCTCTAGGAGAGAGCCATTTGGGAGACAAGTTTGAGGAGCAACTCTAGGGGAGGGTTGAGCTCCGAACTTGTTGTTTAAGTGAGACTCAACAGTTGTGGGAGCAATTCTGAATGGCGAACCACTTCTTACTCGCTTGTAAGCGAGTAGTTGAAGAGGAATCGAGCGAAGCTTTGGACTCCGAACTTGTTGTTAGAGGGGGTTAACGAGTTGTAGAAGCAATTCCGAATGGTGAGCTGCCCCGTCCTTACTTGTTTGCAAGCGGCTAAAGCAACGTTGAACCAAGTGTTGGACTCCAAACTCGTTTTTTGAGCTTAGTAAGTTGCGGGAGCAGCTATGTAGGAGAAGTTGGACTCTGAACTCACCATTTAACGAGTTGTAGATGTGACTCGGAGAGATAGAGATGAAACAAGAGCAATAATTTTCAATGAAAAAATGCTAAGTTTTATTGAGATAAACTAAGTGGCCGCTTCAATAGGGCGAGCCATTATTACATGCTTCTTGGCCGTGTTACAAGCATCAGCCTTATTGAAAACCGAGATCCTACTTTTACGATAGGGTGGAGGCCTCTTAGGAGGAGTTGGGTTCTCCCCCCATAGGACCTCCTTGGATGAGGTGGAAGACGGTCCCCGGTTCTGAATCTTGGAACTCGGCGGACCTCTCTTTTCGCTTATAGGTTCCTCGGGGTGGAAGGTCGGCCCCGTCTCTTCGGACAAACTTGTCCAGGTGTCCCCGCTGTATGAGCTCTTCGATCTCCTCTTTGAGAGCCCGACAATCATCCGTGTCGTAGCCATGGTCCTTATGAAAGCGGCACCACTTATCCCTTTTTCTTTTCTTGCCAAGGGTATTCATTCTAGGAAAAGCACAAAGTAGCCCTTCTTTGTCCACCTCCATAAGAACCATTGATATACTAGCATTGAGGGGGGTGAACTTCTCAAAATGAGGAGCTGGGCGGCGTTGGCCATTGTCGTCCCTCTGGAATTTCTGGGACCCTTCTTCGCTCGTATTCTTCTGTTTATTCCCAGAAGATGATTCCTCGAGAGTGGGGGGGTTGAGAGCCTCTTCCACTTGAATGTACTTCTCACTCCGGAGTAGGCACTCGGAGAAGTCCCGAGGGGGCTTCTTGGCGAGGGATGCTCTGAGGTCAGCATTGAGGACGTTGGACCGGAAGGTAGCAGTGGCGACCGAGGGTTCCAAGGAAGCGACGGACCTGGCTTCAGCAGTGAAGCGCTTGACATAGTCCCTCAATCGTTCGCTCTTATTTTGACTGAGGAACAGTAGGGAGTCGCTCGTCTTCTCGGTGTGGCGACTGCTCACGAAATGCGTGAGGAAAAGACCCTCGAACTGATCGAATGAGGAGATAGAGGCCAGGGCGAGTCAAGAGTACCATTCTCTCGTAGGACCCTTCAGCATGGCAGGGAAGGTCTTGCAAAGGAGCGTATCCAAAGCCTGGTGGATCATCATGAGAGTTTTAAAACTCTCGATGTGGTCGGTGGGATCCGACTCCCCATTGTATGACTCAAAGTTAGGGGGCTTAAAGTTTTGCGGGACCGGGGCTTCCATGATGGCTCGAGAGAACAGGGGCCTGCTCGGGAGGAAATTCCTCGCACGTTGTTCTTCTTCTCTGTCAAGTTGGCCAAGGCGCCTCTCCATCTCGTGGAGGCGGCGGTAGACCGAGTCTTCTCTTCGGTCATATCCTGTCGACCCCCTAGACTCTTTCCCATGCGAGAGGGGACTAGGAGTGCGGTGGTGATGGCTTGGGGCAGGTTCAGGACTAGGTGCCCGTTGCTCATGGTTGGGAGCGGCGTTGAGGGCCCGCAGAACGGCCTCTTGAAAATCTTGGAGCTCCGCCCTTGTGACTGGTGCCTCTCCAGCTTGGCAATCCCTATGTGTGGCTCGGCTTATTGGAGAATGAGTTCTCCGCCGATGACGCTGAGGGAACTCTCTTCGCCTCCTCGGGAGAGGGGATCTTCTGGTCCTCGGTCGGTGGGGGGTCCGAACTCTTGAAACCCCTGAGTGCTCAGGTTGATGGACTCCCCCAAGGGCTCGAAATCTATTCAGGCGAGTTCAGAGGTCGACCCCCTTTTGGCGGTTGGCAATCACTTGACGGAAGTCCCGCTCGGGAGGGCTTTGAGAAGCCAAAGAGTCAACTGGTGGATTGTGGACCGCAACATGGTCCTGAGGAGGATGTTGCTCTGGGCGACTCCTACGAGAGCCCCCGTGGGCAGCCCCCCGAGACCCTGGAGGGGCCTGTTGAGGAAGAGCACCTTGAGCTGGCGGAGGGGGAGGAGGAAGAGAAGTGGTTCTTCGGCTGGAGACTGCTACTTTCCCCTTCTCTTTTGGATGCATGGCTTGAAACTAATCTCGCTGATGAAGTTAGGTAAGGTTGCTTTTTCAGTTTTCCACAGACGGCGCCAATCTGTTACCGCTGAATCTGGTGTGGGGGCAATAGAGAGAATTTGTGGATTCTTGAGAAACGAACAAGGCAAACTTGTTGACCTGTTGACCTTCACCAAATTGTTGACTCGTTTCTTGCTGCTGTCGCGAACCTGCAAAAAGTGTGATACACCGGGATGGATCCCGGCGACGCACCCTCCGACACTCTTGTCAGTAATCAGGAAGATTATGAAAGAGCTTTAACTGGAAAAAGATTGACTACCTTCTTATGGTGGAGGGAGAGGGGTTTTTATAGTCGCTTTAGGGATCCGTTTTTAGATAAGAACAAATCTCTACTTCCTGGTGTGGACGGATAGAAGTGGTTAAAACATCCTCTTAGGGATAATTATGAATCTGAATTCTTTTTTATCCTTCTGAACTGGTTTGTAACGTGTTGAGACCCGTACCCAGTAAGACTGATCCGTTCATGGGTTATTGGGCTTTGAAGAAA